>CM021765.1:2653334-2895403 GCA_011076525.1 Nettapus auritus
CTTCTCTTCTCTTCTCTTCTCTTCTCTTCTCTTCTCTTCTCTTCTCTTCTCTTCTCTTCTCTTTTCTCCTTTCTCTAAAAGCTAAAAATTACATGCAGTAAAGCACATGTGTGTGCTGAGAAGGATGTCACTTGGTGATGAGTTACATGTGCATGAAACCAGCACATATATGCCAAAGGAGACTGTGCCCACAGTTGGAATGAGATACCAACAAAAGCATTTATTTTTTTGGTCACAGACATAATTATACTTTTTTACCTCTTTCAAACTTTTCCATGAGTAAATTCCTCTTTCTATTAATATCAATATTGTATTCATCCATGAAAATTAACCACCATTGTTTGAGGAAGACAATAAGACCAGTTTTCTGTGAATTTTTAGTCTTTTTCTGTGTTTTTTTTTTTTTTTTTTTTTTTTTTTTCCAGTGAGAAATAAGTACTCTGTGTGAATATTTTTTGTCTTTCCTGTCTACCAAAGGAAACAAAGTATTTTATTTGAAAAAAACAGTGTTTTTTTTTTGTTTGTTTGTTTGTTTTTTTCATGTGTGTGTGTTTAAATAAAAGCCTCCCCTCTGTGGAAAAACTTATTTTCCACTAAAAAATATGCAAAAAGTGTCGCCATTTGTCCCTGGCACTTAGAGATGAGCGTTATTGTTTCATCCTGCTGGAGCAAAAGAGTAAATGAGAGCCAAGAGTAAATGTAAATTGCTTTTGCCAGCAGATGTAGTTACGGTAAGATGTGTGAAACACGGAGCTTTCTTACACCCCTAGGACTTACCTGAAGTCCATACACTGAAAATGTTCAGGATTTAACCTGGTGCTTAGGGACATGGATTAGTGGGTGACATGGCCAGTAGGGTGATGGTTGGGCCAGATGATCTTGGAGGGCTTTTCCAACCTTAATGATTCTAGGATCCTCTGATTCTGTGACACCACCTTTGTACACAACCATGACCATGTGCCTACCAAAGTCCTTTGTGAAATTGATGTGCATAACTGTGTGCCATTTAGCACCAAGTGGGGACACCAGACATATTTGTACCTAACCCCTCTCAAGCTAGATGCACTGTGTTGCAACTCATGCAAACCCACCCTTATATGTGGTTCTGCACGTTTTATTGGTGCAATGATAGTTAGAGGTAACTTCCTTGGCCATGTCTGAAAGATTATTTTATTTCCCCCATCTTGCTCGTTGGAGGTGAGAGATGGTATTTCAAAGTATCCAAATGAACTGATTTCTCATCACACTTGCCCACCCAGGTGAGTGCCTGCTCATCCTTTCCACAAACACAGACCAGAAGAGCCTCCTGCTGCTCTAAAAATATGTGTGTGTATATATATATATATTCTGCCTGCTACCAGGTATTAGGGATATTAGAGAGAAAAAAGAGAAAATTGCTCTCACTTCTGAGTGTGTGGGAGGAGTGTTTGTGAGTTCAAGTTTCTGGTCCAAGGTCATTTCAACAATCTAGCAAGATATTTACCTGTTTCCTGCAAATACTTAAAATAAAATTTTAAAAGCAAGCCTGGGAAGGACATGCCCAGTGTATATCAACATATTGGAAGGGCATTGAGCACAAATCCCCTCTGCTCCTCTGGGAACCAGACCATGGCAGTAGTCACCTAGGTCTGGCTCTGCAAGCTAGATGATCTCCAGTAGGGTCTCATCAGCATAGGATAGGGTCTTCCCTGTCCTCCTGGGTCCCAAGTCACTCAGGGAGTGTATGCAGAGGTTCCTGCTCCAAATGGAGGCATGGGTGGTCAAGCACCTTGAGCAGAGAACTAAATTGGCTTGCCAAGGACACAGTAAAATTGACGCAAGTTCTGGAAACTGCATCTAGCAAAGAATCAGGTGCGTGTTGTATATGCAGAATAAATAGGGGAAGACAGCATGAGTAGATGGACTGTTATCACCTCTAATAACTCCTGAGGATTTAGCACTAGAAGAAACTGCCAGAGCTCCAGCAAGGAGCTGTTATCACCTCCAGCAGGAAGGGCTGTCTCGTCCCCTGCTGACCCCGTGTCTCTGGCAGTGTCTCCTTGTATTCATCTGGGTGTTCAGAGTGTTTCAGAGAGGGGAAAAAAAATGCATCTTTGCAAGAAATATCTCAGTTGACTGCCAAGGAAGCTCTTTCTCTTCACTGTCAATGGACAGCTCTTTGTTTCCTCAGGGTCTGATTTTGGCTGGCTCCCTCAGGTTTGGGATGCAGCCACTGGGTCCAGGATGGAGGAATTCTCTGGGCTGTATCCTTCTCCCAAAGTCACCAGCTTTCATGTCTGTCTTTTGAGGACCGCTCCGTATATTTCTACTGGATCTTCCCCCTGGTGGGTAGTCAGAGGAGTGTTACCACTAACTTCCAAAGGCTGTAAGTTCCAAGTCATTTACAGCCTGCCTGACATATGGTTAACCAGAGAGGAATGAGAGCAAGGGAGAATAACTTTGATGTGCAAGACTGTGAGTCTGTTCTTAGGTGCTTTTTGATAACTCTGAAGACAAGCTTGTAGGTGTCTCTCATACCCAGCCTTGTACAACTTGGTCTGGGTTTGCGAGGGAAGACACAGAAAGTCCCTACCTCTGATCACTGTGAGCTCTTGGCAGGTATGCATTGGAACATGAGAAAAAACATGGTCTTTTATTTGAATTAGGCTTTCCCCAGAAGGGGAAATTCTACAGAAATATCTAGGGTTTGGCTCAGCAATGATGTGGGGGTAGATTCTCAAAAGGGTCATCTCCAAGTCTCGTGTAGTACCCAGTAGATCAGTACCCAAGGGGTTCATCTGGGGCTCAAGTGAACACTGTAATTCTTGTTTCTGTCTCAAATTGTGTGACTGTGTTTGTTTCTTAATTTATTTTGTGGGTTGGATTTATGATCATTTAAGGTTTTTTCTTCCTTCTGATGTCAGTGGTAGATACATCTGTGTCCCTTTGTGGATTTGGACAAGCATGTGCCTAAATATTGGGCTTGACGTGATCCTGATTACCTCCCTAAGTGCCTGAAGTTCAGCATTTGTCAGGGCTTGGAGTCATTCTGAAAAAAGGCCTATCCATCAAGATGACGTGGTGAAATAGCCAAGTGTCTTCTGGATCTGGTACCAGTGCTCAGTGGTGGCAGTCTGTACCCTTGCTGTTATGTCTTCTGTCTCATCTATAAATGGGGATATCAGCATATCTCTGCCCCACTGGGTGTTGGAGGTGAGTTACAGCTCTGCAGGGAATGGTAACAGGCACAGAGGAGCTACTTGGATGCTTTGAAGCAGAAGATGCTAAACTACTTTAAATCTGCCATGACTTGTCTCGTGTCTTTGGCTTGGTCAGCTACTTCCCATCCAGCATGGCAGAGATGGGGGAAGTAGAGAGCAGAAGGACTTGCCCAAGCCAGCAGCAATTTTGATGGTCTAGAATCTAATAAAATCCAATTTCTTGGGATAAGAGCTGGCTACAGTTGAGGAGTGCCTTGTATCTGCCTTTGAAAGCCTGGAGATGCCTTCTATACTCACTAAACCTCCAACGAGCAGAGCATGGACCCGCTCAAGCCTCCTCTTTCATGCCACCACCATCTGGTTATGGCTGCTTCCCCTTCCTGGCTTTGGACCTGTCTGGAGCCCATGTGGGAGTTTATAGGAAGCCCTTTGGCCCAAGGGCAGAAGAAGGAAACTGGGCACCATGCTGCTGCTGTGATGCTTCCCAGGCCCCAAACAATGATCACACATCCATGAGAGCATCTAGCCATAATGGTGATGAATAATCATATATTTAGGTAGGCTTGGTGCAATAGGAAAAGTGATGCTCTGGGTTGCCTCCTTTCAGTCCAGTTGTGAAGGATTAATTAGCTTAACAGGATGAAATTTGATCAATTGTTTACCCTGACAAAGGGGACACCATGAAAGATTTTCCAGCCGCCCTCCTCCTCGGTATCTTAAAATATAAAAAATGAGATCTCTTGTCAAGAGGTCACTGGGAAATCAAGTTTCAAACAACACTATTTGTTTAAAACTGACTCTAGTTCCATTCATCTCCCTTTCATGCCATCAATAATACAAAAGATAATGACATTGATGAATATTGCCCATTGAATGCAGGGAGGGGCCCAAAGGGAAAATGAGTCATTCTCTCTCCCTGCCTCCGCCTCCAGGTGGAACCTGCTGTCTGTGTCTCCAAGAGGTCCCCAGGGATTCATTGATACGGCAATCTGATTTTGGTAATTAAAATTGATTTTCAGCTTAAGCTTTGTAGATACACTGATCCATAACAAACTTGGGTCAGGTTTGGGGGTGGGAGGAGGGAATCGTCGAGCAGGAATGTCAAGATGAGCAGGGATATCAAGATGGGATGGACAGATGGTGGTGGATGGCAAGCTGGAGAGGAGCACGTGGGGCATCCAGCAAAAGCCCTGAGTGGTGTCTGTGAATGTGCTGATCCCTGACCCAACCAAGAAAACCAAGAACCCAACCAAGAAAAGCAGTTGGAGATGGGAGAAGTGATTGCTATTGAGAAGTGATACAGGAAAGGAACAGAAAGAGGAACTGGCTTCTGGGGAATGCTCTGGAGTCTGTGATACGAATCTGGCCACTCAAGTCTTCTCCTTAGTCTCCTTTTGATGTAAATCCACCAGATTTAATTTGCTGGCTGAAGACATGGGCTGAAAGGAAAGCATCTGCCCGCATCTGCCAACACCCTATGTGTCCACTCCTCAGTGCTCCCATCCCCTAAAAAAACTCACTCCTTTCCCTATGACAGCAGAAATTAGGTGTGGTGCCAATCCTGGCTGTGCTCACCCTACACATGTGTGTAAAGTCCTCTTCTTTGAATAAGATCTGGGGCAGCATGAGCCAGAGGGTAAAGCCCAGCACTGTTGGATCTAGGCACTGTATGGCGTTGATTTGGGTAGGATCACTCTTTTTTCTTGTGCCTTGGTTTCCTAGATTATTTAATGGAAGAAGTGTTTGGTTTTCCTTCTGCAAGCAGCCTGGAGGATGGCAGATGACAGCCTGTGCTGTCAAAATGCCTTTGGATTCCCCCATGTCCGGAGGAGGAATGATCTCCCTGGGCTCAGGGCTGGTAAGATAAGCTCTTCTGAAATCCAAGCAGAAGAGATGTCCAAGCGTGATCCCCTCCATCTTCTTCTTCCTCAGGCCAAGCACTGAAATAGCTCACTTCTGAGGCTGAGAACGTACATGGCAAGCCAGCCCACGCACTGGCTGTTTTCTGCTTCTGAGCCACTTTTCTAAGCCAGCCCGCATTCATAGTGCAACTTTTCTTCCATTAGCTGATAATCTCACTGTACAACCTCACCGATTGCTTTTGGGAAATCTAAGTGCATAACATCTATTACATTTCCCTTGCCTACCTTGGCAGTAATGCTGCAGCTTCAAAGAACTCCAACAAGTTAGTTAAGCAAAAGACCTCCTACTTGTAAATCCATGCTGGCTGTCTCCTCTAATCCAATTATGCTTTACAAGGTGCTCCCTCACTAAATCCTGAAAAATTGTTTCTGATATTTTTACCCACAATTTATGTTAAGCTGCTCGGTGTATAATTGCTTGTCTAATCACATGCTCCTATTTTTGAATAACGGCGTTAGGTTTGACATTTCTTGCAGTGCTCCCGTGTCACCTGAGAACTGCTAAAATATTATTACATGAGACTTCACTCAGTTGTATGCCTGTTGCTTCCAAAGCTGGTGGAGTTCATTTAGCTGCAGTGAGTCTGCATGGGTGCTGTGGGTGGATTTTATTGCCATTAATGCCCACTTGTCAGCTGAACCCTCCTTCTGGTTGAGGAGGGAGTAATGCAGGAGTAGTACTTGTAGTACTGCTTTAGTATGAGTGCAAGCACAGGCCGAGGTAGGACTTAAGGTCTGGGGAGCCTTGAACAAAAGATCTGGGGCTTTGGGCTTGTGATTGGTTAGGAGATGTAAGGAACAAAGACAAAAGTGGGTATTTCACATCCCAGACCAGGGTCTTGAGAGCAAAGTCTGGGATTTTTTCAAGTTCATCAGATGCAAGTCGTGATATACGTGGGCTAGGAAGATGAGTGCACATTTCGAGGATTCTGGCAGGTAAGAGGCAATATCAGAGGTGGGAGCAGGGTAGGCGGAGGTTTATTTGCTTGCCCTTTTTCTGTTTTCAGAGACAGCAGCAATTTCAGATGCAAATGACTCTGTCTCTGACGGTGGGATCAGTTGAGAATATTTTCACACAGTACTGGCAGGGAGTTCTGTTGAGATGTCACATTGTCACATAACCAAGATTTAGTGAATAATCCGTGATGTACAATCTAGCAACACGATGATTTTGAGCCAGATGAAGAAAAGTGGCATCCTCTCGCTTGCAGCCAGGCAACAAAAGGGATGGAATTTAAGCAGGGAGCAACATATGCTTTTGAACCTTAAATAGACTGGTCTTTCAAAACGAAGAGGAAGAGTGGTGATTCCTCATGCTGGAAGCCTTCCTAGACAAATATCACATTTGCAATCTTTAGCCTTTCCTTAAAGTTTAACTGAAAAGATGAAAAGGAAGAAAAGAGCAGAACAGCTTCTCTATCTCTGTAGCAAATACCTCCTCCATAGGCCTAGGCTTTAAACCTCCACAAAATATTAAACAACACCTACCCCAAATCAGTCTTCATGTTTGAGTAACAAGTTCAGGATAGCTGTAGCCATCATTGTGGGGTTGTTCTTGTGGGGTTGTTTTTGTGTTTTGTTTTGTTATGTGATTTTTTTTTTGATTTTTTTTTGCGATGGTTTTCCTAGCTACACGCAGTGTAAAATGTGAGTTATGGCCTCCTGAAAATGAGGTTCGTAATGGAAAGCAAGTGACCCTTAACACAGAAGCCCGTCTGTGGTGCTACAGGGGAAAATACAAGCACTGGTAACACACCTGCCTTAGCTGGGTCCCCAGGCACACATCTTCCAAAGATAAATTTCTCCATGCCACTGCTTCCCCCTGCCACAAAACGGAGGAGGTTTCCATCGAGACAGGCCCATCTTTTGTGGAGATGTCTTGTCCTGCCTTCATTTTCCCATCAAGGTGATTACAAAATTGCCTAGCAGATTAACACTTGTCTCTAAAGCTTCTCCTAATTTGTCTTTAATGCTGACCCTGTTGTATTTTGCTCTCCTCATCTCCCAAACCCCGTTATATCATTCTTCAGATTTACATCTCCATTTCCCTCAGTCAGTGGCTCAGGACTTCAGGAGGCAAGGATGGACTCCTTGCCTTTCATATAAGCTATCCACCGCTGCAGTCTTCATTTCCGTGGCAGTCTGGTTATTTTCTTGACCAATTTTCTATATGGAATTTTTTTTTATTCTCAATGTTGCCTATAAACATGGAAACCCCCAGGGGAGCTGGGGAGTGGTGCACACAGACTTTTCCTTTAGCCTCTCCAAGTTGACAGTGGATAAAACCAGAGCTATTAGGCTGCACAGCGAGTTTGATAAACCCACCTCTTTTATTTGACCTGATCTCCTATCTCTCCCAGCACCTTCCCATGGATGAGCTATTAATCCCTGCCCCTGAAACAGCCAGGCATTTTTAATGGACAGGAGTAGGTCACTTGTCCCAGTGGCAACTGTGCCTTATTAGCTCGGTGTTTTCTGTTGCACTCTGTCCCTGGAAGAATAAATTATACTCAGATCACAGCAATGCCAGCGTGGACCTTCAGAAATGGGACTGCTTTGCAGTGTGACTGTGGTTGGCATTTTCCTGAGCTCAAGATCCTGCAGATGAGGTGGGCTCGTGGTTGCTTGCAGCACAAGCCTGACCATGAAGACTCAAATTTCCTCGCTGGACAAAGAAGTAAGGGATTGCAGTGGGCTGGGGAAAGCAAAATAGAAAAGGTAAAAATGAAAAACAGATCATTAAGGGTGGAAATGCACTCTGGTCCTTTTCCTTTCCCAGTCCATTGTCTGTAGGTTTTGTCCTGAGCTTATCAACAGCTGGCAGCTAGAGGAACTAAAGGATGCTCGGGGAATTCAGCTTTATTTAGCAGGCTTGGGGCTGTTCTAACTACCAGTAGATGTTGTTTTAATTTGCCTCCCTTTGCTGGATAGTTTGAAGAACATCTCTCAATCCCACCGTTTTTTTTCTGCTTGCTTCATGAATTCATGAAGGGAGAGAACTGATCGTGCTCACTACCCATTTTTGCCACTGAGAAGGTGAAGCTATCTTGGCTTCTGTAACAGAGGCAATGCTTTCCCAAATGGGTGCAGAATAGCTGTTGCTTCACATAGATCTCTAACGCTTCTCCTAATCTTCTGTTTATTAGTGGTTGTGAAAAATATATGTTTATCCAAGTGATGATCTGTTGTGTAAGACTCTTCTATCTCAGATCCTTCATCCTTTAATGCTTTGGGTCTGAATTCGTTCCAACATCCTACCCCTGAACCTCTCATGGTTAAATTATCACCACAGATATTTTGAACGTAACATCTGATCCTTTAATTCCTTTCTGGTGAAAGGTTTCTTTGAAAAAATAATAATAATATATGTGTATATATATATTCCTCCAGTACCAGCTCAGCATTTCTAAGTTCAAGAGTACAACCTGAAAATTAATGGAAATTTTCTACTCCCTCTTTGATGCTTGGAGCCTAATAACGGCTCCCTGTGCAGTGTCAGCACTGTATGAGTTGAATTCAGTGAACCAGCCTCTCCTGATACAGGCTTCTCCTGTTGGTCCTTCCCCAGCCAGCCCCAGCCACGACCAGTTCTGCATCTCAGTCCTTGCAGTGGGCACTGGCAGGCTCTGGGCAGGAGATGGGTTCCCCAGGGTAACACATAAGGTGGTTATTTATTTTCCCCCTCAAGCTTTTGTTCTAAACATAGCATCCATTAGCATATGCAAGAAAAGGCAGGAAAAATAATAATTTCAGATCCTAAAGTTTTATCCTGACTTTAAATTAAAACAAAACAAAACAAAACAAAAATATATTGACCTAGAAGTTTGGAAGAAATTTTAACTTAAGAGGTCTTGACTGCAGTTCTTCAGATTATAAACAGGTCTCTGGATATTAAAGAATATGAAGATACCTAACACAAGAGCCTGACTTTTGTAGGATGATTGAGCCTTTGAAACATCTTTCTAAAACATCTCAACAACAGAAATAGGAGACAGAGAGGGATATATATGTTAGGTTTTATCAAGACTGTCAGTTCCTAATTAATTATTTTATACGAACTGAACATCTAAGTCATGCTTTAATCTTGGTTATTTTGCCAAAGTGGTTTCTTAGTTAGCCTTTATTCCTAAAAAGCACCCCTGGGCATTTGCTGCCTAACTGTATGGTGGTGGGGTAGCTGGTGGCCTTTAGCTCTCCTTTTTGCTGTGTCTAGCTCATCGTTCAACGCATAAACCTTCTGATAAATGGCGATGTCAACAAAAAGGTTAATATTTTTTAAAAGCTAGATAGATCTCTATTATCTGCCACTTTGTGGCAGTCGAGCAGTCATATTAGGAGGAGTTTGCCAGTTTCTAGGTTGACTAATTGGTCTCCATGCTATCCTTTTTGAGAAGAGCCATGCATCAAATTCTACTTGACAAATTGTACAAATGCTAAAAAAAATCGCAAACAAACTCAACGAAATAGAGAAGGTAATGCTGAAGGATGACTTAATTCTTTGTTAAAATGGAATTTTATTGAGATCTGACCAGTAAATTATACCTATTCATAGGAAAATTAATTCTTCAGATTCTTTTATGACAAGATTAAGATTTTTTTCAGAAAACAGACCCGGTTTGGGGGGAGGATGTTGAGTCCATTTAATTTTTATTCAAAATGAAGCGGTTTTGATGAATTTTAATGGGATACTCTGATTTCAAATTTAGGAATTTATCAGAAGTCAAATAGTAAGAATCATCAGTGATAGTGTCAATGGCACTACAGAAAATTTAAATACAGAAAGCCTTTACCTAATTGCACATGTGTGATTGCTTAGGATTCTTGTTAGATTAGGAGTTACTAAAAATGGCATTGCAAAATTTGCAATAACACAAAGAAATGCAATAGAAAAAAATAAGAAGAAAGGAAAAGAAGCAACATTAAAAATGTCCAGGGGATCATGAATTCTTTGGCTTTTATTATCTTTCAGGTCTTTCAGTGTAGTAGCTGGAAGAACAGGTGAGACCCCCTCCTGTGCTACTCTTTTCATTAACGCACACCGCTTAGGCAGTGCGAGATGTGACTCAGTTTTGGTTGTACAAACTTAATCTGTGGCAAGTGACCAGCAATGAAGTTCTGCAAGATCCATCTTCTCTTCAACACCATGTTGATGTATTTCTTTTTGCACTCCCCTTCATTTATAGGTATCAGTGATAGGAATTCAATTAGTTAATCTCAGCTTGGTAGATCCCACTTGCACCACTAATTAATGTCCTCGTCTTTCCCAGCGTTGCCAGTAGCACAAATGCTCTAGATCTGCAATGCACCACAAAACAGCAGAACATCCACACTTGTGCACAATGACTCGATGGTGTCGGAATGGCCATTTTGCTGTGAATTATCTTAAAAACCTGTGTTGTCAAGAGTTTGAAAAAGCTCAAATGTAAAAGCTCAAGAAAAAATAACTTATGTGGGAAGGGGGACCCTGACACAGCAAACTAATTGCTGGAACATTCATGCATCAGCAGAAAACAAAACACATTTACAGTGATTATAAACTTCATCTCCACTGTCTGTGGGGCTAATCTGGAAGTGGCAACTCTTCCTTGTCTGGCAGATACAGCAATTACAGTAGCAGTCCCATTATAGGCCTGGTCGTTGGGTCAGGTAACTTATCTTCCGAAATCTGAATCCTGATGGAGAAAATGTAGTTTAAAGCTGAGCGAGACGAAACCCATCTGCAATAGTAATAATAATAATATTTAAAAAAAAAAAAAAAAAAAGTTTACATTTCACATCAGGTCTATGTGCCTAGCTAAGCTCTTTTCAGCACAGGCTGACAATTATCGTTGAAACTATTTGGCAACTGCTTATGAATTCATAGAACTGAAAGCCAAAAGAGACCAGCATGACTGTCTAATGTCATCTGCATAACTCAGGTCACAGAACCCCTCGGGGAGATGTCTGCTCTGAGCCCCAGCTCAGCAGTGCTGCCTATCTTTTAGGAAAACAAACCGGCTGAGCTAAATGTTCCCAGGGATTCAGCACACGCCTTTCTAAACATCACCATTAACACCAGGCGATCCCCCAGTCCCAGAGCTTCACAGCATCCTTGTGAGATGCAGATAGGCTCTAACCTTCGTTGTGCAAGGGGAAAAAAGCAAGCTCATGATTCATCACACCTCCTGTACAGTCACACGAGGCTTCCTTAATAAATGATGGAGGAAAGTAATCCTGGATGATGTTCCTGTCCCTTCCAGAGGCATTCTGGCTTGGTGTAGTGGATACTGGAGATTGATGTGGGTCCCTGGGCAGGGAAGGACCTGAGCTGTGCTCCTGCCTGTCTGTGCTGCCCTCCTTCACAAACTGCCTCCAGAGGTATAAATGAGGTCTCCAAACAGGGAGAGGCATTTGGAGATGCTGATTCAGGAGCAGTGGCTGAGGGAAGAAATAAAAAGAGTACAGAACATCGCTTTTCCTTCACCCCTCTCAGGACAGGTACCTATAAAATCTGTGTGTCCTGTGGACAAGGTAAGGAACAAGGGGATGAGCTCTTGAATTGTTTTAAAACCCAAGCCAAAAAGGTGGCTATTACTGACAAAGTTAGAGCAGGAGATGTAAAGCTCTCCTCAGGTAAAATCCCAGGGAACTGGAAGGAAAATCTCCTCCTCACCTATTATTTTGGTGAGACTTGAAGCTGATCCTCAGCCGTCCTCTGGTTTTATTATATGTCCTTAATTTCCCGCTCTCAATAAATGCTGAGAAAACTACTCTCCTGATTGTGCAGGTGAAGGTTTTTCTCGATGCCTGCCGTTTTGGGGCAGGAATGGCTGTTTTTTGAAAGAAATGGCTGTAATCCATGGGAAGCAGAGGTGATGCTGCTCCTCCAGGACGTGTATTGCTGCTGTCATGGGCAGGCAGGTAGGAGATGGACAGGCAGCTATCACAGCTGGGAAAAAGGCTGAGAAAAGCTGTACTTAGAGTTTTACATTTTTTATGGTGTGAAATGGAATCTGGGAAATAAAAAAATAAATATTTTTTTCCCCACAGTACCTTTTTGTGCAATATAAATCTGCCTGTGGTTGCACATGCTGTCAGCTGGGACTTCGTGCATCCTTATGCAGCAGGTGGTTTTGTAAAATATTTAGGGCATTTAGAGATATTTAGAGGTAGGTTTAGAGGTAGTTTAGAGATATTTTAGAAGTAGGTTGATTTAATAAAGCTAGTGTCACTTCTCATGCCCATAAAGATGTTGGACTTTGGGGCAGTGACTTCAGTGCTGTGCCTGATTTTCTTCTAACCCCTGGTTCTTTTTGCTTTCTGTCCCCTTCCTGAATAACTTGGAGGTCCCCAGGTGAATAGTGATGTCCTTGTGCATGTTTCCATGACCTGAAGAAAAGGAAGAGTAGAGGGGTGCAATGAGGAGACCACTGCTCTTGCTGCCAACACAAGGAAGCCAAGTACCAAGCTCTCTGGGCTCTTGCACACACCACCAGCAATTCAAGAGACACTCATGCAGGGCCCGTCTGCTTCTCCTGAAACCTTTTATCCAGGTCTCAGCTGCATCTCAGAGTAAAAATAAATAAAGCATGGCTTCAGAGGCTGCCTGGCCGGAGGTGCTGGAGCTACCCTGGGAGCAGCGGGGGCTTCGCTGTCCCAGCTGCAAGGCACGGCTTGTGTTTCAGAGGAGCAACCCGCAGGGCCGACCCTGCTCCTTGCTCCTGTTTCTTTCCTCTTGCATTGTGTGCCGGTCTGGGCCTCCCTTCTTCTTTATAGCCAGGGACAAAAGGGTTGTTTTGAGATTTTTTTATTTCTTTGTTCCTTTCTGTGGAGTGGCGTGCACAGTGAAATGCACCCGAGCAAATTCACTGGTTCAAATCAGATTGTGTGCTTTTGTAAGGGATGTCTGCGAGGGGGGCAGGTGTAACAAGAGACCTGGAGCCCACAGGGCTTTGATCTTGGGTGCAGAGGGCTCCTTTAAGATGCTTCAGTGCGTTAATTCCACTCCTTTTCAAAATGCCAGCTCGGAAACCACCTGGATGGAGTTGGCAGAGGCTCTGCGGGTCTCTTGAGGCTCTCTGCTTTATGCCCGGGCCAGCTGGCAGCCTTCACCCCACACTCGTCCAACTCCATCACCCCACAGACCTCGTCCTTGCCCCTCCTGGACAGCGCCTTTTGTGAGCTCAGAGCTTGGCAGCTGGGAGCTGCAATGAGATCTTGCTGCCTCCTATGGTACCCAAGTGGTACCGGGGGGTGTTGAAGGCCTTAAATCAAATTTTAGTTAATTATTGATAGGGGCAAAAGTTCTGTTTCACTACAGATCCTCATGGCAGCTGTTTTACCCCCCAAAATGTGGGTCCTGTGTATGTCTTTCCACACGAAGGAAGGCGCAGTGGGACTCAGCTTCTGCTTTGGCTGTAGAAAAATCATGAAAAAATTACAGGAGAAGGAGAAAATGAAAAATTACAAGGAAGGAGAAACTGGTTGGACAAATGAAGCACCTTGCATGCTGCTGCAGAAACTCGGGGAGTCATGCAAAGGCCTGAACTGAGATATGTCACCAGGAGGCAGGAGAAAGGATGAACCAGGCACACTTTGGGATGCTAGCAGAGCCAGTTGTATTAATGCTGCTGTAATTCTGCAGTGCCTGTAGTCACAGGGCAGCCACAATTTTGGGCTCATCTCAGCCTCAGGAACTACATCTCCTAACAGCCTCTTTAGCTTGAGTGCCCTGGCTGATCCTATCTAATATGGGGTCTTCTCTGAGGGACTTTAGGCATGTGTACAGCAACAATATATAGGCACTGCAAAATGCATAGCCCCTCTTTGCCCTACATCAAATATCCTGGGGATGATGTGCATGATGTAGGTGCATTGGTGAGGTCCTTGCTTTAGTGACTCATGGTGGTTAGAAGTGATAGTATTAAGCATTAAAGACCGTGGATAAGCTTGAAGCTTCTCATGCTTACTCCTGAACTGTGCCGATGGCCACTGGGTAGTGTATTTTTAGGAAAAGGAAGAGATTTTTTCGTTCTTTGAGGAATTAGATTATTCATTCTTTAAGGAAATAATGAAATTGTATTGTGCGGATGCCCTGTTTTTGCCTTTCTACACGGTGATTGAGACATCATCGCAGCCGGTTCCCATTAAAAAAAAAAAAAAAAAAAAAAAAAGGCTAAAATAGGAAAAAGACAACTCTAAAAAAGTTTAATACCTGGCAGCTCTCAAAGAGCCTGAGGGTTTTCCTAGTAGTATTCTCTAGGGATCAATATTGGGCCCAAAGCTATTGAAAATGTTTGTGAAAGAGAAAAAGAGAACCAAGTTGGTATTAAATCCTGTGTATAAAATATTCAGAGGTGTAACAATTAGCTTGGCATTAATGATGAGGACAGAGCAGTTCAGTGACTTTGGCTCCTACAAACAAAACAAGTGGAAACTTCTCTGTCTCATAAGAAGGAAAGGAGGTCAGGCTGGAAAGTGGGAGGTGTGTCCTAGAAAGCAATGACTGAGATGGAGTGGGTCAATTCCCTGCAAATTTGCAGTTTTTCCTAGCAGAAACAGGTTGGTACCATCCTGCATCCCTTTAGGAGTGGTCAGCTGTGGTTGTCTCCTTTTGTAAAAGAACCCTGAGAGATAGCAAAGGGAGTACCACAGAAATTATTTGTAGGAAGCAGGAAGATGCTTTGCATAGAGGGATTGAAAAAAAGCTCAACCTGTTAATTTATCAGAAAGAAGATTGAGGAATGAGTAAATTAATGTATCGAAGTACCTTCTCCTGGTGAAAACAGCAGGCTAAAAGGGCTCTTCAAGCTAGAGAAGAGAAACAGATTAAGACTCGGTGGTTGGAAGCCAAAGCCTGCTGAATTCAAGTGAAAAGCAAGGCATGCACAATCTGTTTACCGTGTGAGTGATTAACCACTGGAACAAACTGCCCGTGAAATGGAGGTTTCTCTGTTTCTTGGTATCTTCACGTCATAATGGGAGGTCTTTTCTAGACAACATGTTTTAGCTAAAACCGTATTATCTGGTTCAGTACAAGGGTAGGTGGG
Source organism: Nettapus auritus (assembly GCA_011076525.1). NCBI lineage: Eukaryota > Metazoa > Chordata > Aves > Anseriformes > Anatidae > Nettapus > Nettapus auritus. The sequence continues at coordinate 2,668,485 of CM021765.1, forward strand.
TGAAATTTACTGGCCTGTGATGTGCAGGAGGTGAGAACCGATGATCTAGTGCTCCCTTCTGACCTTAAATGCTATGCATTTATACGATCCCTGAATCAAATGTCCTTGAACCTTCATTTTATGGCAGGATGAATGCCCGAGAAAGCTGGGAAAACACGTGTAGTGCTTGCAGCACTAGGTTATGCAGTTAACCCATTGAAATATGGGGCTGGGATGGGGCAACACGCATTGCACTCAGTAGGAATTTTGCATCTCAAGCCCTCCTTGAGCTAAAATACTGCAGAGAAGGAGCTAGGCTTTTACAGGAACTTCTTTTTACTTATTACACACTGAAACAAACAGCAGAGCCATATGAAGGCAAGTAGATATGGCCCAAAATAGTTGGCCCCATCTCCGCCAGGCGGTTGCCTTTTTGGCAGCGCTAATTGCCGCCCAAACCCTAAAAGTACACCGAGCTCCCGCAGGCGTCGGCTGAGCAGTGAGCTCTGCCTGGTTTTCTCTCACTTAATAAACTGAGACATGCGTTTAAGGACTCGGGAACAGCCTGTTTCACATTTCTCCCTGGATCTTGGCTAACTCTTGGCTGCAGCACTCATTAAAGCTATCGGTGCTGAGTGCTCCACGGAGGCAGAGATACTGTAATAACTCTGGGAAGTCCCAAATCTGTCCCTCAAGCTAGGCTAGCGTGTGCTTGCTGCAGCTCAGGGGGAACTGCAAACATGGGTTATCGTGGCTCAGATCTGAAGTTTTGGGTTTGCAGATTAACCGGTGTGGCCTCAGAGCTCTTCAGCTGGTGTTACCACTTCTGTTGGTGCTGCCTGTGGTGGGCTGAGCTGTGTCAGCCGAGATTTGATGGCACGGTGTGGAGCATTGCTTAAAAATGGACAGGGGTAGCAATGGGAGGAGAGTGGTTCAAGGGGGGCATGTGAGACGGTGTCTGGAAATAAAACAAGTGCCCCCTTCCATGGCCAGAAGCACCACCAAGGAGTGGCATGAGCCTCAGCACCATGCTGTGCTCACACGTCTAAAAGCAATAGTTGCACGCACCTTTAAGAGGTTCATCAAATGACAAAGCAGTCTTAATCAAGGTTTAAGAGGTTTTGTTTGCCTTTGGTCAAGTGCCTCAAGCTGAGAGGTGGCACCCTGCTAAAGGCAGTAGCTTAATCGCTTTTGATGGTGTGGTTAAGGAAGAGAGGTGGAGGAAGCTATAAGGAGGTCACCTAGACCACTACATATCTCTCCTTTATGTTCAAAATTTGGGTTGAAAGAGTAAAAGAGAAACTCTATGGATTATCAGAGATATGGAGTGATTTCCATGTAGGAAGTGGAAGGAGCAGGAACTCTACAGCCTGGGAAGTAATGAGAAGTGGTGTACAGTAGACTTTGGTGTAATTGTGAATGGCTGAAAGGGATGGATAGGAAGTGACTGTTCACTGCCTCTTCACATGGAAGTATTGCAGGGCATGAATTTAAACTGGTAAAAATTAAACAAAAGGATGGGACTCCTTCAAGAAGTGGGTTCTGGACCTGCCACAGCAAGCTGTGGATACAAAAGTGAATGTGAAAGGCAAACTGGAAAGTTAAAGAAAGATCTCTTTGGGTTGGGATAGAGACACATGAGGTTCAGAAGATCCACTGAAGGAAAATAGCCTAAAGCTGTGCAATTGTTGTGGACATATCAAATATGCTCACCCTGTTCTGATTTTTTCCTCAGCATCATAAGGCCATGGCTGGAGACAGGGAACTGGTATATGTGGACTATTGATGCCAACCACTACAGCTGTTTTTATGTGCTATTATGGGAGATTTTAAGCCTGACCACAACTGAAGAAAGGGCAGTTTTTCAAAGTGTCTGTCTGCCACACTCTGTAGCTTGACAGTGCTTGCAGGGGTAGTCTAACCCTAAAGTCGTAGGATATCCCCAGTTGGAAGGGACCCCCAGGGATCATCAAATCCAACTAGTTCAGCACAGGGGAATTAAAGTCCATCCTGTACAAGGAATTAGATCAACACCATCAATCCTTCATGGACCATGTCCCACTGAGGGAGAGGATGGGAACATCTGGAAAGATGTTGGAAGAAGGTGACCTGGAAAATAGTCGTAACCATTAGAAATAACTATAACCTTTTCCCCGTGTGTTTTGACTGCTCACACCTCTACCAGGAGCTTTCGAATGATGGTGGACATTGTGAAAGTCCATTGCAGTGACATAAATCCCATTCAGGGTCCCAATTATATCTATATATAGTCTTTATAGAGTCTGGCTAACAACCTAGCCCTTGCTCAGCAGGCTTGTTTCGGTAACCACACAGGCACTGGCTCTCATTAAGCCCGAGCTGGCTCTGTATTAATTACGACATGAGGCTCTGTTTTGAAGACTTTTAGCCAAACCTCATTTGTTTTACAGTTTACAGACAGAAACAATCAACTGTGGGATAAAGGGGGGATCTGAAGCTGCCTGTACCTGGCTTGCAAGGTGGGCAGGAAGGTGCTGGTTTCATCATGCTTGGGTGAAATCCCATGACACCCCTTCCACACCTCTGAGCTGTTATTCTTACAAGGGGCAAGGATTCCTATTAAATTTCCTGCCTTGTGGGGAGAGTATATCAGCATGCTGGTGGAGTGAGTGGTTGCTGTCCCAGCTGGGGAAAAAATTAGGATTATTGGTAAGGAAGAACAAGGTGAAAACAGAGGAATGCTGTATGAGATACCATACTGAAACATGGACTCGTGCTCTTGAATTTCCAGGTTTCTGGCCATATTGTACCAAAATGGTGTGTCCTTAGCTTCTCCTCAAGCACTGATGCTTTTGGGAGAAGTGTCATTAAGGCATGGGGGACTTCCTTGCAGAAGGGTCAGTACAGGGTGCGGGATGAGCACTTGTGAAGAGGGAACCTGAGAAGCAAGCAAGTCTTTGAGAAAAAGACCCAGGTTATCTGTGTTATCAGTGCTTGGCCTCAAGTTGTGCCAGGGGAGGTTCAGGTTGGAAATGAGGAGACATTTCTTCTCACAAAGAGCAGTCAGGCATTGGGACGGGTTGCCCAGGGAGGTGGTGGAGTCACCGTCCCTGAGAGTGTTCAAGGAAAGGTTGGACATGGTGCTTAGGGACATGGTTTAGTGGGTGACATTGGTGGTAGGGGGATGGTTGGACCAGATGATCTTGGAGAGCTTTTCCAACCCTAATGATTCTAGAATTCTTTGTAAATAAAGCAGAACAGAGAGCAGGAATAAGTTTGGACCCAGCAAAATGAGAAGGCTCTATTTTCAGAGCAGACTGTGAATGTCACTTGTTCAGACATGGTCTGTGTCATCACACAGGGTCTTCTGAGTTCCTGGAACATTCTTCTAGCTATGCAACACAAGGTGTTTCCTCTACCACTCTTCTAATAATTAAAGAAAATGTATTTTGCACTATGTCTGGTTATTCTGGTGCTGTAACTGGGAAGAGGGGAGACCTCAACATGTTTGTAGCGTTAAGAAGATCAAAGGAACAGCAGAAATTTAAGTATGGCATTGATGGGGGATTCACCTCAGGCAGCATCCACCATGTACATTGTAAATGTCTCCGTCTGACTTGGCTGTCAGGGTCCTGCTAAGGGAAGCTTAGGGAAGAAAATTTCACTTCAGGGGGTGCAAAGAAAATTGCATTGTTGTAGGAGCACCAATACCAAGCTCATCGTGGGGGAATCTCATGGGAACAGACCTCTCTCAGCCTTACCCCCAGAGACTTCTGGGGCTATTGGATCACCAATTTTCCCCAAATCTTTCTGTGTCTCCTCTCATTTGTGCTTTATCTCCATCTGTGTGAGTGGCCTGTGGATGTGGCTGGGTTTTGCCCTGGGAACACAGATGGGAATTCTCTCACCAAAGACATGCAGGAGAACCCGAAGGAGAGAAGGGAGAGGAGGAGGAGCAGCACAAACACAGATGTAGGTAGGAAGCCCTTTGTGACCAAGCATATTTGGACAGGTAATTTACCCTGCCACGCAGGGGGACATTGACCCCCAGTTTAATTATTGTGTCATTTGTCCTTGACAGCTACTGCTGCTTCCAATTAACTCTCCTTAATTAAAGCCTCCAGTTTTCCAAGTGTGTAAGCATGGATTTACCAGGAAGAGTGTTGCAATGAAGACGAAGGGCTTGGGGGTGTCTGATGAGAAATGACACTGCCTGTCCCAGCGGGGATGGCAAGTTATTTACTCATCATGCTGGAGTGGCAGGCTGGAATCAAACTCAGATCCTTGCCTCTATCCCCGCAGGAGCATCTCCTCTCCCACCGCGTGTACAGACATCCACATGCACAATATCCTATTTCTTACCAGTCTAAGCCATGCTTCAGCTCCCTGGGCTTTTCTCTTCTCCGTGTCCCTGCTTTTTGCTGAGTTTGCAGGTCAGGTGGTGGAGGCACAGGAGTTGGAACAAACCAGAGGAACTCAAGGTCCCTTTGTCCGCAATTCAGGCCAAATTAAAATTGGCATCTTGGCACACTCCGCAGGTGACCAAATATCCTCAATAAATCTGTTAAGGATGCAGAATCTGGATCCACCAGTGGTCTCTTAGGTGTTTTTTTGTCTTGCTCTATTTAATAAACTGTGTTATCATGAATAATCTGTTCAAGGCTTTGAAATCAAATAAGCTCCTCTCTTAATCTTGCAGCAGTTTTTCAGGGCTGAGTCTTGAAAGATAGCAGCATTCACCAAACCCACATAGCTTGACAGTCACCGCTCAGTGTTTTGGAAATGTATCTTTTGACTGTTGGGAAGGAAATTGGCTACTTAAGATGCCTTTTTGTACATTTAAATTAACTTAGTCCATCAGACTGAATAACTCCCGCTGCTGTATTAACATCCAATTATAACAGCAGAGATTGAGCAATGATTCACGTTTTGACCAGAATGTTGGCAGTTTAAGGGGGGGAAAAAAAGTAATGTATATTGAAATTTAAAAAAAAGTCAAAAATGGGAGCCAGAAAATTATGACTGAGCACATAGCAGGAGCTTTTGTGAATATATAATGGCAGAAGTGGGAGCCAAATTTCTAACAGGATTAACTGTTACTGTCTATCAGATCCAAAACCTCAATCACATTGTTTTAAATGACTTTCTGAAGCTCATTCATACCGGGAATAGAGGGTGAAAGTAAGGCTGGGAGCTGCAGAAGCTGCGGTTTGGCATTTGAGCCGGATCAGAGGTGAGGATGGCCCTGGCCTTGTGTGAAAAGCCCTCGAGCAATATCTAGCAGTTTGCAGGTTTGCCAGATTTTTTTGAGATGTCCTTGGGAGCCAGCAATGCACGCCCGATTTCTTTGGGGACTTGTGAATGAATGTGTTGACAAAGTGAAATATCCCTTCAGACCCTGCTGCAGCTAAGGCAGCTGGACATGCTTGCTGCTTTCCTGCTGCCCTTGAGAAGGACGTCAGCTTTATTTACCATTTGTCTGACCCTGCCTCTGGGATCGCATCTCACTGCAGATAGCTGTGAGCAGGAGACAATCTAGATGCTCTCCAGCATGCTGTGGACAAAGCCTTGGAAGAGTAGCAAGCTCCTAGATGTCCACCAGCTGTGTGAACAGGGATCGTCAGGAGCTTTATCTTAATTTCTTCATGTTCCAAAGTCTAAATAGTTTGTACTTACTGACTTAGTATTCGATAATCAGCTAATACCCACACTTCCTGCATGAGCTTGCTCAGATGCCTTAGACCCACATCTGCAACTCATTTAGGTAACACCTACTTCAGCTGCATAAGACCTCACTTTCAGCTGTGGCTCTCATGGATAAAACAGGGATATATGGCTCATCTCAATGGGCTGTAAGGCCTTAAAACAACAGCAGCTGCTCCTTACATCCGTATTTTGCTCTGGCAAAGTGAGGTCAAAATATCAGTTAAGCTGTGACCACTGCAGGAATGCAAATGGCTCTAACCTGGCTCATTGTGCCCCAAAATGAAGGACATTTTGCTTTTGTTAATCCTCTGTCTGCTGAGACCCTGGCTATATTTGCTGCAAAATGTTGAATCGAATTTCTATCCTGATGAAAGATCGGAGGTAGGGAGCCCCCCTGAGGGTAAAAAATCACCTTGAAAAGTTTGTTGGGCTTTCCGAGGGTGGAAAACGGGTGGAGGGAGTAATCACCGTCTGGTTTACAATGGAGATTTCAGCCTTCAGTGCTGTCTGGTCCTTTCATTGTTATGAATAATGGCAAAGAACTGTAACAGGGAGGTAACATGGACTTTTCTTTTTCAGATATTTTAGGGGCAGCATAAAAAGCTGACTGCTCTCGGGGGGGCATGGTCAGTTCTCAAAACTTTCAACTTGGAAAGCTGAGCTGAATTAATTACAGCTTATGTTCTAAAGGAAAATAAGACCTCTGATGTGCCTTATTTGCTTGATGTTCTTTTTCCTTTCAGCTGACGACCCCTAGGTGGCTTTCCTTTCAGCTGCAGCTCCTTTTTTTTTTTTTTTTTTTTTTTTTTTTGGAGTTTCTTCCTTTATTAATTAGAAGGTCTGACACTTCCAGCCCAAGACATTTATCAGCATGGTACAATTTTAATTAATCTCACAATAAAGCTACTTGAGGTGAACTTATAAAAGGTCTCATATAGAAGGAATAACACACAGAAATGTGGATGGTGACACAGGACACCTGCTACACTAGGTTGACAAGATTTGGGATATGGCTGGGTGTAAGCTCACACTGCATAGCTGTGCTCTCTGGTATAACACCACAAGCAAGGTGTGTTCCTGCACAACATACTAACTATATCCTATCAAAAAAGAATACACTAAATACTCTGAAAAGAAAGCATGCCTGCAAAGATGGAGATCGGGGCTCCCAGTAGGTTCCTCCTGCCTCCAAGAGGAGCTTAGATATCCTTTGATGGCTAATTAAATAATAACAATAATAAAACCTACGGAGACGGGTTTTAACTATTCTTTTTTGTAGCAATTTGCAAAGAAATTGCAAATTTCAGTCCTCCAGGACTTCTTTATTGTTCACATGTCATAGTCACAAGTGGGTTTTGACTCAGAATATTCAAACCTGACATCATTAGATTCTAGAACAGTGCCTGTTCTGAACTTTTTAACCAAAGCTCACTTTTATAAAAGGCAGATGTAAACTAGCTCACAAGCTCAGGTTCAGAAATATTATTTACAGCTATTACAGATAAATCCAGCAGGACCATATGTTAAAGTGGGGGTAGTTTGAATAGGAACTCTGTACTCATTACCAACTGTCTTCACAATTTTCTAATTAAAAGGTGGAGATTACACAATTGATTATATCTGGATTAAGGAAGGGCAGATTTACAGTTTTCCAAAATGGAATTATCTGCCTCCTCTTCAAGTACTCTGATGTTCACGGTGCAGATATGTTCAAGCTAGATGTGATCAAGGAAAAATAATTTGCAAGACATTTTTCCTGGGTGGAACTAGCAAGTGGAAAAAGACCTACATAAAAACAATACCCACCCCTTGTTATGTTCTTGTCAAAGCTGTATGTCTTTTTGAAAGCTGGACTGTAATATAAGACAGACTTTGGGGTTCAATATAAGTCTAATTGGGTGAAATCCTCGCGCACACAGAAGTTTAGGTTTGATGAAGTGTTGATTCCTTCTTGACATAAAGTCTTGACCTAAAGGAAGGTGGAACAATTACATTCACGGCCAAGTCATCTCGCCTTTGAAACTTCTTGATACTTGGAGGAGTTGGAATGACTCGATACCTGTTCTGATTTTCCCATTTTCATTGCTGTGGTCTGTTTTGATTATGTTCTTATGCTTGTGGCTGTAGATTCAATCTGAGAAGGGTGTTTTGGTAGGTTTTACTTGACATTCTCCCTTTGTCCTTAAAAGCTTTAAGCATCCACAGTTGATTTCTTTGGGTGACTTGACATAGGCAGTGGTGCAGTGGTAAATAAACCCCATCGTATTTCTGTCTGAAGTTTGCTAAAGCTATTGCCACCTGCCAGAAGTAAAAGTACAGATTTCCAGCATTTGCACATAGACTATCTACTACCACGTGGGGTGTCTGTGTAGTGGTTAGGAAGCCAATTTCTGATACGAACAGGCAAGGCCTTCATAAATAGATGGAATTTTGCTTGTGATTCCTTTTTCTTCCTTTCCCTTACCCCCCTAGTATATATAGAGAGAGAGCCTGTTCTTGTTTTGTTTGCAGATACAATCAGAACAAATTTAAATCTTCAATTTGCAGTTCAAGTTCTCTTGAATGTTGCACCGAGTAAAAAAATGTCACTCGGATCCAGGTGTATTCCCTAGTCATCTGTCACGAGTAACCATTCTGCAGTTTATAGTTGGCAGTTCTCAGCGGTGTTTCATCAGGATAATACCACACTATATCATCTGAAGGAATAAACTCTCCCCGCTGACACGAGCCAGGATGAAGGCACTGGCAATTGACTGTGTATTACGGGAGCTCTCTGAAGCTTATTCAATGGAAAAGAGACTATCAGGTCACTGGGCCCAAATTGTATGTTTGGCTTCAAAAGAAGTAAGGGGCTTAGGAAACCTAATAGGAATCAAAAACCTCTGGTCCGTTAGAGAGGAGGTCAGGCTAAGCAGTCTCTTCTGTCTTTGAAACCTCTGACTGAAATGCTTTAATTAAGAAAAAAAAAAAAAAAAAAAAAAGAACAAGGCAAAATGCATTATTTTGGCAGTGGGTGGGTGTTTCAGGTCCGTTTCTGACTCTGCAAAGGCAGGGTGACAGCAAGCTCGTTCCCTGACACCAGGACAAGAGGACGGGGAGGGTTGGCACCTCTGCCAAGCCATTCAGGTCATTGCACATCCCCACCAAAAGCCTGACAGGTTTTTGTCCCTTTTCCTTGCAGCTCACCCGGGTGCCTGTGGAGTCGTGCAGCCAGTACGAGACTTGCAGCGAGTGCCTAGGCTCGGGAGACCCTCACTGTGGATGGTGTGTGCTTCACAACACGTAAGTACCTGCTGTGATAACTCCTGACAGAGCCCAAAAATGGCCCTTAGGTGAGACTAAGAGTTATGCAGGCAGCCCCAGCAAGGTTTCTGTGATTTGCTGGGGGTGATTCGTTTAACCAAGAGGCATTTTTTTTTGGCTGAAAAAGAAAGAGAAAGGTGATAGAAGAGACTGGTCTCCTCAACCACCAGAACCTCTGTCTGTTGGTTGCAGAAGGAATACCTGTCCACCATGATGTGCTTTGAATCAAACCCTCCAGCAGCTTCTTCTGGGTGCCAAACTTTCTCATTTTCAATGATTATGGTAGTTTGGCCCTAGCTAACAGGCAGACTCAGAGACTTGTCTCAGCACCTGCAACTTTCCACTGCAGGCTTGAACCTCTCCTCTCATATTTGTCATGTTCTCTGTTGATCTTGGAGGGGAATCAGATCCCTGTAAGCACCCAAGGATCTGATCCAAGTTGGATTTCAGGGGATTTCTAGCTTGCAACCTCACTGTGGGACAATGGTGACCCTGAAATTGAGCATTTGTCTTCTGTGGGTCATCTCAGCTGGGCTGGCACTGTTTGTTTGGCTTATCCAGACATGATTTCAAGCAGTTGTCTGTATCCACATCCCTGGGCTTCTGTGTAACAGGCCAAGAAGGGACCTGGCTTCACTATTTCCCTGCTCTACAGCACTGCCCTATGCAGTGCCTCACAAGGAGCACTGGATCCAAGTGTCCTCAGGACTGGGAGATTTGCTCGTTGGCTTTGTTTTCTGTAGGCTTTTTTAATGATGCTGTTGAGCTCAAAGTCCTCTCTCGGCAGCATTCACTGCCAGCGATCTCCTGCTGTGGGGAGCCCTCTGCCAGAGCCATGGAGAAGGAGGTGTCAGCTTGGCTGAGCTCCTGGCCATGAGTGGCAGGGCGGCCTCGTTTGCCAAGAACCTCTCAACAGAGACAGTGGCTGGAAAGGGCGTTGGATCTGTCTCACCACACGTCTCCAGCTGAGCGTGGCTCTGCAGGGTGCTGTCACTCCAAGCCTCAGTGCCCTTGACAGTGACGAGTGGTTGTTCTGCTGGACCCTGCTATTGCAGTTGTCTTCTCCTCCTCAAACCCTTCCTGTTGCATTGCAAACTACCTGTGGAAACAGTGATCCAGTTGGAGAGATCTTCCTCTTTGCTACTTCTCCTTTCTGAGACAGGAGGGAACAAACAAGTACCATATCCCAACCTTCTGCAGAAGCTCTTTAGCCTGTATGACCCTCAACCAAAGCCATGTCAGTCTGCTTAATTTAAGATCAAACCTAGATGTCCCAGACCAGACCTTGACTCTGGCTTTGGAATAATTCAAGGGATCCTGGGCAAACCAGTCCTGAACTGTGGTCTTGTAAGTATGAACCCATGCAACTTTCACCCATGTAGCCCTGCTGGTCTGAGGCTGTTTTTATTTGAATTACAGCTCTTTAACATGCTTCTGTCTCATCTTAGCTTGCATCCATCCTGTAGAGCACTGTGTGTTTTGTTATCAATAGAGAGGCAGCACAGCATGTATGCAAGCATGAATTTGGGCATTGATTGCACCGGAGTAATGCTAGATATTTCATCTCCTGCTGGCCAGGGTCACTGGCAACAAGCAATCAATACACCCAGCAATAAATCCCCCAAAGGAGAGGAAAGGGGCAGAGACAACTGCAGATTGCCCAGCAGCTCAGCGTGAAAGAGTGACAGAAATGTGGCTGGTGACAAGTGAGGGTGGCAGCCCGACTCCATTAGAACAAGAAACCCACATGCAAATTTGGTCCTTCAAGATGAGATTTGACAGCAGGGTCCCCAATCCTCCTCCCTCTGGTCACTTAACCTTTGTTTCCTGATCTGTAAAACAGAGTATGGCAGGGGTTTTTGGTGCATCCTTATGTTTTCCTCTCTGGGCCTCAGTTTCTTCATCTTTCTAGCCCTGAAAGCAGAGGAGGATGCAATTCAGCAGTGTTTGGCTGTGCAGGACATTGAGGGTAACAGTGCCATAATACTGGAGCCAATATTATCTATCTCTTGCACATCAAAACCCCAGCCATTTCCTCAAACGTGATGCATTGTCAGCAACTGTACGAGGATTTCTGGGGAAATCTGCCATAAATATTTCCCCTTGGGAGTGCTGACACTTTTCTTCTCCCTCCCAGGAGGAATTTCAGGGCATGGCTGAATCCATCCGCGCTGATGTGGGAGCTGCTTTTTGGCAGGGCTGGAGGGGGCAGATGGGCTGGCCAAGACAAGGGGTAGAGTAGAGCTGGAAACCAGACCTCCTGTAGGCAAAGCCATCCCTTTCACACATCCTTCTCTTCCAGTACAAACCATCACTGGAGTGCTGGGAAATGAGTGTTAGCTGTAGGATGGGTGCAGCTTCTGTCTTTTTCTCTCTCTCACATGGGCCATGCTTAGTTTGGGGCTCACACTTCAGGGGCCGCTCCCCAGACCCCCATTTCCAAGCACGTGGGAAGCCTGGGAACTCCTGGGGACAGCTCCACATCCAGCATCTCACGGTGGAGCGGGTCTGTCTACGCACAGGGCGGTGTGCCAGGACTCAGGAATCGATTTCCACGGCTCCTCTGTCCTAACCTTACACCGAGAAACTCGAGTCCGCTGAGAGAGAAAGAGACAGACAGACCCACAGCTGGCTGCAGAAGGAAAGGGGGGGACGACATTGATTTCCTTCTGCCCCCAGACGAGGAGAGCCAACATAGAGCAGGTCACCGGAGCTCTTCGTTGTCGTATCTTCAGTCCCCATCTTGTCCCTCCCTCCCCTTCCCTGCCATAGCTCAGCTCCCCTCCTGGGCTCGGTTTGGGCTTCTTTAGGCGGTAATGAATCATTTAGTTGGTGCAAATTGAAATTGCAGCGCTTGCTTGCCGCGCGGATCTCCAGGGGAGGGCCAGGGGCCAGGGTGGGAGCTGGGGGGAGTGGTGGGGGAACAAGGATGAAAAGCAAGTAGTTGGCACGGAGGCATGCGGTGCCTGCTCGCAAGGTCACAGCAATGTCACCAGCCCAAATGGGGGGGCTGCGGAGAGGGGCAAGGGCAGAGCAGGGTCTTCTCTAAGCCTGGAATAAATCACAGCTTCCTCTTGTCGTGCTGGGTGCATCCGTGCCCGAAGATGCCATCCAATATCTGCTCCCTAGCGAGTTTCTTCTGTCTCCATCCGTATTTAAACCACAACCCTCCTCTGACTCTTTCCCCTATAGCATGGAGAGGGACAAAGAGTGGGGAAGCTCTTTGCCCCTAAGGTGGGACGAATCTCCTCCTGAAGACCTCATTATCCCTGCCTGACCCATCACTTGCTCCAGAGAAGATGTACAAACTCCAGTCCACATGCACCTGGTGACCACACAACTTTTCAGCCCTGCATGATTCCTCTGGGATGTCCTTAACACCCCAGCTGCCAAAAAATGGCTATTTGGGACAGAAGAGCAGCAGCATCCCCGTAGGGAGAAGTGACATTTTATAAAGGAGGAGTGCACTGAAGGTCCCAGGCTCTGTCATGTTTACTGCCCCTCCTAGGTTTCGGTCACACTGCCTCATTTCATCCTCCTGTAGCCTTCCTCTCATTTTGGGATGAATAGTCGAGGAGCGTGCACAAGCTGTCCTTAAGGGAGGACGTAGCCTCTAGGCACCAGCCTACTTCTGTTCTGGGATCTGCCCCTGCTGCTCTGGGGACTCCTTGGCCAGCAGATCATTAGCTGCAAACTGAGAGGAAAACGGTCCCAATTTCAGGTTGGGTTTGTGTTGTTTTTTAAATTTTTTTTTTTTTTTTTTTTTTTTTTTTTTTTTCAATTTGAAGGGGAACAACAATTTTTTAATAAGAAATGCTCTCAAAAGCCATTTTAGAAGGGGCCGATACAGTTTAGTATTTGGAGAATGACTCGTTGAGACCCCAGCCATTCTTATTTTGGAATTTTATTCCAGGTTTTAATAAAATGATTAAAAATTCAGAATAAAAAGAATCCAAGAACTTCATTGAGGGACCTGAGCTGGCTCCATCGGTTTTGCCCCCCAGCTGCAGGTCCTGTTCCAGGAGACCCCCTGCTCCTAAACTATGGGACTAGGATGCAGCGACCTCCTGTCACCATCCTTACCCCATGAGAGAAAGGATGCCAGAGGGCTGTTTAGAAGGGCTTTACGCTGTCATCTGGCAACCCTAGTATCTGGCCACTTGCCCTCCACGTCCCCTGTTCTCCTGCCTCGTAGCTGCAGGATGCTTCTGTACCCAGAAATTACAATTCTCATTTCTAGCACGGTATGGAAGAAAATGGCACTTAAACAAGTTGTTTTCTAGGGAATGAGAGATTGGTGTGGAGGGTTTGTAATCCCTTTTCAGACTCGTTGCCAGACTGGGGGAGAAAAAAAAAAGAAAAAAAAAAGTGTTATGAAGTGCAGCTCCCACTGTCTTGTCTCAGCAGGTAACCCGATGCGATGCTGCTTGCAGAGGCTCATTGATCGTCCCTGGCTTTAACTTTCTTGGTCAAAGTCTTCTGAATCACTAGAGAGTCTCGGGTAACCCAAGCTGCCTACAGATGCTGCAATAAGACCTTTTTTTGAAGGGTCTTTTTCTTGCTTGACTTTCTGCCGTCTGAAAGACTGTGCCTGTCTTTCAGACTGAGGTTGTTGATTTTTTTTTCTTTTTCACCTCCTCTTTTTTTCCTTCCCAGCCTTTCCCTCCACTTCTGCAGGGGAGGGAGGATGTCTCAAATGCTGCCTGAGGAAGCTGGGAAAGGCAGCATGGATAAGCCCCAGCAGGGCAGAAGGGTGGAATATCACACCCAGTGCTGCCATGAGATCTAATAAATAGTGAGGAAAATACGATTTTCTGATTCCCACAGGAGCTAGTGATCCTTTAAATCCTCAGCTTCCACTGTAAGAAACCAGGGCCTCAGCTGTGCTCTCCATGCTGTTTTGTGCCAAGGTGCAAGATAGAGTCCTTTCAGAAAGGACAATTTTTAAGTATTTTGCATTTGCCTAGCATGATGAGCAAATCTTGGCAATTATGGCAGAGACCTTTGCTTTATAACAAAAGCTTTCCATGTCCTTTCTCATCTCAGCATAATCTTGTCATAGACCAGCCCTAACTGTCTTCAGGGACATGGGAAACAATGCTACATGTCAATTGTCCCAATCTTCCTAAACATTTGGTCAGTCACGCGAAGAACAAATGGATTTCAACTCAAATCCTGCATTGCCTTGGCAACTTGTAGCCAGCTGGGCTGATCTTCCCCATCTGAGGGGGGGGGGGGGGAGAAGTGCAGGAAATCTGAAATCTTTCATTTGGTTTCAGTCTCCAATCAGTCCATCAGCAGTGTTAGCAGTGGTGCAGGGAGCCCAAGTGTCCATCAGAGGTGGCAAAGGCAGGAGGAACCCAGCTGTCAGGGTGCCTGGTCTCCAAACAGGGCTTGGTTTGGCTCTTCCCCACTCATAGCTGGCACTCGGACAGCAGTGCCCATGGCCTGTGAGCCTCTCCACCTGATAGCAGGGGAAAGTGGAGTCATCTTCCCCCAATTGGCCTTGGCACGGAGTGATTCCCACTCCTTCCCAGGTAGTTATCGAAACCGGAGACGGCGTTTCAGCCTCTGCACCGAGGGGAGCACACGGTAGGGGGGCTCCGGGGAGGGAGAGCGACCCATTAAGCTTTCTGCATCGAGCCCGGGTAATCTTTAATCTGTCTGCTGTGCTATAGCTAAAAATACCCATCTTTTCACACCTGGGCATTGCCTCGCCTTTAGTGCGGAGGAAATAGCCCCAAATGTGACAGCTCTGCAATGGCCCTTTGAAATGAGATCAGGGCTCTTCGTCCAGAGAGCAAGATGAAATACATGGGGTGGGGAGCAAGCCTATTGATGGTGATAAATCAATCCCCCAGAGGAACAGCAGCTCCTGGGAATCCCATTTCAACACAGATGGGTGATGGTGTTGAGCAAACCACTCCGAACCATCCCTATACCTTTGTGCAGATCACCAGACCCGGAGACCTAACCCACCTCAGTGCCTGCAATCCCTGTATCCAGCAGGGCAGGTGTCCTTCCATCCCCTAGATGCCATCCTGTCCCTTTTGGGAGCATTTTGGATGCTCTGGTCTACCCAGCAGAGCAGGGCAGAGCCGTGCCCTTCACAGGTTGATTATCTCAGTGGCCGTGCATGCCTGAGGCAACTCAAGGCCAGCACTGGGCAGTGCGGCCTGCAAGCCGCAGGCGTGTGGTAAATGTGTTTTGATAACAACCTTCTTCCTTGATTAGCTTATTTTGCTAGAGGGCAGTAGGGAGGGGTGGGAAGATAATTAGTTTGTGCGCTGGGTTCCAGCCGAAGCTTTCTGCCCGGTGAGTTAGGTGCCCTACTTGGGATTTGTCTCCACCGCAGAAGTATTAGTGCTCAGGTTTAGCACTGCAGAAAATTCAGCCTTTGCACAGAGAGATCTCTCAGGTTTCTTCTTCTCTGATATGAAATATGGCCACACGGTCTGTCAAGGGCTAGGAGGGAAGTCTCACATGCCGGGACAAGCAATAAGAAAGGGATAAGGGATAAGCAACATAAGGACTTAAGCCAGGTGCCTAAACACAGGTGTATGGAGAACACACAAGCAGGGTTTAAAATATAGGTGTTTTTATTTACACAAGTAACTGGATTCAGTTACCCATCTGTCTGCTGCAACTGGAATAACCCAGGGTGCCTGAGATATTCACCTAGGGCTGGCAAATATGACACAGACCCTCCTGAGATCCATCCATTTCCTCTGGTGGATAAGATGGGGAGCAGTCGGAGTCCTGAGGACATCTCAAGTGACTTTAGACCCCTGTGTGTGGGCAGCAAAACAGAGCCAAATCCCAGCTCAGAGTGTCATCTCCTTGTGTATTCTGAATGTGGTCAAGAGACCTGGATCTGGGTTTTGCCACTTGAGCCACTCTCGGTCCTGCCATGAATTTTAAATTCCTCCTGGGTCCTAATTTGCAATAAAGCAGGGCTAGGGCTTCCCACTAGGTTGTGCCATGCTCCGCAGTGGACTCGGTGAGTGATGTGGTATATGTCTGGCTTGAGAAACTCAGTCTCAGGCTGTTCATAGGGAATTGCTCTGCCTTGCTGTCAGGTGCTCCCTGATGCCTCTGCAGCCTGTGATCCACCAATGAGGGAAAATGGCATGCCAAATGAGTTGTCCCCAGGGTGGGCCATGTCTGCCTTCCACCCCTTCTTCTGTGACATTTCATCAGCCTCGACCTGTGACAGGTCTCAGAAGGGAACGAGGTGGAGGGAGGCAGGCGTCGGGAAGTTCTCCTTGCTGAAGAAAAGCACAGAAAACCTTTAAAGTAGCTCTTAATCTGGACTTACATTCTCCATGAGTCTGCACACAACCACTCCTGCCCAAAAGTGCGCTCCATCATCTCCTGTTCCACACACCCATAATCTCTTCTTCCTTCCCCCATCAATATATTTACTGACCTTGTTCGGTGAGTGGAGCTGAGCAAATCATCACCCTCCTTTCTTGAGCATCTTGTCTTCCAGCGCTTTCCACCCTTTCCTGCTTTTCAGCAACTTTTGAAGAGTATATTGTCAAGATCAGGGATCATCAACCAGGACAGTCACAGATGTTTTAACACTTATATCTACCTACTATGAATTACAGAAGCCCAGTGGGCCTGGTGGGGTGATATAGATGTCTCCCTCGTGTATAACACATCATTCACATCAAATGTCTTGCACGTGGACCTTGCCACTCCTCCCTGTAGCTGTGGGTGACACCGTGCTGCAGATCTCTGTACAGGTCAGCCACTGAGAAGAGCAAGGGAGAAAAACACATTGACATGACCGTGGTTTTGTGACAGATCTGGAAATGAAACAACATTTCTTGCCTTTTGTTCCAATGCCTGAGAGATTGGACCAAATTAATTTATTCCAGAGGTAATAGAAACACAGCCCTGACACAGCCTCAACCCTGAGGCAGAGCTGGACTGGGCTGGGTGCAGGGAGCCAGGAGATTCAAAACAAATGTTTTCTTCTATCCATCTTCAATTCACACTGAAGAATCATAGAATCACAGAATGGTTTGAGTTGAAAGAGACCTTAAAAATCATCTAATTCCAACCTCCCACCAGACCAGGTTGCCCAAAGCCCCATCCAGCCAGGCCTTGAACCTCCCAGGGATGGGGCAGCCACAGCTTCTGTGGGCAAGAACAGACACACGGGCTGTGAGTTTCCTCTGCCACTGGCTGTGGGTTTCTCTACATGCAGGAGGAACGTGGGGCATCTCCTCTGGATGGGTCCTGTAATACAACTTGCACCAACCCCTGGTAATGAAGAGGAGGGCAGGTTTCTGCTTATTTTTCCCCACTGGTTCCTCTCCTGCTTAGGAATTTGTATCAGATATCTGGCATGATTTTGAACGAGTTGCTTAGGAGGGGTTTTCCCTCTCCTCATGCTTTCCTACATTTTCTGAGCTCATTCACTGTAACCCAGAGGTGTTTATGGGAGTGGGGTGAACCGCCTTCTGGAAGTGCTGGTTTCTCTCACTAGCTGTTAGGGAAACCTAAATAACCACATCAAAAAATGCCTCATTTGTAACGACTCAGATCCTTAATTTCTACATGTCTGAGCATCTTGTCTGTAAGAGAGGAATAGAAGCTCTTTTTGCCCTTGCAGGAGGCTTTAAAGCACCTGGGCTATGAATGCATTTTGCAGAAGTCCTGCAGGGAGCTGGATTTGGTGGCAGCAGGCTTCCAGCCAGGACTGGCTATAAAGCATGACCGTATTAGTTTTATCTCATGAGTGGACAAGTAAGTTTGCGGTTTGTTTAATTAAGGCAGAAGGGAGCAGCAGCAGACGTGGCCAGGTGCTTAAACCACCGAACCTGCCCAAATCACCCCATGCCCTTGTCTGGCTTTTAGAGAAGAGGTGGCACGAGAAGGGTTAAGGCAGTACAGTGAGGGATGGAGCAAAACCCTGCTTCTCCATCCCATCTTTCATTCCCAATGCCCTCTGCCCCTCTCACCCCAGGCAGAAGGGGAGATCTACATTTTAATTGAGACACACTAAGAAAATAATCACAATCTAGCTCACCCATGCCTGGGAGGCTTCTCCCTTGTTAGCGCAGATGCTAAGTGCAGGTCTGGGGGCTGGAGGGTGTTTGTTACATGGCTGATTCTCTCCTGATTTCAGCCCTGCTCAGTTCCAGGGTCCGGGGAGGAGGGCAGAGAGCAGGAGGTGGCAGGAAAAAAAGTAGAGCAGAAAATGACAGGACCTCATTTAGATCTCCCCCCACTTGCAAGTAGCAGTGTCCTGCAAATCCCAGCCACATGATGCACCAAGCATAGGCACTGCGGTGCTTGGCACTGGCCCTTGAGGTTGGGATCCCCTGGGAATGGGGTCTTTGAGGGCAGCTAAACCCAGGAATAGAAAAGAGGCCAAGATGCTTCAGATGTCTGCAATGCAACCTTGCCTGCATGTGGGTGGAGAAGGGAAGGGAGTCTTTAGTCTCTTGCTTGTATTAATGTTGTCCCATTCCAGTTGCTCAGGCTGAGGTGGGGCGGTGACCACAGGAAAACCAGGCTCCTTTTGCTTTGTTTCAGGGCAGAAAGGAGGTTTAAGCAGTCTGTACTTGTGTCCTGTCCTGATAACAGCTTCTTAGGCATAGTTAGGGCATGCTGCTCTGGATCCTGCCCTCTCCATGTTGGTGGGATTTTACTCCCTGGTGTTTTATAATCAGACAAGACACTAGCCAAACATCAGTGTTTTCCTCACCTTAGACTCTCAGAAGAGACCAAGACATTGCCCAGAAAGAGGCATGAGCTCTGTTTGCAGGCTTTCTCAGCTGCAGCAGCCAGGCAGGAGGCCCCCTGAGCCGCCCTTTCCCTTGGCACCCTGTGAGCTGGGAGCAGGCTGCCAGATACCTCCTGCCTCCAGCACCTGCTGGGGAGGGATGCTTCAACCAGGCAGCCCTGCTGAGGGAGCACTGACTTGTTTTGCAGGGGGCAAGGGGTCAGGATTTCAGTTCAGATAGCACTTTCCTATTTTATCTACTGGTCTCTCTGAGTGCTTCACCTGATAAGGTGCTATCAGAGTAGAGCATCTCCGCTGGAGCCACCACAAAGACATGGCTGGGCTAGAGGAGGCTTTTCTCAACTCCTTTCAGGTTGCCCTGTTGCATTTCCACCCAGAGCCTCTGAGGAGGCATCCAGTTCAGAATAGTGGGGAGGAGAGCGTTGGGAGGGCTGCCAGGGGCTTTAGCTCTGTGCTCTTCTCAAGGAGGAGAGAAACTGCAAACATGGAGCAGAGTGAATCAGCCTCATCCCCTCCTTGTTTTCAGCCAGCCTCCATCCTGAAAACAAGCCTGCAAATAGTTTTGAGACTACAATTAACCCAGAAAGTAGAAGGATTTTTCCATCTTAACTCATAAAGTTTCTTTTCAGGTATCAGTCTGAATTCTGCAGGCTCTCTTTGTAGGGGCTTGGTATACCTAGGTACGAACATGATTTTCTGCACAGTAGGGACAATTCATACTGATATTTTTTAGGGCAACAACAAGTCTCTGCTCTCTGTTCCCCTCTGAGCTTTCAAGGACCAAAATCTGACCCTCCCAGCTTTCACTGATGGAGAATCTGCAGGGGTTGGTGAAAAAGGAAGGAGAGCAGACCCATGGCATAAGTTCATCTGGTCAATTGACAAAATATCATTCAGCCACCTCTTGAGCTGCTCAGGAACACATCAGCCCAGCTACTGAGTGCTGTACTTAATCTCTTATTGATCGGGGCGAGTTGGAAAGGACAGCCTTCCCCACTGCCCCCATTCCCAAATTAAAAACTAAGAGCAGAAGTAAATGCTTTGGCTTTTCATTCTGCCTGGGTGTTTAGGGCATTTACCCCTAAAAAAAAAAAAAAAAAAAAGTAAAATACACAGAGAGAAAACACATATAGAATGAAGTATAGCAAAATCAATCAGTGCTTACAGTATCTATTAAGCACATTACTCTCTGGACCTTTATGGGAGTACACCTCTGCTGATATGATCGTGACATCATTAACATGATATAAAGAATCAGAAAATCAATAGCTTGCTGATGCCCAAAATTAAGGCCGTGCCGTGTTGTACCATATCTTTAAATATGTGAAATAACAACTTATCTCTGTCACGTCAGAGCTATTTGTAGATGAAACATGTCTCAGAAAGCGGATGGTAATTTGCTGGCCTGCCTGTCACTCCTGCAGCTGCCCCCTTGGGTTACTTGGCGTGAAGGTTAGATCACTTTTCTCAACACTTTGGACACAAACAGAGCAGAAAATCTGATCAAGATTACATTGGCATAACGCTGGAGGGACTCCAGACATGGGGATAGACATCCCTGTGGAATGGGGATGTGGACCAGGTGTCTTCTCCCATTGCTTTGATTTACATTTTACAGTATTAATGGCATGGAGTTTCTTTGGGTTAAGGCACCAGGCTGGGATACAGCAGCTCTGCTGTGTTGTGCACTGAGGAAAAAAAAAAAATAAAGGCAGGGCAGACTCTCAGCAGGGCTAGCAGAGCTTCTTGCATGAGGAGAGGCTGAAATGATTCTCCCTGAGTGTAGAAAGCAAAGGTGGGCAGAGGTTGGGCTGCTGCTTGGGAATAAGTGCCTGTGAAAGAGAAAGGAGGTTTAAGTTGTGGGTTGTGTTGACCCAGCAGTGCATGGGGATAAACTGGGCATTCAGTGTGTAAGTCAGAAGAAGGTTTCTGGCTGGGAGGAGAATGAATATCTGAAGTAATCTTCCACTAGGATTAGTGAGTGCTAAAAATATAGCTAGCTTTATGATAAAGCTCAATAATATTTCTGTATAAGCTGACGTGGAAAGATTGCCTGCAGAAGCACTGTGTGAATTGAGGTGGTCCTTTCCACCCCTGGGCTTTCTCTGGGGGAAAGGTCGAGTCCTTCTTCAGCTCTGCTTCGAAATCTGTCTGTGCCTTGCCAGGTCTGTGTGTTTCTCCATATGAGCAGGGTGCTGAGACCTCCCTACAG
Organism: Nettapus auritus; assembly: GCA_011076525.1. Classification (NCBI taxonomy): domain Eukaryota; kingdom Metazoa; phylum Chordata; class Aves; order Anseriformes; family Anatidae; genus Nettapus; species Nettapus auritus. Next base: position 2,689,427 of record CM021765.1, read on the forward strand.
CTCAAGGAGATCCTACTGCCCATCAGGACACCGAGGTATTAAGCAAGACACAACTAACCCTAAAGTAGATATGAGGCTTCATTTGCTTACCCATACACAGGTGTTTGGTGACCTTTGCTTTGCTTTGATCAAATCTTCCAGAGGTCCCGTGTCTACTACCTCTAGATTTCAGATTTTCCAACTAACATCACCATATAATGCTCCTTTGGTTTGACACGTCTCTTTAGGAAGCCTTCGTCCAGGAACAGAGTGGGGCTTTGGGTCATCAAACATCAGCTTGTGCTCCATGGGCGTATGTTGTGTAGGTGCAAGTGGTGTTGGCTGAGCACGATCCTGAAGAAGATGTTGTGTTTTTTTTTCAGATCAGGGTGGTCAGACTGAAAGGTCTTGAGGTGACAGGGAAGTTCCCTGATGAAACATATAGCAACCAGATAGAGCAATCCCTCTTTCCAGATAGAAGCAGGGATGTTCCCTTGTGGCAGATTTAAGATAAAGGGATGCTTTGTAACATGTGGGTATCAGGTGGAGAAGGGATGGAGCACCATATAAATAAGATCTCCTCCAGGGTGATGCCCATGTGGCCTCTCACACCAAGGATATGTTGTCAGGAACAGAGACCACTGGTGAAAGGAAGAAACAAGCTGAATGCTGGTGGATTTGATTAGCAGGTAAACATGCAGATGTGCTTTTGAGGCCAATAAGACCAGAAAATTGCTGGCAAGGTAGAGACATGACAGCTCTCATGGGGCATCCAGCCAGAGTCAATGGGAGAAGTCCCGGGGTCCTGTTCCATCAAATATATATCTGCAAAAGCAAATGGAACAACTCTAGGGAATGTTATTAGGCACTGGAACACAAATTTCCTACACTAAAAACTTACTTGAGTATAGTTTGGCTTGGGGAAACTATTGCTCCTTCCAGCAATTCCTGAATATATGTTGGGTATTAAGTGGGTCAGGGAGGACTTCCATTAGGTGTTTTGGAAGTTAATAGAGTTTAATAGCAAGAACGTGATCAGACTGTGTAATTTGGCCCCAGGATCAGACAATGCTTCCTGGTATTGTTTAATATTCTAATAAGACATAACCATGGCTCCCCATTGCAATGAGACAGTAGGGGGGAAATCCTGGAGGAAAGGCACAAGCTATCAGATAACAGGCTAAAGCAGGGTTTCTATAGGAATATTTTCTCAAATGCAAAACTAGGCACAGACACAAAGTCCCAGTGCATGGTTAAGAAAATGAAGTAGGAAAAAATTATGAGGAATAAGGAAATATTTAGAAGAGCAGGATCTGACATGGGAAGGAACCTGGTTGTTGCCAGTTAAATAAAAATGAGGTTAGGAAAAGGTTTTGAAAAGTTGAAACACATTGTCTAAAGGTGAAGTCATAATATGCCCTTATCCTTGGCAAGTGGTTGGATTGGAACTTGGCAAAATTCAAGTAGAAGTCAACAAAAAACAGACCTAATAAATACCTCTTTTAATCAGGGCATGTGGAAATAGTCAATCAGACAAAATAAAAAAATATGCTTGCTCCTGTGCACATGCTAGCAGTCTGCTCAAATGAAAATACTAGTAGGATACATATCCCAAAACTGTGATAGGAGGAAGCTCATTTGTGCATAAATGATCCGGGAACAGTAGGGGAGGTCAAAATGTTGAAGGAAGGGCTTTTATGTTAAAGAAAATGTAAAATCAAAGGAAGAAAATAGGGTCAATCTGTGCGCAAGTGACAAGGGATCCCTCGGGAGGGGAACAGCATTAGGACTCTTTTATTGACCACTTGAAGATGGCAAAAGTGACTGTGACATGCTGAGAAAAACCCAAAAGGTTGGGAGGGCAGACAATGCAGTAATGAGGGATTTCAAGATGCCTCACTTGCCTTAAGCAAATGTCACAATGCTTAGAGCTCAAACCCTTTTGGTGGTAAACCCTCCAAAAGAGAAACAAGTCAGGAGTTACACCTGTCTTCAGGGAACGGTGATCAGTGCGGCACTCCGTAAGAGTGACCACAATTCGTTCAGGTTCATTGTCCCCTAGAAACAAAACCAATAAATAAGCAAATAAAAATTACAATGAAGCTCAGCTTCAAAATGGACAACGTAACAATGAGGAAGCTCGTTAAAAGGAGCAGTCACAAGGGTAAAGTACCTCGTGGTATCCCGAGGACTGCGTTAAGACATCATATAAGGGGCTGATTGTGAAGTTATATGATGTATGAAAAAAAAAGGACTGAAAGACTGTAAAAGAAAATGAAAAAAATAAAGCCCGTTTAAACATCAAGATGAGGAGACATTATTCAAAACTGTAAGTTATATTCAAAGGAAAAATATATATTGCTAGCTATCACATGAATTGCTAAACAATCATAAGGCAACCTCTTTGGGAAACACATTTCTAACCTTGTAAAAGTGAATGACTGAAATTTAACAAGGTTACCCTGGAAGTTTTCTTTCTTTAAAAGGCTCGAGGTGGCTGAAGTATCTGCCACTATAGGTGTAGTAAAAACTGGTTTTAGAGCATAGAAGTCGTATTCACAGAAAGATCCTTAAGAAAGTCTGGTATGGAATTGCCACGTTATTAAATCTTGTTTACATCTCATTGCTTATGCTGGCCTTGATATTGGAGGAACGGAAGGTAGAAAATGTGTTGTTGTTCCTGTTTTCTAAGCTGGACTCATGAGGGGTCCAAGCAGGAGAATCTAACAATCAGACCTTTTACCTGTCAATTTTGTTGAACCATGATTAAAATTAGAGTGGGGAAAATAAAGCCAAACATTTGACTTGCTGGAGGAGGGGGGGGGGGGGGGTGTCACAAGCTTATTATTGCTCTTTTAATAAATCAAAGTTCATGTGACATGGATAATATGGTTAACACAGAGGAATGAATGCTTTTCCCATAGCAAGGAATTTAAACTATGCTGTCATGGGACACAAAGAAGAGTCTTCTGGTAGATTAGTAACCAGTTCAAAGTTGGGAAATAAATCAAAAATGGGAAATAAAGATCAGAAATAAGGGTTCATGATGGGGGGAGAGAATACAGAGGGAGTCACACAGGAATCTCCTCTGGCTGGGTTTGGTGCTCATAAATGAGCAAAAAATGGGTGAAGAATGAAGCAGAAAGGTAACTGGTGATAGAGGGCTTTTCAGCCTTGCCAAAAGGAAGTTTGCAACATGTTGTAGAAGGAATACACAAGAATGTTTGGAGAACAAAGCAGAGAACATCATCACAGGGCATCTGTGGTGCTCTCCCATGCTGCGTACACCGGGCACTTTTGATCGTGTCACATTAAAATGGATAAAAATGGCAGTGGGAAGTGTGGGAAGCAGAAACATGGGTTTCTAATGATCTTTAGACAAGGAGAGATTGTGTGACTTGGCAATTTTCATCTTAAAAAAAAGAGATGACTGAGGGGACTATAATACATCCAGACAATCATGAGCGTAATGAAGAAAGTGAATAGGGGATGATTACTCACCATTTCTCATAACACGAGATCGAGGGAACTTTATATGAGATTATCAGGTGGAATATTAAAACAAACAGAAGAAAGGACATTTTCATATGCTGTATCACTCAGCTGTGGCACATTATGAGGCACGTTACAGGGGCCAGAAAATACAACCGTCTGGAAAGCAATTAGACAAATTAATGAAAGAAAGATCTGTTGAAGGCTGTTCAATGTAATTACATCACTGTAGGCTCCGGGTCAGGCAGTCCCCATCTCCTTGCTGGCTGGAAGCTCGGAGTTTTGAGCAGGAGGAGTTTCACTCTGTAATCTCTGTCCTCTTATTTTTCCAGTTAAATATCTGCAGCTGTACAGACTCAGAGAGAGTGGCTAAGTGGATATTTGGGCTGAGTTTTTACTGATTTTTTTTCTATGTCCCTGCGTTTTCAAAAGCCTCTCATCCCGAGTTTGTACAGCTCTCGAATAAAGAGCCCCCGACCTGTGGCTTTATCATCCTGACACTCGGTAATCACAGCACAGTTGTAGGGTGAGTGTGATGAGCATCTCGGCCATGATCCCAGCCAGGATGCTCTGGGAAGCCCTGTGCAGAAATGCAGTCACTGACCTGCTCCCTGCCCTGCCCAGCACACCTTGGGGTTGGCTTTGATTCTTGTGTAGCGTTGGAATGAGACAATATTTAGCAGTTGGCCCTGTTCTTCCATCCAGCCACCCGTGGTCCTGCTCAGAAGCTCCAGCTCCCTCTATCCAGCCACAGCTTTTGTTGGACAGCTGGCCAGCAGCGGGCTGAAGTTATTTCATTAGCTCAGGAACTGCAGGAAGGGGGAGCCAAGATCTTCGCTCAAGCCTTTCAGCAGCAACAGCGGGGAGTCTAAATACCCATTAAAATGTGTTCTCTGCTCATCTCAAGTCAGATTTTTTTTTCTTATTTCTTTTTACTTTTTTGCCTCCCTCTGTCTCATCCTTTGTTTTCTTGCCTTTGATTACAGCTGATGAAGTTTATATCACTGTTGTCATGGTGAGTGTATTATAAAGTGGTCTTCTCCCTGGGGACTAGCCATCAGGATTCCTGGTTTCTGTTTAAAACTGATATGGAGGGATGATGCAACTTTTGGGCAAGTGTTTTTTCTCCTGCAGATCCCAGGTTGTCTACGCCAAAGAACGGTGACTCAGAAATTATACTCCCTCTAAACACACTGGGGGGATGTGATGGATTTATTGATTTCTTCTAGATGGGTGATGGGTGATGCTTGAAGGATGGATTTTGAATGGCAGCTTTATCCGCTCATCTAAACGATGCCAGTGCGAGGTGTGTCAGTGTCACGGCCACAAGCTGGTCTGAAATCCAACCTGCCAGTCACCGTGACAAGGTCGTGAGAGATAGGAGGGATGAGAAATCCCTGAGCTGCAGGCGGTCTTCGGGGAATTACTGAATGGATCCTTCTGGATCTGAGACTTATTTTCTCCTAGATTTTAGAAATACCTGAATTTTGCTGTTGCTGCATCTCGACTTGTCGTGTGAGAGCCTTGTCCATTGGGATGGATAGAGTGACTGGGTTGTTTGGCATCCATCCTGGACAGCCTGGGAATGGGGAAAGAGTTATTTTACCAAGAGGAGTCTGTTGTGGCAAGGAAGTGTCTGACTTGCTGCTGCTGGCTCCTCTTTCACAGCTACCTCCAGACATTGACTTCTTGGCACTGAGGATCCTCTTTCTTTGCATGTGATAATTGTTAGTGATTTGAGTGTGAGAATGAGGAAAGAAATCTATAAAATCAGCGTAAACGGAGATTGAGCTGTGTCTGAGGGGATGGGGGAAACTGGAAGGAAAATAAAAAAACAAACAGCAGAATAGAAATAGACACTGACTGCCTGCATCACCCAGCACCCTATGGACCCTGTGTTTTCTTGAGGCAATTATTCTTATAGTTCACTGGCAAGTTGTCATTTTCAATTGCTGGTTATATTAATACTTATTTTGTCTTGTGGACAGGTGTCATTGTCTGTGAGCTGGCAAACTTTTATCTTGTGCAGAGAACCAATCAGGCCCTGAGAGGTCAAGCCATTATCTCCCAAAGGCAGATACCTTCAAACTAAAACCCCTGAAGAGTTCTTGGACACTGGTGGAAATTGCCGAATCTTCAGAAGATTTCCAGGAGTATTTGTGGTTGTCTCTACTTTTGTAGCTTTTCCTCTCTTTGTGCTCTCTAATCACATTCTTGGAAGTGAGATTTGTGTGTTTTTTTCTTCCTTCTTTGGCAGAAGTTCACCCTTGCTGGTGAAACATCTGCAGTAATGTGTTTTGTGGGTTTTGACTTGATCCCGAGGCCTTCTGAATCAGTGTTATTGGTGTTAAAGATGGATAAAAGAATTTCCTCTGTTAAAAGAATGCAGTGGCAAGTGTTTGCTCATAACAGTTTTCTTCCAAAAGATCAAACCCAGAAATATTTTGCTCAGAAGTCAACAATCAGCAGTAGTGTAACAGGTGGCAGATTTTCATCCTACTTTAGAAGAAAATCTCCCTAGCTGCGTTTCTCAAGGTGTGTTATTATTACTGCTCCAAAAGAGTAAAGTTTTTTAATATGTTTTAAAATCTCTGTCTCTCCCCTGCCTCCATGTGAGTCTATAGGCATGTCAGTTTGCACCAGCTCTCTCCTTCACCTGATTTACTGATTTCTACTCTGAATTTTGCAGAACTTGATGTGTTGTACATAGGGGAGGATCTAAGGCTCCCTGTATCTGGCTGATAGTCTGAGTTCACCCATTTCCTCCTTTGCAATGGGCAGAAATTGCTAATTCCTTCCTTTAAACATCAACATATCCATGAAAAGGAAGGAATGGTTCAAGGCTATTACAGAAACAGGAGAGAAACATTTGTATTTCAGGTTTGTAGACCAGACAATAGGAGATCGTCTGGTGGAAATAGAGATCTGATCTCTCACAAAGCCGATGAATCTTAAGAGCAACACCAACAAATCACTACATGGGTGCTGTGCACGCTTTAATTAGATATCGAGTCATTGACTAGAAACAAGACCTCCACATACATCTGGAGTCAGCATTCCCCACCCGGTGTGTCCAAGCCAGATGCTTCAGTGAAGGCAGAAGGTCTGAACCTGCCCATGACCTTCCTCTGATTATTTGGAATCCATATTATGGACATTGCTGCAAAAGGCAGCCAATGCCAGGTGTTTAATTAATAAGCTGAACCAGGTTTTCCAATTGGTGCTCTGGGCTGTTTGCCATTCCTCCATCTCTTTGACATCTGATAAAATTACCCAACACTTTGTTCATCAGAGGTATTTTGTCTGCACGACATTGATAGCACTTTGGAAAGTTTTTATGTTTTTTTTTGTTTGTTTGTTTGTTTTTTGTTTTTTTTTTTTTTCCTGCTAGGAAAGAAAAAAAGAAGCAATCTGTGTTGGGAAAACTGATAGAGTCAGGGAAAAGGAGTAATCAGGGAGTTGCTGTTGGATGAAGATGGTTTCTAAAGGGGATCACAAGCAGCTGCTGGAGGTCAAGGTCTAGTTTCCAGTACTGGTAAAGTGTAGGTCTGGTGAACTCAAAATACAAAATGTCTTACCAAGACTTTACCTGTACAAGATGTCCTAGTGCTACCAAGGCTTTAACCTGAAGGGGTTCCCCTTCAACCATGGGATGAGCAAGAATAACACCCCAGCTGCCAGCCATTTGGCCATGAGTCATGTCAATAAAGTCCTACGTAGTAGTAGCCTATGTCTGTAGGAACATGTCATCCTTATGACCAAAGTGCTTAAATTACTGCAGGTAAATCAATGAGCAGGTCGTGAGGGGACATTCAGCAGTGTGCCTTAGTGGAGGTAAACCTGCAAAAACCTGTCACCTGAAACTGCCGTCAGGGAAATCCCTGACACGGGGATTCATGTGCTTGTGGAGTGCTCTCCCTTATAGGAGGGCCTGAAACACATCGATAAGGCATGCAAGTGAAGAGTAGGAAAAAAAAAATCCTGTGGAAGATTCTTGAAAACCATGCACAGAGCAAAGGGAGTGATTTTGGAGATTTGTCCCAGTTCCAGATTTGGGGGCTGAATAAGTCAGAGGTGTCCATGCTGGTAGAACAGGCCTGTACAGACAAAACTTTTGGGTTAGGCTAATTGTATCATGAATTTGGTGGTTTCAGGAGAAAAACCAGCATCTGTGTTTGCTGGGTGGGGGCTCTAGTGTCTTCAGCAGTGGCTGAAGGCATGGCTCGGCTGTCTTCTTCCTCAAGAGGGTCCTGGCTGCTCTCACCCTACAGAGTCCCCCATGGGGACTTCCCTTCCTCCCCGACTTCATCAGGGCCTTGTTTCAGTGCTGAAGGTTGAGGGTTTATTACTTTCTCTCTAGATAGAGTTAGATATCTGTGTATACACTGTGTGTGTGTGTACACACAGACCTCATGCATATAAAACCATATTCAAATGCTGTGTAAACTCAGCCCCAGATGCTTTGCTGCAAACAAAAGTTCTGGAGATGATTGCTTCTCCACACTGATCTCTCTTTCCTTTATGTGCCCCTGGTGTATCTGGGGGAATAGCTTCTCGCTGGCTGTTTGCTCCTCTTCCAGCTCACATCCTCCTCCTCACAAACCCTTATTTTCTGCTGCATCAAGGCAGGGGGCAAGGACAAACATTTTCTGTAGCAGGGGCAAAAATAGCTTTCCTTCCCCCATGGAATCAGTGATAGTTGGTTAATCTCTAAATTTCGTGGAGAGACCTTTGTATTTCTTTGACAGATTCCTTTTTTGATCACTGAGCTGACTACAAACATGTCATAAAAAGAGCAACCACAAAGCTGGCAGCCTTTCTGCTTGAGCTGAGAGGGGAGAAAAGTTCCTGGTCCCAGCTAAAAGGCAGGCAGGGAGTTACCCAGACTGTCTGTCCATCTCCCCATCTATCTGCTTATTTATCCATCCATCACATTACCATCATTCATAGGTAATAGTCCTAGTTGTAGAAAACACAAATCTCTTCATTTCTTTCTGTCAAATTAGAAATTTATACAGAAGAATTACCGGTGAGCTTGCTGCTGTACGGGCGCTGTAATAGATTTTTTATTGCACTTTCCATACAGAGCCTGCAAAAGCCCAGCCATCCCAACGCTGCACTTACTTCATCAATTCTTGTGACTGCTAACGCTGACACTGTGCTGTTTGGCAGCTTCCATTAAGAATAGTTTGCCCCATGATATTAACAGGCAGTGAAGCTTTGTGCTGATGGATAAAGCGCGGTGTAAAACCTGATTGGAATCAATCAGAGTAATTGTCTGGATGTGTGGTGGTTAATAGGAAACGTCCTGCATATTATTGGCTGGTTTATACAGCGAAGGGATTAGCTTTCTGCTGCCTTTTGTGGCTCACATCCTCTCCTGAGGCACTGGGGGAGGTGATGGATCTGCTGGGAGGCTCAGGACGCAGTGCTGGCATTGTGTCCCATGTCAGACTAGGAGACACAGACTGGAGAAGATTGGGTTTTGTATTTGTCCTGGTGACTATTCTTCCTTTATGGTCACTGCTAACAGCTGGAGAAAGCCTGCCTGACTATTTTGGGAAGAAACTCTACACAGAGACACATCGAGAGCCCATCGGCCCTCAGCACCCAGCTTTCAGTCCAGATCCCTCACAAAGGCAGCCTGGGTGGACGGGACATGAACAAAACCATGCACAGCAGACTTTGATTCAGCAAGGCCCAGAACAACCCTCCGTGAAATGTGCTGCACAAATAAGAGGACACTGCGAGATGCCTCCCACCCCCCCAGGAGGACCTCAGCAGTGTCTGCACGATGAAACACTCCCTGATCAGGCAGTCCAGAAGTGAGCCAAAGCCTTTATGGCTGCAGAAAGCAAGTGGATCGTTGTGCCTGGAATATTTCCACCTCAAGTAGAAGCAACCTTTCTTTCCAGCATCCTTTTCTTATGGGAGAGGCTTAAAGCACACACAAGTCTCAGCTTCCTCATGTGAGCGGGTGGTCTTCCTGGGCATACTTGCTGAGGGCTTTCAGCTTTCTCCCCTAACCTACAGATTAATCTATAGGTTTTTCTATTTTTATTTATTTATTTGTTTATTTATTTATTTTTGCTGTGTTTTGGTGCATTTATTGTTTGTAAGTAAAATAAATGCCATGCCATCCTGAAACACAGGCAAGCATCACTCGCGTTTCAGGTGCAAGAGGCTCACTCTTGCCCAAGGTCATGAGCATCGCATTTCATTTAAATTCAGAGCTAGACACCTCTGCATCCCTGGAAAGAGAGCTTTCTTGCAGACAGAGCTGCTGATGCTGTGCAGGCAGGAGGAGAGGGAGAGCAGGCTTTGGCTGGGAGAGGCCAGCTCCCCTTGGTGGTCAGAGCCCTGGGTACCATTTGAAGTGCAGCGGGCAGAGATCTGAATGAAAGAGCTTTTCAAGCCCTCGTTTCTCTCCTCGGTGAGTAGAATACTATTAACCTTTAAGGCAAAATTATATTTCGGGCCTCTGGGAAGCAGTAACATTTTACCGAGCTGCACTGGGGAATCAGGTAAACAATGTTAACTCTCTCCAGCCCCATTTCAGTGCCATTTTGGGGCGGTTTTGTGTGCATACCGTGCTGAACTGCTGAGCAGAGCTCTGTGCTCAGGAACTCTGTGTGTCTGGAGATCAGTCATCCCTTGCTGAAATTCATCCTGAACATCCCAAAATCTGTGTTCAGTAACTGGTTTTCAGTTGAACCCATGGCCCTGGTGTCACAGGGCCAAAATCTCTGTGTGGCTATTTTGCCATTTCCCAGGTCCATGCAGCAATTGGGCAGCAGCTCTGGCTTTTGGCATCTGAGGACATGGTTTGTTGAGATTCAGACCATAAGACACCATGGCCCTGTAGTGTATTTTTTTGCACAATTGTGGAAAAAGCTGCCATATGCAGCATCACTATTAAATGAGGTCCTGGAGGTGAACCCTGCTGACTCCACCTTGAACATCCAGATGTATGTAGAAGCTGTTGCACCCAACAAACTGCTGTAGATTTGATAGTCTAGAGGCTTTGTCCAAGTCCTGTCCTGCACTTGGACGGTGTTTGAGGTCACAATATTCCAAAGACAGACTTAAAGACGTGCACATTTGGCTGTCAGGATGAAACAGGGTGCTACTGTCTCCGAACTCCACCAAGCATATACGTGTGTGCATTGCTCAAGAGCTTCTAAAGCTGCAGGGTGTTGGAACCACTTCCTTGGGGGAAAATAAATAAATAAATAAATAAAACTAAAAAGTGAGAACTTTCCTTCCATTCCCTTTAAAAAAATAAACCTTTCCTCCTTTCTCTTTCCCAGTGCTTTACTCCATCTCTAGCCCCACTCCCAGCTTGCCCAAGGCCAAGCACCGGGGGTCAGGCAGCCAGGGGTAACGAGGGGGGCTGTGAACTGCTGAAACCTTGGCAAGGAGAAAGCAGGAGCCACAATCCGAGGACAAATTCAACACCTTGGGTGGAAAATTAAATCAGTGATGCAGCATGAGCCAGAAAAGCGAGCGATGCAACAGCGGCAAAGCTGGCTTCCAAATTGAAATATGTTTGCTGGGGATTGTCCATTGGCTTGGGGAGTTATTATTTCCATTTCTCTAGATATGAATTAATTTCTAGAGAACTTAATCATCCCCTCCCTTCTCCCCTCCACAGTCCCCTCTTCCCTTCTCCTTCTAATTTTCCACTTGACTGGGGATTCCCTGACAGTGAAAATTCGGGCTGGTTTAGAGGAGGTCCATGCAAGCTGCTCCATTAGACTGGATAATCTCATTGGAACCAGTGGCTTGAATAATAACACCTTCGCCCCATGCGCTGCACAGGATTCATGCAACGCTTCACAGCTACAGGGATGGCTCAGTGGGGCAGGGAGGAGTGAGGATGAGGATGCTGCAGCCTGCCCCACCAGCTGATGTCCCCACTTCTGCCTTCCCTCAGCGAGTTGTGCAGGATCTTTTAAGTCATGGGGCTTGATATGCTTCAGCCTGTTGCCAAATGTGCCCTTTACCTTCACAATGTAGGCAAAAATCATTGACCTATTCCAGCATCTCCCTACATGCAAAGAATAAGTCTGGCTCTAGGTCCAACCAGGCTGCCTCAAAGAGTCCTCTTCTTGATTTACAACCCACCTGAGAGCACAAACACACCACGGGCTCTATTTCTGCTTCCTGCTCTTTCCCTCAGTGCCCAGTGCCAGAATATCATCTACATTCCAGCTGCAACCAAAAGCCTGAGTCCTTCAACCAGGCTACAAGGTGGCTTGTTTGAACCCAGCAGCATCCTGGTTGGATCTTTTGGGGTTGATCCTGAAGGACACCAAGTCCAGCAAGCCTCTTGCTCCTTGTGATCGTGCCTAAACTCTTGTCCATCACAAATTATTGTGTCGGGAGATGCATCCTGTATGGGTGGATCATGTATGAGAACCAAATCCACAAACCTGCTCTTGAATTCCCACTTCTTTTCCACATCGTCACCCCCTTCCCACACTGGATCCACATTACCACGACTCCACAGCCCATGTTGAAGAACTTCTGGGCACTGTCACAGCCATACCTTCCCCAGGTGATTCCCCACACATCCGCCAGCACAGCCCAGCCACCCTGTACACCCAACAGCCCCAGAATTTTCCTCAAGAACCTAAGTGATTTTAAAGGGAAGGAAACTAGGAAAATATGTGCAGGAGATGAACACCTGGAATGTATAATGAACAGCTCTATTGCCATGCATCTGACAGCCCGGTCTGCTGGAGGTCATTCATACCGCCACAGCAATTTTTCAGCATTTAACCCATCCCTTCCAGCTACACACGGCAGAGGGGAAATTCATACATCACATGCCAACAGCCTTTTCCTTGCAGCTGGAGATTTAGCTGGTCATTCCTAGAGCAGCCTGAAGCCTCATAATTCTTTGGGGTTAGCTCTTGCTGGACGCTACCTTGATACGGCCTTTAGCAGGAAAAGGAGGCTTAGATGGAAGGGAACCAAACCTGATCTCTGACTTTTTGGCTGGAGCAGGCCTGGGCAGTGAGACTGAGATAAGAAACATTCCCACTTTTTCCTGGATAGTTGAGATATGGCATACTTTGAGTCAGGATTTCAGTGTTATTTGAGTCTGCATTGGGGTGAAATGAGGTTTTAGGTATCTGGGAAGCTCTGCCTTTGACCGAAACCCTGGGTATGAGTGATGCGAGGATCTGAAAACAATCATATAAATATATTTTCTCTTTAATTTGTGGCTTGTGAGATGGTTAACTTAGATTTACATCCATCTCACTCCGTGCTTCTTCATTGCTCCGAAAAGATGAATGCTCTAGAGGTGGGAAGGGAGTTTGAGACACAGTCTGGGTGCTGCTCTGCACAGGTGTCTGAATCCTTCAGACAGCAAATCCCATTCCAGGGACTTCCCATCATACTGAGAAAGCCAAACCCAGGCTACGAGGTGTTTGGTCTGTTATTTTTTCCTTAGTGAAGCTGAACTGTCCACGCAGAGGTCCTGTCCCTCCCAACCCGAGCCACGGTGCAGCCGGAGACCTCCTTTTGGAGCTGTGTGTGGGAACAAAAACTCGGTGTAATTCTGTCCGTGCTGCCCCGTGGTTTCTCAAGCTGTGGGTTGTACTGCTGCAGAGCACGGGGAAAAAAAAAAAAAAAAATGTGCCCAGAGGAAGGAAGTGTCTCTGCCAGCAGCAAATAGTGGAGCTCCAGCTCACGTCACTGTCTGCTGGCTCTGCTGCCAGGGGACGTGGCAGATGGATGGATGCACATGGGCAGGAGGAGGAGAGAAGGAGCTGAGGAGTGACGCGAAGGAGGAGATGGTGATGAAGGTCAAAGGGAGCAGTGGGGACACGGAGCCTGGTTTGAGAAGCTCTCTGTGGTCCCTCATCCCCTGCAGCTTTCTGGGTAGGACTTTTTTGGGTTGTGGGGTTTCTAGAGGTGAGGTTGTGTTTCTTTTTGGTAATCAGTGCTCAAGCCCAGCCAGTCCATCCTGTGGAAATATTTCCTTCCTTCTCGCTACATTTTCCCAAGTCAGGACAGCAGATGCTAGCAGTGAAAGAGCAATTAAATGACATGCTGGCTGAGCCTGGCAGCGATTCAGTGCTGCATAAGTGGGGGACCCCTTACGGTGCACTTCCCACAGCTCCCCAAACCTCCTTGAGCACAGATGCTGCGCTTCTTCTTTGCACTTTTCCTGCCCTATTTATCCTTAAAGTGGTGAGGCTGAAGTAGCACCAGCTCCTCCTACTCTTCTCTCAGGACTCCTGGGCCTCGCAGTGGTCTTGGCAGTGGTTCACAGGGAAGTGTCAGGCCCGCTGACTTGGATTAGCCCTGATCTCTGTGTGAATTGGGCAAAACGCTCCAAATTTTACCATTCTGGAGGCTTGGGCACCTCCTGTCATCTTCATCAGCAGATACTTGACTCTTAAGCCACGGCGACAGGGAAAAGATGGAACACGTTTCTCTGGAGCTACCTGGGAGATGAGAGATGCTCCTACCAAGAATTTGGGGAAGAGCTTCCAAGAAATCTGAATCAGGCCATGAACAAAGAGCCTCAGCCCCTTTGAAAAATGTATTTTGCATCAGCCCTTGCTGAGGAGAGCTTGTAGGAGCGAGGGAGAGCGTAGGTGTTATCTGCCCAGGTTCTCGGGAAGACACTCACAAATATTATTAACGTGAATAGGAAGCACCATGATAGGATGCTCTCTGGGAAAAGTAATTTTGTTCATTAATTACTTGCCTTATCTAGCAACCTTGTTCCCTTTCTCGCTTTCTTTTTTTTTTTTTTTTTTTTTAATTTTCTTTAAAACGACTGTAAGTGAATTCGGGACTGGGAAAGTTATTTCACTGCCTCCTCAGAGACAGGAGCAGAGCTGATATTACTCAGGTAGCCTTCAGCCAAATCTTCAGGGGTTTTTCCATCTTCATTTGAAGCCCACTCTTTTATCGGCAGATGGCAAAGGATGGTTGCTGGCAGATCCCTGTGATTTCTTTCTTGTGGACCACCTCAGCATTCTGCATTAGCTCACACGCGTGCCTTTGGCTTCAGCCCTGGCTGCCGCTTGTGATTTTGTGCTCTGAGCTTCACCTCCTGCCTTTACCTTCCAGGCTCGTGTTCTGCCTGGTTAGTTCAGAAAACAAAAGAGTCAGAGGGCTGTGGTGTAAGGGGTGGCAGAGCAGGGACCCTACAGCTTCTGAGAGGTCCTTTCTTGGCGTATTTGACCCTTGCAAGACATTGGAAAGGGTCAGTGGATGAAGGCAGGTAGTACTCGTGCTCCCAGATGTCAAACATCCATGTTGTTTTTATTATTTATTTAATTTTTGACTGTTTGTGCAGCAGGGAATAGTTTTCTTCCAGCGACCTGTGCACATCTCCAGCATAATTGCTGCTAGGCACTGCTTCAAGGCAGTTTGCAGCATTGGGTGGGAATTGGGAAATGCTAGCCCTCATCTGGGCAGCAGCAGGGGTTTCACTGGAAGCTAAAGACACCCAAAGATGATGAAACTCACCTAAAGTTGCCTGAGCTGATATGCCACCATCGCCTGCAGCCTGGGGCTGCAGATCCATCTTTCACTGATGCTGCAGAGCTTTGGGTATTTATTTATATATTATTATTATTATTGAGGTGTTTCTGAACGTGATGGTTGCCACATGGCTGGGAGGGGACGGACAAGGCTTTTCTGCAATGCTAAGCAGCACCAGCTGAGGGGTCTGTGTCCACATCACCTTCCCCAGTCCCCCTCCCTCCTTTCCACGCTCTCGTCCCCCGGTGCCAGCCAACAATTTCCAATTATTCATCGGACAAAAGCTCCAAGTTTCCAGGGATTTGCATGTGAAATGCTCCTGTTCATCTCAGGCTTGAATGAGCCATCAAAATGCTGGTTGGGGATCTCTCCTGCGGGCACACACACGTACACACAAATCGCTTGTCCGTGGCTGCACCTCAGCCCGTGTGGTCCTTGGGCCACCTCTGAAACGGCGACCTTTGTTCCCAGGATGGGACCAGGGAGCAGGTTGTGCATCCCAGGACCCCCCCAGGCACGATCAGTGGTCTTCATCTCTGGAAATTTGGGGAGGGGGGTAAGGCAGGGAGAAGGAGTATCCCCCAAAGTGCAGGGGGGAGGGATGCTGTTTGTTGACTGCGTGGCTTTGTATGGTGGGAGGTGGAGGAGCAAATCCCTTGCACCCACGCCCCCCAGGGCACTCAGGGTGGGCTTATTGAATTGCTTGGATAGAGGGAGGAGCCCACCTGGGGACAGAGATAACGGGAGGGCGGCGGGATTGCTGTTCTGCAGCGTAAGCCGGCTGAGTTATCAGGGCAGAAATTCAGCTTCTATTACCATGCATTAGAATAGATTAGCAGGCAGAGCAATTAGCAGCCCCGCTCCGTTTGGCGAAGTGACAGGGCCGGCGGTGGCGGGCAGGAGGCACACGGCAAGGAGCTGGCTTTTGGCAGGGCGGCCCAACACCGCCCAAGGACGGAGGGGACTTGTGCTCCTTCGCCTCGGGGTTTGTCCCTGCCAGGCTCTGAGCCAGGCACCAAAAGGGGCAGGGATGGGAATGAACCATGGTTGTCGGTCAGAATGTTTTTGTGGCTCGTGGTCTCTGAAAAAAATTGTCCAGGGGAAATGCAGAGCCCTGAAGAGTGGATTTCGGTTTCCTGATGGTGGTTACCTTTTGAGGTTATGTTTTGCAGGTCTCTTTACAACAGTTCACAGCCTTCTGAGGCTTCAAATATCATCGGTAAAACACCACCACCATTTCCCCAGGTCACCCCTTTTCCTTTTTATAACCCAGACCCATCTTTGATGTCCAGAAAGCATCTTGGAGAGGAGAGCCTGTTGATGGTTAGAGCCAGTCTAAAACAAGTGTCTGAATCCTTCCTCAGTCTTCTAAATCACATATACCCCCTGTGGCTCATCTCCTCCTGTAGGAAATCAGGGCAGTAGCCCCCTTTCCACCTTGCCATGCCCAAGCCGTGCTGAGCTCAGCAGGACCCTGGATGCAGATGAAGTCGCTGGAAAAGCGTCCTGTCTTCTCATTGCCAGGACAGGTTTCCCGGGAATGATCCTTTCCTCCTTTCCACGATTTCAGCTCTGTTTTCCCCTTTTTTTTTTTTTTTTTTTTTTTTTTTCTGTAGCATCTCCTGCTTTTTGGTCCTGAATGGAGTATTCCGGGCAGTTGATAAAATTTAACTCCTTTGTGCCAAGGAGAGCTACATTTCAGTTCTCTTCTGGAAGAGATGGAGGGCAACGTGGAGGCCAGAAAGAATAGACAGAGAAGGATGACTGTTCACCACATAACCACGTAAAGTTTAAGGTCAATTATGCCTGTGTCTCGACATTTATGGCATCCCTATTCTTAGGACCCCGAGGGAACCGGGAAATGTCAAAACACTGCTAAAACTGACCTTAAACTTTACATGTTGGTGGGACTGAATCTCCTTCCTTTTCACAGCTCCGGCCACAAAATTGCTTTGGCTCCAGCGGAGGGAAAGGCAAATTTCAGCTGCTCCCTCCTTCCCCAGCCTTGCTCCCCCCTTGTGATGAAGCGATCTCAGGAGACACTAAGCTGTGCACATTGGTCAGACTTTTACTAAAACACACTTCTCATTATGTCCCTTGTTCTCTTTAATTGCTCTGCTTCCTGTCTCAGTTGGGAAACCCCAAAACCTTTCCCCTAATAAAACTGAAGCTGTCACATTGCATCCCATCCTGAAAGAGGGACCAGGCTAATTAGTTTGATTCTGACCTCCGCATCCAGACTGCGTGCATCTCCACCCGGAGCCATGCATTTCTGTGTCCTGCAGTCCTGTTCCCAGCCTCCTGTCCCCAACCCTGGCTGCAAAAGCCATTAGGAGCCTTTGCACTTGGCTTCCACCGAGCTCCCTCTGCTGACCACCTTGCAAAAGGCTTCGCAAGCCTAGCTGGTGGCTCTCTGCGTGGACATCCCCTTGGCTTCAGAGCAAGGACTTCAGGCACGACAGGGTCTTGGGCCTGGTAGGACATCAAGGTGGGCACCCCATGCTGGTCTGGGGATCGTGATCTGCCAGAAAGTGCCTGGTTTTGTGCAGAAAGAGGAAAATTGAGGTGATACGGTGATGCTGAAAGGCTCCTTGCTGCTTCCCAGACTGCAGGATTTTTGACACACTGAACCAAAAGTGCCGGTGTGCAAGGCTGCGGGTTTGGGAAACAGCGAGGCTGGGCTGGGAAATCTCAGAGTGCCATTGGAGAAGAAATTTCTTTAAACTAAAAGAGGTTTTGATTAGATATAAGGAGGAGATTATTCACTCAGAGGGCGGTGAGGCCTGGGTCCAGGCTGCCCAGAGGAGCTGTGGCTGCCCCATCCCTGGCAGTGCCCAAGGCCAGGCTGGATGGGGCTGGGGGCAGCCTGGGCTGGTGGGAGGTGTCTGAAATTAGATGATTATTAAGGTCCCTTCCAACCCAACCCATTCTCTGATTCTATGTTGGAAGAAATTGAAAAATCCCTTCGTCATGCTTCATCTTGCTCTGGGGCAGCTGGGACCATCTGGGCTTCTCAAGGATGGAGAGAGGTCTTCAATTTGGTATTATGTCCCACCACTTGGAGTAGCTGATGGTTCAGGTTGCGAAGGGTTGGGTGCTGTGGCTGTGACCATGGGGGTGTTCACACTTGTCCTGCACATCTCTGCCCTCATGGAGAGCATGAGGCGTGCAAGGTGGCTGCTGGTCCCCTTGTCTCCACCTTCCTGCCTTCTCTCCATGTCCCCATCCGTCCCCTCACCCAGGCCCACATTCTTTTTCCTCATATTCCATTCTCTGCTGGGTTGAGCACGATGTGGTTAGGAGACATATGGTAACCCCGGTGATGAGATTCAAGGAGACAGACAGCCTGAGAAGAGGAGAAGGCAGGTCCAAAATACAGGGTGAATTTAAGAACATGAGCTGAAAACCAGGGTCAAATGGGTCCAAGCTGAAAACATGGAACAGGAAAGGGGTGAGGAGTGGGACAGGGGCAACATCTCTATGTTACATGCTCCACACCATGACATAAAACAATGATTAGGCTGGGGAATTGAAGAGGGGATGCAATGGGGATGCCAACATGGTCCTGTGTCCCAACAGACCATCCCATGCTGGACCAAAGGCCTGTCCTTGCTGGCACAGCCTGGGTGGGCGCTGGTGCCTGGGTCAGTTCAGCCGTACTGGGGGAAGGCGTGAGCAGAGGGTGCCTGTGATTATTCTGTCAAAAGGTGAGCGAGTCTGTCCCCTGCAGGAAATGTCACCGTTTGGAAGCTGAAAGGGAAGCTGAAATGTCAAAACCTTTTGCAAAACGGCAGTGCCCGCCAATTACCCGTTTGGAGGCAGTGGCAGGGTGTCGTTTCAGGTTGCTCAGCAGACCCAAGTCATTGAACGTGGTGCTGCCTCACACCCAGCATCAAGGAAGGAGCTTTGTGTCCGTCTTCCTCCCTGGGAGCCCACCTCCCCGGTCGCTTTATAAGTTTTGCAATGCAAGAGCAATCAAAATAGAGACGCTGTGCACTGAGTTGTGAAGCTTCTAAAAAGAGAATTAATTCATTTGGATTTCATTGGTGGGAATTTGTTTTTTTTTTAATTTTTTTTTTTTTCTGAATAAAAAAATTCTATAGTGTGCTAACAGCAATCTGTAAAAAAACAACAAAACCAAAATAACTGTTCTGAGTAGCAATTTCTGATCAGATCCAATCATCACTCTTTTGTCTAGAAAATTGTTTTAATTGACAAAATTGCATATCGGGCCTATTCTATTGCCAGAAAACTGACAACATTTTTCTTTGTCTCATATTAGAAAAGTTGGGTGTTTAATCTGCTTCTGAAAAACTTAGAGAAGAAAAGGAAACTGAATCAAAACTGTCTCCTGTTTCAGCAGCTCTGGATATAAACAAGACAGGCTGCATCAGGAGTAGGTGCTGTTTTTCTGACTGCGCCGTTTCCACCTCTCTCCTCCAAAAAAAAAAAAAAAAAAAAAAAGAGAGAGAACAACAAAAAAAGCCTTCTGGAAGCTTCCTCCTTGGTTTTCTCCTCCCAGGACTATCTGTCTCTGTCTATTTTGTCCACGCAGGGTGTCGATTAGGCTGGGCTCCAACAGTGCCCACCAGCTCTGGCTGACGATGTGAATTAGCAGAACAAGCTCTTGGGACACAATGCAGCACTGCCGTGGAGCAGCTGAGCTCTGGTCATCCCACAAGCCCAAAAAGAGATTCATAGCATGGTCTTATAAGGGTTTAGTATGGCACAGAAAATAATTACCACTAGAAAGACGGGGCGTAAGGGCTATGGTGCCTTTTAAATGCATTTAGTTTGGCATCCCAAGTGATGCTGGCAGGTATGGGCGTGAGGAAAATGGGCACAACTCAGGGGGCTGAGGAGTATGGCCCAGAATGTAGAAAGGCCAGGATGAAA
Source organism: Nettapus auritus (assembly GCA_011076525.1). NCBI lineage: Eukaryota > Metazoa > Chordata > Aves > Anseriformes > Anatidae > Nettapus > Nettapus auritus. Next base: position 2,709,308 of record CM021765.1, read on the forward strand.
AATCTGTTTCCCATGTTGTGGTGCATGGGGAAAATAAAGAGCTTACAGATGGACGAGTACCCCACTTGGGTCGTATTTTGTCTTGTCTAGCCAGGTATATGGAGCACCTAACATTATTATTATTAACCCATTATTAACATTATTAACCCTCCTAACATTGGGCATTTAGGGATAAACCCTGGAGGTGCTGGAATGAATCTGGGCTTGGTCAAACCAAGCCCTAGCAAGGCAGAAGAGCTTTTAGCATCTCACTGTAGATGTGGAATGTTTCTCCTTACGTTTCTGCACCAAATGCTTGCAGAATGTGACCCTGGAAGGTTCTTTTAGGTCCCAGATTGCAGAGCTGGGCTTTAACCATGATCACTTGGGTCCCAAGCTGGATCCTACATGGCATCCTCAAGAGACCTGGGATTTACGCTGCTCTCTGACACGTGTATATGCTTCCCTTTCCCGTCTCTGAATGGGAATGTTTCAACCTCAGAGAGGTGTTGTGAAGATTAATTAGCTCCAGGCAAAGCCCTTTGAGATCCTCAGATGAGAGGTGCTATAGAAGTGCAAAGTATTAATTTAACATTATTAAAATAATTGGTTAGTGGATGGTGAACAGAGCGTTGGTGTTAGCGGTATTTATTCTTTAATGGGAGGTGAGGAGGAAACAATATTCCTCATGGTTCAGTGGTAGGAATTGTGTCTTAGTGTTTGTACTAATGGGTTAGACAGCGGCAGGACACCTCCAATTGTTAAAGATGCAGCTGATAATGAAATAGCAGGTGTTATTAAGATATACAGAGAGGTGTCACGTCTATACCATAATCTTATGCAAATAAGTCCGGGAGAGAAATATGCTCTTTTAGGTGTCTTAAGTGTAATGCGATGCCACCGGGTGGGAGTTACACAGCAGCTAATTACAGCATGAATAGCACCGAATTGGGTTATATGGCAGCGGAAAGTGATCTCGGCATATTGACAGGCCCAGCATGTTGGAGTTACTGATATTTTATTAAAGGGAAACAATTATTGGCTGTGCAAGGTACTCTTCTGCATAAGCAGCAATAGAGAGGGCATGAGATAGAGCAGAGGAGCTCTTTTTTGGGGCTGCAACGTCCCCTCTAGGCAGCTGCCTTCAGCAGCTGGGTGCTTGGCCTTGCTGGTTTTGGCTTTTCAGCTGACACCATTTGAGGACTTTGAGAAGCAGATGCTAGAGAGCAATCCTTCCTCTGCTCACCCTGAGATGATTTTCTCTGCTGTTTACCCCCTCTCCTGTGGGAGGGTGTAACGCTTCTGGCAGTGCAGAAGAAGACTGGGGGGAGAAGATTTCTTTATGGTGGGTCTATGCCTTTTTCTGCTCCCCTGAAAATCCACCCAGCTTTGCTTTTGAAGAGCCACAGTTGCAGATGCTGAGCAGACACCAATGAGAAAATAATGTGTGAACACCTGGGATGCCCCACGTGCTCCAGCTCAGGATAAAAAGGTTCAGGAAAGGGAGAGGGGTGAAACCATGGGCGTAAGGCTTTGGAGAGGAGCCTCCATCACTCCTCCCTGCATGGTCAAAGCTGCAGGACACGCTGGCAGGAGGCTTTATCCCTTTAATATTGATCTCTGCAGCAGCTGGGATCAGTGACCTGGTTATCAGTTATGCTGCTGGCTCGAGGAGAAGGTTCATAATGCTGATCTGAGGGCTTGAACCCCTCCAGTAACCCAGAGCCAGGCTTGGTTTGGTTCTGCTCGGCAGAGCTCCTCCAGTTTTCACATTGGGGCATCAGCTACAACCAGGTGATTTTTTTTTTTTTCTTTTCTCCTTTGTTTTAAATTGAGAAATCGCGTTGAAAAAGTCAGACAGCCAAAGTCAAATGTTACCAAGTGGCAGAGCTGAGGTCATACATGGAAAAAAGAAATAATAATGTGTGATCCTGTAATTAAAGTCTGGCTCGCAGGGTGTCAGTGCGGGGAGCAGATTTAAGAATGCAAGAACTTCTCTCAGCCTGCCAGTACCTAATTCCTGAGAGCCTGACACTGCAACCTTAACTTCTTACTAAACCCAGGCTTAGTTTGGGGCAGTTTTTCATCATTTCATCATTTGTATGGTAATACACCTTTCAACAGACATCAGGGCTTTAGGACTCAGCAGTCTAATAAAGAAGGAGTCTTTGGTCTGAAGAGTTACATGTTTTAAATGCCTATGACCAGGAAACAGCAAGGTAAGATGGTGGTTATCATATTGCAGCTCCGTGGTAGGGCTGGGAATGCAAACCAGGTTCCTTGAAGCTTTGCCTATACCTACATGTTGCCCTCCCATGTGCTGGATGTGTCTGCAACCTATTGAGCTATTACGCTTGGACAGAGCCTGCCCATTTAATCTGAGGAAACCCAGATGTTTCTGCCACGCTGCATTGGGAGAAAATAAATGGGAAGGGGCTGGACTGCTGAGTTTGGGCACTTGCATTTTGACACCAAGCCCAAAAGAGTTTCCTTCCAAGTTGTCCTCGGGGGAGGAGTTCCCATGCCCCACGGAGCTTTGATGGGATCGCTGTGTCTATTTGCTTTATGGAAGTGCTTCCCAAAATCTCAGGTCAGCATTTTGCTGGGCCTTTCATTCCATGCTAGGGGACTCACAGTTCTGAGAGCAGTTAATCGCCTACCCGCCTAGCCCTCTAGGGACTGCACGTTTAAAATTCCTGATCCAGCATGCAGCAGCACTAAAGGGGACTTAATGGTATGAAGGCTCCTAGGGAGCAGTGCAGGAGCTGCAACGCTGCTCTCCTCTCCTGCAAAGCAAACCAAGAGCCTGCTGAGAACAGCAGATACCTCCCTTTACAATTCCTGCCACTGGAAACACCAAACTTTTCTGCAGCAGAAAGATGGAGCAATTCGAGTTTTAAATTGGGGTGTTCATTTTATCTAGTGTCAGCTCCTAGAGAGAAGCCAAACCCTAAAGTTTCATTTCAGACCCCAAGCTTCGTAACATTCAGGTTCAGCCATATACTGGGTTTGTTTTTGCGTGTCTTGCCTTATATTTCTGCCCGCAAATCCCCGTGTGTGTGTATGCAGCAAGGACATCGAGGGGTGATCTTGCAGCTAACCCTCCACCAGCCCCTGTGTGTTCTCACAACTCAGGCTCCGAAGTCTGGGAGTGGGTGAATAATTTAACATCCGCACTTAGTCTTTATAGCTGATTTTAATGGGGGGTAATAGCATTGCTAATAACAAAATCCATTGAAGACACCCCGTGCAAGTCCATAACATTAGCTTAATGGCAAAAGGTAATTGGCATGCAGTTGGAGCTGTCCTTTTGTATTAACCCTTTAGGTTTCTAGTCAGATGTCCTCTGAAGCTGTGGACTCAGCAGCACACGTTGAGTGAAGTACAGATGTGTTTGTGCCAAGGGAATGCAAACTTGGATTGAGCCGGGATGCATTGCTACCCATTCGCATTGTTGCTTTGTGTTTACACATGGCAGAGAAGACGAGAGATGGTGATGGTGCTGAAAGCAATAATGGCCATGAGCGAGCAGTGGAAGGGTTGGGGGCTTGTGCTGCCCAGGTGCCATGTGCTCACCCCTTCCTCTGAACTGTCACTCTGGGAATGCCAGAACTTTTAAGATTCAGCCCTGGGCCCTCCTAATCTGGCACTTTCAAACAAGATGCTAAGGAATATTCTACCTGCAAGGGATAACTCTGGTTACTGGGTGATGGGTTGGAGGCTGCCCCTTCCCAGCATGGACGTAACAGTAACTCAGAAGTATCACAGATTTGTGGTCTCCTCAGCAGGGCCAAAGAACACAGACTCTGCACAGCCACTCTATAAGAACATCAGTCCCTTAGATGTCCCACTTCCACTGGAAAATGCGGTTTTCAGGGCTGTGAGGTTCCCCAGGTGAAGAGAGCTCAAGGATGATTGTGAAGGTTTTCCAGCCTGTGCCATCCCCAAGGGTACAGTGCTGACTTCCCATCAGAAATAATTGCTCCTCCCTTATCCTCACTGTTTCATCCTGGCTTCATGTTAACCCTGTCCGTCTCTGTTCCTGTTTGCTCAGGTGCACGAGGAAGGAGCGGTGCGAGCGCTCCAGCGAGCCTCGGAGATTCGCCTCGGAGATGAAGCAGTGCGTCCGGCTTACTGTGCATCCCAACAACATCTCCGTCTCCCAGTACAACGTGTTGGTGAGGAACCTTAGTTCTTGTCCCCTTCACGTTTAGTCTGCCTGTGCTGTTTGATAGACCCTGATATGTGCAACCTGCATTCGGCAGGAGTGGGAAGGACTGGCAGCTCCATGCAAGAGGTTCTCCAGAGTCCATTGACTTTCTTAGTCCATTGATCTTCCCTGGCACAGAAAAAGACTCACCATGGGAGGGCATTTGGGTATTGTTTGCTGTGAGGGCAGGTCTGAGGGACTTCATGCCCTGCAAGTGTTGTGGGCACACAGTGAGGTTGTTTACTTCTGTGGAAAAAGGATTTGCAAATGGCTAAGAATAGAGTTTAAACAATTTAGAGATGACCTTCCAGAAGGAGGACAAGGGAGGAGTAGCATGAATTATTTTCATAAGCTTCATTCTGGGCTGGAAGTGTCTCCACCACCACCTCCAACCTGTTGTAGCTCCAGCACTGTGTATGCAGAGCAGAGAGGCAGGACGTGATGCAGAGGAATTGGACGTGATGCAGAGGAATTGGTCTGCCAAGGTTTATGCTGGCTTCTGTGACTTTCATCCTCACAATGTTTAACCTTTATGGCCTAGAGCTACTCAAGTCAGCAGCCAGTATGGCACACAAATGAGTGCTGGCAGAGCAGCAGATGATCCTGATCTTTGTCTGGACCTGAGGCAAGATATGTCTATGGAACATCTATCCAGCTCTTGGTTTCTGTCCTGACACACAACAATACCTTGCATGGTGAAAGCTCAGCATGCCCTAAGAAGGAGGCAGAGACACATTTCATCCAGGCTTCTAGGGCCCTGCCCTATTGACCATAGTAGTTTGGGCTGGAATCAAAATGATAACTGACACCCCAACAGCTCCATTTCTGGATAAGTTGGTGGCTAGACCCACACCCTGAATGGTCTACATGGTGTTGCTCAATGTGTAGCTGCCAGACATCTTACAGGTGATAGCTTTTGGAGTGCTGGGGTCTCTTCAGTGGTAATTAAATCAGCCTTTCAAAGCCCACATGTCCAATCATTACTGCTTTGTTTCAGCCTCTTAACTTTGCTATGACTTTACTTTCCTAGGCTTCAAACAAAACTGATCTGAGACATCTTAAGTCCTTTGTTCTTCTGGGAGTTCAAGGTTTCTTTTTCTTATTCTCTCAGTAGTCTTTGAATTCTTTCATGTTGGAATAAATCCTGGGGGACCAGCTGGCTCAGGGCGATTGAAAATGATAACAGAATAAAAGACCTTTACCTCTGGGTTGCTCTGGCATGGCTAGTCAATCGAGAGCTGCTGGGATCAGAAGTTGCCATCATCTGACTGTTGCCCAGTCATCTGCACAAGCATTGCCGTGGGAGTCTCATCCCAGATCCTGATGGACTGGTGTCCCAGCTCATTCACAGTTGCCACGGATAGTTTCCTAGCAAAGTAAGGGGGAAGCACCAATAAATGAATGGTTGGTGGTGTCCTTACTGAGTTTTACTTGGGTTCTAGCAAAGGAATGATGATACTGAGTTCTTACACATGGGAACAGAGAAGGTATCCATATGGCCAGCCAATCTTCTAGCTTCTGTTTCAAACAGAAGTTTGTTGTAGTAGTTGGACTTTATGATCCTTACGGGTCCCTCCCAGCTTGGGATATTCTATGATTCTATGAACAGAGACTTGCAAAGTTGTATCTGAGGCTGTTTCAGGGATCTCGGAGAAGAGAGATTGCTGGGGATTCTGTTCTTCCCTCATTGCAGCAGCTCCAGAGCAGGCCTGTAGGATGTAGGACTTCTTGTCTGTTCAAGAGTGAACCCTGGCTCATGAGGTCTGTGGCCGAGCACTACTGCTCTGTCCATTAGCATCATCTTCAGCATGGCACATCTTCATTCTGCATCTTCTGTGCTCAAATAATTATATTAATCAAGCAGAAGTTTCCACTTCTCCATTGCTAGCAGTGTATAAAAGAGCAGTGAGAACAGATTTAGCTGGAGTGCTGATTCCATCAGATACCCATACCTTTTCCCTGCTCCCCAAAGACAAAATTGCCTTCCACATTGCCATTCCCACCTCCTGAATATAAAGATGCTCTCACACAGTCTTTATGTCATCCAGAGCAAAGGCCTGTCTGCTTGGCCTTTCTACCTGATGCTGCCTAGTGTTAAAGAGCAGCCCCAGGCCTTAGTGAGGAAAACACAGCTGGAGAGGCAGTAAGCAAGAGTTGTGCTATTATCCTCTCCTGCCTTATCACCTGGACTGACCTCCTCTGTTCTTTGTGTTGGTAGAAAAAACACTTCAGCATGATTCCTGTCTCCTTTCAGTGGCTGCCACCACAGATGGGGCCTCATCCTCTTCGCAGAGGAGGCGAGAGTGGAGAGCATCTGCATTAGTGCCTGCCTCAAGTGTTTCCTTTAGCAATCGGTCACAACAACTCTAAATTTGTGCTAACTACTAGGTCTTTAGCAGGTGCTAGAAGTACCCTGAAGTGCTTCTCTTCCTTTGGATGTAGCATGTCTGTGATCGGGGTGGGTTGGGCAGGACTCTCTGTGGTGGACAGAAGTGGTGCTGGACCTTAGTTTGTGTGGGAAGTTGGAGGAATAAGAGGGTTTTTCTCCAAAGCATGACTACATCTGAAAACAGCCATGTGGTTCTTTTCTTTCATGACCGTAGGCAAAGCCAGTGGGTGCTGTGAACTCCAATAACGTGGGTAATCCTCCCTCACAGCTTTGTGTGCCGTACCCTGGTACAGCATGTCCCCAAGGCCAACCTCTTCCTCGGTGGGATGGGCAGAAGTTGGTTGTGCCTCTAGGGACAGAGGCCTTGTGTGGTGGACTGAAGCCTGTAACTAGACTCTCCTTACGCAGGAACTTGGTGACAAGAGCGCTCCCCCATCTGCTGATGCTAGGAGAGCAGGCCGTAGAGAGTTAGACTGGAGCGCTACAGTTTCTCTGTAGTCTGCAGAGTGCCTCTTGTGAGTAGTGGTCACCTTCCTCAGAAACCGCGTGCCGTGGGGCCACCAAAGCCCCCGTCTTCACAGCCAAAAGCTCCCTGTCTAACCTTACACTTGCATGACAGATAGCGAGCACTCCCTCCCCTCCACCGACCCAGCCAGCACTGGGAACGCAGCGCAGTTGTCCCTGCATAGCCACACATCACTTGTGTCAGCATCGGCATCTCATCCCTCTCCCCCTCCGCACACACATCCCTCTCCTGAATCGCTGCTTTCTGTTGAAGGAGGATGCTCTCTCTAGCAAGAGGCTCTTTGTCCGACCTCTCCAGTGTAATTCTCTCCTGCTGGCCCAGCTCTGTTGTTCAGCTCAGTATTTTCTCCTTTTTTTTTTTTTTTTCTCCTGTCTCTTCTTCCCTCCCTCCTTTGCTTGCAGCTGGTCTTGGAGACCTACAATGTCCCTGAACTGTCAGCAGGAGTCAACTGCACCTTCGAAGACCTTTCGGAGATGGATGGCTTGGTGGTAGGCAGTCAGATCCAATGCATCTCACCGGCTGCCAAAGAGGTGCCCCAGATCATCACCGAGAATGGTGGGTACCCCACACCTCCCCAGCCTGTTCCATTGCTCCCTCCCTTCCTCACCCCTTGCCCTTGTGTCTTTCCTTTTGATTTTTCTCCAAGCAGGGTTTGGCTTTTGGGAGCCTGAGGACAGAGCAGGCACAACGCAGGTCTAGGTGGGATGCTGTGCTGCTGCCTGCTGTGGCAGATACCCATAGCATGAGTGAGCTGTGTGTGTGTGTGTTTATGCGTGCACATGTGCAAGCATTGAGCTGCAATACCAGTACCTGCATTAACGTGCTTATATGTGTGATAGTGTGTGTCTTCAGACTGCCACCGAGTGGCAGTTGCATATATCTAGCAAAGACAAGAAATAGACACAGGATCTCCACTCATTTATTGCCCAGGCAGGTGTTACACAGCACAGGGAATCACACTGTAAATGCTCTCAGCACACCCCATCCCACGCAGCAACCACAAAGTCCTGCAGACATGAATGAGCCTTTCCATAATTTCATCCTGCACCTCCCACCTTTAGGTCTATATGCTCAGTTCCTTGTCTCTGAAGGATTTTATTCCCTTCAGCAGTCCCAGGTTAGTTACTGGCTCCCTCCCAGAGTGGTCTAATACCTTGTCTCCAAGGACGGACCCCTTACCCCCAGCTTCGTGCCCTTTTTGACTTCCCTTTTCCAATCACTTTTCTGATACTTCCAAAAGTATCTGTGGCTTTTACAGAGATTTGCTGTAAAAACCTCAACACTGTGATCAACTCAAGGAAGATACTATTGTTTTATTCCTTAGCTTCTTGTGAAATTTTGCTGGCAAAAATCTGAGGATCCTCTCAAGCCACAGAAATGAAGTTACACAAGCTGTCACCACCGTCCCCTCCCTGCTCTCCCCAAGCTGCACGTGCTCTCCACTGGGATCCCAAAACAAGTCCCCAAAGGGCCTTTCCCATTTTCAGGTCCCACTGAATCATCACTCGTGTTTGCCTACTGAGATAACTGCCAGGAGCTATTTTCTTGGCATGGACATCTGTCAGGCTATAAATGATGAGCAAATAAACACATCAATGGAAGCTCAGAGCAGGACAAGAGGGAGAGTTTTATACGAAGCATGGTTTTCAGAGCGGCTGGGCACCTGCGGCTTGTATCAGCTTCAGCAGCTGGTGCTCTGCACCTCTGCAAAGACCAAGTCCTCCACGCACAGTGCCAGAAACTGGATTTGAACCAGAGGATGTGTGGCTCTGCAGCACATCTGATCCCCGGAGCCATCCAATCCTCACATCCTGTTTTAAAATATATGCAAGACGCTGGCAAAGTTGTTAAATACAAAGTGGTTAACGGAGCTGTCAAAGCCGACGGCGGCAGATGGGCAGCAGAGTCGAGCACTGGCAGCAAAATGTGTTTAGTGAAGTGTGTGGTGTGTGTGATGTGTGTGTGCATGGCTATGTGTGTGCCCAGAGGTGGGCGAGTGTGATTGCAGGCACACGCACATATTGTCATGTCTGCTTTGGCCTGATTGATTAATGAATCTTTCAGGTGAGAAGGAAAATGATGGAGGTGAAAGGGCTGGCCAAGTCAAAGTCTTGAATTAAACATGGGGCCCTTCCCCACTGAATTACCGCAATTACTGCACCCGGTTATTTCCTGCAGATGACAGGCTTTGAGTAGGGCTTTGGTGTTGTGGGAAGAGGTAGCAGTTTGCTTGGCTTGGGAGCAGCAGGACAGGGGAGATGGTATGTAGGGACTGAGAGTCAAGTTTTGCTGCAGATGGGACTTCTATGGAGACAGATTGGCCCTTCTGGAAGCATAGTGTATGTCTCTCACGTTGAGCTAGTTTTTTTGTAGCCAAAAGATGGAGTGTGTGGACTTTGGAGTGAGTAGAGTGAATATACCTGGAGGAAATGTTCACATGAGAATCTCTCAGTCCATCAGCATTTCCTACGGTGCAGCCAGTGAACCCCTACCCTATCCTTCCTGTTCAGGTGTCTGTCCTCCTTGCTTTCTGCTTTCTCAAGGTATAACTGCTCTCTGGGGACAGGATCTGGAGGTGGCCTTCTTCAGGCATGGTGGTCCTGGGTATTGGGTCAGAAATGCTAAGAAATAGTGAGAAGAAAGTATATATTTCTGAATCTCCTCAGGAAAGCAGGTGTCTTTATCTTTCAGGCAGTGTATGCACAAGCTACCAATGCTTGGGGCCAGTAGTCAAATATTTTGCAGCCCTTTTCTTCTGGGGACTTCAGATGAACTTGCTGCAGTGAAGAGCTATGTGGACAGTACTCCATTTTAATGACGTCTTTATTCCAGCCATCTCCCATTGTTTCTTTTAGCTTAACTTTCTTACTTGCCAGAGTGACTTAATTTTTTATTTTTATTTTTGAAATTAGTAAGATATGGCCTAGACCTGTTGGTATCATGTAGCCCAGACTCTGCTCCCAGGTAGGATAATTTACTCCCAGTTTATGAGTACTCCCAGTTTAGATGGGTGGCATGGCCGATGGCGCTCAACTAACCCAGCAGTCACTCATGGACGTGTCTGTTTTTTCCTCAGGAGACCATCACATCGTTCAGCTCCAACTCAAGTCCAAGGAAACGGGTATGACCTTTGCCAGCACCAGCTTCGTCTTCTACAACTGCAGCGTCCACAACTCGTATGTTGGTTTCCTTTGATACCTGCTTTCTATCCCACCCCTGGGTCTGCCACAGGACCCTCTGCTGGCTGGGGATCGTGTCCCTTGGGAAGTTGGTCAAGTGGGGAGGAGGCCAGCAGTCAGGGTTACTCAGGTGATGGTGAAATCCCTTCTGGGAAGACCAGGAGTAGTATGGTGAACATTTGTTCTGCTTCTGAGCCTGCTATGGAGGAAGGCATTGCCTTGAGTAGGGTACCTCCTCATGTGTCCCTCAGGCAGAGGAGCATCAGTGGGATTTTGCCAGTCAAGTGAGTCAAAAACTAACCATGTCCTCAGCAAAAGGCCCCTTCATCTTCCTAGTAAATGGCTGTTTGTGAATGGCTGGATCCTGCCCAACTACATGAACCTCCAGCCCTTCTCCGTGCTGTCAGTCCCACCCAGCTGGAGCCTGTCCCAGGGGGGTTAGCATGGGTTTGGGCCCTCAAAGCTTGGAAGATGGGAGTTGTTGGTTCCTGTGCGATGTGAACAGAGCAGGCAACACCCAGCAGTTTTCCTGAAGGCCATCTTTTCCATCCTGCAAGCTCCTTTCTTGCCGTGCACCCCATTTTTCCAGGTTTTAGCTGGCACAAGGGGCTGGTTGGGAGCTGCCGCACCATAACAGGTCTGCCAAAGCAGAAGGATGTTCTTCCAGCAGGTTGATCCACCTCTGAGCAAGGCTGAGCAGCTCTGTCACCACCACTGAGCCATCAGAAGTGCCAAAAGCAGATAATTACTGCAGCTCAGCAATTCACAAGGAAAGGCAAATCCTATTTCCATGTTCCTGCTGCTTTGACAAACAGCGTCAGAAAGCAAGTGTTGGGGGGGAGAGCAGGAGAGATGCTGGTGTTAAATATTTATGGCATGTTTTGGTTTCCTACTTGACAAACTATAATACACTATCCATTTTTAATTTGATGTATCAGAGCACGCACTTGTTACCAATTTGAAGAACAGCTCGCTGCACCAGAGCTGAAAGTAGATTGGAGATGAACGAGATTTCACGGAAATACAGGGGAGAGGGGGTGTGTGTCTGCTTGCTGGGTTTAGCAGGCTGTACTGGGGGCAGGTTTTTCACTCCTGCCCGTTAAAAACCCAGCAGCACATACAGGAGAGGAAATTTTCCCCCATCAAGTCCCTTTCAGGTACTGTAGCAGCATGAAGGTCTCTGACAGCGTGAGCAGCCAGGAGTCGCTCCCATCCAGTGCTTGTTTTGTGTAAAGAGCTTGTTATGGCTCAGTTTGGTTCCTGGTGAGCAGAATTCGTATCAGATAAAAAAAAAAAAAAAAAAAAGGTTTGGTGTAGGTATAAGTCAGTGCTATGAAACAGCCACAAAAAGTGTCTGTAGCTCTTACTCTACAAGGTCTACAGGGCACGGGAGAAAAAAGCCTTCCCAGGTGGTGGGAATGGCTCTTTCCTACAAGCTGAATGACTTCTTACATGTGCCCTCTGCTTCCCAGACAAGTGCTATGATAGTCTTTGTATCTCTTCTGAGATGAGGAAAAGAGTACAGTCAGCATATCTGCAGAAGCCCCATCCTTCCATGCCCTCCATGGGCATCACTCTGCCCTCCAGCCCCTACCTTGGGCACCTTCCCATGATGTATTTGCAGAGCCCAGGGCACTGCTGCTGTTCGGCAGCAAGAACATAGCAGTTTCCCATCTGACCTTGACCCTTCTTCTGATTTTGAACTTATTGAGCATGTTTGAAGTAAGTTCCACTCAGAATCTTGTTATGGCCAAAAGGAGAACACACCTTGTGCATGAAGCCAAGAACTTGTTAATCTAACTAAAAGTCGTAATAGGGTAACCAAAATACAACTAAAATATTGTTAGTCTAGTTAGATGGATATTAAAGCAGTCTCAATTATCTAATTAGTGTAAGACACATTGGTCACAGCAACAACCAGCTCAGGCCATGGCGAGCCAAATGCTTTCCTGAGACCTTATGGGGTGAGACCAGTTCAAAGCCCATGGTCTTCTGCTCCTATTGCTACAGCAATCTTTGCTGGGCTGTTTTTCCCATCGGGAAACACATTCATGGTCTGTCCTGTTGGCTGAAGGGTCGGGTTGGCCAAGTGACCACTCTCTGTCTCACTCTCCAGGTGTCTGTCCTGCGTGGAGAGCCCTTACCGGTGCCACTGGTGCAAGTACCGCCACGTCTGCACTCATGACCCCAGCTCCTGCTCCTTCCAGGAGGGACGAGTCAAGCTGCCCGAGGTAGGTAGGAGTGTGTGCTGTGTGTGGGGGCTGCTCAAGGCTGATGTGGGTAAGACCAAGGGTCCATGAAGCCTTCTCCAGCCCTGGTCCCACCCTGGAGCTATAAGCAGTAGATGGCAAGTTCCTGGAACTGAGGGACTGGGAGGAATGGGAAATGCTGGGCGTACATCTCCACCTGGAGAGGAGGAGGGGAAGTTGCCTCTAAGCAAATACTCCAAGCTGCTGAGGTCTGGGGGGATTTAGGGCTATGTCCATGGCAGCAGTGGATTTCGGTAGTGCTTTGAGCCTGTCAGTGGCTTTGTGGGTTTGGTGCCTAATGACCAGTATATCAAACCGCTTCCAGCTGGGGCTGGGGAATGCCTCATTGCCAGTCACTGAGCTAGAGCTGAACTGGACCTTGGGGCTTAATACGGAGCTGGCTGCTGCACTGCAAACACTGTCTGGCTGGTATTGTAACTAACGAGCACTTGCAGACAAGTGGAGCTCCGGAGAATACAAATAGGAAGCCACTTAATTACTTCCTGGTCAGGAATGGTCTGAAAGCATCCCGGCCTGTCTGCTAAATGACCTGAGATGGCTCGTCGTTTGCCTGGCCCAAGGGACCAGTACCCATTAAGAGATCTGATATCTGCTGAACCACCGGGCACAGAGGCAGCGGCTGAATCCTCCGCCGACGTGTGCTGCATTCGCAGGCTGAAATCCACACTGCCTGCTGGGTCTGGTGTCTTTAAAACGTCCCCCTGCTTGAGTCCCAGACCTTGTCTGAAGCCAGTTTGTGGGACCAAACAAGACATGTGTAGTGGTTTCACACCCCTACGGCATCCCCCATTCCCTCTCCATCCTCCCCTAACATATGTGCTGGTTGAGATGTCCCAGATCAGACATCCTGAACTGCAGAGGCACTGGGACAACCATAAAAATTCATGAGCAGGGAGGTTCCCAGCTCTTTTTCTAGTAGGATTCAGGATCTGCTGTTACTCCGTTGCAAAACTTGCTGAGAACTTGTAGGGAGGACATTTGATACCCAGTGCTTGGGGGTGACGTGATGCAGGAAGGCAGTCCAGGGTCCAGCCCTTCTGGTAAGCCTGTCCCAACTAGACAGCACTACAGCTTTGCATGAAGCCTTGGCAGAATTTGATCAGTCCTGCTGGCGCACCTGCCACATCATGCACAGCAGGCTCACCTTCCAGTTCCCATCTCTTCTCTCCTTCAGCCCCTGTGAGTGGAAGATCTACAAATCTCAGTGTATCTCCTCCTCCCTTGGTCCCCATCATATCTCTGGTACTTCTGACACTTGCTTCCATCAGAAAGGAGATCAGGAGAAGCTCTGCGTCATCCCAGCTCCTTAGGAAAGGAACTGGAGATCGCACAGCACCTGATCTTCACTCTATCCCCACCACGGTCTTGATCTGCAGAACTGGGGAGCAGAAAGGGGACTCTGTCCTTTCCAGACCGCCCCATTCTAACACTCCTTTTCCATCACTGCTTTGTGACCTCTCACTGGGTTTCCTAAAGGCACCACCTTCTTTGTCTTGAGAAACCATCTTCTCACCGACTTACCTCCATTGAAAACTCCAGTGCTTTTTGGTTTCACCTTTAGTTGATTCCTTTTTTGTCCTGTATCAAGCCTATTCATTGATTGGATTCCCTGAACAACAGAAACCATTTGGTATCTTGAAGCCAAACCTGGCTCCTTGTTGCCCTTCCAGACCTCCACCCAGTTCCCGATGATGCAACTCAACTAATCAGGTCAACAAGTCCGAGGTCCACTTCCAGCCTTCCCAATGCTGTCTTCACTAGTGCCCCAAACCTATCATCATCTCGAGTGGGCCTATTTTTACTGGCCTTTCATCTCCATCTGCAGTTCTGCTTTCCTCCGCAAGTACTTCGACACCCCGAGGATGCAAGAAGGGTGTGTTGAGTACCATCTGGGGATGGGCGTCTTTTAAATTTTGTACGTCTCAAGGAGGTACTGGTGGGAAACTGTCCTTCCAGCGTGGGATGGTCGCACTGTCATCCCATTTGCAGTCCTTCCATCAGTCTGCTGAGCAGATTAGCGTGGCCGGCTTCCAGGATCGTATGGTCTGCTTGCACCACGAGACTCACTGCCAAGCAAACAAATATTAGTGCTACTTTGCCGTATGGACCGGTGCCAGCAACTCCCTCCCTCTGTAATCATCACTGCTGGCGTGCGAAGCCTGCTCCCCCTCCTCCACACCATGGTCTTCACTCTCTCTTTGCTGGTACACCCACCTCCAGGTATTTCTTTTCACTGTACAGCATCTTGCCCCCATGTGGGTTGAGGCTTCCCACTCTCCAGATGGCAAGGGCTGCAAAAGGACCAATGGGGCTGATATCCCTCACCCCTGGGCCATCCTGGAGCACTTTGAGGGTTGGTGTGTGCCCTCGTGTACTTCTGGCTCTGTCATTTCCTTAGCACATCTCACAGGTTTCTGGATTCCCATGGGATCAGCTTGCCCTTCTTTCAGGTTTCTTCATGTGCTCTGAAAGTCTTTTACTTTTTTTTTTTTTTATAAAAAAAAAAAAAAAAAAGTGTTTTTCTGATTTTTATTTTTGCTTGAAGTATGGGTTGCTGGTGAATGCAGAGCACAGGATGAATTTGACCCTGACCCTGACGGAGAACAGAAAGGCCTTGGCCATTAACCATGCTGTTCAGAAGGGAAAATGCTGTTTCTCTCTGTACAGCCCATGATCTAGTGTCCAGGGTGGCTTTTGAATCACACAACAGACAGCAGTGATCTGTCCATCTGGGCTGGGGCAGGTCAGTTGTCCTAGCATCACCCAGCAAAACCAACCCAGAGATGAGGCTAAGGCAGAAGAGGCACATCCCACGCTGTCAGCAAGGAGCCAGGACTTGATATTTGTCATTTGTCAGGTGCTTGGTGAATCAGCTCAGCCCATAATGGGGCTGAACCAACTAGTCTGGGAGCCTTGGGAAAGCCCGTGTTTGCTCCTGGTTAAGAACTCCAGCATGGCCATAAAGCAAGAGTATTTATGATTATGGTGCTGAACTCAATCAAATAGGGTTGACGATGTCTCTGGATGATTTGCAGCAGAAATACTTCACCTTGACGTATAATTTCCCTTTACAGCAGGTTTTTGAAAGCCAAGTGCACTCACTTGAAATATACTGAGTGACTTCTTGCTTTAGAAAGGGGATCTGATATTATTGCTATTGAGGGTGGGAAGGGGGAGAAAGATGAAAAGAAGCTATTTTAATACTTAAGTGGATTTTTGTTTTTATTTTTTGTTTGCGTGTGGGTTTGTCTTTTTTTTTTTTTTTCCCTGAACAGAGCGGGTGGCAAAAAAATTGAGAGAATTACAGTTTAGAGGGGAGCAGGCTTTGTCTATACGTGTTTCTTGGGCATCCTTTTTTTTTTTCTGATTTTGACATTTGTTGTTGACTATTGCAAAAGTCATGGTGCAGGTTTAATGTTGCACTGCAAAGCCTTGCGTCGTAGCCTAATACCCTGTGAAATCAACCTTCCTTGACACAATCACTGTAAGAGCTCACTCATTTTCTTCTGTAAATGGACAAAGCAGCCAATAGTGGAGGGAAACTGAGGCACGGAAGAGTATACCAATTGATCTGAGGGTCCCAATACAATGGGAACTCATCTCTCCTGATGCCTATTCTCACCTGATGTATTCACCCATCTATTCTGCTGTCTGTTACCCAACACACCCAGTCCAGGGACATAGTTCTCATAGTTTCGTACATGCTGGGCTGGTGGGTAAGCTGGGGTAGCCTACTTGAACTGATGGGAGAAAGGATTAAGGCTTCTTTTGTGCTGTCTTCTGTAAGATGAACACTATCTTGTTCTGGGCCTTGCAAGGAATTTAGCTTTGTGGGGGGGAAAGAGAGGGGAAAAAAAGGCAAAAGCGAAAAGCAAGCCCAGATAACAAATCTGTTATCTGCTGGGTTTAAAAGATACATAATCATTTAATTACCTTGAAGGAGGTTTTCATCTTTCCCTGCTCAGCCGATTTGTGCGCGTGTGTTTTTCTTCCTCCCCCAAACAAGCTTTTTATTAAAAGGATTTTCATCTGCCGCCGAAAAAAAAAGAGAGGAGAAGAAAAGATCTCGCACCAAAGTGTTTTATGTCGAGTTGTACGTGCTAATGACAGTAAAACCCACATAAAAGCAACGACTGCTTCAAATATTAATTTGTCAAAAGCGATAGAAAGCTGTGTGAGCTGCATGCTGGCAAGCAGCTGCCGAGGAGCGGGGCACTGCTTCACCCGGTGCTTGCTGAATGGAGAGTGGTGCTGGCAGAGTCTGCAACGAAATGCGCTGATTTATCTGTGGCCCGCTGCTTGTTTTTCCTGGTGGATGCTTTTGGGGAGAAGTAAGGGGTGAAAAAGAAGGCAGGGAGGGATAAGGGCAGCTCATCTTGATACCAGTAGTGCCCGTGTCTCCTTCTCATGGACTTTGTAGGAAACTCAGAACCCTTGGCCACCCCGATGGTGAATCTCAGCTTGGCTCAGGGAAGGGTTTGGGCAGGCACCTTGCTCCAGATGAGCAAGCAGGTCTCCAGGGACCCCAAATGTCCTTCTTTGTGCTCTTTTCAGGGAGCAGAAGGAAGGCACAGTGCCCACCTCCTCCCCAAATGCACCCCTGCAGAAACACCCGGGTGGCTTCACCAGGGAAGGGCAGAGGACCCCCGGGGACACCTGATGAGCTTGGTGAACTCCTTGCTCCCTTGCGTGGACAAACCTTCTGATGATGCTTCTTCAGTCGTTGCTGTGGCAACTGCTCAGTTTCCCTCCTGCTCCTGTTTCCAGCCCCTGTTAACCCGGCCAGAGAGGCAGCTGCTGGAAGCATCAGTTCAGGGAGGAGAAAAAAAATCAAATTAATGTCTATTATTTCTCAGGGATGCTAATGGCAGCGTCAGCAAGGCCAGTACCAGAGGACAGAATCCTTCCCCGCTTGTTGATCATCCTCTCACTCATCCTGGCACCTGTCTATCATTAAGGGGAGGATGTGAGGTGTAGTTTCTATGGAAACTGCAGAAAACCTGCTGCACCCAAGCGCTGTGAGCAGGCAGAGGACCAGCAGGGGAGGCGTGGGGACCAGGAGCAGCTCTGAGCAGGCAGCAGAGAACATGCAGACCCTTGCATAGTGTCTGCACCCCAGGGGGATAGGATGGGGCATAGTGGTGCAGGCATTTCATGGCACATCCATTTTAACAGCAGGGGGGTTGGTGTTTATCAGCTGCTTAGTTTTTAGGAGAGTTTCCAAGTGTGTGTCCTGTCCTGTTGGCATCCTGTCTGGGGGATGGCAGGGGTATCCAGGAGGGGGAGGTAGCTGATGGTTTGGATCAAGCTGTAGCTCAGGGCTTCTGGTGGTTTGGCATTCCAGGCTGTGTAATTTCAGCCCTTGGCCATCATTTAAGCCCTCTCCCGGAAATGGAGTTGTATCATGTTGTAGATACTTCCATTTCAGAGGTGGTCATTTAGACAATAATAAGAAGAAATTAATCTCAGAATCTGCAGACCAGGCAGAAAGTGTTCCCCTTTGTTCATGTAGGTCTGTTGGAGCATAGGAATACAAGAGAAAGCTGCTCAGAGACAGTGTCAGGCATTGTGTGGGGCCAACGTCCCCATCTGGACGCCTACCTGGGCAGCCTGTTCTGAGGAACCTGCTTTGGCAGGGGGGTTGGACCCGATGGTCTTTCGAGGTCCTTTCCAACCCCTACAGTTCTGTGATTCTGTGATTCTGTGATTTCAGCAGATGAAAATTTTATTCCCACCTCCACATTGGCTCAGACACGTTCATTTTTCTGTGCCTCTGTGTTTCTCACAGCCTCCTGTGGCTTGGGTAAGCACTTTCTGCTCATAGATGCTTCTGCAGTGCTTAGTACCTGGAGCTGGGATCTCAGTGGGGCTGTTCATGAGACGTCTCTGAGCCTTTGCAAACAAATTAAGCAATTTGCTTTTGTGGTAAGCCAGCACTTGCACTGACTTAAACTGAGGTGAAGAAGAAGTTGGAAAGCCTATGTGTGACAAGGCCTGTTCTGTTATTTTGGGGTACCTTTGTCATCTCTAGAGGTTTTCTGCCCCACAGTCTTCCATCTGGCAGGGGAAAAGGCTAGTAACTTGTTCAGATGCATTCACTTTTAGCAGCTTTTCTGGTTATTATGGAAATGGATCTGCAGGAAATCTGTCCTGGGGCAGGGTAGCTCCATCATGTCCATGCTGAGACCAGAAATCAGACCACAACAGGAACTGATAGCTGATGGAAAAAGGCCTCGTTATGAGCAATTCATCTTCCCTTAATACGCACATTTTTTTCCTTGGGTCATAGGCTTTAGCTTCTTCAGGGAGATTATTTTCAATGGAGATGTAAGCAGCATCTGATACTCAATACCGTGTCCCTGCTAAATGCTGTACGTACCAGCTTACCAGCTGGGCTGTTCATCTTTGTAATGTAAGATTATTTATCCCACAGGACAGAGTGATCTCAGAATGCAACAGGGTAATATTCATCTGTCCCCGCCAACACAGCACCCTTGAAATAACATGAGGAAGAGCTTATGTTGTTTTGATAGCCTGACTCAGTCCAATGCCATCGCGATGCCTCAAGTGGCTACAGGGCTTTCTGGCTATCTGAACATCTGTTAGGACTGCTTGATCTGTGCAACACCCTGAAATTTGACGGAAAAGTTGTTGGCAAAGAGGAAAGACAATTCCCCATTCAGTCTTAGCGTGGAGTGGTGGCCTGACCCTCAAGCAGGAAGTTTTTGTTTTTCTCCATTGCAGCGTGAATTGCGTTCACTGTTTTGGGACGTGGGAGCTTTTGGGACCTGGCCAAGGAGAAACATTCTCAGGATGCTGAAGACACAGATAAGCAGAGGTGCTGGACTGTGTCTCCTGCCCTTCTTGGGGCATCTCCAGGAGGCTGAGCCGAGATCCTCCTTCCCCTGCCGTGTCTTTGCGCACAAGTCCATTTGCTTTGGCTTGGGTGTTATCTCATGCTTTCACAGACCTCAGTGAGGAGGAGAGTGATAAGAGCCATGATATCATTGTCCTGACCTTCCCAGTATGCAGCCTGGGGTGTTATGATTCCCTGGGCTTGTGTCCTGGTTTCCGAAGGAAGCAGGATTGCGTCAACATAGTCTGCATGTGCACATCCGACCCATCTGTTGCTCAGCCTTCTGTTGGCTTCTGAACTCAATGGCCATTTCCAGCCATGTTGGGCCAAGGAGCAGAGTT
The DNA here is from genome assembly GCA_011076525.1 of Nettapus auritus. Classification (NCBI taxonomy): domain Eukaryota; kingdom Metazoa; phylum Chordata; class Aves; order Anseriformes; family Anatidae; genus Nettapus; species Nettapus auritus. The sequence goes on from CM021765.1 coordinate 2,729,058, forward strand.
CCCAAACGTACTAAGTTCCTACAAACTTCATAAAAAATGGGAAGCTTTAGAGAAGAAAGATACTTTCAGTCCTCTCTTATGAAGAAAACATTACAGCTTGGCCTCACAGCTGTAGTCTCCCCATTCCCTCTGAGGAAGCCTTGGTTGGAGAATATTCCTTCAGGATGAAAAACACATTTGTGGGCACAAATATATTGAAAACGTAGCTTTGCTGGAGAATTACATGTCGTTGTCATTGGTACCCATTAGATGAGCAGCAAGAGGTACTATGGCAGTGCTGAAACTTTGCAGACTTGTTGGGATTACAGTGCAGTGTATGGATGTGCAGTGCTTTATTATGCATGAAAGGTCTCAAGAACCTTAGATTTAAGTCCTTGCAGAAGAACAGAAGAAGTCAGGCTAGGCAGAAGGATGCAGAGTCATGGAATATTAATTAAAGAAGAAGTTCATTAGTGCGTTAGAAGCTGATTGTGCTCAGCTGTTCTCTGCCACATGCTTCCCATGGCTTTGCACGATCCAATTTTACCGTGTGTGATGTCTTGAGAGGACTGGCTGACCTAACCAGGGTTTATTTAACAAATTCAAGACTTTGTTCCACAAAGTTATCTTTTCTCCTTTACGCACATCACCTTATTCAATGTACACACTCACACTTCTTAAGATTTCAAAACTAGACAATTTTCACTAAGGAAACGCCAGAAAAGGGACCGCTTCCACATCTTTCCTTTGAGCAGATGTACCCAATGACACCACAATCATCTGCAATTTTTTTTCGCCAGTCCACTCCCTCCATCCAGTGACCAGAAGGCTCCTGCTCTCCGGATCATTACTTTTACTTCTGAGCATGTGTCAAAGTGGCAAAGGGCTGAAGAAAAGCTAATGTTGTGTCTCAATTTAAAAAGGATAAATGCAGAGCTTGGCTAATTATGGCAGCCTGACCTTGATCACAGTGAAATAATGAAACAGTTGAGAAGGGCTCTATTAATAAAGAATTAAAGGAGGGTAAAATCATTAACATTGATCAGCAGAGATGTGTGGACTGGTTTTCTGAGGCAGAATTGTCCTAGGTCGGGATCCAGCTCTTGGCAGACCCGAGTCACTTCCCAGCATTATCTGCATGGCCTGGGAGTGCCACTTTGCTCCCCATCAAGGGACTGAGCCCTGAGCCACGTGAGGAGGTTAGACATCTTCATTTATCTTCTTTTTTTTTTGAGCGCACACCCTTTGCTGACCAGCACCAGTCATTGCTCACTGCCCTTCACATTGCTGAAGCTGGGGACCTAGGAGGCTGTGGCAGCTGGGCTAATGATCTGCTGGTGATCCGTTCGTGTCCCGAGCTCCAGCAGTGATGGCTGTACACTAATCTGTGCGAGCCACCGTCGAGCTATGTAGTACTAGAGAGGGCAGAGCTTAAACAGGACCGTATCTCCTCCACTGACCGAGCTCCGGCCCCGGGCCAGCCACCTTTTCCCAGAATCTCTTGCAATATCTTGTCAAAAGAAAGCTGTTTTTTGATCCTGGGGGCATGGAAGGCTCTGAACTAGAAAGTAACCACCAGAAAGTGACAGCGATGCAAGGACTCAATTACTCCTTTGTTGTCTCTGCAGATGTTTACACTTCCCATAAATCCTGTTGCTTTCTCCTCATCAGCTGCCTTTAAAGTTCTGAGCATTTTCTCCGTGTATTATTACTTTTGCTGTGCCAATAAGTAAGTACGCCATCAATCAAGCTAACAGCATTGTAAACTTAGGAAGTGAAGATAAAATATATGGTGCATTAAAAAATTCTTTGACCGGGTGAGCTTTTTGTAGCTGGTTTGATTGCTGCTGGTGCTGATGTAAATTTGGGGGAAGTATATCCAGAAATTTATGAAGCTTGGAAGCCTGCCTGCAAAGCATTGACCTGAATCCACTTTATAACCTAATAATGTTCCCCAGCACTGTTTGTGTAAATTTTAAATATAATTTTATGATGCTAAGAATTAGTGGTGTAATAATGTAAACACAAGGCGGACTGTAACTCACCCCTTCGCCTCCCGCGCCAGGGAACACCGGGCTTGTGGCTGCTTTGTTCTCCAAATTGTCCTAGACCTGGAAGGTTGTGTCAGAGTTTAAAAGTGATTCACAAAGGACCCAGTTTGTCACCCACTGAGCCCGAAGCTCCCCATGGCCGTGCTTTGGAGATGCTAAACAAGGGGCTGATGCTGCTCAGGTGCTGTCCCAGCCCCAGCCCAGGGTGCAACAGAGAAATTCAGGCAACATGTTCCAGGCAGTCCCTGCTGCCTCTCATCTTACTGTTTTCCTGCTTTTTATCAAGGGGAAATCTGATTCCTCCAAAGTCAGTGATAAAAAAAAAGTCTTTTTTATTTGCTTACTTTCATTATTTACTCCTTCTTTCCCTTCCTTTTCTTTCTCTTTCCCTGTTATGTTGTTGTTGGCGGTGGTTTTCATTTTCTTTCTTAAAATGTTTTTTTTTTTTAATGTAATCTAAAAAACAGGACATCCAGAGGCTGTGGTCTAGATATCTTTGTGAAGAACCAATCCCTGTCTCTCAAATCTTACCTTCTTGGCTTGGTTACAGTACAGAGTGGGAGGGTGAGAAAGCCACGGTTCACTGCAGCTTAGCAGAGCAGATGGACAAAAAAAAATTAAAAAGTATTTTATTTACATAATATATGAGTAAATAACAATCTGGGTATCATTACTTGTGGGATCCAGAAGGGCTTGAGTGTGGAAGAAACTGTCCCCACTTAGATGTACTTTGTGCTCATGTTCCTTCTGGGCAAGATGGCTTAGACAAGCACAGAGATGGACGTTGAAGAAAGGATGTATAAAGGATTTTTTTTTTTTTTTTTTTTTAATAAAACAAAAACAAAAAAAAAAAAAAAAAAAAAGAACTTGTGGATACCCCATCCTTGGCAGTGCCCAAGGCCAGGCTGGATGGGGCTGGGGGCAGCCTGGACTGGTGGGAAGTGTTCCTGCCATGGCAGGTGGTGGGATGAGATGGGCTTTGAGGTCCCTTCCAACCCAAACCAGTCTGTGTTTCTGTGATTCTCTGATGGCAGGAGGAAAGAGAGCTAGATGCATTGAAATTAACAGTGAAGGAATTGGTCTTGGTGTCTGTGTGTGGTTCTGAATGGAGAGAATACTCTTCTGGGAAAAGAAGGATGAAAAACGACTGCCAGGAGTTGGTTTTCTTGCCAAACACACCTACAGAGCAGGCAGAAATAGATCAGCTCCAATTTTCCTCTCCATAAGGTGGAGATCCTGTCAGTGCTGCCAGGGATCCTGAAGGAGCAGCACAAAGGAAAAGTATGAAAGCTTCCCTCTTGTGAATGCTCTGGGTGACAAAGGGTACACAGGGAAGGAAAAATGAACAGGGACCTCAGTATTAGACTGCTAGTAGGTGGGTGGGTCATTGTGTTTAGAACTCGGAGCTGATTTACCTATTTCCATATAGGATGCCTGCCATTCAAAGGAAATCTAACCCATTTTCCTTTGGAAAATGGAAGAGGTTTTGGTGAGACTTGAGCCATAAATAGCAACAGAGTGTGGAACTGCACAGAATAAGGTTAAGAGAAGCCCTGTGCAATATCACCAGACCATGAAAGACCCCTACATGCTTCGTACCTGGGAGAGGAAGATAACTCAGGGTTTCTGGTCAGTCTCCAGCTTGGCCTGGAAAACAGCATGACAAAATCCCCAAGAAATCATAACTCTGTATCTATGGAGCACCATAAAGGGAGCAAAGCAATTAGCTCAGGGCTAAGACCACGTAGCCTCTGAGAGGTTTCATCTCCCCTTTCAGCAGACTCCTCAGGATGGCACTCACTGGGGACTCAGGGCAGTGATGAGAGCCATAACACATATATGAGAGAAGAGGAGAGAAGGGGGCTCTTGTATCACTGAGACTTCATTATTTCTGCAGGCTGCAGCAAAACACATTCGCAGGCACTCTACGAGGAGTTATAAATAAGGAAAATTAAACTACCATCGACCCAATGAGCGCAGCCCATTTCATGTGGTGTTTTCGCTACAAAAGCTCTCTGACTTGAAAGCTGGCGAAATTTGGTGATTTGAGGTGTGCATTGCTGCTGATACGAGTAATTGGCAAGGGTGGAGGATATTATTTTAAAGGGGCTGACTCATTTGGAAGCATTTAAGGAATATAATGAAAATACGTACACAAAATGGATTGACCAGAGTCTGCTTTCAAATAAGTTGCTCTGGTACAGATAAAACTGGATTTTAGCTCCTCTGGAATCTGAACCAGCTTCCCTTACAGTCAGGGCTAAGACTTGATTTATTTTATCCCAAAGACAAAAGGAATGGGATTGTGCTCTTCCTTGGTGCCGTTGTTGGCAGTGGGTTGTTTTGGCTTCCCCTACATCATGCCAAAAATGCTCTTAGGTGATGCACATTACAGAGGAAGGGTAAAGAGAAGCTACACAGAATTTTTAAGTACCTTTCTGCTTCGGTCCTGCTGCAGAATCTGACATTGTACTCTCAAAAATATAATCCTGAGCAGGGACCAAAAGCTGGATAAGGCTTGAGACAGGCTACAAAATGAGTACTGTGTTTGAATTTGAACCCAGAGCCTAGCCCAAGTTCTTCGGTTTTCTGTGGCACATCACCCAAGGAAATTACTTTCCCCCAGCTCCTCGCCCCCCCGTTTCAATTAGAAAGAACATTAGGTCAATCAGATAAAGCGACATTGGGAGGATTTCCTCTTTATGGCGCTTGCCTCTTCAATTATCTATAATGAACTTCCTCACAGCCCTGCAAAGCTTTTTATATGCAAACGAATCCTGTTTTGGGGCTGCCACAATCGCGGCTTGTTAATGAACTTGAAACAAGTGTTATCGAAAAGGTTACAGCACCAGTGGGGGGGGGGGGGACTGAATAAAGCTGGGCAAGAGCCTACAGAGCCGGGATTGGCCTGCAGGTAATGTCGTTGGCTATCTTCAACCCCCCATCCTTCAGCCCCCTTTGGAGGCTTTGCTGTTTGACAGACATCAAGCAAAATGCCCACTCTTGGGAAAAGGCTGCTCGGCGGCAGATAGGGCTTTGCCACCCCTCTGTCCCGCCGATGCGTGCTGCCAATGCATCTCTTCCGCAACCGGGGGAAGAAAATAATAAAGATGATGATGCCAAGGTCTGTTCTTGTTCCAGAAGAGAGAGGGGGAGCTGATTTCGAGGCCCCAAGACATGTGAGGTAGGAAAGCAGGTGAAAAATCTGGGGGGTGATTAAGGTATGCAGTCCCGAAAGGTATTTATGCATGGCATCTTCTGGAGGTATAAGAACTGGACTTTCTCACTCACTTTAATATAGCCTAGACCATTGGGGCGGTGTTTCCCCTCCTTCCTAGGTTTTATAGAGCTAAATCACATGGGGTTAGATTACGCCTCATTTACTCATGCTGATTAGCTTTTTAACCCTGCGGCTAACCCAAACACCAGTGTGCCTCGGTAGGGTAGAAGCCTTGAACACAAAGTGGGAAAGACTTTTTGCACCATCAAGCCTTGCCCTCCTGTTAAAACAAACACTTCTGCAACAGTTCATCTATTACATTTCAACATTAGTATTTCCTTGCGGATGTTTTATCATGGGACACGACAACGGCAAGAGCAGGGAGTGTTGGGACAAGATGCAGCTCTTTGAGGACTCCTGGGGGTCCAACACCCTCAAGCCTCTTTCCCCACTGGCTCTGTCTTTAGCATAATGGAGCATAAGACAATCTCCACCGCTCATACACTTGATTTCTTCAGGTGTGTCTGGTCGGTGAAGTGCTGTACAGCACCAGGACCCCAAGAAAAACAGAGCACAGCAGTGGTAGAGCTCACCACTGCAAAGCAGTGCTGCATGGGCATGCCACCTCTGATTCATACCCTGTACAGCCAGCTTAATGTGATAGCCCATTTAGCCTCAGGCCATCGTAGCACATATTAAAGAAGATCTTGTGTCAAATTAACAACATCAGATAACCATACCCAGGGTGGTTCACCTCCATCCAGTTCCAGCAACTGCGTGCTTGGGTATCTTGGTTCTGGTGTTAACCCATCAGCACTTACCAATTACTTACACCTTTATCATCACCCTATAAGCACAAATGACAAATCAGGTTGCCACAGAGTGCTCTTTCATCTGGCATCCCCCCTGGCACAGACAGAGAGACACCGAGGAAGGTTTCTGGACTTTACTGCAGCTGCACGCTGGGTGGATGCTGGATTTTCCTCCTGCCCCTGGCCATGGGCTGGCTGACACCCGCAGTGTGATGACTGATGGCTCTTGTAATTCTGTCCCTGGCTGGTGTAACTGCAGATGTTCCATGTCTAATACATTTCTTTATCTTCCTAAGCTATTTGCTTTGGTGAGATGTTTCTACCATCTGCTCTAACAAGCTCCCAGGCTCTCATAAGCCATAAATTCCACTTTCCTTATTCTCCAGCCCTGAATCTGTTGTTTCCCTTCTCTAGTCCCTCACCCACAACTTCAGGTAAAGCTTTTACCTCTTTAGGTTATTTCCCTGTCTCTATTTGTACCAATTGGACCTGGACAGGGATTCCCCTCAATGAATTGCTCTAACCTTGTCAGGACAAGCTGTTGCTCTCTGCTCTGGATAGGGTAGCTGTGCCATCATGATCCCATAGTGCTTTGTAGAGGGAAAGCAGTGTGCCAAACAGTGCAGAGAAGAACAGTGGACAGGCCTTCTCTTGACATCTAGGATCTGGAAAGACTTTAAAACAGGACAGTCAGGCTCTCACAAGTGACCAAGATGGCATGGTTGCTGCACATGGCATGCCTATGTTTGTAGCCTGGTGTAGTGGTTGTGTGTTTCATATCAAGCTGCCTTGGATTAGCAAGGCAAATGCTGTACTAATTTCCTAAATTGTTGATACCTTCCTAGCATACGTGGATTTCACAGCTTGCAGTTGTCTGATTGTACCATGAAGAAGCAGTGCTCTGCTGCTCTAACTAAAGCTGTGCAAATTCACCTGATTTTGAAGGCATTCTTCTGCATTAAACATTTGGGTGCCCACACCTCTACCTGGCTGGATTACCAACATCCATTCAGCATTTTTCAAAAATGTTTGCAAGCCCTTCCTGGAGATCTCCATACACCATGCAAGAGTTGTTGACTGAGATCTGAATCCATCTATACTAAGTATTCTGTCCCTTTCTAAGCCAAATCAAACTCTCTTTTTAGCAGCCCATGCTCTGTGGCTTACAATATGTCTTGCTGGAGCTGGCAGGGACTGTGCCTTTTGCACAACAGTGTATTGGTTGCTGGGGAGGTAAGGAATTATGCTCGGATTTGTCTTTATTCACTTCTTGTGTCGTGGCATCATGACCAGGCTTAGACCTTGGTGGGGGACACAGTTGCTTTCCCACTACCTGATTAATGGGGCAGGTACTAAGAGGCACCAGAAGACCTCTTTGAGTCCTGAAGGTCAAGGGACTGCATGCAGTGCAAAAAAGGAGGTGGGAAAGTACGCCCTGTAAAAGCAATTCTTACTCACCAATTTATCTGAGCCTTCTCAGTAACACCCCGTGAATCTCCTTGTAACAGGCAGAGTCCCAGGGAGACACAAAGGCTTTGCAGAATGTGAAGTGAGAAAGTTGAGGAGTATCAGAGGGCTGGGAAACCTGTGGGCTGACTTCTTGTGTTGCCTACTCTCTCCCCAGGACTGCCCCCAGCTGCTGCAGGCGGAGAAGATCCTGGTGCCCGTGGAGGTGATCAAGCCCATCACCCTGAAGGCCAAGAACCTGCCCCAGCCTCAGTCTGGCCAACGAGGCTATGAATGTATCCTGAACATCCAGGGCAATGAGCAGCGAGTGCCTGCCTTGAGGTTCAACAGTTCCAGCGTGCAGTGCCAGAACACGTCGGTGAGCAAACCCCACTGCCCTCAGCACCCCAGGAGAGCTGCAGGGACCTGATGCAGACCTTTTTACTTTATTGTATACCTAATTTCAGCTACAGTCAGGGTTGGTAGCTTGTAAACTGCCCCTTTTGCTCTTTAGGTCTGGCTTGTGTTACCAAAGAGCAGTGCTCCAGCCTTGGGTCCCAGTATTTGGCCATGCTGGAGCACCTTAGCCATGACCCACAGACATTATTTTCTGGTTAAAATGTCCATATCCTCACAGCGCCACATCCTTGTTTGTATCCAAAAGGGTTTCCAAAGGGACTAATGTTCCCGTCAGCACTGAGAATTAAATTTATTATGTAGGGGAATTAGCAAAGGGACAAAAACCACACATAAACAGCCTGACAGATGCCAGCAATGGGTCCGAGGAAGGGTGAGATGCTAACGGCTTGAGACAAGCCTTCCCCGGGCTCTGCTTCATCCCTCTGCCCTCCTCACACCCCCGTTTCAACACGTGCAGGACCAGTAACCCCAGTCCCAGAGAGCTCCTGTGAGGCTTTGGGGCAGGAGCCGTGCAGATACGTGGTGGTGGTCTCCTAGCACGGCTCCTCTGGAGGCTTCTCCATGAAATTTGTGTCTCCCATACAAGCATTTGAGTCATTCACATTGCTGTTATGAGATGATTTATTAGTCAAAGAGCTAATTACAGGCTTTAGCCACTTCACTGCAGCTCTGCCACTCCATGCCGGGCAGGGCTTGTTAAAACCCATCACAACATATTCTGCTGCATTAAGCAGCGTGTTGGAGATTACAAGCAGTTCACACATTTCATGATCTGTCGAAAAAAAAAAAAAAAAGAAAAAAGAAGAACACACACAAAACTTTCCCAATTACACTGTCATATTTATTCTTTTTGTCCCCTCCCTTCCCCTGATTTTCATTACTGGTTAGTGGCCTGTGAGCATCCGGATTTGAGATTGCACAGAAATGAAGGGGTTGAGAAATTAAGAAAACATTACACTATCTTAAAAAAAGAATTTCTTTTACAAAGTGAAAGCCTGGGGCTAGAGGAATATTATATGCACCTGAGCAGAGTCTACACGTCTATCCAAAGCATCTTAGCAGGGAAGAGCGCAGCCACCCTTCAGAGCCACAAATTATCTGGCAGAAAAAAGCACCAGCATGAGGCATCACAGGGTAATTTTAAGCACAGTTGGCCTGAATGGGGGACTGAGTGCCTCAACAGCCCTGGAGGGTCTCTCTTAGCCTCCTGGTTTGTGTTATTCAATAGTTGAGCCTGATTTTAAGAGGTAATGGTGACTATTCTCATGTTACCTGCATGCTTCAAGAAGCTGTAATACCTACGACCAACAAAGTGGGCTCCAATGATCCCCAGGTGTATTTGCCCATGGGATGCCCGAGTGCTGTTACAACACTTGATTTTAACATTTTATTTGATGCCATGACGCTCCAGGCTGTTCCTGAGCTACTCACAGTGGCAGGGCTGACTCTTGAGCTGGTGCCAGGGCACTCCACAACCTTGGTGGTGCGCAGGGTCTGTAGCACGCCTGCCCCACGTTTGGTGGTGGCTCCAGTGGGCTTCTGGCTTCTCCATGGGGAGAGGTTTATTTTGGAATAAACTCCACTCTTCACTCTTCTGCGTCCTACCTCTTCCTCTTCGTTTCTCTTTTTTTTCCCCCTCTTTTCTTCCCTTCTCTTTTCTTCTCTCTTCTTTTAAAGGCTCTGTGGCTCTCTGATTTGAGGCTATTTTTTTCCCCTGTGAGAAATGTTATTTCATTGTTGCTCTGAATTTACCAGACGCTAAGAGAAAGAGATGTGCAAGGGAGAGCCAGACAAAAGAAAGAAACATTCACACAGATACAAAAAAAAAAAAAAAAAAGGAACAGAGATGCCCAGGCTCTGAGCAGGTGGCAGAGGACACAGACAATGGGAAAGGAGTGCTGTAGGTATGTCTCCATCATGATTATTTCCTTTCCTGCCAAAATTAGCATTCCGTCTGGAGCCACCGTGATACAATGATCCCCTGCTCCGAGGGTCACCTGGCTTTAGGAACAGCTGTATGAGCTTGTTTGCAAATTGAATCAGCCCCCTTCAGCCGAGCTTTTTATTCAGTGGAGTAGCTGGATGAGGCGCTGAGCGTAGCACCTGCATTGCAGGCTTGGAGAAGGTCCAAAGGAGGGTGGGAGGATGTGTTGTGATGGTGTGTCCCTGAAGGGATGCTATCCTGCCAGCAGATCTTTCTGTTGGCGATGCATGCTAGACTAAGCAATCATTCTTGGCTTGTTTTCCGACGTAAGCCTCCAGTTCTGTCCCCTCCCGTCGTACAGGAGGCACCGAGAAGCTCAAATTCAGCTCCCGCAGAACACCTTCTGCAAAATGCAGGAGTTTTCCTGCTTTTACCTAGGATAGGAGCAGGAAAAAAAAAAAAAAAAAAAAAAAAAACTTAACTCTTGCTCCTGGCTTCCTGGTCCCTCAGTCCCTCAGGATCTGAACGAGGGGAGCAGAGAGGAAGACCAGGTACATCCATCTTAAGCAGGCACTTTTCAAAGTGGCTCCATGTTCAATTAAGAGATGTTTTAAGGACACCCAGGTGGGGCCAGCCTATCTGATGGCCTGTCAGTAATGTCATATTCAGCACTGATGGTGCCTAGGTGCTTGGTCCAGGCAATAGCCGGCTCCGTCTCTCTCCCTGTCTTTCCTGGAGATATTTCATTTGATAACAGCAATAAGTCACTGCAGGCAGCACGCTTCGGGACAATTATTGTTCTTGTCAAGTGGTTTGAGCCTCTCAGCTCTGGGCTTTGTCCTCGATCACACCACCCAAGGCACACAATTATCACTCAGAGAGACCCTGCCTGCCATTCCTTATTGCACTTATGATAGCTCCGCCGACAGTCTGGACATGGAGTGATGGGAGGAAATGAAAAGGAGGAGAGCTAAGGAGGCATATAAATAAGTAAGTAAAAACGCCAGCAGAAATGGCTGGAACGGATCTATTAGGGCAGGGAGTGATCTCCCCAGTGGGAAGCACTGAGAGACCCAGCACTTTGCAATCAGCCCAACACGGTCAGCAAACTTCAGCATAAGGGAAAGGAAAATGGGTGAGCGATGACCTGCCTGACTGTGCCATCACCAGCTCCAAAGATCTAAGCACACATTTGCTTTATGTCAGCCTGTCCCCAGTGCCCGGTCTTGGCACAAGCAGGCAGCACACGCTGGTTTCCAGCAGTAAAATCCCTGCTGATAATTTGCCTCAAAGCCCTTCGCAGGTCCGTGTGCTGCGAGACCTGGGGTGGGACAGCTCAAAGCGCTGGGTGACAGAGGAGTAGGAAAAGCAAACACATTGCGTTTGTCACGGAATTGCACTTGAGCAAGAGATCTCGGAAGCACTTGACTCTGTGGCATGGCTCACAGAGAGGGAGTGAGAAAACAAAAACAAAAACAGGGCTGGGAAAAAAAATGAGCAACTATTCCCAAACATGACGGGAAAACACACTTACAGGAGGCCAAAGGCAGATGAGCCCAGGGCTGAGTCATACATATGCCTCTCAATTATTGTTCAATTATTAAATTAATTTATCTACATTCAAATATCGCAGAGGAACCCCAGTCATGATGTGGGCTCTTTTGTCGTGGATGATAACACAGATACAGAGGGGATCCAGAGACACAGAGATTCAGTCCCAGCTCCAGTAAGCAAAGAGTTCAAGGTGAAGGGATGGCTGGGAGCAAGAAGGTTTCTGCCTCCTGTTTATGGCTGGAAAATTGATGCAAAGAGGGATTAAATGCTTTGCATGGGGTCATGCAAGGAACTGGTGGCAGAGCCAGATACAGGAATCAGTCCCCAGGCCCAAGCTCTAATCACAAAAGCAGTCTTTGTGCTGTCAAGGAAAACTAACACTAAAACAAAACCAAAATGCTGTTTGTCCGCAGATGTTTCCCTGCTATTGGACATGTTGGAGGTACATCACGTAACCACGCTTGGCTTATTGTCCTAAGCGTGCCCAGGACAAACCACCAAAGGTCTTTGCATTGCACAGCATCTCAGGAGAATGCACCGAGAGGTCAAGTCCCTCTGCATGGCTGTGTTTGCCCAAACCACAAGGCTCAGAGGTCTACAAAGCCGAGTTCCTCTCGGTGCTCGTAGTCACTAAACGGGATGCCCAGAGGAGCCAGGAACAAGTAGATTAGTGTAAATCACAGCGTCTTGCAGCTCAGTCATCTAATGTTTGCATGACTGATACAAAACCAAGAGCTGTGATTTTTTTTGCAGCCCCGATCTCAGCCCGAGGATAGGGAGCTTGGTGGTGAAAACCTCCAGGAGACAAACAGGCACCGTGTTTACAGCGGCTTGTGCATGATATGTTAAACCGCCAACAGCATGGCAAATGCCACGGGATCAGCCCCTGTTGTAAGGCTATCTGATACTAGCAAAGAGTTTAAGAGACAAAGAGCCTGGTGCTTGAGAGTTCAAAACACAATGTGCTGTTCCTGTGAATTACAACAGCTCCTTCTAGCAGCTTTTTGGCATTTCCTGATGGGAGCCAGCCTGCCTTTCGGGGAGGGCAGCCTCTCCTTCTCAGTTCGGGCCTCTAAATTGCCTGTAATTTTCTACTCTGATTTGCTATGCATGGTGGGAATCCAGATTTCACAGACTTTGGGGTCAGATTTATGTCTTTTGAGCAATTTTTACCTGTGCTGGAGAAAGTTGTGCGAGGCAACACGTACATACAAGCCTTAGTGGTATGAATGCTCGTAGCAGGAGTGCCCAGGAAGCTCTGCGGTGCATCCTGCAGATCGATGCCTCAGCCCTTTTCTCTCCTCTGAAACATATTTCCATCTTATTGTTACAGCCGAGCAAATCCTTTTCAAAGACCCCTCTTGAGTTCAGCAGGCTTTGAACAGAGACCACAATGAGTTAGCAGCTCCTGTGGTCTGAGCAGGACAGAGCATCCACTCCCCGTTACTTTACAAATTGCTCTGTTTTGCTGCTGTGCAGCCCACGAGCTGTCTGAGCAGACCAGGCAAGGCAGAGAGAGCATCCTCCTTCCAGCATCCTCCTTCCAGCCCCCAGCTGGTTTCATCCCTGGAGCTCTTCCGTGGGGATTTGGTTGCTTATTCCCTCGCATCCGTTCCCAGTTCTGGATCAATTCTACCGAATTAACAACCCTAATATGTGTTTGCCCCCAGTGCCACAGGCAGATAAGATCTAAAATCCCAGCTGGGCTCCTGCTGTTGGCACTGGGATTCTCAGTGGGATGAAAGGCTCCGGGGGACTCCAGCTGCCTGTCCCTTGGCAGCCCTGCCTAGGCTCTGCTAACAGATAAATCCCAATGCACACACATGAGGATCTTCTGAGGCAGAAATTAATGCTTCCTCATGCACCTACGGATTCAACTTGCGACTTGAGGGTGACCAGCCATTCTGCACATACGCTCCTTCCCATTTCCAATCAACGTTTGCCAAGTGCCATGCAAAGCAGGTGTTAGCAAAGCTCCTGACTGGCAGAAGATTAATTATTCTTTACTTTTCCATTGCTCTCCTTCCCACTCCAGTCTCCCCATCCTTGCTCCTAGCTCCGTAAAGCTGTGAAAAGTCAGCGTTGTGAGTCCAAGCAGCTCTGCATCATCTTGCATCTTGCTGGCAGTGACACCAAGGAGTGTCATAAAAATGCTAATACTGAATGAGGCTGGCGGGCACAGCCCTATCACACAGGACTTGGATAACCTGCGGCAGCTCTTTACTTCCATGGTAACCACAAAGCTCATACCCATAAATACCCTACAACTAGATCTTAATCACAGGGGCCTGCAGATTACCAGCTAATTGTGTTTAGTTTGTCCAAACAGAAATTACCGTGTGACTTGCACTCACTCTGCTGTAATGGACAGAAATCACCATATATGATTTGCTCCGCAATTATATGGCAATTAGTGGATGCAGGAAAACCTGCCTCGGAAGGTTCAGAGCTTTGACATCTCTGTGGAAAACCGTGCTGAGACCTTAGCGATGGGGATTTTTTTGTGGTCCCTATGACATACCCAGGAAAAACAGACAGTTTACTGAGCTGTATTTAGTATCATAGTGGGGAACACACTTTATTAGGATTGGGAACTTGTCCTGCTATAGATCCTAGTTCTGTGGGATATTCATGATCTCAAGTTAGTAAATTTGTACAAGTGCTGCAGTCAGTAGCAGTGTCCCTTCCCTTCTTGCCTTGTTCCCATTCTGTCCTTTAAGCAACCATCGCTGTGATGCATCCTCTCCTCTCCCTCGCAGGAGGCTTTTTGCCTTTGGGTGAAGTGCTGGGTGGAAGCTGTTGATGGAGGCAGGCAGTGGGATCTGACGGGCAACCGAGTGAACTCTGTGTGAACTGACTTAGGATAAACCGAAATGTGGCTGAAAAAAAGCACACCAAGTACCACGTGTCGGAGAGTTCACCAAGTGGGGGGCTGGAAATGGCCTTCAGAGACCAGCTTCCATTTCCTTCATTAAGGCCAGATCCGTGTACCTTGACAAGTATTTGTTTAAGTCTGTCTAACTCCCTCAAAAGATTTCTAAGCTTCTCTTAATACATATTTGCTGGAAACCGGATACCCTCTACACCAGCTGAAGCTTTTCTGGTTCTGAACAGGGAAAAATAATTGCCTCCTGGGGCTTGTGTGTGTAAGAAACTCTGTCTAGTGCATCCCCAAATGAGATTTGCTTGTTTTTTTGGCAGCAATATGGCATGGTTGATTCACAATCTGCTTGCGATCTCCAGCAGTCCCCAGACCATTTTCTGCAGCACTGGCCAGTCACTCTAATTTCGTATTTGTTTGCATCAATTTCTCCTACCGAAGAATACTCGCTGCTCGCCTGTGCTGAATTTCACTTTGTTGACTTTGGCCCTGTTCTACAAGTTGTCAAGTTTGTTTTGAATTCTTAACCCTGCCTTTGGATGCTCTTGCACTCTCTCCCAGAACAGAGTCATTCACCAAAGCTGTTAGCACGGTCTGCAGTCCATCAACCAAGTCAGCAGTGGAAATACTGAATAATGCCAGACCCAGAGCAAAACTCCGTTTGAAACACCCTCCCAGCCCAACAATGAATTATTTGATTTGGGACCTTTTTTGGCAGCCCATTCATATACCTTATGGTTGATTCTTTTAGATCACATTTCCCTAGCTTGTTGGGAATCTCTTGCAGGACAGTAGCAAATACTCTACTGAAATCTAGATAAATCACATCTGCTGCCTCCCCTTTATCCACAAAGCCATTAAGCCTGTCAAAAAAGGAAATTAGATGGGGCTGACACAATTTGTTCTTGACAAATCTATGCTGGCTGATTTTTATCACCTTATCATCTTGCAGGTGCTTATAAATTGATTGTTTAATAATTTGATGTACTTTCTTTCTGGGAAGCCGAGTCAGCCTGACAGGTCTATAATTACACAGAACCTCCATTTTCCCCCTTTTTAAGGCATTTCCAAGTTACGCCCATTCCCTGCTTCCTAAGACCTCACTCGGCACCCAAGAGCTCTTCAAACTAACACTCGTGTAGATAACCTTAGATACAAACCCAGCACCTACAGAGTACACAGCAGAGGTATATTTTGGTGGCACATCCACAGTGCATAATGTACGCCTTAGAGGTGCCCCCAAGAGGTGGCAAAATTTTCTTCAGAGCTGTGATAGGAGGTACTTTACCAACCCTATAAAGTACAAATATGCTGAAATCACAGAATATTCACCTAGTAGATAAGACTCACGGGTGGTTGAGCTGGACACGGTTTGCTTCTTTGAGAACCACAACTTTGAGAGCTTCCCGTGGCTTTCTTGGAGGTAACGTCAGGTAGGGAGGTAGGTGACAGCTCCATTTCTCTTGTTCACAACCTGTGATATCAATTCTTGCCCACCCCAGGACCCTTCCCAACCTTGGGCATGAAGTAAGGCTGGCTTTGTTTTTTTTCCTTTTGCTCTCCCACTTCTAGTATTCGTACGAAGGGATGGAGATTAACAGCCTGCCAGTGGAGCTGACGGTTGTATGGAACGGGAATTTCAACATCGACAACCCAGCACAGAACAAAGGTAAAAAGAATTATTTCAACTTGTCCTTGGAAGCAGTAACCTTAGCAACGGGCCTCATCGCTCCCTACACTTAACAAAGCCGCCACCATCTCCTCGTGCTGTCTGGTGCAGACTTGTTCTCTACACCCTGCAAATTACCAATTTTTATTTTTTTGTGCTTTTCCCCCTGGAGAAACACAACTCTCCCTCCCATGTGCATGACTTTCCCCTTCATCACCTTCGCTTCCTGCTTCTCCCCACTTTCTTTGTGTCTTGTGTCTTTGCCCCTCCTTCTCATGCTTTCTCCCCATCTTTTATTTCCCCTGCAATGATGCTCTTCGAGTTAACATGCCGGGAGATCAGGCACTCTCTGCTCAGAGGTGATCTGGTAATGAACAGGGCAAGGGCAAGGGGGAGGAAAAAGGCTGCAGCCTCGCCAGGGGGAGAAGGCTGAACAAAGCAAAACCACAATGGCAAAGGACCCAGACCCACCTCCTGCCCAGAGCCCAGCTCTATTTAATTATCATGGATGGCACGGGGTTGATGTGTCTCTCACAGAGGGCTATTGCTTCTCCAGCTCAGCGACAGGGATTTTGGCTGGAGATGGAGGGTCCAGCCATATCATCTTCTTGTCCTTCACCCTCATCCACCTGGAGCTTTTTCCATCAGGCTTCCTCTCTGCTCAGCTTCTTTCAGACCTGCAGTCTTTCCTCCTCACACCACCATCCCTCAGAAGTTTCTCCCTCCCTCACTTTACTGTCCCTTTTCTTGGATACTTCCCACCACTTCTTCCACTCCCTTTCTCCCTGTCAGGTGTTCCCCCGCTCCTGTCACACCATCTCGCACTCATCCTTGAGCTGTGCTGACCCCTCTCCCCACTGCATGACCCTTTTCCATCAAAGGGATAGTTTGGGTTATACCATCATGTTTTGGGGCAAAAAAGCAACAGCCATGCACTCAAGGCCGCCCCACATGGAAGCACACAACACATGCTCTCATGGGGATAGCGTTTTATTTACTAGCACAAATGTGGTGGTTAAAAGCAGAATTTTTGACAATGCTGCAAATGAGCAAACTTTCTTCTCTGGAAAATGAGGAGGGAGAGGCAGATACAGGATTAGATCCAGTGTCTTTCTCAGTTGCAAGATGATCATCCACCACTTTTATAGCCTGCATCACATAAACTGGGCTGGTGGGCTGAAAGGCTGAACTAAACCAACCATTGTGAGCAGATCAGCTCAAAAAAAATGAGGGAAAGTAACAGAAAAATAAGGAAGTACCTGTATCCCCGGAGGCCTGCAGCATGCTGTGATTGACAGATGTTTTGAAAACTTTTCTTGCAACCAGCCTGGAAAAATAAAAAAGTTTTTGAGCTTCTCTTTGCCTTGGCCAATACTTGCTGACTTCTAGGAGAGCAGGGTGCAGGTATGGAGAGCTGAAGCTTTTCAGCACACGTATCCAAAGCCTTCGAGCTTTTGGACTATGCATAATAATACCACAGACAAGACTATAGTCACTTACTGACATGGCAAAACAGAATTACAAAGGGAAAATCCCCCATCTTACAACGAAAACCACCAACACCCACACAAATACACAGATAAGCTAGCCTGAAAACCTCAATTCTGCCATCTTCAGCCTCGAGGAGGAGAGTTTTGCTATCAGCCCTCTGTGCAAGTCAGGCCCCAGTTTACACATCTGTAAAATAAGGATAAATATTAGGATCTTATTTCATAGAACTGCAAAAACGTTAAGCTTTATTTGGAAAAAAAAAAAAAGCTTTGACTGCCTCTAATCACTTATTAGCAGCCCGAGACGGAGCTAAGCACTAATCTTTGCTGTCTGTATTAGAGGAGGATCAACTTAGTACTTCAAAGCATAAAACAGTCTGAATTTTTGGAGCAGAAGAAGTGGGAAAAGCTGATTGTGAATTCCTGGATTCAGCCTCATACCAGACCATTGTGGTTTTATTATTCTACCTGAGGATTTATGTTAAGGGAGAAACCTGAGTGACTGTACCTTGACACCAAGTGCTGGGTAAGGTGTTCCAGGAAAATTCCCCGGCATGAAGTTTAGGTTGTAGGTAGGGAAGGTTTAGGAAACAATTTGAAGAGGGAAAGCTGAGGCTGAGACTTGTGGTAGGGTAACTTATTCTAAGAAAAAGGACGGGTCCAAGGCCATGTCATATTCAAGGCCTCCTGCTTGCAGCCCATCACCTTATGAGAGCAGCACCCCTTCTGCTTTCACCTCCCAAAAATATCTTGCCTGGGGGATAAACTCCGACAAACACAGTTTATTTCACCAAGGGTGTAAGCATTTTATTCCCCATTATTTATCTCCTTGGAGAAGTCCCACCCTACCTGTAGGATGAGCATTCCAGGACTCCCTCCCCCCTCTCACCTCGCTATGCCCCCCAACATCCCACCACTCACCCATCTTGTCTGCATCTCTGAGGTCCTCTCCCTTTTCCTATCCCCACAGTTCACCTGTACAAGTGTGGGGCCATGCGTGACAGCTGTGGCCTGTGCCTGAAAGCCGACCCGGACTTCGAGTGTGGCTGGTGTGAGGGGCAGAACCAGTGCACGCTGAAGCAGCACTGCCCAGCCCAGGACAGCCAGTGGCTGGAGTTGTCCAGCACCAAGGGCAAATGCACCAACCCCAAGATCACAGATGTAAGTCATGGATCTGCAAGAAGCCGGTGTGTCCCATCTTGTACCCTTGCCTCGGTTTATTTTCCTGATTTGGCTTTGGGTTGGTGAGGGGAAGGTCAGTGCTGGGTACCCCAGAGTCTTCAAGCAGGACTGGCAGATACCACATGAGGCTTTCAGGAGGCCTGAGCCTTCTGGAGGTGAGACAAGTCACCTGGGGGCATCTCAAATCGACTATGTGGGAGTTATCAAATGAAGGCTGAAAGAGCCTCTCTAGCCAGACGGGTTGAGAGGAGAAGCTGAGTGATCCCAGAGTGTTTTGAGCTTTGCTGACAGGAGGCCAAGGAAGAGGGCAGGGTGTAGTTCATGCCTCCTGGCAGCAGGATGCAGACAGCATCACTGTCCAGGAAAAAAAACAAGACTCCACTAACTCCAGCAGAGTAACTCTTTTCTGTTTGCTTGGCTGACTTTGCAAGGTGAAAGACAGCCCCACTGATCAATCAAAGCCCTGTGCAATTGTCAGCCTTCCCTTCCAAAGGCTCAAGGAGAAGGCAGGCTCAGGCCAGGTCTAAGGGAAGCTTGGAAATCAACTATTAAGTGATAAAAGGGAGAGCGAGGGCAAGGCTGGGTGGACCTTGTAAGGTGGCAAGGTCCCTTGGAAGGTTTCCTATTGATTGTGCTGACTGGGCCAAAGGAAGAGTTAGGGGCATGGTGCAAAGAGCGGAGATAAGAGAATAAAAAGGTGATAGAAAGAGGAAACAAAGGAAGGTAGAGAAAGCAAGAGAGGGAAGCTAGGACTTCAGTGTAAAGTGATTTTATCTGCTCTTAGGATGCCTCTGCCATCATGATGGACAGCACTTGCAAGGTCACAGGCAGGCAGATTGACAGATCTGAGCCATGATAATGGGAAGTACACCCTTACCAACTGCCCCCTGCCTTAAGCATTTCCCAGTCACCATACTTTAATTAATGTGAGTAAATTTTCAGAGTGGATAAGGCCATATTTGCAACTGAGGACAGCAAGGAAGAAAATGAGACAGAGAAGAGAAGGGAAAGAACAAAGAGGAAAATCTGGCCTCCATGGCTCTGCTTTAATATAAAATAATAAATGGGCTATTTTCCTAGAAACTAAGAATATATATTTTTCCATTGTATTTAATTAAGAATCAAAAGATGTGGGTGTTATGGCCCTAAATAGTGTCCATGGATGGAGGTTTTTTGTGAGCAAAGTCTGGGTAGAATCTGGTTTTCCTAGATGCCATTGAAAGGAGCGCCTCTTATTTTGTTTCTATCCATCTTCCTGCAGTCTGTCACTCTTCAAAGTACCCAGTGAGTTGGATTGCCAGAGTGCCATACTAATTATGGTGTTTCCAAGGTGAAGATCCCCACCACACCAGCATTTGTCTGCAGCTGGTCATTCTGAACCCACCCAAAGCTGTGAAGCCATGCCCAGAGACAGCCAGAATGAACTTTGAAAGTTCACTTTTGAGGCCTTGCAAATTATAGGGAGCTGACGGGAAACTTTTTCTGAATCTTTTCCAATTCTCAAACCTTGGGAAAGGTTCAGAATTTTTATAGAGATTCACAGAGTTTAGTACTGGGGAGGTGTCAGATGGCCAACTAAAGCTGAAGTCCAAACCACAAGGGCTTGACCATGCAGTAACCTGCTGCTCTGAAGATCCGTCCATATTTCTCCACCATGCTTTGAACCCAAACCCTGCACCTACAGTCTCTTTATGAAGTGAAAACCACTCGTTCTCCACGTTACAGCTCCAGAAGGGATACACTTCTAATTCTGCTGGCATTTCCTCCAGCAGCTCCCAAAGCTCGCACAGATCATTGCAATATTCACTCATGAAATATTCCAACTGTCTGGTGCGATCGTAAGTAGCTCTTGGAAAGTCTTTTTTTCTGAGCCATTAGCATGGAAGTAATCTCAAGTGACTGGATATATATTGCAGCTAATGGCACGTCTGGAGCGGTTGGTAAGAGCAAGTGTTGTCTGGCCAGGAGCCAGGGAAATATCCGTGCAGGCGAGGGAGGAGAAATAACACGTGTCCTCACACTTGCACAGACACACGCACACACGCATGCACCCCAGCACACAGCTTCCCACAACCTGCACTTATTTCCTGGCTCCTGTGAATTGCCACTCAGTGAAATTAAAGGACTTAGAGGTTCACTCAGCCACGAAAACCTTCCGTCGGAGTGACAAGCGGTGGCATTAGGCTGATGCTAGCAGAGGGCGTAAATTGTGATGCAGCTCTGGGTCTCAAAGAGAAAGCTGAGGCTTCCTGGCAGCTTTCGTATCCCTGGCTGCATTCCCCTCTGAAAAATTGACAGGTCTCATTCCCGATTTTTGCACCTGTGATAGGAACAGGCTCTTTCTCCCTTGCTGTGAAAACAGTGCAGTAGCACCTTCTTCTTGTTGTAGGCATCCGTGGGAGTGAAGTGAGCTGGGGTTAAAAATCTCCTATACACTCCTGGGAGAATCCCAAGTCCTCCTGTTTTAAGGAAATATGTGGGCTTTGAAGCTTGCCTTCAAAAATGAAAAAAAAAAATGCATTGTTTAATTGGGGATTTTCAAGGGTGTTGTGCTGTCTTCAATCTAGGAAGTTTCCTGTTGATGCTTTTTGAGTCATCACAATTTTTTAAAATTCTCATGAAGGGAGGATCATAATGTTTCCATTGACTTTCTGTGACTTTTGTCTCAAACTTACCCCTAGTTCTTAAAAAATAAAGGACTTTTTCTAGCAAGATGTTCATTTTTACATTACACTTCCTTTTATTCTTTGTAATGACATTAGTTATACCATCAAAAAAATCCTCTCTTGACATGCTGGGGGATACATTCCACATTCTAGCAAGTACTTTCAAGGATAGGTGAGCCCTAATTAGCCACAGACTTACCTTACTAGACACCTACCTTACTGGAACAAGTAAAAACTACTTGATAGCAAGTTTAATAACCACAAAATGGTAGCAAAACATTTCATGGGGTACTGAGTTCTTTCTTAAAAAAGAGTCTAATACATAAGGAAATAAAATAAAAACTGGGAACTGTGATTTAACTTTCTCTCTTCACTTTTAGTACATCTTAGGTTGGTTTTGTATGGTATGGTATAGTCTGCACCATTATCTAGATACTATCTAGCCTTTCATCATCATTCATATAAAGTGTTTTATTTTTATCAGAAGGGGATTAACTGATGTCTGTGAAATAAATATTTCAAATATAAAACTTTGCTTGAATAGATATTTATTAAAGATTGAAAATGAAAGTATTTTGGAATTGCCATTTTTGGGAAATAGCTCAAGTTTTCATTGCTGAGTCCCCAGCTGAGACAATCAGTATTAGTTCATCCTCGAATAGAAATTCCATTTTTATTCTAATTTTTTTTTTTTTAAGATAAGTTCCTCATTTTCTGGACGATAACCACAAATGCCTCTCTTTTTCTGTTTCTTTTTATCCATCTTCTTCTTGTCTATCATCATCACAGACCACACAAAGGTGAAATCTTCAGCCAACCCAAATAAATCTCATCTGTCTGTTTTATCAATGTTGTGATATTTTCTTTTAAGACTTAAGTGTCTCCTTGACTTTCAGAGTAGGAATAAGCCTGCCACAGATCTGATTTTGTTGGTTTGAGTGGAACTTGAATGTATTTTGGACCGGAGATGTTATCTGGCTTGGTTAGCGCAGTACAGACTGAAGTTGCTATGGCTTTGGGGCATCAGAAATGATCAGGCCCCATCACTGCAAGTGTCAGCCTAGGGTGTGGTGTAGAGAAAACAGGAATGTCCCTTCCAGCTTTGGCTTTTTGGAGTTTCTGTGCCTTGCTGTAGCAGTATCCCTCGGTATCTCTAGTTCGGATGAAAAGCAAAGACTTTGATGAATTTCACTTTATGCTAATACTTCCTTTCAGAGTTTCCTACTCAGACCATTGCAGAGGACTTGTGCTGCAGAAGTTGTGTCTACACCAGGCAAACCTAGAGAATCCCGCACTTGTCATCATCTGTGCTATTAAATTGTTGACTCCTGTAGGATCTCTGTATAGTCAAAGCAAAGACGCAGTCATATGGGAGGTGGTTTTTGGTACCTAATATTAAATACCCTAAAATAAAGTATCCTTGAGGGGTTCCAGGTCCTGTCTCCATTTATTAAAGATGGGCTTGGCAAGACATGGGAACAGGCTGCCCACAGAAGATGTGGATACCCCATCCCTGGAAGGTTCAAGGCCAGGTTGGATGGGGCTTTGAGCAACCTGATTTAGTGGGAGGTTTCTCAGCCCTTGGCAGAGGGGGTAGAATTAGATGGGCTTTAAGGTCCCTTCCAACCCAAACCATTCTATGTTTCTGTGATTCTACAGCCTATAAATTAGCCTCTTGGTCAAAATTAGGCTAACTGTTGTGCCAGACTCAGGGCTGGGAAGCGGTCAAGGGCAGTCCTGCAAATGCCAATGCCTCAGCTTTGCCTGCCAGTCACACTGCTAGGCAAGGGTCTAGCTGCCAGACCTGGATTCCCGGTTGGCAGGGCCATTGGCCAACGGGTACTGACCTCAGAAAGGGAATTCCCCTGTCCTCACTGCAGAGTGAGCCTTGCCAGTGCTGGCAGATGGCAGCCACGACATCCCAAATGGGCGGCAGGAATACCCTTTGAAAGCAGCATTAGAAGGTCCTTTCAGCTCGCCAGTCATATGGCAAAACATTTGGGCACCGTAAATAATTGGAAAGGCAGAAATGAGATAATTAAAGGCCGGCCCCATGATTTCCGTGCTCTTTCAATGTTGAGGAGACATCTACAAGGGTAATTTTCACCTGTCTATGAACCAGTGTTAGATACAATGCAGAGTGCTCTCCCACTTACATCCCCCCTCTTCATGGGCTGGAAATGTTGCGTGGAGATAGCTTGGGGTGCAGGCTGGAGCTCTGCAATGGGAAAAAGGTGATCTCTGGAGCTTGGGTGGTGAGCTGAGTGAGATGCAGCGTACCTGCCCCTCTTAAGGTCTGGTGAAGGTCCAGACCAGTGAGAAAACGTCATGCCACCAACCACCATGACTGCTAAGACACCCATTCATTTAATTCTGGTTTTAAGGGACCAAGAGCCAAGAGTCCTGCACCCCACAAACACCATGCTCCCATCACTGCCCTTCCACTGGACCCAGATCTTCCATGAGGGCAGCTGGGGCTCTTTTGGAGATGTGCTGGCATATGGCAGCTGCTGCTACTGTCCCTATCACTGTCTGCCTGCTCTGTACCTAACCTGGCACACTGTTTCCATTGTGTCTGAGCTGTTTTGTTGTTGTTGTTGTTTTCAGGTGGACGTTTTCAGCTGAGTTCATCAACAATGTTCAATATTTCCCTCCAGAACAAATCAAAAACTACTTGTGCTTTGGGTTTTTTGTACTTAAAGTGTCTGGCTAAAGCCACTTATGTCCCTTCTGGATAAATTCACTATGTCCTTTTCTTGTTCTTTCTTACATTTCTTCGTACTGTGGCCCACTCCTGCCTTTTTGCAATTTATATCTATAAAGTGGAGAACTCAGCTCCAACACTAGAAACCCTTGCTCCTATCTCAAAGACATCTATTTCTCTCTCGCTGTTTTGCACGTAGTCTAAAGAGAATAAATGAGATCTGAGGCAGGAGGTTGGACCATGTGTGAAACAATGCGTTTGCAAGGGAGATAGACCCAATGATATATCTGTAGGTTGGTTACTTCAGTTGATATTCCTAATTATGAATGGCTCTAGTGGTCACAAAGAAGCCTCATACTGCCTCTTCTTTCACCCAGTAGGATGCTGATATCTTTACATAGGTATATTGATTATTCTCTTATTTCTTGACTTGTTTCTCCAGATCAATCCAGTGACAGGGCCTCGCGAAGGAGGGACCAAAGTGACCATCCGTGGGGAGAATCTGGGGCTGGAGTTCAGAGACATTGCATCTCACGTCAAAGTGGCTGGAGTGGAGTGCAGACCGCTGGTGGAAGGGTACATCCCAGCAGAGCAGTAAGTTGGGTGTGTGGCAGACACTGGGCCACAGCACACCTACTACAAGTAATTACTACATGTAGGGTCTTTGTAGGAATTCATTCTCCTCCTTTTTCCTGAAATTCAAAGAATTCATGAAGTCAAAGAAGTAATTCCTCTCTATGAATTAATAGGAGTTAATAATCCATTTATTACCGTATTAAGATTGCATATTTTGGGTGATCTTTATGGCATATGCCATAAAGTTAACTATTTTTCAAATAACAGCCAGCACAAGGGCGTTCAATCCCAGCTTGTGAGGCAGCAGCCCCAAAAAGCAGCTTTTTCCATGCAGGAATGATCAAGTCCTACAGCTGCAAAGCTGTCCACCATACACGAGTGGAGCACGGAGGGACCCTGGGAGCAAGACCTCTTCCCAGAATTTGTCTATACAATGAAGTCAAGGTATGGTGGTTTACACCAGCTAAGTATCAGTTCCACTCAGTGCCAACAGACAAAAAGCACCATTCTTTAAAGAATAACTCAGTGCAGTTTGGATCCTGGGCTGGAAAGCAGGAGAGGATGGGTTAAGTCTACATATGAATGTGGGCTGTTTCCTCTGCTTTCTTCTCACTCAGACTGCAAAACCATCTCTAAAACCTTGCCTCTGGTTCTATTTTCTCCACAGGATAGTATGTGAGATGGGGGAGGCCAAGCCAAGCCAGCATGCTGGATTCGTGGAGATCTGTGTGGCTGAATGCAAACCTGAGTTCATGGCCAGGTCTTCGCAGCTCTACTACTTCATGGTAAGATCCTGCAAGAAAATATCCTGGGCCATGAAGGTCCTCACACCTGGTCCACTTCTCTGCGTCTGTCTGTTCTGTTTGACCAAATTCAGCCTCTGAGCTCTTTGCTGCCATCCTGAGCAATCCAAGTTGTTCCTTTCATTTCCTTTTGAAAAATTTTTATGAGCAAAAATAGCTTGCCTAATTAATGTTTTAACAATCTAATAATAGTCCAAATTATTAGTCCAGTTACAGCTAGATACAGCCACAGTCCAAATTAGAACAGAAAATCCTCATTAATAGTTAAAAATGCTATATAGGAATGAAAATTAAAAAAAAAAAAAAGAAAAAAAAAAAAAAAACAGAAAAAAAAAAAAAAAAAAAAAAAAAAACCTTCCTGGTATCTCTCTTTTCCCTGGTGGGATGCTAGCCCTGCCAGCATCCTGAAGGTGTACCATTCAAGGGATTCTTATGTTGGGGTGATCGTCTTGGTGTCCAGGAGAAGCAGTGCTAGAAGCAGTGCTAGATCAGGAGGGATGAGCTGAGGCTGCAAGTGAGCTGTAAGGCATTACTGGGGCCATCTCCAGCCCCAAATATTAAAAATTTCCAAATTTTCCAAAGCAGAGAAAGATTCCTATTGTGAGTAGCCACCTTTAGCAGGTCGTCTGGAGTCTGCTGTTTTTAGACAGCACTCAAATTGTAACCACACTTCTATTTTAGAGATACTGGTGGGGTTCATAGATTCGTGTGACACATTCTCAGTCTAGGACATCAGCTTGCAAAGCAGTCAGAGGGGATCTGGGCCTGATCCTGCACTGCCACAGAGGTCCAAGTTCAGCCTGAAAGAGTAGCTTTGCCATAGTGAAAGCCTCATGGAAGAGAGGAGCAGAGCCCAGTGAATGTTGTGCAGTTGACTTGTTTTGCTCTATTCTACCCCTTTCTGGCTGCCTTTCTTGTCCAAAAGACCTGCTTATTCCTGTAAGACCCCTTACTTGGGACAGGCAAACATTACCTGGCCCTGAATTATGCAGATTGTGGAGGTCTGAGATGAGAGAGTCTCTTTGTTCCCATCAAAATCTCTCAACTCCTGCAAGGGACTGGGTCTTTTCTAAAATAATCCACATGCCCAAGTATTTTTTTTATGGTGAAGGGAACTGGTAATGAATGCAAATCTCTCAGATTTCCCCCTTGAGCTACTGAGATCTCTGTATTTTCCAATGTCACTCAGGTGCTAGAGTGGAGGGGACACAGAGACGCCTCAAGAGGTGGCCCCCACCATGCCGACAGAAGGGCTCTTTCCAGGACATTACACTTCAGCATGTCACCTTTGCTACTCTTGGAATTACTGTCTGATTTTGATCATCCGTGTCCATCTGTGACAGCTTTTCCCTTTGCTTGCTGGCTTTCTGGCTGCCAGCTATCCCAGCCGTGCATGAGCATGAAGCCAACAGGGTTTTCTCTGCTGCATACCTTGATACCTTTTTGCTAGACAGAATAAAACATCGATGCTCCCCAGCCTGCCCATCATATGTCCTCTCCCGTGTCCACTGCTTTCGTAGCAGGAGCTGTGTTCAATGGCGTGGCTTGTCTTCCTCCGATATTCTGCCAGGAGAGTAGAGATGTTGTTGCACACACTGCACACCTTGGCGTCTGGCAGTGGTGGGTGGCAGCTTTACGGGGAGGAAGATGTTTGAGAGCTACAGAAGGGCATCTCACGGGAGTTAGATGCCACTTGCTGACGCATAGCAAATCCTCTGGAAATTACTTTTGCAAAAGGTATGAAGCCAAGCAAGGTCGAACCTGGCCGATAGTTTCAGCCTCCCCCTCTCCTGTGAGAAATGGAAAGGTTGATGCTTTGAATTCAACAGAATCCTTAATTTCGCTGCTTTATAAAACAGGCAGTTTAATTTAGAGATGCTAGAACAGTTCTTCCCAACATTTCTAACCAAAACTTTTTGAATTCAGAATGCTCTTAGTTTGTTTTTAACTGGTCTGTGATCAAAAATGCAAATTGCATTAGAGAGTTCAATAAGCCAAAAGGGAAACAAAGCATTTGGTTTCAGGCTGAAATGAAATTTGTGATGATCTAAATGAAAATCATTTATTTTTTTTTCTCTCTTTTTATGTTACTCATTTTGTTGCTATGATTTTATTGCTGTTGTCTTTCAACACAAGACATTTTACCTTCTTTTTCTTCTTCTTCTTTTTTTTTTTTTTTTTTTTTTTTTTTTTCCAAATCAGAAGCTGAAGTGAATTTGCCTGTATTCTGTCTCTGGCTCAGTGCAGGTGCTGTGGGGTGATCTGGTTGCTTTTCTTCTGGGCCTGCTCCTATAATTCTTGTTCCAGGAGAGCATTTTGAACAGATCTCCCTTCTGTCTTGGGCTGCATACTGCCCCTCCTGCTGCTGCCATTGACCTAATAGAGAGGACAGCAGGATGCACGAGCTGCCTGTGGGTCATATCTTGCTCTGTCCTTGTCGCCAGGAGCAATGACCTGGGAACCAAGGTCTGGATGTGCACCATGAGGTCAGTTTAGACACCTCTCTGATGGCAGCTTCTTTGCAGACAGCTTATGCCAAGGAGGTCATGGAGGAAAGTAAAAGACTGGGCAGCAGAGGAAAGTAGTCAAGTCCCTAGAAAGATACAGAAGATTTTCTGGCCTCCTCTTTCCATCACTGTCACGTGTCCACTTCAGCCTATTACAGATCCACTAGACCCCCATGCATTTTCCATCACCTTCCACCAGCCAGGAAATGGTAAACAGTCTGGAGGCTGAGTTTAACTGCAAACACGCTGTGCAATATTTATGAAAGCCACTGTGAATAATTAATGGTTTATCACAACTTGGAAAGCTCAGCCACAAAGCCTTTTGTAAGATCGGCATGAGATACATCAGTGCTTTGCCAAGGAGCATCACTGATGTAATTTGGGTCTGCAAGAACCCTGAAAGAACCCCATGGCCATTTTATCAGCTATTGAGGAGAGGGGCAGAAGTGCCCATCAAGGACTGGGACAAGGGTTTTGAATCTTACAACTTAAATGTCCTGCTCTGGTTTGTAAAGTAGCTACTATTGCAGTTCAGTTGTGTAGGCTTATCTGCACCAAGCTGGCAATTCCCAACCCATTTTTTCATGGGTGGGAAGTTATCTCCCAACAGCAAGCTCATGGTTAGCCATAACTTGTATTTGAGTTATGGCTATCAATGAGGAAGAGCAGTTGCCATCACAGCACGAGGCAGTACCCTAAAAATAGAGAAGCATAACATACTGAAGACCCATCTCTTTTTGCACCTTGTATCCCAATAACATCTGCTGGAGAATATTCTCAGACAAGTATAAAAAACAGGACATTTCTTGTTTATTCTTTCTTCTTGTACGTCCTCCAACCTTCAGCAACTGATAGGTGAGCAACTTCTCAAGGCAAAACAGTTTTAAATTCACCATATCAGAAACAGGCAAGTGTGAACACAAGAAAAGTCCAGCTCTGACAATATTTTTTTTCCTACTGGTCAGTATCTCTGATTTTCGAGTTCAGCTCTGTCTCCAAGCAGTAACTTCCTTTCGAACAAAAGCAAAGTGGAAACCTTGCCACTGTTTTTCAAAATGATTAGCCATAAGGGCACACGGACGGAGAGAGCTGCATGTGTGTGTGAAAGGGGGAGCTATGGTGCGTGTCAGGCAGTTTTATAAACGTGGATTAGTGGTCTCCAAAGCTCAGTAAGGTGACTGCATGATGTACCTGCTCATTCGGTGATGTTGAGGAGAGCTTCAAGCGTTTGTGTCATCATTCTTAGAGAGGAAAAAAAAAATGGAAAAAAAAAAAAACACCTTCATTTAAATGCATATAGTGGCTTTTCACTTGGGACTGAGTGGAAAGTTTTTCTATTAAAATGCAAATGAAAGAATAAACTGTAACTCCAAATTTCTCCCTGAAAATGGATGTCTCCTCTCTGCATTGTGGTACCAGGGTGATCTGTGCCTTCAGAGTACAAGTATTTTATCTTGCTTTTGGGAAGAATAGAGAGTAGGAAGGCAAGAAAAAGGTTTGAGATTTGGGGCCTCTAAAGGAATTATGCCCTCTTTTTGATATATTAATGCAATACTCTGTTATGTTTGGAAAAGAAGCTGAGACAATCAGCAGAAACAGAAAAAAAAATGTTCATATGGGCAGTGCTCTTCTTTCTTGTGGCTGTAGTATTTCAGAGCACACCTTAACATGAGTGATGCTGTGCCGTTTTGTATTAGTGCAGGACAAACATGCAGTACAAGACTGTTTCAAAGTCTGACAAGAGAAAGAGAAAGACCTGAGGTTGTGTGGTGTGTCCATGAGAGAGAACACAAGCTCAGATGCTCTCTTGACCCAATCTCTCCTCCTTCCCAGGGAAAAGTCTGTGAGCACAGGGAAATTTTTAGGCATCCTCCTAAGATGTACGGTAGGTCCTGTTCCCATGGTAGATCAATAAGCTTTAGAGTAATCTTAGAATCATTTAGGTTGGAAAAGATCTCTAAGATCATCAAGTCCAACCATTAACCTAGCCCTACCAAGTCTACCACGGAACCATGTCCCTAAGCACCTGGTGGCTTTCATCACTTGTGAGCTCTGCAGTTTTCTCCAGAGGCAAAGGGCCACCAATAAATATAAAATCCAATAAAGTAGTTCAGGATGCAGTTTATTTTGCAGAAGTGGTGTTGCATCTTGCCCCAGCATCCTGCCCCAGCAAATATGCTCCTGAGCTCTAACAAATGGGCAGTGGAGATGGGAGGTCGTGGCTGCAGCGGATCCAGGCATGGAACTGACTGGAAGCACACAGTATTTCCTAGCAGGTATAAGGGCAGGCCTTATTTTGCAGGGTGAAACCAGACTGGGATTAGGTCTGAGTTCATCTCACCAAAGTCACCATTCAACCAGTTTCTATTAAAGGACTGGAGTCATTCAACGCTCCTCTTTTAGCAGGAAAATATGGGCATCTTCTGAAGTTCACCTAACGTGGTTAACCCCCTGGGTGCGCTTACCTTTCTCCATCACTAAAAAGAGAGAGGGAAAGTACCTCTGTTACTCTGTGTTTTCAGCATCACCCTTTGCTTTTACAGACTCTTACTCTCTCTGATCTCAAGCCGAAGAGGGGACCTGTGTCAGGTGGCACCCAGGTGACAATTACAGGCAACAACCTCAACGCAGGCAGCAACGTCATTGTGACCTTTGGGCGACAACCTTGCCTCTTCTACAGGTACAGAGGAGTCCTTCCTACCTTATATACCTCAACCTGAAAGATATGAGCAATCGCAGTCAAGAGACTTCTCCTGCAGCCCAAACAGCCCGTCCTCGAAGTGACTTTTTTTGCTTGAAACCACGTTTGTTCTGCTGTGGAAAAGAGCATTCTGCTCTGTGCTCCATCAGCACAACCGCACTGTGCATGTTTGGAGGGGGGGAGAACAGTATTTATTTCATTGTTTCGATTGGTATTTGATGGGCTTTTTCCATGGCCCCTTGTCAAATTTCACTGCAATTCTCCATGGTCCCATGTTTTGCTACTTGCTCTGAGGGTACATAATTTAAAAGATTCATTTTCATGTCCCTGCTTTAGAAGAGGCAAGAAAAAAAGAAAATCTGACAACACCAATTTTAAGTATTAAAACACCTCCCTTTTAGCCTAGAATAGTCCCATGGTGCTAAGAAATGGATGACTTGCAGCATTTCAGCTCGGGGTTGGCTCCTGTTCAATTGCAGTTCAGAGAGGCTTAATGTCAGTGTTACCTGCTGAATGTTCCCTGATCCCTGTGAGAATGAGCCTAAATCTAGTTCCCAGGGGCTCCTGCAGCTCCAAACTACCCAGTGCAATGCACTTTGCTGCCAGTATTGGTGGAAGCTCAAGACAAAGCTGGCACAATTTCTCCCTGCTTCTCCTTGGCAGTAGAAGGGTCCATTCACGGGGGACCTGGGACCACTGTCTTGGGGCAAAGCGCTTCCCTCTCCAGGATGCTGGAATCCTCTTTAGCTGCCTGTCAGGACTGTAGCGTGATTTAACATCTATAATTCAGGAGGGTGAAGTCACAGCTTGTGATTTAAAAGGCCAAGCAGGAACCACAGCTGCTTGGAGTTGCTTACTAAAGAGACCGGGGAGTTTCAGAAGGGATTGACAATGCCTGGACTTTCGGTGAAATTTGAAGAGCACCTGGAGGGTGAATGCCATGCTGCAAAGGAAGGATGAACCCTTCTTCATCTTTCTAGGGATATAAGATGAATCTGTGTCACAAATCACAGTGCTAGGGGGTGTTTGGGGACTGGGTTTTTGGCTCTTTATGGAAGGCAATGCCACTGCAAAATTCAGACCTGGAGCTGGTTCTGAGCCAGTCCCCAGAGGAATTTTATGCGGAATCCATTTTAAGTAAAACCATAAAATTCTTCCCACTACATTAGCACTTCCCATGCAGAAGTCTCAGGCACGTTGCAAACTGCAGTTAAACAAGGCTTGCAATCCTAATGCAAAGTAAACTTTATTATCCCAGACTGGATAGCTGAGGTGCAAACACCCCCTTTTACGAGCTGCTGCTGCATGTGCCTGCAGGCAGGAAGGAAACATCCATCATGTATTTAATCGCACAGAAACATTTCTGGAGAGAGATCTGGTTTGGACTTCCCTTGGGATTTGTTTTATATTCTGAGACCTGAGTAATGGTGGCTCTTGTGGTTTTGTTTAAACCAGTGAGAAGGCAATGTCACTTCCTCAGGTGAATGTGTCACACTGTTCCCAGCATATTCCTGCAGCAGCGAGCTTCTCCACTTCACAGGGAATAGGCTAAGGTCAGAGGACATAAATTGGGCTGTTATTGGCACTATTGATATGCTGCTGGCAGAGCCTGGTTTACATTTACTCGCTTCTGCTCACAGGAGATCCACCAAACACATTGTCTGTAACACCACTGCCTCGGATGAAGGCTTTGAGAAGGTGAAGGTGTCTGTGAGAGTGGACAAGGCCAAGATACATCAGGAGCTGCAGTACGAGTATGTGGAGGATCCAACCATCCTGAGGATTGAGCCTGAGTGGAGCATCTTCAGGTGAGCATCCCAGGAACACACCCTACCAGCTTCCCTCATTTTCTCCTGCAGCACTGGTATGTTTGTGATGGTCTTTGATACTGGAGAGTGCTTTCCCAGATCCCACTTCCCAGATCCCACTTCCCAGATCCCGAGAACCATGAGAGTTGGTGGACTTGCCTCTTGGGAAGATAATAAATCCCATCAATGTTCTGTGTATTCACTGTAGCACCCTGGATTTCCATGGCCGTGTGTACTTCTGGGACAAAATTTCCAAGGAGCCTTGTGAGGGATGGGCAGGAGCCATGTTCTTTCTCCAAATCAGCTCAGTGTAGTCCAAAGCTAAATGAACCTTCATTAGCAGACTACAGCTTCCTTGCTGGCTTAATGCAGCAAAATCCAGCTGCAACTGCTCATCAGAAGCTTGCCCTGGGGACTTCATGTTTTAATTACAAAGGCAGGTACAGGGTACAGCAGGTCTCCAGCCTGATGTTGGAGCTTTCTCCCTCTTTACTGCAGCCTGGTGTTTATCTCCAGTACCCAGATGCTCCCTCAGTGATATCACAGTCCCCTGGGGCTGTTGTGTTCCTGAAGGCTGCAATTCTTACTTTTTTTTCAGTCATGGCTATGTTTTTGGTCCCACTGGGCTGGGTCCACATTTTTTTTATGGTGACAGCACCAGTCAAATATCCATTAGCCTCCTAGACATAAACATCATGACAGTGCTTAGAGAAGGGAATAGTCCTTGGATTTGAAAGCAATTCCCACCTAAGCCTTACCTGCTGGCTTAGGAATAAGTATTACTTGTTTGGCTATCATGCCTGCAAGCCCCAGGGTAATCTCCTGAGATGAAATACAAAGGGAGCCCAGGTCCCTGCCCTCCCAAAGGATGCCTCCTTTTTAGGCATCCCTTTTGTTCTTCAGCTCATTGATGCTGCTTTGGTGAATTCAGAAGGTTTGTGCAATGTCTGAGAATAGCATTTACTCTGGTTGTGGAAGGCATCAAAGTGTTACCCAAATATTCTCTGAATCATGCAGAAATGGTCTCAGAAAGAGAGGAAATAGACATTAAATGCTCTAGTATTTCCTTGAAAAGATACAAAATAAGAAATCTTAGCATCCTTTCATTCATCCACTGTAGCTCTTTGCTCCCCTGTCAAACTGGACTGATTGGAGTATCTGGGGATTAGGAGCAGGACTCATAAATCCCCTCAGTTCAGCTCCCCTCCAGAAGATGTTTTCACAAATCAATTAGTGCCTTTAATTACCATGAGGGAATTTACCGATTTAGCCGGATTGAATCTTTACACGTTGGGCTCGAAGCTTTAGTGTCTGGATTTTCCATTTGGAGGTTTTATTTTCAGTCAGAGTTCAGGTTATCAGTGAAATGAGAAATCGCTTTAGTCCCTTCCTTATTAAAGTGAGTTTAGTGCTGCTTAAAAGGTGCAAGATTGACAGCCCAGGAGAGTGAATTCCCCTTTTATCCCCAGGAAAGTTACAGAACGGGGCCCTTCCTTCACCTGGCTTTGGGCCGGGATGGGAAGTGAGAGGAGAAGCTCTGCAGAGCCTCCTTGCTCCATGGTTTCTCTTCTGAAGCTCCCAGCAAGAGACAAAGAAGCAGCCAAGGGGAGGCTGGAGGTGTATTGGCCAAGCTTTGCCTGGCCCTGAGGTGCATGCCATTGCTTTCTGCCATGGATCTCCCATCCTCCTCCCAACATAAAACAAATTAAGAAGAGGTGCTTGTTTCACAGGTGTCAGCTTCCTTGCAGGGTGTGTAGCTGCTAGGATGGTTGACTGGGACTCTGTCTCATCATTCAGGTGCAGCCTCTCGCTTTTATTCTCTTTGTTATCTCTAAAATAGAAAACATCCACTTGATCCGTAGCAGGAGACTAATTTTAACCAGATCTATCCACTGCACCTCTGCCTTTGTGTCTTTTCTTTTGCACTTTCAAATTATTTTGAATTGTAACCTTGGAGGAGGGTGCAGAGAGAGAAGGTGCAGTATCCACAATTCCCTCTGTGGTTCAGGGTGTCTGAGCCCAATTTTTTGGACAATCACTGTTAAGCTCTGAAGCTCCATCCTGAGTTTGTAATGGAGACAAAGCAAGGCATCCACAGAGAGCTGGATGAAAGTGCAGCCAGCTCAGCTACTGGGAATCAAACAAGAACTAAGTTAGTCGAGAGACACGTGGATCTGGAGATAGACCGAGGAGGCTCTTCCTTGCTATATTTGTTATGCAGTATGATTCATTACAGCAAATCTCTGATTCATCACTCCTGGCTGTGGGGCTAAGCTGTTTTGAGGGATAGATGATTGCTACTAAACCAGCTTTGCAAAATTAGTGAATGAATGTACCCAGACTGGCTTAAAACCTTCTCAAGTGCCATTTTCCAAGACAATAAAGAAAAGATTACTGCTAATTTACTCACATAGCCAAAAAAAATGAGTCACACTGGGCTGGCAGGTACCTAGAATTTTATAAGGCTCCATTAATACATTTGATCTGGGTTTGATTTGAATTACGTCCAGCAATTATCCGAGTCTGCAGAGAGAAAATTACGCTTAGAGCTTTTGGGACAAAAAAAAAAAAAAAATTTAAGAAAGCTCTTAGTCTTAGCACCTCTGACATTTTGCTGAGCAGAAGTGTCTGTCACCACTCTGATCTGGGTGAGAAGTGGCTGCAACTGGGCGTTCACCCACAGCCACAGAAGGCTTTCAGTTTTCACTTGAAGGCAAACAGCAGCTGAATTTGCTGGATTTGCAAGCCAGGGTGAGTTTTCAGGTGATGTCTTCTGTGAACAGAATTGCTTTGGCTTTTTTATTTTACTTTATTTATTTATTTATTTATTTATTTTCAGAGAGAAGGCCCCTCTCTGATCCTCTGATGCAGCTTTACTTAATAAGTGTGGTTGGAGCCTGCAAGCTCAATTTCCAAACCAAATACAGAATTTTTAACACGTGGTTTAAAAACTGTGTGCACAGACTCGGTTGATTAAATAAAAGGATTTATTTATATATACACACGCTCATATATAGATATGTATATATGCACACACATTTGATATGTCTGGAACACATAAAACTGCTGAGTAAATATACAAAATCCCTTCTAGTTTGTGTCAGCAGAGATTCATAAAAAATAATACATGATAATTAAAATAATAAAGGCCCACAGCCAAAAGTCCAGAAGAAGCAGGACAATGGAGAAACAAAAATTTTCTTTATGCCCTTCACCTCTGGTTCTTGACAAGCCAGGTCTCCCTGGATGATGTCAGGAACACTTAGCATGAAGTTGCATTTTAGGGAGGGTGTATTTTTCTCTCTAAGGAAGGGAAGGGAAGATCTCTTGTAAGTGGATTTGTTACTTCAGAATAGATGCCCTCTGTGATTAAGGGAGCTCAACCATCCAAGCAGACCTTGCAGAAAAGGCAAAATGTGCTTTTGCCCCATAAAATTTCCCATTGGAAATTTCCTATCACAGCTGATGGTATCAGAGAAGGAGAACTTGTGGTACTCTGCAAAACTCAAAGCCAAGTGTGGTCTGTGGATGTCTGTACAGCCTTTTCTTGCAAGACCATAAGGAACCTCTCAGAGAAGTATCACAGGAGTGCCTGCAGGGAGACAGAGTTGTGCCAATGCTCATGGGTAGAGCTCATGGCTTCACCATAAGCTCTTGAGAAAGATTTGGGGTTTGTGGTCAGAGCTATGATCACACCATTGCTGTGCTGGGGTTTAGAACAAAAGTGTCTCCGTGTCTTGAAAAAATTTTATTTTATTTTTTATACCTTTCATTGCAATGAAGCTGCTGTCCTCACGCCACCCTTCCTACACCTATTCTTAAGATTACTTCAAATTTACAGGGTTCTTGGTCAAAGTCATGATTAAACAAGTAAATATTTAATTCAGGGCTATTCTTGGACTTCAAGCCAGCTAGCTTGCATAGCTCTCATCCATACCATCAAATAATCTTTCTCCTTGAAATGCAGTATAGCTTCATCCTTTCTGCTTATTGGAATGCTCCCTGGCCCTTGCCATGCCTTGAACATGACCAGGCATTGCCTGGGAGAGTAGTAAGGCAGTTTATACCAAGCCAGAGTACTGCTAATAGCTTAAAAGCATGGATGGCCACCAGCTGGTGTCTGAGCTGGTATCCTGGTCCTGTTTGGGTTATCGGGGTGAAAGCAGCTAGAAGGGCTGAAGCACAGTCCCAGCTAGCTACATCCAGCTGACACCTGATAGCCACACTGCTGAGCAGAGGTGTATATCTGCTTTAATTCCTACCTGCCTCATCTGTTTAATAATAAAACATAAACGGGGAACATGGAAAACAAAAGTTAGAGCTGGGAGAGATCTGTTGACCAGCCCAGGTTTCTGCCTTACAGTTTATTTATTCCCTGGTGTTTTCTCTGGTCTCATTTGTAATGCACTTGTTTCACATTTCACGCACACAGAGGTTTACCTAGAAGCAGGAAGGGGATGCTGGGCTTTCTTTTCCCAGTCCCACATAAATCCAGCTGATTTCTGTGTGGCTTTCCCTCCCGTTCTCAGCAAAGAGCTCCAGGAAATAATTTGAAGCCTGGACAGTTTCCAAGGGGAGTTACAGATGCAGGTGCTGAAACCGATGAGAATCACAGAATCACAGAATTTCTAGGTTGGAAGAGACCTCAAGATCATCGAGTCCAACCTCTGACCTAACACTTACAGTCCCCACTAAACCATATCCCTAAGCTCTACATCTAAACGTCTTTTAAAGACCTCCAGGGATGGTGACTCCACCACTTCCCTGGGCAGCCCGTTCCAATGTCTAACAACCCTTTCGGTAAAGAAGTTCTTCCTAAGATCCAACCTAAAACTCCCCTGGCGCAACTTAAGCCCATTCCCCCTCGTCCTGTCACCAGGCACATGGGAGAACAGACCAACCCCCACCTCGCTACAGCCTCCTTTGAGGTACCTGTAGAGAGCGATAACGTCACCCCTGAGCCTCCTTTTCTCCAGGCTGAACAGTCCCAGCTCCCTCAGCTGCTCCTCGTAGGACTTGTTCTCCAGGCCCCTCACCAGCTTCGTCGCCCTTCTCTGGACTTGCTCAAGCACCTCGATGTCCTTCTTGTAGCGAGGGGCCCAAAACTGAACACAGTATTCGAGGTGCGGCCTCACCAGAGCCGAGTACAGGGGGATGATCACCTCCCTAGCCCTGCTGGTCACACTGTTTCTTATACAGGCCAGGATGCTGTTGGCCTTCTTGGCCACCTGAGCACACTGCTGGCTCATATTCAGCCGACTATCAACCATCACTCCCAGGTCCTTCTCTGCCTGGCAGCTCTCCAACCACTCATCTCCCAGCCTGTAGCTCTGCTTGGGGTTATTGCGCCCCAGGTGGAGGACCCGGCACTTGGCCTTGTTGAACTTCATGCAGTTGACCTCAGCCCATCGGTGCAGCCTATCCAGATCCTCCTGCAGAGCCTTCCTACCCTCGAGCAGATCGACACACGCACCTAACTTGGTGTCATCTGCAAACTTACTGAGGGTGCACTCAATGCCCTCGTCCAGAATGCTCCTCATTCCTGGGAAACCTTCAGCTCCACAGCAGAGACTGGGCATTGATGATGTTTCCTCACCCTGCCTTGGCTGCCTGAGCCCTGACAGTTCAGGTTTTTGCTTTCTCAGATAACTCTTCCCCATCCAGCCCTTGCACCACGTTGCCCCTGCAGTGGGCACCCATGGGCTGCAAGGGGAGAGCTCACCCTTGCAGAGCAGTGCTGCTTTGGTTTGGGGTGGCCAAAGCTGCCTGTGATGAACCCTTCCCCTTCAAGCAGAGTTCAAAACCATCCCACACACGGGCTCCTACTAAAGCCTGTGAATGCTCCTTTGCACTTGCCTTCCTTCTTCTCCTACACACAGGAGGCAAGGGAATGGAAAGAGGGTTGAAAGCTGTTTCCTTCTGGTGAGGCTGACTGCAGGGAATGAAAAGGGCTTTGTCTCTATCTCCCCTTCCTAAGCTGGGCCGAGGGAGATGTTATAAAAGCAGTAACATCAACTAAATGTAGGGTCGTGGCTTGTATGAATCAACTTTCTCAGGAAATCAAATTTTGGCTGAGCAAAAGGACACAGTGATTAGAAATCTCTATTCTGTCAAATGTTGGTGCTACACACTTTGCAGAGCATATCTGCCTGGGTCACTAAATGAAGCCAAGCAAATGCTGAAGACTTTGGCTCCGTTTCTTCTGGATGTTGCAGGACTGGGTTCTTCTCTTCTCACTACCACAGTTGTGATTGCTGAGTCCTGACAATGAGGACACAGATGACACACAGATGCTGCTTGACGTATCAGTTTTAGCAAGCATGCTGTTTTACTTCTTTCTCCACCTATAAATTAATGAAAAAATCCTATT
Organism: Nettapus auritus; assembly: GCA_011076525.1. Lineage (NCBI taxonomy): Eukaryota > Metazoa > Chordata > Aves > Anseriformes > Anatidae > Nettapus > Nettapus auritus. Next base: position 2,767,821 of record CM021765.1, read on the forward strand.
TGGTTTGGTTTGCTTTGCTTTGTTTTCTTTCCTAGAGGTCTCTGAGATGTGGTCAGACACTTTGGAATAAACATTTAGGAAAATAGACAACCCATTGCTGGTTTAATATCAGGACCGGTATGTATTAGATGGGTTTATGCTTTTCTTTCATTCCATTTTCTCTAGTGGCAACACGCCCATTGCTGTGTGGGGAACACACCTAGACCTGATTCAGAACCCCCAGATCCGGGCAAAGCACGGTGGAAAGGAACACATCAATGTGAGTATTGCTGCAGGGCTGGGGACTGCAGAAAACACATTCAGGGTGGTGACAGAGGCTGCTGAATAGCTGTGGAGGCTGAAATCTGCTGTTGCATTCAGAAAAAGGGACATGGCTTTGGTTAAGATTACCCCATCCTCTCTCCACAAAGCAGCACTGGACCAAGGAGGGAACAGAGAGAGGAGTCCTTCAGCTCCCAGTCTCTTCTGAGCCTGATTCTTCTGTTGGCTCGAGGATACCTGTCCTTTCTCTTGTCCTATGCACATCTGATGCTATTTGTTATCCATGTCTATTCATACACAGGCCCAAATTCAGGGTGTGCTGGGAGCAAAAGGGACTGTATAGCTGTACTCTTTAGTACTACTCTGTCTGCTCCCTGATCCATTTGGTATCCTGCAAAAGTATATCGGGTTAATCAGCTACATTTACAGCCCAGCTCAGCTCTCAGTGACCAGTTGCCTCATGAACAATGGTGAAACTGTGGTAAATCCAAAAACAAAATATGGGAATATAGGGTAAATTAATGCAGAAACACTGCAGTCTGCAAATGGAGAGACTTAATTTTTGGTCTTATCCCAGCTCCCCTGTGAACTCTGCTGTGTCGCCCTTCATAAAGCCAAATCCAAAGCAGTCTTGTCACCTCTCACATCCCATCAGATTCAGGAAATACATTTTGATGTTGGTTTCTGGTCTGATGTAAATCTTGGTGGGCAATCTTCCAGGCCCTCATGAACTACGGGAAAGCCCTGGACCACTTCATTATGTATGTATTTAGGTATGCTTTGGTAATGTGTCGTATTTCTGGGCACAGCACAGCCAAACACTTCTCAAGCTTGCTGCAGAATTACAAGCCTGCACAACTTCATCACATTCTTCCTGCAGACTCCAGCTCTTGCATGACACGATAGAGTCGAACAATTATGCCATTGTGCACTTGAAGCCTATTCATCATCTTACAAGTGCTCCTGACGAACTGCCCACCAGTTTTGCATCGGGAAGTGCTCTGGTGCCTTTTGGTGCTTAGAGCCTGGTGGTGCCTGGTGAGACCAGGATGCACTTTGCTAGGAACCATGACATAGAAAAGTGAAAACTCAGATCCTGAAAGACAACCAGACGTAATTTCTAGGGGCTTAAAATGGGAGTCAAGGATAGTAGCCTTTCACAATCTATTACCCTTTATCAGATATACAAAAATGTAGGTTTTAGTAGTCAGGTTTGGAACTGAATTTCAGTGTGTCATGAAAGTTACCCCGTTGTCTTCTCCACTCCAGCTTGCTGGGCTTCATTTCATGTAGCTGGCTGTGCAAACAGGAATATCCTGGACACAAATGAGCGTGCACTGCACATATATTTGTGGAATGATCTTTAGAGGGTGAGAGTTAACTGCAGGGTGGTTGTGGGGCTTTGATGAGCTTCCACCTTCCAAAAAATAAAAAATAAATATTAAAACAATAGAGCTTCTTATTTCTAGAAGGAAAGACAACCTGGCAACCCCAAAGGCTGAATTCCTTCAGAGCAGAGGCACAGGATACTCAGTTGCAATGCAAACCTTTCTACACTTCAGTCCCAGCAAAGCTTTCCTAATCCTTCCCTTGATTGCCTGATAGGTTTGGGGTATGCTTTGAAGTAGTGAAGCACCAGTTTGTCTCTTGATAACCAAGGAGGTCTGCTCCTCAGTGTCCTCTGCTAGGCTTGCTTTTCCTTGGGAGGTATCAGCCCACCAGAAGAGCTGGAGGCATTGTCCGTAAACTCTCCTTGTGTTGGGTTTCTCTCCCCAGAACTGCGAGGTGCAGAACAGCACGGAGATGACCTGCCAGGCGCCAGCACTGGCTGTTGACCCCAATCACCAGTCTGAGCTAGCTGAGCGTCCAGAGGAGTTTGGCTTCATCCTCGACAATGTGCAGTCCCTGCTGATCCTCAACAAAACCAATTTCACCTACTACCCAAACCCAGTCTTTGAGGTTTTCAACCCCTCGGGGATCCTGGAGCTGAAGCCAGGAAGTCCGATCATACTGAAGGTGAGATGGGGACCAAGAGTGGGATAAGGATGGTCAGACACGTGCTGCCTGTGGTCTTTCTGTGTCTGCTAGCACCCCACTAATCACAGTGGCATCCCCAGAGATTTCTTCCACCCTTTGCATCCTATCGCATCACGTCAGAGTCACCATCAGCAAACACTGCACCAGTCAGTGCTCACCATCTTCCAGTACCCATAACTACAAAATATAAATCCCTGCTGTAGCTAAATGTGGGCCACCTAAATGCGCAACCACTGTTGTTTACCAGGAAAGAAAATTTTCAACCACTGTGGCAGGGCTGGCAGTTAAATACCCAAACCTATTTCTTTTCTTGGGTTTTAGAGACCTTCCTCTCGCTCCCAGGCAAATCTCACAGCAGTCCTCTCTCATTTTTGTAATCTGGGCAGCTACACAAAGAAGGAATTTTATGTTTGAACATTTCCATATCAGCTCTGGTATGTGGCACATATTCAAAGAAATATTTGTGCACGCAGAATACCTGCTTGCACATTTGGAAATATGTTTCGATATTGCCTGAATGTTTTCTGAGGGCCTTTTTGTTCAAGGCTTGTATGCAATGCTTTAGTTCCAGAGACAGAAACAGGACAAGCTGTTTTGACTGATGACAGTCTACCCATCCATATTGTCTTCTGTAGGATTTTTTAAGTGGCTTTTTCTTGATAAGTTAGTGAATGGTGAGGCTTCAATGTCAAGTGCAATGTTAACACTTGTGTAAGAGGAGCAAACTAAAAGTGGAAGGAAAATTCTTTTCTGACATGTATTTTTTGGGGGTGATACTCTTTTCTATCCAGGGCAAGAACCTGATCCCACCAGTGGCAGGAGGGAATGCCAAGCTGAACTACACTGTCCTGGTTGGTGAGAAGCCCTGCGTGGTGACTGTATCAGATGTGCAGCTGCTGTGTGAGTCCCCAAACCTCATCGGACGGCACAAGGTGATGGTGAGTGATGCCTGAAACTCAGCTTTTCTTCCCTGGGTGGGCTGGGATGGCACAAAAATGCTGAGGAGCTGGCAGAGATCTCCCAGGATTTTGCATCATCATTTGCCTTATGTAGAGCCTACAAACATCAGAGCACCCTCTTGATGTAATATCCCCATCAATCCTAGAAAAGTAACTTGGAAATTTTGTACTTCGTTAACTTCATCACAGTCCCCAGCAGTTACCAGCACGTTGGTGGCTAAAATTTGTCTTAATGTAGGAGAAAAAAACATGCAGGATATGGACTGTAGTGTGACTTTGAGATTTTGACATCTATACAACTTAGTGTAATCTTGGATATTCTTCCTGGAACCTATGAAAAATGAGCCTAGTGATTACATCAGAGGAGCTTCCCCCTCTATCCACTGATTTATTCACTCCTTTACTTGCCTCTGAGCGATTTGCATGCCTCAGTGCTGTTGCTCGATAAACAGCACATCAGCAAACTCATCTGAGTTGTACAGAGCTGTGGGTGGAAACACAGCAAAGACTAATAACTGACATCAGACATGTGGATGATCAATGTTTTTCATTGCCTGCGATCAGCTGTTTTTTCCACCTCTTTGTTGCCCTCCCAAATCTGTCATGTATTTATTTAATTTGATGCAGTGAGATTTGTAGAATTTGATGGACACGCACTGCATGGCTCTTAAAAAGAATAAATAAAATGAAAGAATTTTCTGCAGTCTTTTAGAGAATAGAGAGTTTATGCTGTCCATCCTTGGTCCCAGTTGTGACTGCTGCTGGGAGACCTCACACTGGCTACTTAACTTCTCTGTGCTGAAGTTTATCATCTGGAAAATAGAGGTAATAATCCTTTTCAGCCATGCAAATATGCTGCGGCTCTCAATTCATTGTAAAGCACATTAAGACACTCCAAGAGGAGCAATAATGAAGTGAGAGATTTTCTCTGTGTGAATACCAAAGCTTTTGAACACGGCAATATATGTTCCCTGTCATTTTCATGAATATAATTAAACATATGGTTAGTCAGAGATGGACAAAAACAGCCCTGGAGAGACAGAGCTCAAAGTCAGGTGAGCAATAATCAACCCCTGGGGATCAGGGAGGATGAACAACTGGCCGGGCCTTACTAATTGGGAAGTGTCCCCTGTTCCTGCAGCTTGGGACAGCTTAAGTGAAGAAAAAAATCCCTTTCTGAGGATGCTGATCAAACAAGAGATTCTGCTGGAAATGTGGGAAGATGATCTCGTTGAAGCCTTTTAATGAGCATCACTGTTAGGGGCGAGTTACAGATTTCTCTGTCAAAAGCCAACACTGAGACAAACCTTTGACAGTGTCTGGGCTGGGAACCAAACAGGGAAGGTCACCTCTGATGGAGGCCAGTGCTCAGGGATGGACTTTGCATCTGGAAGTTACCAGGGGGACAGCTGGGCTGGGAAATGCCCCTCCAGCATGACACAACAGCTCTGTTGCTCATGTTTCACATGAGTGTCACTCTGAGGGTCAGGACAATTGACAGGTAGTTCTCCCAGGTCTCCTGCTTCTGCCCATGAATTCCTGTGCAACCTTGAGAAGACTGCTGCACAAACCCTTTCCTGCAAATAGAAGTGGCCTGGCTCTGAGAGGAGACCATGGCCTGAATTAACCAGTGTAACACTGTGATTATTTCAAAGGGAAGGGGCAGTGACAGCGCCACATGTTGATGTCAGCATGGTTTTGCTCTAGTTCAGCTATCTTTTATAGAAAACTGAGTTAAATACTTGAAAAAATATAAAAGAACAACAAGGCCAAAGCGATGGTTTATAAGGATAGAATAAGACCCAGAGGCAAGCTCTTTTCCAAGTAAGAGAAACAGAGATAAGGAAGATTCATGTGTAACCATGGTAGAGGAGGTCTGCAATGAAGAGACAGAGTACACTCGAAGGGATGCTGGTATTGTGCGTATTCATTTACATGTGGAAAATTACCCTGGTGTCTTTATATGGAGAGATGGTCAAATTTAGCAATTGAAATTCAGGGCACATTTCATATTATCCTCAGGCAAACATTTATATTTTGCCAGGGCAAACTTGCAGTAGGAAAGACACTACCCACAGTCAAGTTTTACCCAACAGGAGCTAAAGAAACTCTCTCTTGAATCATTACAAGTTGTCCCTAAAACTTTGCTGGAGAAAATTGGGCTCTGCCATGGTGCCATTTGGAGCAAATGCCAGGTTAATAGGCCTAACAAGAGCCAAATATGGAATTCATGTCTGGAAGGTGTTACTAGCTTCCTTGGAAAACACTTGGGGCCCAAGAAATAAAGTAGGGCCATATTTGTATATTTTATCATTTTCATTTAAGCTCTCACAAATAACACTGCAAACTTGCAGGCTTTCTTCTCCAAGAGACAGATTCCATTAGATCTCGGCGGTTTGATTTGTGGGCTGTGAGGCTTTTCCAGTGTTGAAAACATCTTTAGAGAGGAACTTTGCTAGACGCTTCCCTCTAGGAGTCCAAATTCTCTTATAGCTAATGGAGAACTGCTGAATAAAGCGTCTCATCCTAATGTCAAAGCAGGTGTCAAAAGCAGCTGGCATGAATCACACGCTGAAAGTGCCTTTTCTCTGCGTTGACTCTAAAAGCACGCTGTAATGTCCAACTCAGATGTGAATGTCAAAAGTTTGGCGAGAGGAATTCCCACCCATGGAGCCAGGCTGTTCGGTGGGCTTTGAGGACAGACCTACATTGGGGACCGGGATGGGGTTTTTTGACTCTAGTCTGAAACTCCGTCAATGGACTCATTTCACTGCCAGGCCCGGACAAAAAGGGGCACTGTAGGAAGCAGAAAATGAAATAAAATGACTCCGTTTATTGATCTGCCATGACAGGAAGGAAATTGTGCAAACTGGTGAGCCAATTTTGCTGTCATCTTGGAAGGATTTGGGACACAGGTCTAGGTCAAACGGCAATAGTTTTGAGTGAGTAGATTAGCTTTTGACTTTGGAAGCTTGTCTTCTTAGCTGAGCTTGCCACATGCCAACACCAAAACTCTACATTTGCAGGCTTTCTGAAGTGGAGTTGAGCCTTATATCTCAGAATAGACAGGAATACTATGGACTGCTGGTTCTTTGACTTACTAGGTTGTTCCTTGGCCACTGAAGATGCTGTACAAATCGTCAATATCATGCTGCAATAGGAGCATTAAACTCTACTACTTGGTCAGATGAGCTTAGGTTTGGTTTAGATGCTCTCTGTAGACACCATTTTCTTTCTAGAGCCCATCTCCAAATGTTTAGGAGTTATCAGGTCATAAGAAGACCTTGTGGATGGAAATGACGTATTTCCATAAATTCACCTCTGTTCTGTGCGAGACATAAGGGTTCCAGCTAGGTGGTTTTGACCAGGACCCACTGTGGAACAGCCTACAGCTGGTGCTAGTGCGAAACAGACATCTTCTGAGTGATTGTAACATGGGTCCATAAATAATTTCAAGGAGATGATGAGGACACAGATATTCGTGTCCCCAGCAAGGACTGTGGTGGTGAGGAGTGAGAGCAGCTTGGAAGCTTTGCATTAATTCACAACTCTGTGCTTCATAATCTTTTCTGCTAGCTGCAACGTCCTTAAACCTTGGGAAGAAACCTGAGTAAGTGCCTGAGCTGAGGCATGGAAAGTGTAGGATTAACACGTATGCACACAGGCTGGAAACAGACTGGTTAACTGAGAGCCTGTGGGACGTGGGGTAAGGCTGGACACTAGGCTGAGATGAAGGCTGTTTGCACTGACTTCTAGGGGAGCTGAGAAGGAGACAAAGAGCTCCCAGTAAAGGAGATAAGTAAAGGTTCATCTGCATATGTCAGGGGTCCCACTTGCAGTGGGAGGGGGAAGCACATAGCTATGGCTCTTGCCTAGCAGACAGTTTTTGCACTTTGTGCAGGACCAGCTTTTTTTCTTCAGGACAAAGCTCAGCTGGAATTAAGTGATGGGGCTCACCATTTCATGATTCTTCAAGCTCTTTGCATGTCATCTAGGTTTATGCTGATCAAGAACCAGTGCTCCCCTACCATAGCCCAGTCCTAGAAGCCATCCTTTTATATCTCAGACTAGTCAGCAGTGCTTTTCCCCCGCCACTCAAACTTGTCCTGTTTTACAGATAGCCTTGAACAGCTTTGTAGTAGCCTTGGACAAATGGCACCCTGTGGGATTGCTGTTGGGATTAACGTTCATGTTACATAAATGGGCTCCCAATAGACTTCAGCAGAGTGTTTAGTTGGGCATGCAACAGTACCTCTTGCAGGGTTTCTTTCTGGCTGTTTAAAGCAAAGTTTAACACAGAAACGTGTCCCAGAGGCCTGAGAACCTCTGAGGGTTCAGGGAGAACAGAAAGCTCTGGTAGGCTCCCTGTCCCCCTGGTGAGCATGTGAAGTCCATTAGCCAACATGCCCATGCAGAACACGTGGCTAGGAGAAGAGCTGTAAAGAGGATGGGCTAGGCTCTGTGGGCTTTGCTTTTTTTCTTTTTTTCTTTTTTCTTTTTTTTTTTTTCCCTATTTGAGTGCTTTCCAGATACTGTTTTCTCAACTTGAAGACTCAAAAGCAAATTGTGACTCTGTAATTTTGGCATACCCAATGCCCTGGTCTCTCCTGTGCCAGTTTTCTGGGTCAAATGTCTCCTGTCCCATAATTAGGTTAGTAGCCATCAGTCCATAATGAAGAGCAATGTGTCCTGTATGTGTTCTGGGACTAACTGACATTGAGGCTGTGCAACACAGCATAGCTGTTCATGACATAGGATGGAAAACTCTAAAAGAACTCTATGTTGATATGTAGCCAGGGCGTTGGGCATGGTAAGATTTGTCTTACCATAAGTCCTTTGCTGACCTGGTCTATGGTGACACTACCAACAGAGCTGCTTCTACATGATATTTCAGGTGGTTTTAGCCTTTCTATATCCAAGTACTTCATGCCCTGTTTAATCTGAGAGGTCATCATTCCTGTGCTATCATGGGAGTTTGACTTGCATAGCAGCTCTAGTTGAGGTGATGGTGGAGTTCATCTGTGGTCTTGCTTGTATGGGATTTTCAATGCAACTTTCTCCTGCCTTTCCACTAGGCTCGTGTAGGAGGGATGGAGTTCTCCCCAGGGATGGTCTACATCTCTCCAGACAGCCCTCTCAGCTTGCCAGCTATCGTCAGCATTGCGGTGGCTGGCGGCCTGCTCATCATCTTCATCGTTGCTGTGCTGATTGCCTACAAGCGCAAGTCCCGAGAAAGTGACTTGACCCTCAAGCGTCTGCAGATGCAGATGGACAACCTGGAATCCAGGGTGGCACTGGAGTGCAAAGAAGGTATGATGGGGAAAGAAGGCTGACACAGTGACAGGAGATTGGAATCCAGCCACAGAGCTTTGAGCCAAAATATCACCAAGAAATGGGAGTTGTAGGGTTGGCTTGGGCCTGGATCTAACCTGACTTTGCCCATTTTCCCTGAATCGTTTATTCTTCCACCTTGTCTTACCTGCACTGGTTAACTCAGTGTCCTGAAGGAGCTTTGGTATATGGTCCTGAGGAAAGGTTATGTGGTGGAAAGGGTGAGACTGCTCTTCCTGCTGTCCACCTTCTTCCTCTCCACCTGTTGCTTCTCCATTTGTACCTTAGTCTCATGCACATGGGTTTGAAGGCCTTTTCCATTATGATGCGGGAGACCTGGACTGTCATTGATGCATGCCTTGTTCCTTTTTTGTGTCAGCTTTTGCGGAGCTGCAGACAGATATTCACGAGCTGACGAGCGACCTGGATGGAGCTGGGATCCCTTTCCTTGATTACCGAACCTACACCATGAGGGTGCTTTTCCCTGGCATTGAAGATCACCCAGTCCTGAGAGACCTGGAGGTAGGAAATCAACATCACCAGTTGTTGGATCCTCTCATGCCCTGAATGCAAGAGATGTTGTGCCAGTGGTGGGGACATGATGGCTTTCAATGCTGTGTCTTCCCAGGGACAAAATAGAACCTAATTAAAAGTCCAGATTGAAAAGGGAGGATGATTTTTTCCTATCTCAGGTGTTAAATTCTGTTTGATCACTCATTTACTTAGAATAGTCCCATACATCTATATGCATTAGGTCTGCTGCTTTAAGATCCTCCTTGGTCTCCATCCTTTTGGGGTTTATTTTTTTGACAGTGCAGGGTCCAGAAAAATAGTCCCTTAGCAGAGCAGCATACCTGCCTGTATCACACCAGCTTTATCTATTGCTGATTCTACCCAGAGTCCTTTCTTCCTGGCAACACCTACAGAAACAATCTGCATTCTCTGAAGGAGGTTCACTTTTGTTCTGTGGTTTGCAGTGAGGTCAGAAACCTCCAGGACCAATCTGCCCATTACCTGCCCACAATTGCTCTCTTCATCCCAGCTCTCCAGCTGTGGTGGGAGGATGATGAGACATTGCCCAGCTCTGGACAGGATCTGCTCAAGGGTTACCTGTGCCAGAGAAGCGGGTAACACACCACGGCCAAGGCCAGGGAGGCCCTTGGCTGATCTTTCTGCAAAGTCTTTGGCAAGCTCCGTGCTTCAGAGAGGCTCTGGCATGTGCTGGTGAGATTGCTGGAGGCCAAGACTGGGGTGAGTTGGCAGGGAGGAGGAATAGAAGCTGGCGCAGGCAATACCACGCTTGGCTGTCTGTGTAATCAGAGGTTCCTGCTCCTGCCCTTGAGGAGAGCCAAACTTCATCAAACTATATGGTGAGAACCATTAAAAAAAATGATCTGGAAGCAATGAGGACCGTTGAGAATAGGTGTGAGGCTGCATTACACATTGGCTATTGTAGAGATTTGCCTTTGAGATGCAGGTAGAGTAGCCTTGAGCTGTTTTCCCTCAGGAAAAGCAGCTCAGCAAATGCAACAAGTGAGCACAAAAGATGAAGGGAGGTGAATTTCTCCCCCATGTACGTACACACATACAAACACTTCATCATGCCCACGGCCAGTTTCAACTTGTATGTTCATCAGCCTCAGCCAGCTGACCACAGAATGGCATCTGAACCCTGCAGAGGTTTTACCATAAATGTTCCCAGATGAATATACATGCAAAGAGACACAGAGCCAACGTTTCAGTCTGTCACCTTTGATCTTCCCTTCCCTTGATTTCATTTTTTAAAATTATATTATTGTATTTTTTCCCCTTAATCCTCTTTAAAGCTTCTATAGCTCTTTCGATGTCAACAGCTTTGGCTACCAACAAACAAGGGAAGACAGTTTCCATTCTGCTCCTTTCTCTGTAGCACCTAGAAGGAGTTTATATTTATTGGGAAAAGGCCCCAACAGAGATCCTGCAGTGAGCAGGTCTTACTTATTTCCAGCTCATTTGCTAATTAACTGCTTCCAGATGCGCTACAAAATACTTTTCTTGTTATTTTTTTTTATTTCTCCATAATAACCCGGGGACAGACAATATTAAATGTTCAAGCAAGTGAGTTAAAAATAATTATTAGCAGGATGGGTGGTAGTGGTTGGTTGGTTGTCTCAAGCTATTTAGTAAGTAATTTATTTGCTGTATGCAAAAAGAGTTAAGATCTCTAATTTCCAGAATCAAAAAGTAATGATTCTTTAAGGGGACTTGCATTACTCAGTTGTTTAAGCATGCTAACTTGTTTTGGATTAAAGTGCCAAAACTGGGAGGTTTAATGAATACATGCCTTAGTAGGATGTGTTTCTCTGAGTTGTGACTCTCCAGCTTCCAGGGAAGCTTTTTGAAGGACTGAAAGAGCTTCACTGACATGGTGCAGCAGATAAAGGGATGTAGTACACCCACAGAGTATGGCTTCATTTTGATCCAGAGAATAGAAGGAAAAGGTAGTGCCTACTGCAGATTGTGGGATCTAGGGTCCAGTGCTGAGGTCCTAAATTGTTTTATTTTAAAAGACAGTTCACTAGCCTCTCACAAATGAGAAATGCGTGAAAGCCTTACCAACCTCCCTGCCTCTGAACCATCTCACCTACCAAGCCCTGGGATCCACGGTCCACAGTAGGACTTCCAAAATAGGTCCCAGGTCTTCTGCCCTCTCACACCTTCCTATATCTAGTTTTTCAAACCAAGACCCATCTCCATGGTCACCACCTCAACTGCATCCCTTCATCTCCTCAAAACAAAACTCTTGGACCTCTTACTCCCCTCACAATGTTACTACCTCCCCCAGCTCCTTCAAGCAGAACCCCAAACCTGTATCCTGTAGTCCCCACATTGCACCTTCCTTGTACCCAAGCAGCTACTGAAGGGCAGCTGATGTGTGGTTACTTGCTGGGATGTGGTGGGAAGGAGACCTAGACAGGTCAGACCAACAGGAGACCCACATAACCTTCCCAACATTGACTTAGGCTGTTTTTCACTGTAAGCAGATTTCTTGCAGGGATAAAAAGAGGTGTTAGGGGAGGACAGAGTGAGATTTCAGTCTGACTGCAATAAAAACACAATATGCTGTGGTACAACATCCAGGCATTAGCAATCTCCACTAAATGTTCGGGGATGCAGGGATGGAAAATAATCATCTGGCTGTGGTTAGGAGGTCCCTCTGGCTTCCTGATCTTCAGATGATGTATTGACTCGCTTCCTTTTCACAGGACTATTCTGTAAAGCAGAAGGAAGTGCTTACCTGCCTTGTAGATAAAATATATATATATATTTTTTCTTTTAAATTGTCTTTGCTGTTTGAGGCAGCTTTTCTTTTTTCCTGTCTTAGATCTGCCTTCTGCTTGATGCTGAAGTGTGTAGTTGGAGGAGATAGAGGGCTGAGGGCAGAGAAGTAGCAATGGGTGTACAACACATTTGGGCATCACCTGACAGTGGGCAGTGAGGGAAATGTATAAACTCCTTGTCTTCTCATGCAGGTCCCTGGCTACAGACAAGAACGGGTGGAGAAAGGCCTCAAGCTCTTTGCACAGCTCATCAACAACAAGGTTTTCCTGCTGTCCTTCATCCGCACTCTGGAGTCCCAGCGTAGCTTCTCCATGAGGGACCGTGGCAACGTGGCCTCACTGATCATGACAGTGCTGCAGAGCAAGCTGGAGTACGCTACTGATGTCCTCAAGCAGCTCTTGGCCGACCTCATAGACAAAAATCTGGAGAGCAAGAACCACCCCAAGCTGCTGCTCCGGAGGTAAAAATATATGGGGCTAGACCAAGCTGGGAAGGGCAACCTGTTCTCCACTATCTAACATGAGCACGATAGTCCATTTTGGAGGAAAAGGACAAATTAGATTGATTTTGCTTTTTTCAACAGAGTATGAAATGTGTCCTGTAGCTGTGTCATGAAGCTGTGTGCAGGCAGGTATGAATAAAGCAAATAGGGATGAATGAAAGCTGAACTGCTTTCCCTTACTGGTTTGCTGCTCTCTGGCTTCATTCAAGACTTCCCAGCAGAGGGTTCCTTCCCCTAGAGAACATTCCTTCTTCTTCCCAGGATCCTCTCCCCATTTCCTATCCTTTCAGCAAGTGTGTCTGTAGATCTCTCTCCATTTCATCTGCAACCAAAAAGCAGCCAACAATTAAAAGTTTCACTGCTGCACTATCAATAGATATTAGTGTGGATTTTCCATAAAGCTTCATAGTGGCAGCAAGATCCCATGTTACATAATTCTTATTTTGGATTTGTGTTCTACTTATATCACAAAGAACAGGTCGTATAATATACTTGGTCTGTATGGTGAGTAAATTGACTGTTGCCTTACATTGCCTGAGATTTGGACTCCTCTGCCTTGCTTTTTGTTTCTGAGTCACTTCCAGACACATGTGGAGCCTTCTTCAGCGTGGGATCTCCTGTCTCTTCCCAGGCATTGGCTTTGGGAGCTGGTTGAAACCAGAAGGCAGAGCTGAGCAGGACAACAGAAACTGTTTCATAAAGGGCACAAGTTTGGATTTATGCTTCCTGGCCAGATCCGAGGTCTAAATGCCAGGGTTGTGTGGGAAACCTTGAGTTACAAATCTACTGCTCTGCAATTAATGTACTCTCCCTGCTTAGGGAAATTCAGCCCTTTCTCCTTTTAGGATGACATTCATCCTCTCCTTTCCATGGTCTGAACCAACCCTTCTGATTCAAGCCAGGACCTGAAGTAAAACCAGGGGGAGTGTACTGGGTACAAATGGCCTTTGCCACTGCTCAGAGCTGTGTTTGAGGGGCCCTGAGCTGATGACAATGGATGGCTCAGGCAGAGGAGAGGTCTGTGGTTCCTGCTGGGGAGATTTTCTTCTGGCATGGAGCCCACCATGAAAAAAAGGCAAAAAAAAAAAAAAGAGCAGTAGGGACTTCCTGGCATTCAGGGCAGCAAAGCCAGGGGCAGAGACTGGGTTTTAGTGTCAGTTGACTCCCTAAGTCCTACAGCCTGGCTGGAAACCTCCCCCAAGCTGTTCCCAGGCCTCCTCTCTGTGCTTCTCCTCTGATGCTGGACTGCACTGCCTTCTTCCAGTAGTGCCTTCACTTGATCTCCTTTCTTTTTCCCTTTCTCCATCTCTTTGTCTCCCCTGGTTGTTCATTCATGTCTTATCCTATCTTCTTTTTTTCCCCTTTATTCCAGCTCTTTTCTAACTGTACTCGTACTTGTTAGAAATGCAATATGGCCTTTAGAAGGAGAGACAGTGAACAATGAAAACACCTCCACTGTGTCAAGCTTTGAAAGCACAAGGAGATGTCAGAGATGACATCCACTGACCCAAAGAGATCAAAGTTGCCTGGGCAACAATAATTTAACGTCCTCTGCGAGGATGATAAAGTGTGGAGAGTCCTGGACTTGAGGTTCATGCCATGATCAATGGGGAACAGTGGCTAGGTGACCGTGACTGAGGGGAATACAGGACAAACAGACAGGTTTGGAGAGAGGCAACTCTAGACAGAGGCAGAGCAATGATTGCATTAGGCAGAGGAAATTAGACCAACTTTATGCTGAAGGACTAAGGAAGTTAAAATGCAAGTGACACCCCTAAGCAAGAACCCTCAGGTGGCCTTGGTGAAGGCCAGAACCAGCAAATCCCACTTTTACCCATTCAAACAAGGAATCTAGCTTTTTTTCTAGAACGAAATAGTTGTGTGTACTAGAGCCAACACAAGCTTATCCTGTGCTCCTGGTGTCCAAACCAAGTTAACAAGCCCAAGTTAGTGATTCTGTAGGAAAAGTTCACCCTGAAGAGTCAGGATGGATTTTTGCTTGGTTGAGGATAGAGTTCAAGGGCTACAGGAGTACTTCTGTGAATGTGCCACATTGACACATTGGGGAGTATAAAAACTCCCAAATACCAGGGAGATTATCGTTACCAGGTAAAAGCTTGATAGATATTTGATAGATTTATTCTGCCTGAGCATCTCTGAGAAGGCTTCCTAACTTGTCATCTCTCTTTCATTGATGGACAAACTGCAGAATAGACATGCATGGACTTCCCTAGTCACAGGAGAATTACTAGGGCAGTAAGGATATGCCTGAAGGTTTCCTAAATCCAATGCCAAAACAGAGACCCTGGGACGTGCTTAATCCTGATGGTGTCACGCCTGACTTTCCAAGGGACTCAGAGACCTGGGCAATAAGATGCACAACCAGCCCTTTGATATGGCTAACATGACTAACTCAATTCTGATTTGTTTTTTCTCCTGGTCTGATTTTAGGACAGAGTCCGTGGCTGAGAAAATGCTCACCAACTGGTTCACATTCCTTCTCTACAAGTTCCTTAAGGTAAGAGAAGCAGCAGGCCTGGATGAACAGCTGCTTTAATGCATTGCTTCTTGGCAGGGTTTAGTTGGAGTAGCATTGACTTTGCAGGACACTCATCAGCAAAAGAGTGAAATGAGCTGAGACACCCTCTGAGCCCTCTCATTACTTCTGGAAGATCTCTTTTGGGTGATAGGTAATAAAAAAAAGGGGCTTTCAGCCTTTGAGACCTCTTTGTTGGCAGGTGTAGGGATAGGACATGGGGGGAATGGCTTTAAACTACAAAAGAGAAAGTGTAGATTACATATTAGAAATAAAGTCTTTACTGTGAAGGTAGTGAGGCCCTGGCCCAGGCTGCCCAGAGGAGCTGTGGCTGTCCCATCCCTGGCAGTGCCCAAGGCCAGGCTGGATGGGGCTGGGGGCAGCCTGGGCTGGGGGGAGGTGTCCCTGCCCATGGGAGGGGGCTGAAATTAGATGATTATTAAGGTCCCTTCCAAACCAAACCAGTCTGTGATTCAATGATAATTGCACTTGTACTATACTCAGACCAAGCCTTTTGGAGGGAGGTGATTTTTCACCTTGCCTCAACTCTCAGCACTGTTGCTACATCTCCCTATACCTTACCTTACACCATCTGGACAGAATAGCCACCCTCTGCTTGGAAATTCAAAGCTTTACAAACCAGTCCCATTCCCCTGAGCTTTCCCAAGCCCCAGGAACAACCAGGCTGAATGCATGGGGAAGTTTTGAAGGTCCCTGGGAGGTAATTTCAGTGACTCTAGTATCAGATTCCCACTCACAGCTGAAAGGAAAGGATACAAGGAGGTGACTTTTTAAAGCACTGCTTTTATAATAGTCTTCCCTTCCCCACTCAGCTACTTGTCTTCTCGCCTTAGCCTGAGCAGTGGCCTGATAAGGGCAAGAGACAGGCACACACTAGCAATATGTTGCTGGCAGATAAGCTAATTAAGTGGGAGACAGGTGTAGGAACTGAGAAAGGGGGCACTTGGCTTCGGATTATTAACTTGTTGTTGCTGGGATTTATACCAGAGGAAAATGACCTAGCTCAGAGAGTTGGGACACAGCACAAGAGGGGAGGGCAAGGTGGGAAGGAGGGGAGAAATGACAGAGGCATAAAAGAGAAGGGAAGAACAGAAGAAAGAACAAGGAGGGGTGAGTGGACACGAGTGTGCGGAGGGAGGGCAGCAAGAGAGGAGAGGACAGGGAAGGAGTGGGAAGAGTGGATCAGGAGTGAATTAAGGGAATGGGACATTAGGGAAGCAGGTGCTTTGTTGGCCCTGCCCATGGGCTCCTTGTTGTCCCAGCCTGGTCCCTGCAAACCCAACATCACCAGTGCAACCACGTAGATCCAGGGGTGCATCTCCCCTGGGTGAGGAGCTGCTTCTGCCCTAGCATCCCTGCTAACCTCCAGCATGAGAGTGCTCAGGGCGAGTGTGACAGACACCCAGGATGAGGCACCAGTGGTGCTAACCCCTGCCAAGCCCTGCCTCCAGGTCCTCCAGGACCCATCCCACTACCTGCTCTGGTGCAAAGCTCTGGCCCAGTGGCAGTGACTTGACACCCAATGGAGAGACAGCGGTGTCTATAATTCTATGAGTTAAATGTGGCCAATAAGCGTGGTTTTGGGGATGATTCATTGTTATTTCTTGAGAACTCTGGGAGAACCTGATGGACACATGGGCTGTATCGTGTGGAATTACCCAGTGATTGACTTGTCCCTGGGGTGGCAAGCTGCAGCAATCACTGAGATGCTATGTGGGTTGGGGATCCAGGTTTTCACCTCTGTTCTTCATATTTGACCTGGTTGTTAACTCTCATTGCTGCAGGAGTGTGCTGGTGAACCTCTGTTCTCCCTCTTCTGTGCCATCAAGCAGCAGATGGAAAAGGGTCCCATTGACTCAATCACTGGGGAGGCCCGGTACTCGCTGAGTGAGGACAAGCTAATCCGACAGCAGATAGACTACAAGACACTGGTGAGTGCTCTGAGCATGCTCTCCTATCAGGTTGTCCCACTTTCTTCTAGAAAAAGGAAATTTCCAGGAAAGAAATCAGTGAAGGGCATGTTGACCACCTGGACAATTTCTTCTTGCAACCCAGCAGGATAACCCTGATGAGGATCCACTAGTTGCATCCCCTGTCACAAAAAAGTTTGTGGTTGAAGTATCTGTTTGCCAAGTATGTTTGCAAAGTTGACTGCTTCCAATTGACCTCCACTGTGCCCTGTCCCATGCCCAGACCATCTTCAGTTCCCCAAAGGCATTGTCTGTTGGGTGAAGAGGTCTGCTCTCATTGCAGGTTAGGCTGACACTCCTTTACCATTTTGGGGGTTAGGTGAGGTCCAGGAGCATTGGAAGACAAATGTGAACCTTGGGTCATGTAAATACCTGTGAAAGCGTAGACAATAGATATGAACAATTTACTCTGTTCTGGTAGACAAACCATTTTTTACATCTACCCCTTTTCCTTGGAGTGATGCCCATCCCTCTGAGTCCTATGATCAAAGGTAGTGGTCTTCCTCCAGCAGAAGCATGGGGTTGTCACTGCAGGTGTCACCACCCTGAGGTCTTCAGCAGAAGGGCTGTGATGTCCACAGTAGGGTTTCTTCCTCATGCTTGAGCCCACCTGGAGGTTTTTTCATCCCCCTTCCTCCCCCTGGGCCCCAGCATGAGTGGCAGAGCTGCCCAGTGCCCAGCCTGGGCACACAATTACAATTTCCTTGACCTTCCTTAGGTCTTAGGTCAGGTGGGTTGACTCTACAAATGCCTATTTTAATTCACTGACTACAACCTAGAGCCTAGCTTCAGTTGAATCCAAGTCTAATGAGGGGGTAGACTTCACTCTTAAATGAGACTGCAGTTTAATTTGCATTTTAAAAATTGGACTTTCCTATTAAATCACCAGGGTAGTGCTTCTTTTCTATTAGATGTGGTTGTCTGGCAATTTGGAGGCCTGATCTTACATGGAGAGAGTGAGCAAAGGGGAGAAAAATGCAGGCACAGAGTGATCACTTTCACCGAAGGAAATCCCTCCGATCCTTTTAGGCTTGATATAAAGCAGCCAGCAAAGGGTAGTAATTATACATCAGCCTGAACAAAGCTCTCCTCCATTCGCTTTGTGTTGTTTGATGTTAATCAGCTCTCCCTCTTACATCTCAAGAGCAGACAAATATATCCCGATAGGAATCTTAGCAGATTTACAGAGATCAGCTTCGGTGAAGGAGATTAAGAAGAAACAGAATATGAATAAGATTGTTCTTCTTTTCTGTTTCTCCTTATTTCTCTTATAATTTGTTCTTCCCCTAGCTTTTTTAAGCAGACATTATTCTATCGTCTTTTGTCAAAAATATATATTAATGAAATAAAGCAAGAACCGATTCAGTGTTTGCAATATAAGAATTCACCGAGTGTCTCCTGTTCTCTCCCAGGCGCATCTGGTCACCACTATGAGTTCGTAGTGCACGTAGCTAAAATTCATTGGGTTGTTCATGTTTCATGAGTGCTAGATGGCTGCTGAATTGAGTTAAATCACAAGTCTAGCAATGTGGCACATTGAAACACTCTGTTTATTGTCATTCCAGGAAGACAAGGCCAGGGCTTCATTGGAAGGGGGTTATTCTATAGTTTTCATTAATCACGACCAAATATTTTAAGTCACGATTTCAAATATGGTTTGAATGAAAAGCAAATCCAAAGAAATTGACTTATCCAGGGAGACAAAAGCAGACAGAGCAATTTCAGACATCTGGAATTACTGATTTTACAATATGCACCTCATTCACTAAATTTAGATTGTTTTGATCTGATTTCTTTCCAGACCAGATAGCTCCAATTTGTTGTGTGCCAGGTCCTAGAGTTCTCCAAGGAAGCAGTCCTCAGTGGGCCAAGGTCTTTGCACTCTATAGCAATTTCTGTATGTACAAGGGATTTTTCAGTGCAGGGGAAACTAAGGTAGTTGCAGATGTGATTTGCTAGAATAAATGTGCAGCAGCTAAACAGTAGGTATTCTCCCAAGCTGTATACCTCAGAGAAGCACCCTCTGGTGCTAATGTCTTCACTAACAGTCAGCGACCATCATCTCTGGTCTGCAGTGTTATTAAAAGCCCAGCTAGATTATTGCATCTATGAAAGACGAGAAGATTTCATCCCTGCTGGCTACCATCTGCCTTTGCCAGAATCCGCGATTTTTTAGCCATTCACCAAACCAGAGCCTAGCTGTAAAAACCTCGCTCCCTACCGCCCCTGCTCCGCTCTCACCGGGAGATGAAAGACTATCCATCTCCTGCATCAGCTTCATTTCTCTTGACACAAATAATGCAGAGGAGCAAAGGCCTCAATGTGTGTCGGAAGCTGTCAAGAGGATTGGATAATTAGTGCTCGAGGGTGGCAGGAGGGAGCTGCCCAATGCATCTTGAGCAATGGCATTCTCGGTGTGGTCCCTGCACACCTCGGTGGCTCCAGTGCTGAGAGTCTAATCGGATCATCTCCTCTGACAGCATACTCCGGGGCAGATAAATATGTTTTGAGCTGCATTTGGTTAAGGCCTTTCGGGGAGTTAAGCCACGAATGAGACATCAGAGGGGTTTCTTGTGCTTGGCTTCTTTGGGGGATCCTTCTCCTCTTTGTTCTCTGGGAAGATTTGCTGTGTGCTAGCCCCCTTGGACCTTCCTTAGACTAATCTATAAAGGAAAGAAAGATTTCTTTCCCTGCGACAGAAACTGTATTGATATCCTGGTCCCTGGGCAAACCACCCAAATGCTGCAGAGAGCTCAGGACCAGGGTCCCCATGTGAGTAATCCTAAACCATGCATTTGTAATTTAAATGCCAGTAATCCACAGCGGAGATCAGGGCTTAGTTGTGCTAAGTATTACATGTCTATATACACTTAGAGACAGTTCATGGCTGGAAGGGCTGGCAGACAAAAAATTAAAGAGCCCAAGGATGTGGAAGAAGGTCGATAAACACAAACCCAGTGAAATGACATGGCCCAAGGTCATGAAAAGTTAGAGAAAGAGCAGGGCTCAGAGATTAATATTGCACTTGCTCACAGCCCCATATCTTTTCATGTTGACCCCATGACTGTCACCGTTGTTTTGCTGCACTGACACAGCTTTCAGTGCATGAGTTGCATTCATGTAGGCAACTGACCTGAACCCAAGGTGTTTGCATTGATGCTGAATCACTCCACAGAGTTTGTTCTGGCTGGCATCGGCTCGGTCTAGGTGAGCTCAGATCAATGGCAGAGACTTTCAGAGTAACCTGGTCACCAGAGCCAGATGTAACCCCCTTGGCACTCTCAAAAGAGCTGGTCTAGCCTCTCATCACCATTTCATTTCCCTACAGATGTGTAGTGGGTGGGGGGCCACTAATAACCTCAACACTGAATGCATTTCAGCAGTGCTTTTTATGTATAGCTCTGTGATCCTTTGAGATGAAAGATGCCACAGAACTGTAAATCTGTGCCATTGTCATTATTATCTGAATTGATGCTTCTTCAATACTCCTGGAAGTGACATATAAATAATAGCATTATGATGTAATCAATATCTCATATTTATATCTACCCTTTCATCCAGAAAGATCACAGAGCTCTTTGTAAGCAGTATCTTCACAAGTCCCTCTTAGATGAGCATAACAGCACCAAAGGGAGCCTGGTGAGCCAATACATAATTATACTGATATGATTTCACCCGTTTCAAGCCACCTTCAGATCCCACAGTACGTTAAGAACCTATTGCATACTAGAGAAAAGAATTTATGGTCAAGGTAGAATTTGTCTAGGTCACCAAAACTAACATGCCTACCCTTGTAAAAGTTGCACAGGAACATTTAATGACCCTACATAGCCAGAAGTTCCACTGAGCACTCCTTCCAAGTGCAAAGGTGTGCTAAGTTTGTAAAAGTTTATAGACTTCACACTCCTGTAACTGGAAGAGAGCAGAACACTTGACACAGACAGAGCCAAGTATTAATGGGCAAATTGCTGTTAGACACTCTGTGTGTTTGTTTAAAGCATCCCTCTCTCCCTCCCCACCGCATATGTTTTGCATTTATTCTTGGACACAGTCTTTAGAGAAAATGATATTCTGAGAAATCAAAGGCCTCTCTAGTTGGGTCAATTTTCTTGTTCTATATGTGAAAGCTGTAAGACTTCTTGTTGTACATCTATTTTTAAGAATCCCTGCGTTTCAAATTAATAACATTCTTCTGAGAAGGGTCTTGGGCTGTCCCATGACTACTCAGAAGATAGCCCAACTTAAAGCTGAGAGATTGAAGATTACTTTTACCTGAATTGTCAATGATATGTGGCAATGCAAGGGGACTACTATGGAATTAGGTCACCTTGCCAGATCTCTAGGGAGCAGGGAATGGGTCAGAGGCCAAGGAAAGCTCTGGAGAACCCTTTGGATACCAGTTCAATTCAAACCAGAGTCTGGGCTGATTGCATTTTTTAAAGGTTTCTATGAAAAAAAGTGTGTCAATGACAAACGTCTGGTACCACTTGGGTGAGAGCCATTTTTACTGATCACACCAGAACCTGAATTGGTATTCTTGGGCTTTCTGTTATTAAGAATAGTGAAGATGCCAAGCAGATGAGGCTCAAATCTGAGGGACTGCTCCAACAGGTATAACAGTTTCACCTCACAGAGACAAATGGCATGAGATACACATTGAGAAAAACCCTCAAATTACCCCCAGATAACTGGCTGTAGCATCTGGGAGCTCACAGCTCTTAGCTGGGAGGCAGGTCCTGAGTTACCCTTAATCCACTGAGCACAGATAAGTGATAAGAAATGACCCCAGGGCAAGGGATTGAGAGCAGCAGAGAATTGGATGCATGAAAAACCCCTCTACGAAACTTCTGCTCTGTCAGAAGAAGGAATACTCTTGGTACACATTTTTCTCCTTAATCCATCCTAGATCCCTCTGGTTTGTAGGATGCAGGGACCTGCCAGAAGGTTGCTGTGGAAGCTTGAGCACAGGGTACCTATGTGGCTGTCAAATTTATGTTGTCTCATGCCTCTTCCTCAGGTCCTGAGCTGTGTGAACCCTGACAATGTGAACAGCCCTGAGATCCCAGTGAAGATCCTGAACTGTGACACCATCACTCAGGTCAAGGAGAAGATCCTCGATGCCATCTTCAAGAACGTGCCCTGCTCCCACCGGCCCAAAGCTGCTGATATGGACCTGGGTACGTGAGTGCACAACGGGCCCTGAACGCCCCAGGGCTGGGGAAAAGAAGAAAGGGGAGAGGGGAAAGGGGAGAGGGGAGACAGTCAAACTCAACCCAGGCAACTTGCTGTGCCAAGTGCCACCTCGCCAGACTCAGAGTACCCCTGGTACTTGGGCAGAGCATCAGCAACAGTGAGAGGGCAGAAGAAACTGGTTAAATTGATGCATACACTCCTGGCTTATGAAAGCTCTACTGCTCTGACCTTGAGGACTTAAATCGATCAGTAGCCATACTGATTTTCTGCCCAGAATTTGGCTTGATCAAGGGTATGGAAAAGGCACATCCAGCCCAAATCCCCTGGACGAAGAACACTGAAAACACAGGGTGGTGTTGTCAGAAGTGTTCAGGCAGCTCAGATTTATTCCTAGCTCTTCTCTGAGCAGTGAGGGCTTGGATTATGCATGTCTTCTTGCTGAGACAGTCACAGCCCAAGCAGTATTAATTTCTCATCATGCGGGCACAGGAAAGAGGATGAAGCATCCTCCGTTCAGTGGGCTGCATCCATCTCACCCTTGACTGCTTCTCTCTCCTGCCAGCACCCTTCCACCAACAGCAGGGCTGGGAGCTGCTGCTGACATTTCCTTTTTGCAGAGGACAAGGAGATCAGCACTCAGATTTTAAGGAAAGATCAGTCCCTCTGTTTATGAATTCATGCTTTTTTTGCTCCTTCGTGAAATGCTCTGCTTGGGGGGTGGAAAGAGCTGCATTAGCTTCACTTGCATTTCAAGCTCTGGGGCACACAGGAGCTGTACAGCTTAGCACAGGGATGCCTTTGGGGCCAAAATCAGTTTCTCCCCCAAATCTGGAGCAAGGATACTGGGAGAAGTGAGATATCTGAAGCTGAGTCCAGGTTAGATCTGATACCACACCTGGAGGCTGCTATGAGAGGATGTAGAGAAATCTGCTCAGGACGTTGATGAGGAGTATAGCACGGGGCTGTATTGTGTGAGGCCATCAGCCAGAATTTGCCCTTGGTCACCTTCAGTGGAAAGGACTTGAGTGGAAAATGATGGAGTCTATAAAACTCGGCAGAGTAGAGGAGGAACCAAAAGGAGGAGGAATGGACCGATGCCAAGAAACAATTCACAGCAATAACAGAGGCAGAAATGAGAGGTCAGGGATTAAAGTTAAGTGTGTTTGTGTGTGTGCATTTGTGTAGGGAAGGAGGGGATTCCTGACAGAAATTGCAGCAAGATTCCTGCTCATGAAAGGCAGTTAGAATAACAAAACGAGCTGCCAAAACCAGCAGTAATAAAGAACAGATCATATACATCATCCAAAAAAAAAGGACTTGAGTTGATTTTGGAGCTGCTGTGAGTCAGCAGGGGAACACTGAGTGCAAGGGTGAGCATCAGGCCAGGTAGGGCAGGGAACCAGAGAACAGAAAATGAGGGGAATGGGATTTATAGCCAAACCCATTGACCACCTGGTGCTGGATGGTGACCACAGAGCCCATTAGGTTTGGGTTTCAGGCTGGGTGTGGGTGGAGAGTGGTTTGTTCCACTGCGGGGATGAATATGTACTTGGAGGCAGGAGTTTTCCCTGCATATCACAAATACAAGGAATACTTTGGAATCCACAATTTTACTGCAGCTCTGACAGCTGAGAGGTACAGAACAGCATGCGTACAGGGTCCTAACTGGAGTCTGACAATTTTGCATCCAGGGCTTTGCAGCTGTAAGCTATTTTGACCTTTTGAGGACCAGTAAGTTCCAGAAAGTGTTTATGAGCATTTATATCCCTAACAGAAGGACTGGACACATACAGACAGGAGACTGCTTTATGGGCAGCTGTTTAGCCTCTAGCACTGATGATACAGTTGGTAAAATAAATAAATAAAAATAACTAGAGGGAAAAGAAGCTAATATCTTCTCATCTAGGAGAAGAGTCTTGCCAGCAAAAATATTTGCAGGCTCCTGTAGCACAGCAGTTAATAAGGTGGGAGGAGAAGGGCTGGCACGAGTGAAGCAGGGACAAGAGGACACGTACATCCAGCCACAGCTCCTGCCCAGCCTCCTCTCAGGAAAAGATATTTGCTGGCATGATTTGGGGACAGTGAAGGCAACAAAAAGGGGAAGCAGAAAGCTGTGGTGACAAAAGAAAGCAGCACAGAGCTCTCAGGATCAACCTGCCCCAGGCTGAACGCTCAGAATTGCAAAGGTGGCTGGATCAGCCCCGCCAGCCCATGCTAAACAGTGGGTCGGAGCAGATGATTATCATCTGCCTTTGAAATCGATGGTTTCCTACACACCAGCACTGTTTTCTATTACCGTTGCAATTTTCCGGGCTTTCTGTCCATACCAAGGCCAGATTGCTCGCATGAAGAAAGCAAACAAGCTAATGAGTTATTTGGAGTTGTTAAATGCAGGGTAGCTGCAGGCAGAGTGACTTGTATGTGTCGCAAATGTCATAATGTTTTGCAGTTACCCAGACAACTCATGGAGGGGGTTGTCAGCTGAAAGCACTCATTTTGGACACCCCGAGGTTACATTTTGGTCCAAAACCCAAACTGCAGCCCTCGGAGTACAGGCTTCTTTCTAGCGTGGCTATTTCTGTTATTATTATTCTTTAAAGCCTTCACCATCAATAAAATGGCCCATCTTTGGGAAAGCGTTAGGGCGTGAGGATCATAAAACAGAAATTTGGCTCCACGCTGAGGCATTCACTCTTCCCGGAGCCTTTTGGAAGGGACTACTGAGGTGGTGGGGGATGCTGCGTTGAGTGCCTTGCACTCAGTGATGCTGGCTCAGGCCAGGGCAAGCTTTCAGTGCTTTGCCAGCAGTGCAGTACTGATGTGATGTGTTTAATTTCTAGGAACCATTGAAACTCAGTCTAACTCTAGGATATATAAGGTAAAGAAGAGAAGTTGCATATACAGAATGAAGTATTTCACATATCTCTATATGTTCTGATATTTACTTTTTCTTTCCTGCCATGATGGTCTTTTCTCCATGCTAGAAGCAGAGTTGAGTTTCTCCTCTTTTCCTAGAGGTCATCACTTACTGGACACTTCTCCACTTTTGTTTCCCACCCACCTTGTTTTATTCCAACCCATAAAATAGAGACAAAAGGTTTTATTCTTGTATTTCTAATCCCAATCTCTTGTGGAATTCATAGGGAAGTGATGAAATACCCCTAGAAATAGAGGACTAAAAGCAGCCCACCCCAGGTTCTTCAGACAAATCCTTCCTGAGCACAAGTGATCGTGAACAAGGCATCGATCACGGGCAAGCTAGATGCATTTGTTCCACTTCCCATTGCTTGGCACAGCCACAGACCTTTTCATAGCCCTTCAAATAGGACTTCAGGTCTTTAGGAAAAGTGTGGGAAGCATTGTGCAATATGTACGGATGACCAAAATGAATTGCATGCATTGAGACCTACAAATGCCTGTAAAAAGTAGGGTAACTGATGATGACCAGCTCGGAAGAAGACATCTGGAGTGAGCTGAGAGGTCTTCTGTTCTTGGGTGTTTCAGTTGCCCCTGAACAATCTCTTCTGCTCTTTTCTCCCTGTTCACTGAGCATCTTCAGGGTGACCAGATCAGAGAAGGCACAAAGGAGGTGGAGCATTTTCTGTAGGATCTGAGGTGCAGGAGGTTGTCTCCCCATCTCCCACATCCCCACAGATTCATTCCCCAGCCAGGCATTGCTACAGCTCAAACTCCTCTTCATCAGTGTCCCCTGGAATTTCCTTTTTTCCCAGTCAAGTTGAAGAGAAAGGTTGCTTCTTAAGAAAAAAAAAAAAAAAAAAAAAGAAGACGAAAAAAAAGAAGTAATTCCTGCGTGCAATAAAAAGATACACTATCTGCTGAATGAAATATAAAGGCTTCACAGCAGCTGTCTCCTGAGTTTGCATTTACCGCTGCTCCTGATTGGAAGGCTTGATAAAGATAATGGGATTTTTTACCTCCCTTCCCCTCTCTGGAAGGTGGAAGTGTAACAAATTGGATTGGAGTGTGTCTCTCCTTTGTGCCGGCTCGCAGAGGAGTGCGCAAATCTGATGAGAGAGGGAACAGGGCGCTGCCA
Source organism: Nettapus auritus (assembly GCA_011076525.1). Lineage (NCBI taxonomy): Eukaryota > Metazoa > Chordata > Aves > Anseriformes > Anatidae > Nettapus > Nettapus auritus. Next base: position 2,794,006 of record CM021765.1, read on the forward strand.
GCGAGGACAAAGCTAACACTTTTCACTCAGAGCTGTGAATATGGATGTCAGGGTCACCTTTCCCTCCCCCGTGCCCTCCCTACCCATTTCTCTGCTCCCAGCCATCACATTTCCTTGCAGATCCTTGCGTGGCCACCTCAGGTGGCACCTGTAGAGGAGTTGTGATGTTAGGGAGAGCTGTGAGGTTAGGGAGAGCTGGGGGTCCACAGCTGGGGTCCTTTCGGGGTCAATGCTCAGATACATGAGGAGGTGATTTGGTTTTGGTCGGGGCAGTCGAGCTGTGAAACTGAAGCCAGATGCTCTGAGCTTGCCTTGCAGGGGCTTTGCCCCTTGTCTTACTCAGGAGTGGATCTCATGCAAAGTGAGACTGGCCCTTCCTCTTCCTCACGTGGCCTGTTTCTTGGGAAGGCCAAGGGGAAGGATCTGGCAGCCCCCTGTGTCTGTGCACAACGGGCCAGAAAATATAGAAGGTATAGAAGTTATAGAAGACATAGAAGACATAGAAAACACTGTCCTGTGGCTCCCACAACATCCCGTGATGCCCTGGAGAAGGGTTCAGCTCTCTAGCACAAAGAAAGCATGGAATGAGGACAGCTGTGCCCACCTTCCAGATCAGAACGGAAACTCTGAGAATTGGTGACTTCCTCCCAAAACGCTGTGTGGGTTTGTGTCCCTTCCCAAAGACAAGTCAGAAAAGGGGACTACAGAAATACGCAGGGACCTGATGGAGAGGGGTCAAAGGGACACCATGGGGACCATGAGGAAGGCCCATAGGGGACACACTGTGACAGTAGAAGTGGCTTTGGCCCCCTGCAGAGCACTTTGTAAAAGCACCATTTCCCAGCCCAGCTCAGACTTCTTCATTTTTTGCTCTTCCAAACAACATCTGGGACTAGTTAGCTTCTGGGAATCCTGTCCAGGGGGCAATGGACAGAGAGTATCGCCCTCAGACATCACAAGGATAATATCAGCAAGGTCCTAAGGAGCTGGAGTAAATGAGGGGCAGTTTAGGATCAGTGCTTAGCCAACATAACCTTTGCTTATTCTCAGAGTATCTCCTGCCAAAGTAAAACCCAGCAATAAACACAGCAGCTGACCTCTTCTTGCTAATTTAAATGAATAATAAAGGCAAGGGCGTCTTTCCCAATACATTTTAATTATGTGATAAGAAAACTGCTGAAACCAGAAGAAATTTGCAATGGTCCTTGCATTTTTATATTAGGAGAAATAAACAGGGGTGGCAGGTGATGTCTCCATATCCAAGAGTTCATTTTTATTAACTCCAGCAGTTGAATAGACTTTCTGCTTGGGCTTTTGCTAAACTGTGTGTGGCTGGGTCACTGTGACTGAGACATGACCACCAAAAAGGAAGCTTTGGATGGTTCAGATGTACTGTGGTGAAGCCACAGCCATGGCTGGTGACACCAAGTGGTGTTACATTTCTCTCCTTTTGGTCCCAATTCGAAAGCTAAGGGCTTCCTGCTCTCCATCGCTTCTGGACTTGAGTGGCAAGAAGTATTTTGTGAGCCTTGATGGAGACAAGCTGGTCCCAGGGAAGGGTCTGGTGCTGCACTGACCAAGACCCTGCTCTGCCCAGGGGAGCCCTCTCCGTGGCGAGGTCTTGGAATTATAACTCAAATAACCAAAAAAGTCTATGTCCATGCTGCTAAATGAAAGAGGGCCGGTGACTAATTTCTGTCCTTGAGGCAAGTGACATTCATTTGCTCATGTCCCTTCTTGATGGCTAACATATGCAAGGGCAGGTGGGCCTTGGAAGCAGCCACACTGGAGAAGGAACAGAGCCAGGGAGTGAGCTACGAGTTAAGCACTGTGGATAATCAGGGAGCCAAAGCACCACGACTTGCTTTGTTTGGCTCTGCCATTGGAACAATGTCTCTCTGGTCACTGATTTATTTATCTGTATGATCTTCACCACCGTGTGCTCCTGTGCAGTGGCCTTGGACCCCTTGTCTCTGTAGGCAACTGCTCTGCGTTCTGATCTCTGCATGGGTCAGTGTCACTCTTTAAAGGGATGGCTGTTTCATGTGCAAAAGTGGCTTTGTGATAGCAATATCATTTTATCAAGGGTAAGGAAACTGGTCTGAATAACCGAGGACTTGACTCTGAAGTTTGCCACAAGGCTATGATTTTTGTGTACTTCCTGAACTGTCTATGTGAACCTTTCATAATTCTTCCGTCCCCTTCTTTCCCTCATTCATGGGCTCTGGACATTTATGCATTTATGTGTTGTATGGGGTTGGAGGCATCAGTTGGAGCTCAATGGCAATGACTGACACGGTGCTACAGGGATGCAGCCTGCACATGTGACACCGTGGGTTGTGAGCACAGGGCTTACAAGGCTCTGAGAGGCTCTGCAGGGCAGTCTTCAATCATTCCATGTCCCCGTTCTCCTTGCAGAGTGGCGGCAGGCAAGCGGGGCAAGGATGATCCTACAGGATGAGGACATCACAACCAAGATAGAGAACGACTGGAAGAGACTCAACACGCTGGCACACTATCAGGTAACTGTGGGAGAGAATGAGTAGCAGGTAGATTGGTCAGGAAAGTGAAAAGGAAAAGGGTAAATGGTTATTCTCCAAGATGGAGAGGTAGACAGTGGTTGAGTGGGCAATAACCGAGTAGAGTCCCTATAACTGAGCACGTCCATCCTGTAGGAACCATTGTGTACATCACTGGAGATGAAGATAAGGGAAGAAATAAGACTGTCTCTCCCCAAGGAGGGACAGCCTGGTGAGCAAAGGATGTGAAGAGAAGCGTTAGTCATGAAGACAGCATGAGTTAACATTTCTCATGTTGACAGACAGAAAACAAGCTCTTCCCTCCTCCTCTTTTTCCACTGCAACAAAGGACTTGTAATGCTAGCGGAGTTCAGAAGGATGGACAAGACAAAATGGAAGAGAAGGAAGCTTATTATCTGGAAGAAGGAGGAGGAAAGCAGCATGACTAGAGACAGCAGTGCGATGGAGGTGACATTGGCCTAGGAACTCTTGGTTTTAATCTCTGTGTGACTTGCCTTGGGACAAGGCTCCTCTTTACCTGTGCATTACACTGAGATCCATAAGAGGGCTAAGGATGTCTGAAAATACCTTACACAAGTGGTAGATTTAATGAAAGAAATGGAGTTTAGGTCAAAAGCTCCCCCAGTTCTTTCCTCCTTTGACCAAAACAAACCAAAAACAAACAAACAAAAAAAAAAGCACCTCATTGCATTTAATCCGTTGCTGACAGTTCTGTCATTTCCTCAATCACACCTCAGCAATCTGTGTTTTATAACAAGATTATTTTATTTTATTTTATTTTTTTTCATTTAAGAACTGACCTGAGGAAGCAGCAGGCAATAATTTGAAAAGGAAACAAAACTTTTCTCTTCAGGTTGACTGAAGCATTGCTGGCTGACTCCCCTAGACTTTTCAAGAGGGACAGGCCAGGGTTTCTATTTTTTTTCACCAACAAACCAAGTATAATTTTCTTTCCTTTCTGTGCTTTTTCCAGTTGTTTCCTCTAGGCAATATGCTCCCAGGTCTATGAATGAGTGGGGTTAGAACAGGTCCTCAGCTGCTGGGTTGCTGAGCTCTGCATTGCTTAGCTTGGCTGTCCTGAGGGCAGACAGAGCATTCTGGGACACTCACTGATATTCTTGCTGCCTCAGTTTCCCCATTTGGAGTGTGGGGCTAAAACTACAAAAAGCCTGTAATTGCCTTCCACGATTGCTGAGGGGCTATTTAATTAGCCTTCGCAGTGCTTTGAAGATCAAAAACTCCATGCAAGTGCTAATTATTATTATTACACAGACAAGAGTTAGAAGTTGTTAGCAGTATTTTTTTTTCACCCATCTCCTTTTTATGATGTCTTATTTATCACAGATATTCCTGATATGACTCCTCTGTGCCACTGGCTTGTTAACATTTCTGATACGGGACCCACATGAATCGCCTATCTGCAGAAATTGAAAGTCTGGCTCATTTCAGAAAGCTGTTTTCTGTTGAAGTGCTGTCCCCTGACATCCTACAGCATAGCCCCTACAGCCCTGCTGCTTTCCCCCAGATGAGACCCTCTGAAACAGCAAAAAGAAAGAAGTCGTGGTGGTCAGATCTGCCCAGCAGTGCATTTGTCATGTGCATGGAGAGGTTGGCAGGGTCAGTCAAAGTGGAAAATGTAGTTATCTCCATCTGACCCAAGTACCTAGATGCTACCTGCAATCAAGTTAGAACAGAAAAGTTCACATTAGTTTTCCCATTTTTTTTTTTTACAAAAAAAATCCAAATTCCTAAGATAGTAAATAAGATGTAATCTCTTCTGGTCCCTGACTGGCTTGATTTAGATTTATACATAACACAGAAACCTCCCTTCACACGCACCTCTCCATTATCAAATACGCTTATCTGGAAATCTCAGCAGCACCTCAGTAAGGCTGATACCTGTACTCATGTCAGACCATATAAGAATGACCAATTTGGACAAATTTCCTTCACATGAAAGCTAAAATAGTATAGGAACAGCTTGTGAGATTTGGGGACCTAGAGAGCTGATCCTTAAACTCTGATAGCTCTTGGTATAAAACATTTACCCAACTCACAGTCCCAAGCTACATTCTCCAGTCTCCTCCTGCTCATGGCAACTGGGATCTCTAATTTCTGTTTCAGTGTCATAGTACTGCATTTTCATCAGTTTATCTCCAGGCAAATGGATGGTTGTCCACTGTGAAAAATGACCTTGTAGTGCCTCTGACCTTTCCTGAAGTAATACTATGGTCACAAGCTGCCTTAATCACTTCAGTTATGGATGAAGGCAAGGTGTTTTATTCTACTCATGCTCCTGTCCTGCATGAAAGCTCCTCATGAAGAGCCTATGGACAGTTTTAGAGGTCAAAGCAAAACTCATGTTGTCATCCCTGGGCTTTAACTCAGTATCCAAATGAGTCAGTCTCTTTTGTCATCAGTTGTCCCAGTGCCCAAGTCCAAGCTTCTCATGATGCAACAACAGACTTTTCCCCTTTTTTGTTAATAAACCCACTGAATAAAACATTTAAAGCTTTGGTACAAAATTTCTGTCTTGCTTACAGTGACACAGGCTTACGGTTCAGTCTCTGCTGCTTGAATTCCAGCTGTCCTTGGCACGCTCCTCTGCCAGTTCTCAGAAGCTTACTGACAGAGCCCATTTTTCTCTGTAGGTACCAGATGGATCTGTGGTAGCTTTAGTCTCCAAGCAAGTCACTGCCTACAATGCAGTCAACAACTCCACGGTGTCCCGGACCTCAGCCAGCAAGTATGGTAAGAGCCCGTGTGCTGATAAGGTTGAAGAGAGCACTGGAGGAGAGATCCCAAACACTACCAAGGTGGTTACAAGACAAGCAGCAGAAAAGAGAACAATAGGCAGATGACAGGTTGATAGGATTGCTTGATGGACGGCAGGAGGAGAGGATTTAGCCATTTAAAACTTTGGCATCTGGTCCAAGATGTTGATCCAAGTGGCTGGATTGCCCTTGGAAGTACCTCTCCTTCCCTATTAGCAAAAGAAGGAGCCTAAATAATTAACATTTTAGATCAGTGTGGAAATGCTCAGTCATTCTAGTGGGCAAAGCCCTTGGAGAATGGTCTGCTGTGGCACAGAGAAGAGGCCTCTGGGACAAAAAGCAACCTACAGAGGGCATTGCTTGTCTACTGCTATAGCTTAGTGTGGGTATTGTGTGTCCCACACAGCTATGTTATTATCCCAAGGGAATTTGCACCTGGAACAATAAGAAAAATGTCTTAATGATGCCTTTTATCAGTGTATCTCAAAGCAGTGCACTGTTTTTCCCACTTCAGTCATGTCATGAGACAGTTGTAAGCAAACCCAGGACACTATGATGGTGTCATCAAGGAAAAATGTCTCTAACATGCAACCAGAGTGCTGCAAAACCACCCTTTATCCTGGATGCAGCTATCATATCAGTTCATTATTGTTTTTCATTATGTATGAAAGCATTTCTTATCCTTCTTAGTCACTTTAGATTGAAGGAAAGTATGGTTACTTAATGTCCAAGGAGCCCCCTTTATCCTTCTCCAAGGGCGTAAGCAATCCACCAGATCTTATTAATATTCATCCTCTTTGCCATGTTGTTGCAATTACTGAAAGACACAGTGACCTTTGAAAAGGAAGACTTAAGGGGGGTTAATTTATGTTGGATTTCCTTAATTCTTTTGCCATTTGATTTTTCAGGAGGAGGGTGTGAGGAAGAATGCAGGGGGAGGAAAAGATGTAGTGGGTCAGAAGTGATTGTTAATTGCAATTAAGAAAACAGCATCCAGAGGAAAAAAAAAAGGATATTCCATCTAATAATTAATATGTAGAGATTGGTAAAGCATTAATGAGGCTGATGCAGATCTTACTACAGAAAGGTGCAACAGTCCTCTGTTAATTATGGTTGGAAAAGACTCAATCTGGAGCCTTGTGGAAGGCCAGGGGGAGGGGAATGCCTCATGCCATCACTCAGAGGCAAAGGGAAGCAGAATCCAGAGGATAACGGAGTCCTTGCAGAGGTAGTATGTGTGGTCCCACTTGGGCTTCTGCTTTACTTCCTATCAAAACAAGATTTTGGAGCAGATACTGAAGAGTACAGTGGGGTAGGAGTTATTGGATTGCTCTGATGACATAGGAGGGATGTGAGGAAGCTCCTCCTGAGTCTGGATATGGAGAGACAGGCAAGAGGTCACATCAGTTACATCAATACTACTATATAAAATGACCCATGACCTGTTCTCTGGCCATAGAAGTTTGGTCTGGTATGGCTAACACCCCTACAGGTAAAACAAATTGAACCTGCCCACACTGGCTACCATGAGTAGACGTTACTGTCCCCAAACTAATCCTGGGCAGTGCCTGACACAGACAATGCTAGTCCCTGATGAAGAACTTCTATTAGGGGATGTGCCATTAGCATGTTTCCTTGGTGAAACCCATTAACCTGAGACACGTGCATCTCTCTTTGCAGAAAACATGATCCGTTACACGGGCAGCCCAGACAGCCTCCGTTCCCGCACACCCATGATCACCCCTGACCTTGAGAGTGGAGTCAAGATGTGGCACTTGGTGAAGAACCACGAGCATGGTGACCAAAAAGAGGGTGATCGGGGCAGCAAGATGGTTTCTGAGATCTACCTGACAAGGCTACTTGCCACCAAGGTATATGGTTGGGATGGGGAAGAGTGTGAGGAATGGGATTTTAGAGGCTGCAGTGGGACTTCTTTCAGAAAAGATATGAAAGTCTGTTCAGAGGGTGCTAAAGGGGGAATAAACAGAAGGAAAGTAGATCAAGAGGAATGCAAAGAATTTAGAGAGCGAAGTCAGGAAAGGGACATGAGAAGGTCAAATGGTAAAAAGAGAGAAATGGTAACTTCAAGTGTACTGCTTCTGGTATGTCTCGGCTGAGGAGGATCAAGAGGTGGGGATGTCATGAGCAAAGGAAGTAATCAGTGAAAAATAGACAATAAATGTGTGAACAAACAGTGACAGTAACAAAACAGAAGATGAGGATTTACAGAGAGGTGGGACTTGCAGTGCAATGAGGAGTAACCATGGCCATGAGTCTGGCAGAAAGCATCAGCACAGGGTAGTTATGTGCTGGTGTTGTCGATGATGGCTTGTAGTTTGGATCAAAATTGAGGAAACGAAAAATTAGGGCATGAATGTGCCCACATTCTATCTGTTCAATCCTACTCCTCAAATGCTAGAAACTAGCCTCCTATGTGGGTGCTTGCCACAGCCTGCAAAAATTCTCCAAGAAAGCAGCATGTTAGTGCTCAGCATAATTAAGGATGCTGCACTGTGGCAAGAGCACTTGTACAATTGGAGATCACTGAAGGGGACAGGCTTATAACTTACTGCAGTGTACTTTGGGTCTGTGACAGCCACAGAAAGTGGTTTTCTTGCCACTGTCTGCACAGCAACAACTCACTGTCAGTCAGCACCATTCTGCCCCTTCCCTAGGAGAAGAATGGCTGGCTCTCATTGCAGTTGGCTTGCTCCCAGGCTTTTCAACTTCTTTCATTTCTTATCAAGACTATTCTCCACCTATCTCTTCTCTAAAGGAAAATTTACCCACAAAAATGTGGGTAAAAGCAGTTGTGTGATTTTACAACTATTTGCTCTTCCACCCTGTGGATCCATCATTGGTGGTGCTCTCCTTGGAGGAGCCTGCATTAATGAGGAGGCTACAATGTTCTTCTTTTGTACCACAGCAGGGACCAGGGCAGGTGGGGAGGAAGGCACTGTAATCAAACAGGGTCCCTTTGCAATCCTGCCATCCTCCTGCAGTGCAGAGCATCCCTGTGCCTGAATCTCTGACACATGAGTTATCTGGATGCATCTCAGAAGCCGAAACTGCAGCTGTGGCTCAGGTGTGGCTAATCACAGCATAATCTCACCCCATTCTGATCAGGGTTAAACCAAGCAGCAATCAAACAGCCTGATCTTCCTCCTTTCTCTAAAGTTTTGACTATTACCATTTCCTGTCAGGGTGTCAACAGGCACAAACACAATTACATTTATTCATTCAAATATGAATTTGCCCATCAGACAGCTCTCCGTTACATGCTTAAGTCCTACCATAAGTTTTAGCTGCTCATTTGTTCCTCAGCCTATGGTGTCTGACTCTCCCTGCAGCCTCACTCCGTCTCTCTGTGTTGCAATGAGATTCAGACATAAAGTGGCTTTGCCTTTAGCCTTGGAACACTCTCAGCTCCATGGCATTAAGATGCTTTTATGGATCACACAATATAAAAAGAAAATGATGCTCCCCAGGGCCAGAGCCCCAGCTGGTGTAAATGAGCAACCATTGGACCAGTGCTGATTTACCCTGTCTGGGGATATGTCCCTTACCCCACCACTGAATTGCTTTTGCTTTCTGTTTCGGATCACAAGCTCAATACTTTTTTATTTTTTTTAATTTTATTTTTTTTTATTATTTTTTTCCTGAAGACAGCAGGAAAGCAGCTGCAAAACTTGCACAGGAAGAGAGAGAGCAAAAAGGCTGGGGGTTTATTGTTTCCCCTCTTGGGCTGAGCAATATTCTTTCCTCATCATGACCATTTTAGGGGAGGAGGAAAGAGGAGAGAGACCAATTGCTAGTAATACAATCCCAAGGAATACTTAGTTAAACTGACAATGATTTTTATTCTGTTAAATCCCTGACCTCTGAAACCTAGAGTCTCTTGCCTAAAAGCCTCAGAGGTTTTCTTTGTATTTGTGTGGGTGAGCATGTAGAGAACTAATTCCCTCCAGGAACTGAACCTGAGGGCAAGTTCTTCCATGTCAGACCAACAAGATTTCTCCTCAGGGGCCCTTTCTGAGTCAGACATACTGCAGGGATTATTCACCCTGTAGGAGTTCACACAAGCAAAAGGCACCTCTGTTTGTTTCCCAAGGAATAAATCAAATGGTGAATCAGCAAGAGACACCAGCTTTCTAATTAAGTATTTGTTAGCTCTATGTAAACTTGTGTTGCTCTGGTGGAACCTGGTGCTTCATTTCTAGTAAGGAGGAATTTATTTCTTGGGTCTGCAGAGAAAGGGAAGGCTTTTATTTTTCAGCTGAGGAAAATTTGTGTGTCAGGAAATGTTTATTGGAGGTTTGATTGATTTTTCGTTATTTTAGCAGCCCTGTGGTTTGTTCACATATAAGTGCCTGTGCAGCTCTGGCGGCAGAGTAGAGCTTTACACAGGCTACTACAGCTCCTCAGTAGCCCCCTTGTCCAGGCCTGGTCACCCTCTGCTCTTCCAGCTCTTCACGTCCTCACTGAAGGTCAACTGTCCTCATCATCTGGCCAGGGTGGTTCTTCTGGATCTGGAATTCTCCTCCCAGAGGAACCTAAGGACACCACTGCAATCTCTGCAGTGGGCATTAGGTCTGCAGAGCAGTACCTGACCCATTGAAGCATTTCTCCTAGGGTTTGCCTTGGTCCCATGAAGATGGGTAGTCAAAAACAAGGAGGCCTATTGGAATTAAAATGAAATTCTTGTTATTTATTATACTACTTACACATACAAGACAACCATCTTCTCCAGTCGCTGTTGTCCTCTTTGTCTTAATGACACTTTCTGTTCTCCTCTACATTCATCTGACTTCTATTCCCAGCTTAAGAACAGGCCCTGGATGAAAACCAGTGTAGAAAAAGGTTATTTTTTGGCTCATGTATGCACCAAAGCAGTTAAGTATAGGATGCAGGGGAGAGAAATTTCAGTGGAAACAGATGAGCACCTTCCCATCACCATATAGCTGAGATGGGGCGAGGTATCCCACTACATCTGAGCCTCCCTCCCTGAATGCTAATAGCAGAGAAGACGGGTAATATCTTGATCTACCCCGTTCACCTGTTAAACATAAGTAATGGTTATTATGAAGATGCAGATGTCTGCTTAAAGACATATGGGTTGAAATTTCAACTCATGTCACATTTAAAAGCTGTTAAATGGCTCCTGCTTTTCAATATATTTTCTGAGCCTGATTTACAGACATACTCTCTTTTCAGTGGGTTACCATAATTCATCCTCCTCGTCCTACTTAGCATCTCACATTCTTCTCTCCTTCTCCCAACAGGGTACTCTCCAGAAATTTGTAGACGACCTCTTTGAGACCATCTTCAGCACTGCTCACCGTGGCAGTGCGCTTCCCCTGGCCATCAAATACATGTTCGACTTCCTGGATGAGCAGGCTGACAAGCACAACATCCATGACCCCCACGTGCGGCATACCTGGAAGAGCAACTGGTGAGTGGGACAGACCAGCTCAGCCTGGTACCAAATCCTGGGCTGGAAGGGGAAGAGAAGGACGTGTGATTTGGGATGTAGATTTGGGATCCAAGAAAGCCAACGGCATCCTGGCTTGTATCAGGAATAGTGTAGCGAGCAGGACCAGGGAGGTGATTGTCCCCCTGTGCTCTGCTCTGGTGAGGCCGCACCTCGAGTGCTGTGTTCAGCTTTGGGCCCCTCACTACAAGGACATCAAGGCCCTGGATCATGTCCAGAGAAGGACTATGATGCTGGTGAAGGGCCTGGAGCACAAGTCATGTGAGGAGCAGCTGAGAGTGCTGGGGTTGTTTAGTCTAGAGAAGAGGAGGCTCAAGGGAGACCTTATTGCTCTCTGCAACTACCTGAAAGGAAGGTGTGGGGAGCTGGGGGTTGGCTTCTTCTCACAGTGATAGGACTAGAGGGAATGGCCGCAATTTGCACCAGGGGAGGTTCAAGTTGGAAATTAGGAGACATTTCTTCTCAGAAGGAGTGGTCAGGCATTGGAACAGGTTGCCCAGGGAGGTGGTGGAGTCACCGTCCCTGAGGGTGTTCAAGGAGAGGTTGGACGTGGTGCTTAGGGACATGGTTTAGTGGGTGACATTGGTGGTAGGGTGATGGTTGGACGAGATTATCTTGGAGGGCTTTTCCAACCCTAATGATTCTAGGATTCTAGGTGCTGGGGAAACTGAGGAAGCTGGCATGGGGTTCATAATGACAGGTTCAATCACCCCAGGCTGATGGAGAAGTCAGATGTACCCTGAATCTTAAGGGTGCTATCAAGGATGGAATACTTTGGCTGTAGATCCCAGTGTTGCATGGAGATGGTACTATTTCTGAGGGACCTCATGAGGATATAGGAGGAAAAACTGTCAAGTATTTAACTGCTGTAGCGTGCAGGCCCTTAGGGATCTCTGGGGATTCATGGGATAGGATTCAGCATTGCTGTCTTCATCTGCACAGGGAGTTTGAACTCCCACTGTAGTCAGTGGGGGCCTGGAGCTCCTTTGGTTGCCCAGGGAGGCATCTGGAGCCATTTGCAATGTTTTAAGGTGTACCACAGGGAATGTGCACACCCACAGGAGACTTGTGCCCTCCTGAGCTGGCAGCTGGGGGCCAGAAGAGATACCTTAGAGAGTCTTAAAAGTTATTAAGTACTTAAAGGGCCTGAAGTTGGATGTGAATCCCCTTCCGAGTGAGTGACAAAGGCTGACATCAACCCCCTGCTCTAGCTGCCAGGCAGTGGTCCCTCTTTGTACATGTAATGGGACAGCAGGGAAAAGCCAGGATTGGTGCAGAGAAAAGATCTTTGCAGCACCTCTCTGCTGAGTCTCCCTGTTGGAAAGAGACCCCTGGGGAATCGCTCCCTCCCCTTTCCCTGTGCAAATACAGGGACTATAAAAGGAACAGCAGAGGAGAGCCATGGGGCTCCCAGCTCATGCATTTTTTCCTTTTACCAGCCATGCTGATGGCAGATCGTCACAGTGCAGTGACATAAAAAAAGAAACCCCATGCACCAAAGAGGCTTTCAACTAATGAAACATTAGCATATTATTAACATTATCTGCGGCACTAATCTAAGGCTGATTGCAGCCACTCAGACTAAATGAGCAGGAGGTTTACTTAAGGGGGGAGGGACGAAGGCAGAGTCTGTATGTGTTGCAGGGGGGGATCAGGGGCAGTATGAAGAAATCTTTTCAATCAGATTAAATTAACTCCAAGTCACATCACGGGCTTCATTATTCCCAGCTAGGGATATCGCCCCTGAGCCCCTCCCCACAGCCATACATACATGCAGCCTGTGCTTGTACTCGCTGTGGCTGTCCAAACAACCACAGAAGTTCTTCGCTCATCCAGCTCTTCCCCCAGCAGCTGAACCTCCATTCCCAACCTAAAAAGCTTCCCTCCCTCTCCTCCTGAAAGGCACCAGACATGGATATGGATTGTTTACGGTGCTGTACACACATGAGGGTAATGAGAAAATTAGAGAAACTGAGGAATTTAGCCAAAACATAAATTGATTTTTTTTTTATTTAACTGAAGAATAACCTTCTTGGGAAGGTACGGACACTGAAGGTAGGATTAACAGTCTACCTGGCAGGAAGACAGAGAGACAACTGGACTCCGATATCAGTGACACATCTCAGCTCCTAGGCCACAGCCATATGAATATCTTTGCCTTGACACACACACACACAAAAAAAAAAAAAAAAAAAAAAGCTTGAGGCGAAGGCTGGATGTAGATACTTCAGGACATCTCACACAAATGAAATGAACAGCTCTTTTGAGTGTTTTGAGTGTAAGAGGTGAGGAGGAAGGAAGGCTTTTGAATTGCAATTGGAATAGCATTTCCACAGACAAATTTTCATTTCAAAGGTTGCAACACTTGTTCCCCATTCCTATTTTTTCTCCTTGAGGCAACAGGGTTTTCTCTGTCACATGGAGTCTGCTTCATGCAGAAGGTGCTAGGATCATACAGGGGCTTGGGCTTGAGTTGTGCAGCATGACAATACGTGGCATACATGAAACAAAATGCCTGCCATTAACACTCCCAGGCTCAGCCTGACAGTCGTACCTACCTTTTCTTGCCCTGGATTTACTGTGAGGCCAAAAGTCAAGTCTACCCAATGCCTAGTGTTTACCATAAGTTGTGTGAATACAATGTCTATCTATTAGCTAACAGGAGCGTACATTTGCACCTTAACATAGAGAAGTTAGGAGATATTTTCATCATCTCAGTTTTACTTTCATTAATATAATCTCATTAACTTATGTGCAACTCCAGTAAGATGACATTGACACTAGGAGTGACAAAATCTGCTCTGCAAGGACAACAAAACTCATTCCTGAGGTGACGACCACCATCTCAAGAGCCCTGCAGGGGAGGAATTGATTGGAAATAAATGACAAATTGAGGCTTATCCCAGAATCCCTATCTCCATGCCTCGATCTTTGATTCCTATCCACCGGTCAGCATTGTAACACCATAAGACAAAGCTTTTGAACCATGCAATTACTGACTCACCTCTTTCACGCCTCTTGCAGCTTGCCATTACGGTTCTGGGTGAACATGATCAAGAACCCCCAGTTCGTCTTCGACATCCACAAGAACAGCATCACAGACGCCTGCCTCTCCGTAGTGGCTCAGACGTTCATGGACTCCTGTTCAACCTCAGAACACCGTCTGGGCAAAGACTCCCCCTCCAACAAGCTTCTCTATGCCAAGGATATCCCCAGCTACAAGAACTGGGTGGAAAGGTGAGTTTTAGCTCTAGAAACCGGAATGGCATAAGCAAGCAGTAAAATGAGGCCCTGCTTCATGATGGAGGTAAGTGGTATCCTTAGTATTGTTTTTGATAGCTGCTTCTGGGCTTTTTCTCTTTGATTATTGCCCAAGTAGAAAGCTCTCTGATAGACATATTCCCACATGCCTTACAACAGAGGTAGGAATTTAATTAGAGGTGTGAACTGAAGGTGTTTGCCATCATTTGATGCCATCATCTCTTGAGGAGAAACTGTGAAAGAGAGAGAGGTGGAGGAAGGAAGGGGAGGTGACTGTGCCTGAGCCCTGTGAGCTACGTGGGCTTCTCAGTCTTCCCACACAGACCAGAAGAAGTGGTTAATTTCTCCCAGCATTGTTGAGTTCCTACACTGCCTGCATCCCAGGCATCACACAATTATCGTCCCTTACTTTGAGTTCAGTAGCTTTCCACGGCAGCTCTTCTGTGCGTTGGATGAGATGCCATAGGGTTGACAGGCTGGTGACTGAAGCTCTGCAGGTACTTTCCAAAAGGTCAGAGGTCTTTCTAAACATTTTATCCACATCTGCAAGAACCTGTAGAAACTACTGCACAGAGTGGCAGGGTCTGACAGACCTCTACGGAAAATACAACCAAGGCAAGTATTCCTGCAATACACAGGGGTTTCATTTTCCCTAAGATTTTCCACAGGATAAACTATAACACATCTTGTATTCCACTCAACAGGATGTTGTCTCCTCATGCAAGCCTTGTAGAAGTTGATCTGTGCTGTGTTTTCCAACATGCCACATTTGCCTGGTATTATGGACAGGTTTGGGAATAGCACAGCTGGAGAGTGATTGCTGCTCTGTAAATACAATAATGGGTTTATCTTACAGATCATTTCTGCACAATGGCATCCAGTTTTCAGCAATGATTTGTCTGGATGACTTCATAGGCACTGTCTAAAATTGATACCACATCATGCAGGTGATATAAGACCTCTGCTGCTGTAGGCATACTGTGCTGTAAACCAACCTATTTCCTTTGGTGGTGAAGGTTTTCTCTCATTCTGTGAAAGCAGAGCACAGCTGATCAAAGAGCTCTGTACCCTAGTCAGCATGAGGTGAAATTTTTACCATAATGCTCCCATTGGTCTCTGATTTGTCCGGACAATTATTTTTAGATGTGGTTAAACACATCTGCAAATGTCGTTTCTAGGCAACCTGTAAGGCTCTTACGAGCTACCTTGCTTAATTATGACCTACTTCTGGTACCGTGTCCAAGTTTCTTAGTATGTATTGAGGTTGATTGCTGGATTGACCTGGATAGGGGGAAAGAAATGTTTGAAATTTGTTTGGAAGCCATAAATTTGCACTAACAGTGACCCAATGGCATCATACTACAGAGACTATTTAGCAACCTGTGCAGTGTGTGTGTAGTTGGCGGATAGTTTCTAACAAATGTCCCTAATTTTATACCTTTGGAGATGGCACATTTGAGTGATGAACTGAGGTACATGGGTGAAGAACAGGGTATTTCCTCATGCAAAGTCATTTTTTTTTTTCCCCCTGGATAAACAGAAAGTGGCAGGGTTTTGTTTGTTTGTTTGTTTTGTGTGTGTTTGTTTGCTTTAAATTTATTTTTCCAGTATTGATTTCACTTTAAAACTTCTTGGAGCTCAATCTGTTCACCCAGTGATCTTCGTATTGCATTTCTCTGGAAGTTTTCCTGAACAACAAATGAGGTACATAACACCTCCTGCTGCTAGTAAAGAACACTGGATTTCTGGGCCCAGCATGTGCTGAGTTATTATCTGTACTGATGTCTGAAAGCTTGAGCTGAAGCCCAAGGGGAGATGGCGGCGGGGTTTGGAATACAGTTAGAACTTCTGCCCTATTAATACTTTTGTGTGTCAATGCCACTGACTCAAGGCACCTGGATGCTGTTGCAGATTAAGGAAAAACTTATTAAAGATGAACAGAATATAATTGCAATTCTACTCTGCGTTAATGAGTTCCTTTTCTCTATTCTGCAACTGTACTTTGAGGGAGTTATTCCAACTCCAATGGTTTCCAGTACTGGTTTGAGTTATTTCTGTAGTCAACATCAGTTGGAGACAGCATCATTCAAGACCACTAGACTTCTTCAAAGACTGAATCATAAGATAAAAAGATTTTCTGTTGGAGAGTTTAAGAAGTGGTTGAGTAAATCATAAGAACCTGAAATCAAATGATCTCCTTTGATGAAGAAGAATCTGTAAGAGGGCAATTAGTCAGTGGTGGTTTGTAACCCTACTTGAAGGCACTCCAGAGTAAAAGCCAACTCCTCTCTTTTAACGTGCCTGTTGAGATGGTACCTGAGCTGGGCTGCTCCAAGCAATCCTTTTGCAACTATTGGTTTCTCAGTGTGGAGTGTGCCTTTAGGACTCACAAAACTCAGTGTTGGAGATTATCTTGACACAAGAAGTAGAAGAGAAAGTAGCAGGCATGGGTGACAGTACGTACCTCCGATTCAAGAAAAAATAGCTTTCCAACTCTTCAGAATTGGGAAGGGCACAGATGCAGTTTCTGGCCTCACCAATGGTCTTTCTTTACACAGTAGTTAATAGGAGTTTGATTTTTTTATTTAAATTTTATTTTTTGGTCTTTTTAAAATGCTGCTGGGACTAGAGCTGGACTCTGTCTGCTGAAGCAAGCCCATTGAGACATCCTGACTTTTGCAAAAACCAGGTTCAGCATTGAAATACACAGTCAGGACTCTTTCACTGTGAAAACACGAGTAAAAAGTACCTGCACGCAGCCACAACTTGGGATTCCTGTGGCAGAAGATGAGGCCTGACAGAAGCAGAAGAATTAACCCAGGAATGGGAACAGGCTATATGGCTTTTGTTGAAGCCACGAAGAGTCAGTCTGTGGTCCTAAAACAAGGTGGCAGCTTTTCAATATCATAATCTGGTCTATTGAAAGAAGAGGAAAAGAATGGGAATGATAGACCAGATTCTCGTTTGACTTCTGTTAGTGAAACTCCATAGGCTTTGCTGAATTTACATTTGAGCAGCTTCAGATCTGCATCTTTTCAAATTTACTTCAAATGGCCCCTTTGAGCCTAGGAATCTGGAGAACTTGGGAGCATTTGATGCAATCCCCAAGCAATACAAAGGGGAGCCGTTCTAATTGGGGCTGTCTCATTAGCATTCAACACCACACTGAAAAGATGACAAAGGGCTGTGGCTGACCTTTCATTTCTCTCCATGCTGCCAGGCTTATGATAACACTTGTTTGAACTTCATTAACACCGTTTAATTGCCTGCATCACAATCAATACAATGCTTCTCTACCGAAGCCTGGCATGGAGGCAGTAAATGTGGGAGACTGAAAAGGGGCAGAGGACAAAAAGCAGAAGCCAAAAAGAGTTTCCACTGCACAGGTGTGTCCAAAATACCTGCAGTGCTGCAAGGAGAGGAGCTAGTGCTTTTTTCTCATCCCTGTGGGTACTCGGACATGCTTTGGCTGCTAAATGTGCTTTAAAAATAGCCCCTTTAAGAAAAGCTAGAAGTCAGAGGAGACATTACAAATATTATTAAGACTTTGAGAATCTTCCAGTCAAGAATGTTCAAAATAGGCTTGATAGGTTTGACAGTTTCAGACTAAAGGACATTTAAAGTCTTCATTTAAAGACTTCATCCATGGGATTCAGTATTTTAACATCTGCAGTTTATTGTTAACCTGAGCACAAACACTGCCTGCCCTAGCTACTGGAACCCAGAGCCTAGGTTTGTGATCTCTTCTCCTTCCTTTCCTCTAAGCAGCCATGGTTTGCATGGCGTTAACCATTTCATGTCAAGGTCTTCAGCTTGTTAGAAAATTGTGAGAGTGTGTCTGGATGACAAAAAAGGGGTAGTCTGTCTCCATTCAGCATCTGAAATCTACATCTCTTGTCAGCCTGTGATATCAGGGCTCTGCAGTCAATAGATGGTATCCTCCAATACAGTGTTTGTGCTGTCTGTTGGACATTTTACAGCTGCTTTTGAAGACAAAATGTGCTGGTTTAGTACAATAAAGGTTATACATTGCACACATCCCAACATTGTTAAGTTACTGAGGGTTTTAGCAGGTACATTGGGGTGACCTTTTAACTCCAAGGGCTTTAAAAGAGAGCATCAAATGACAGGTGGAAATCCTGGCTCTACTTTCAAAAATGCAATCTTCTTCATCTCCTTTCCCTGACAGAAAGAGGTCTCAAGATACAGCATGCCAAGGGTCAAAGGGAGAGGGTGTTGTCAGTAGAGATAATAAAACACAGCGCTGGAAGAGGCCTCGAGAGGTCAACATGCCCAGCTCCTGCCTCAGGGCCAGATCAGCCCTGTCTCAAGCCTTCCTGACAGATGTTTTCTTAAAGTCCTCCCACAACTGAGCCTCTGCTTTCCTCGGGCAATCCATTGCTGTGCTCCCCTCTCCTTCCCATCAGGATATTTTCCCTGATGGTCAGCCAAAAATCTGCCTGGCTTTAGTTAATGCCCGTGGCTCTCATTGCATCCCCAGGGGCATGGGGTACAGCTCGTTCCCTGCCTCTCTGCAGCAGCTTTTGTTGTGCCTGAAGGCTGTTCACCTGTCTTCCCCTACTTTTTGTCTCGAAAATACCCCTGATATTTTCTTACTGCAGTAACACGCTGCTCTCACACAGTGCAGTTTTCAGCAGCAAAGATGAAAAGGTGTCTGTGCTCAGAGGGTACAACCTCAGACCGTTGCAGCCTCGGCACTGAGACGATGATGGACAGTTTCTTCTCACAGAAAAACTACCTGTGCACCGATTCATTCTTCAGTCATTGACTCAATGTAGCCCACCCATCCTCTGCCATTTATTCCGAGACAAAAAAAAAACTGCAGGAAAAGCCATGCGCATGCAAAAGAAAATCCTTCTGCCTAGCTGTCATGCTGCTCATGCCAAAGTCCAATTAGTGTCCAGCAGCTTGGCCTCGAACCTTTCTGTGAAATGGCATCGATCTGGAGTAATGCTGTCCTGTGACTCCTGTAGCTGAATCAGCACAAACACGGAAGGTGCAGCTCAGACGCCTCCCAGCAAACTAAAACTGCCTTGCCCTGCCAACAGAAGAACTGACAAAGTGTCCTTGCACTGCTTCACTTCATCTCATGAAAGGGCTGGCTGCTAGGATGTTCCCAAGCTTCCCTTCAGCCCTTCCCTGCTGTAGCAGTCCCCTGGATCCCTTTCATACGTTTCTTCCTCCTTCAGTGGTCCGGATACAGCCGGCTATTGCATAACACTAATTATGTTATTGCTGTAATTGCGTCTGCCGTCTGCGGCACATGGATTCGTTACAAGCTTTTCATATGCTAAAAAGATTATTAATGAGTGCAGTCCCAACCCAGGACTGCACAACAACAGCCATGACAAAAAGATCTTTTGGAAGGCAATTAGTTCCATGCTAAGCCGCCTAAACCATGGCCCGTGCTGGAAAATTTCAGACTGGAGAGGAAGCATTCGCAGCACAGCTTTTTCTCTTCTCTTTTGATGAGTTAATGAGTTGCTGAGTGGCAGCAGGCACAGTTATTCTTGTGAAACAGCCCCACTAAGGAGCCCTGCGTGGCTGGTAATGAAGGAAAACATTCGCCCTGCCCCTTGCCTCAACAGAGGGCAAGATGTATTCCCAGGTCACTGCTGTATTGCTTCCTTAGGAAAACAAAACAAAACAAAACAAAACAAGAACTTCCCAGGGAAAGCTGAGGATTTGTAAGGAACAAGAACTGAGGCTAAAAGGGATCATTGCTATACACCAGTGCAGCCACAGTACTTCATCTGCTGGTGGCAGTGGAAGGTCTCGGGTTCTCCTGCTCAAGCCAAGAGGAGGTGAGCTGATGATCTAGTGATACCTACGAAGTCACATCCTATGATCTAGCAATCCTCCCATCGTCCATTTGCCGATGTGCTTCAGAGAAGGTTATTACAAATTCCCCCAAGTTTCTCAAGGGTTTCATTGTTTCTGACGTCTGATGAACAAATTTTCCTGGCACATCAGAGAATAAGCAGCCTCGAGTTAAGAGGTCAGTCTACCCCTGTGATTCAGGAGAAGCTCTGGTATGTGAGGAAGGGTCTTTAGGTATGTGTCTGTGGTGGTTTCACACTGACGGGCAGCTGAGCTCCACCATGCCAATGTGTCAACCCTCCTCCACAAAAGAACAGGGGGAGAAAATATGAAAAAAGGTTCATAGGTTGAGAAAAGGACATGGAGATCACTCAACAGTTAACATCATGGACAAAACAGACTCAGCATAGGAAGATTAATATTTATTGCCTATCACTAACAGACTAAACAGTGAGAAACTAAAAGCAAACTAAAAATACCTTCCACTCAACCACACTTTTCTACGTCTTCCCCCTGAGGTGTGTAGGGGAACAGGCAATGGGGGCTGCGGTCAGGTCCCCCTGACGCTTTGTCCCCGACACTCACTCACGGTCCCTTTCTGCCCCTGCTCCCTGTGGGGTCCCTCCCATGGGATGCTGTCCTTCCCCAACTGAGCCTGCAGGGGCTGCCCACAGGCAGCAGCTCTTCAAGAATTGCTCCCATCTGGGCAACTTGGTCTAGTGGGAGAAGTCCCTGCCCACAGCAGAGGTTGGACCCGGATGGCCTTTAAGTTCCCTTCCCAGTCTGGTGGCCATCAGCTTAGTTGTGCTCACAGGAGTAGTGCGGTTTAAGAGCATCTTCCTTCACATTTCAGCTTTAGTGTGAGTGCTGTCAGCCACAAGGGCGAAGGCACAAGCAAGCAGACAGCCTTGCAAATGCTGGCAGTGAAAATTCAAGGACCTCTGGGGTTTGGTGACAGCTTCACAGTGATTTTGAAGGCGTTAGAGGTATGTAAATGGCAGAGAGGCCCTAAGTACCTCTGAGGATCCGGGCTCAAATAGAAGGTAAATAAAGACTCAGCAGGGATGTTGTCATCTCCCTGCCAGGATGCTTTAATATACACATTTATAATTTCTTGAGATAGCAGAATGATGGCTTCATTAGAAACACTTCTGTATAAATAAGTCATTTGCCCATCGCAGAGCTCTGGTGGAAGATTATATGTCTTCTTCCTGTATTAGCAGCCAGGTTTGATTACTGGTACATGCTATTTTTTTTCTTTTTATTTATTTTTTTTCCCCAAACACACTTCCACAGTATCTTGGTTTGCAGTCTTAATGGGAACTGACTGCTCAGGTGTGTGATGTGGCAGACTCGGGGACACTTTGGTATATATAGCAGCGGATGATGGCCTGTGAACCCAGCACATTGAAATCACAGCTTGAGAGTTTGTCATGGCTGGAGATATCAGGAGGACCTGAAATTCAGATCATTGCATCCTGATCTTCCCTCCAGGGGAGCGCTGTGCCTTGCTCTTTGTTGTTCTGATGGAAATTTCATGCTGCTCGGAGCATCTTTCTGCAGAGCTGAGAGGAGGACTGGGGAGCTTTCAGACCCTTGTGAGTCACAGACCCAGGAGAGCATTGCCAGCAAGTGAAAGGGAGACAGAGAAATTTGGAGAAGCAGACAATGTGTGCCCATGTTTCACTTTTAAAAAGGTCCCATCCCCGCACCCACTCTCCGGTCACCATTTGAAGGAGCATTTCAGCTGGTTGTCAGAGCCAGACTGACAGAGCACGGTGGCTGCTGCTTTCCTCCACCGGCCTTATTTATTTTTGTTGTGATGTAATCCCCTTCACTTTTCATTTCACCCAGCAGGAGGGTGCCTATGCAATATTCATAAGGAGCTGGGCTCTTCTCCATGGGCTTTTCTCAGGCACCATAAATCAATGCATTTCTCTGCATTGCAGGCTCTTTCCCTCCCCCCCCCCCCCAAGTCTATGAAATGTGCTATTGCACATGGATGTAAATTCCTTTGGGTGTCAAGGCACACCTTATTTTTTGTCTGTAGGACTCCTCGGCCCACAACAATGTGCTTTGGCCTTGAGGAATCTGAAACAACATTCTCATAGTTGCTGCCAGTCCCAAACACTTTATCTTGTCAGAAATGCATGCAGAATACATCTGATTTTGTCCACCTCCTGATGCTGAGGGCAGTTTGAGTTTGCTGGGACTGGCAAAGGCTGAGGAATTATCTATTCATCGTCCTCACCAACTCCTCCTGGAGGTGGTTCTGCAGGACAGGTTCTCACGGGGTTTCCAGATGGTTCCTTCTCTCATAGAAAACCATTCAGGTTTTCTTGGGTGTTTAGGGTTTAGGCAGTTTATAAAGCAAAATCAAGCTCAGACCACCCATCACTGGGCAATAAGTAGAGCATGGGACTGAATTAGGCTGGGATTTGGGACTTTTCCTGAGTCCAGCAGACAAGAAGCTTATGTCTTGAAGGAAGGTAATGCTGTGCATACTGGAAGTTGCTGCACAGTATACTGGGTTTGCATGAGATGTTGGGATGAACCAGAGTCTAGATCTGGAGGCAATCAGGCTGGAAGACCATACACAAATCTGGGAGAAGGACCTCTGGCTCCTGTGCCTTTCTTGAGGGCTACATCAACCCTTATGTCTGCAAGACCAGGGTAACAACTGGGACCAACCCACGGCAATGAGCATGGGACTGTGGGGCACAAAACCAGACTGAAGCAATGCTGGAGCCTTCCGATGTGAAGGAGTTTTCTCCCAGCCCTCTTGGCACTGTGTTGTTTTTCACAGGAGACTTCCACAGCTGCCTATCCTGCTCAGTCGTAGAGAGTATTTTCCCACTTGTATGTCTGAAGGATCCTTATCACACAGCACTTCAGCATCCAATTTCTCTGCAGTGGAAGACAGCCTCCATCTCAGCAGGTGTCTCAGTGCTGTTTACAGGACACCTGTCAGCTCTTTTGGCTCCCCGTCCCCTCTGCCTCCTAATTATAAAATTGTGGATTGCTGCAGCTATGGGCTTTTTTTCTTTTCCTTTTTTTTTTTTTTTTCCTTGTGCACAAAATGTCAAATTGCAGAAATTAAAAATGTAAATGATGGCGTCTAATTAACCAGTTGACAGCGGAGCACAGCTGCGAGTGACAGTGACTGATTACCTTCTGCAAACCTTGTCCTCCAAGACCTGCCTTACCCAGGGGACGAAGGACATTGAAAATAGCAACTTCCTTAAAGAGACATTGCTGTGCTGATGAAATCTGATGCATGGGCAGTGGTCCTGGGGTCTCCATGTCCTGTGGATAAAGCCCCAGTGCTCTCAAACTCAAGGAAAGCAGATTTTTCCCCAGCCAACGTGGGGAATTTTAGATGTAGAGCTTAGGGATATGGTTTAGTTAGATGTAGAGCTTAGGGATATGGTTTAGTGGGGACTGTTAGTGTTAGGTCAGAGGTTGGACTCGATGATCTTGAGGTCTCTTCCAACCTAGAAATTCTGTGATTCTGTGATTCTGTGGAATGGGGATGTTGAATCTTATTGATACAAACTATGATAAGGGGCTAGCTTAAAATTTGAAGCAAAAAGGATGTGTCAAGCAGCACAGGAATTGCTGGGATAGACTGGATTGAGTGGGGGAGATGGATGATCTCAAAATACATGCAGATATAAGTGTGTGAGGGGCACAAGCAAGTGTGCAAGGGATTTGGCGTATGGGAGCAAAATCCAGAGCACAGCAGAGGGCAGCAAGATCAGTGGGACTCCTCCATGAGACTGGAAGTAGTGTCCTTGAATGCCTGAGAAAGGAATCTGGCACCAATAGGTACTGCCTATTTCATTGACAGCACGGAAGAAGTTTACTGGGTGCTCTTTGGGTTTTCAGTCTCAGAATAGGGTTGACTGACTGTAATATGCATCTGTTATTCAGGAATAATGGTTCAGTCTAATCTGTGTTTTTGCTAAGTCATCTCCTTCATTGTAAAAGAAGAGCATGAGAGGGTATATCACTGAGCTAAGTGTGTCTTTTGCCTTTATAGGCTTAGTTTTTGACTTCTTCCTCTCCCCCCTTAAGAAATATCTGTAATTCTCTTTTCCAGGTACTATTCAGACATTGCCAAAATGCCAGCAATCAGTGACCAGGACATGAATGCATATTTGGCTGAGCAGTCTCGCATGCATATGAACGAGTTCAACACTATGAGCGCGCTCTCAGAGATATACTCCTACGTTGGCAAGTACAGCGAGGAGGTAAGAGCCTTGGACAGGTGAGGAAAAGTTGTGTAGGTTGTGTAGAAGTTGTGTAGGCATAGGTGCCCAGTGCCATTTACAATACCAATACCCTAAAGCATCCAAGAATGGTCGAGCAAACATGACACAGGAGTTAAAGGTGACCAGCATGGGTTTTGAAGACCAGGTGAGATGCCTTAGGACATCTGAAAGATGGCAAGGAAATAAATCAATCTACCAAATAACTGATCTTCTAGATGAGAATCCACTTGATCTGTTGCTTTTAGTCACATCAAGCCCAAACTGCTTGTATAATTCCCTGCTGGCTGACTGACCTGAGATCTAAGCTAAGTCTGGGCCCCCCCATAGGGAAAACTGACCCTTATCTACTGCTGTAAAATGCTGGACTTGGTCTTTTTGGAAAATAAATTTAAAAGAAGAGCCCCATCACTTCTTTCTTTCTCTTTTTCCAGATTCTCGGAGCCCTTGATCAAGACGACCAGGCTGGGAAACAGAAACTTGCCTACAAACTTGAACAAGTCATAACCCTCATGAGCATAGACAGCTGAGAACTGTCCTGCCAGGGACACCCTGGGAGGGATAAACCAAGTCGTGCCTCACTCAAGATCATCATCTTTACCAAGTGCAAGTTTTGATTGGCTGTAAGCAGAGTCACCTGAACAGTGCTCCTCTCTCTCTTTCTCTCTTTCTCTCTTTCTCTCTCTCATTTCTTTCTCTTTCAAAATCTGTGGACAAAGCGACAAATCCCCAGGGGTTAAAAGAAAAAGACTGCAGAGGAATCTCGGCTCTGGGGACATCGAGACATTCAGGTGGAGCTCTTGTTTTCACAGCTTCCCCTCTGCCTTTGCCCTAGAGAAAAAAAAAAAATATTCCATGAAACAAAATAAAACAAAGCAAAACAAAACCCTCCCCCAACATCGCATCATTACTCTACAGATGGGATACTGGGAGGTCACCTCTGTCATGCTGCTTTAACTGCCCTCCTAGGAATACAACCTCTGGAGTGGACATGGAAAAGAACTCAGTATTACGAAAAGTCTCCCCAAGGGGAAGGCAGCCTGCCTGCCGGGATCCTGGAGGGTAGGAGAAAATCAAGACCCTCTCCTTCAGAGCCATTGCAACTCTATCTCTTGATAGGAACCCCACTGGGAGAGGAACCCCAAAGCTCCCCGCAAAATGCCACAGCTCCGTCCACGGTGGGACCGTTGTGGCTCTCATCTGCCTGGGCAAAGTGGTGTTGCTTCTCTCTCGGGGCAGGAAAAGGGTCAAGAAGGGAGGAGGAGACCGACGCTCCCCCGCCCATGTGTTTCATATGGTTATTCTTATTTTTCAAAGAGACCAGTGTTCCCCTCCGTCTTTCCCATTGTGTCCTGTTGGTCGTAGCACTGCGGCAAAAAAATGCTCTCTCTGCTCAGTGGCATCCCGTTGATGGTGTTTCTGTTCCTTCTGGCAATGGACAGCACAGCATCTCCCTTGTCCCCACCTCAGTTTGGAAAGCAAGAGCCACAAGTCTCAGTTTGTTCCAGACAAGGAGCTTGGCCTCAAAAACCAGCCAGAGGGTGTTTTTTTATTATTATTATTATTATTTTTTTTTTTTAAGATGTTTGTTCTTTCCATTTTGTTTCCTCAACTGAAACAAAGCTGTTGTTTTCTTGTGGTGGACTATCAGAAGGATACTGAAGGGCTTGCCGTGAAGCAAGGTGGAAACATAGGACTGATGGTAGAAGCTTTCTTCAGCGCCACTCCTAAGAGGAAATGCCGTCACACACCATGGAAGGAGATCTTGGAGGAAACCCAAATGAAACACTGCAAAATATTCTTCTATCTAGATACTCCCAGTCAAACTGCATGTATTCTGGAGAACCCTGATCGACTGTAAGCTCATTTGCCTTTTGGTGCCAACTCCTGGCTCTTATCCTTTCCTGGAGCCAGCAAAGCCTTGCTGAAGGCACAGCTGCTGACTGGGAAGGATTTGCTCTCTCTTTGCACTTCCTATCCCTCCAGAGATCACTGTCACCACAGGACAAGGGTGGGCCATTACCCTGTTCTCTCCTCTGCTCAGCTTCTCCAGAAGAACTACGCCTCAACCTGTTACAATGCCCACCAAGTAGGAATGAGCTCCCGCATCTCTTCAGCACTTGGCTGGTTATTTTTTGTACAACTGCCACCCTGTTTAACACTGTGGTTCCGCACAGTGGGAGAATCAGCCCTGCAGAGCCTCAGGGGAACTGGAGAACCTTGTGTCTGGTACGCCACGGAGGTCTGCGTTCATCTCTCCAGGAATAAATGGTGCTCACTAGCAAGTGGAGGAGTGGCGTCATGCCACGGAGAATTAACCCTCATCCATCCTACACCATCCTCCGAGCCACAGCCTAGATTTCCTTTGCACCTGGAGGGTGGAAAGGGTAAAGACGGTGTGTAAATTGATTACGGAACGAGCGTGTTTGGTTTTATTCATGCCTTTTGCTAACAAACCCGAACCTCTTCAGAGCAACAGCACGTGAGGGTGTGTAAAGGGGGCTGTGGTGCAAACAGCAGTCAGTTAGCAAGCGGGTTGCGTTCAGCCAAACAGATACACACGTAAGCAAGTCTTTCTAAAACCATTTAAAAAACAGCAGTCCAAAATCTGGTGCGTGTGCGGGGAGAACATCACAAGATTCACCTTGAAACAGCAAAACTTAGGGACACGTCTTGGTTTTAAAACCCCAGACATTTCTCTCTTGATTCTAATTATTATTATTTTGTGCGTGTGCGTGTGTGTATATGTATGCGCGTGCGTGTTATTTCCTTTTTGATTTTGCTTGCTTTCTGTTTGATCGCTGAGCTGACGGACTCATCATGCACCTTATGGACGTCTCAGCATTTTTAAGAGGCCTGCGCAATGGGGATGATTTGGTTTGGTTGGCTCTGCCGTGGTTTTGTTGACCCATTTTGTAACGTTGGCGCATGTTCCAGATCCATTGATTATGGCTGTGAAAGTGGGGTGGAAGTCCCACCAGAGCCAGCGGTAAGGAAATTACAACAACAACACAAACACAATATTTTTTATAAATACATAAAAAGAAAAAAAAAGTCTAAAAAAAGGAAGAAACCAAAGGTTTTGACAAACAAAGTGCCACAAGAGATAAATATGGACCCTATTGTCATGCCTTGTACTCGCAGCTGGATGGTAGGAGTCTGAGGACAAATAGCTGGCTTGGAGGGAAGTGGTTATGAGTGATGGGCTATACTGCCTGGACATGCGCACATGAAAGGAAGAAGAAGCTGTTTAAAAAAAAAAAAAAAAAAAAGTATCAAAGTGAACTGGTGTAATCCTGCACTGTTACTGAAGTCAAAGGAACACCACAGGGGAAATCTGGGACTCACCTTGTTTCTTTTTGATGTTTTCAGGGCTGTGTTTTTGTTTTATTATTGTTGTTGTTTTCCATTGTCACTGTTTTATTTCTTCTTGCTGGTACGGAGTTTTTCAGCTGTAAAATATATATATATATATTTCAAGGAAAACTTGAACACCTCAGAGACATTGAGAATGAAACACTTAGGGGAAATGGGAAGTGCCATGAGATTGGTATCTTAACCCTTCCCAAGTCCCCATTTCTCTCCCCCATCCCCAGGATTTGAAAGAAAATGTATATTTTGATTCTCTTTCATCTCCTCTTCCTTTTTCTTTTCCTTCTTCATTATTTTTTTAATTTTGTGCTTGAGCTGGTTTTGGTTTTCACTTGGAAAAAATGTGCCAGAATTGTGATGTCAATGTGTGGGCTTCCTCCCCTGTCCCATTTAGTGTCCTTCTCCTTTCCATCCACTGTCCCAGCATCCCCCCCAGTCTATGAGAGGTCTTGGCATCTTTCTTCTCAGCCTCACCTGTTGAGCTAACTATTTTTTTAAGTGCATGTACAATTAAAAAACAATTAAAAACAATGACACAAACAGAAGAATGAGCCCTACTACGACTTGAACGAGTTTTTTTTCCTCTTCTTTTGCCTTGTTTCCCCCAACTCCTCACTGTCCCACACTTGAACAAAAGTGCTCAGTGTGAGTGGCATTTCACTGTTTTTCAAGCCACACAGAGAACAGGAGCCAAAGCCCCTTGAAGTCAACAGACAGGTTCCTAATATTCAGAACATACCAGACGGTAGGCTGATCTTTATGAGTTTTTTGTATTTTTTTTTCTCAAACACTACAATCAACACAATGAATGCTGATGCTTGCAGCACCATCAGAAATAAGGAAATGGAATGTGTGAAGACTCCTTGTGGTTCTGCTGAAAGAGCTGAGATTATTTCTTCATTGCAGAGTTTGGTCTGGGAATTGGAGGCTGGATTTGAGGAACAAAGGTGAACAGCAATGCTGCAACATGCTCTTTATGAGTGTATTCACCTATCTATGTCACAGTGAGCTGAGGCATAACCCACCATGCCATAACCCATCGTGTCACATATTTTTGCAGACTGAGCCTCCTGCTAGATGGAATTTTAGGAAAAGTTGTGTATTGTCTTGAAGAAGGTGTTAGAGATTGGTAACACTTGAACAGAGAGCACGTGACAACTAGGGAAGAGGAGAAATGTAGACTCACAAAGGCACCTTCCTTTCCTAACACACATCAGTCCTATTCTTCCACTCTTCCCTCTGCCCTGAATATATTTGAAGGTTTGCTCCTCATGGCATACGCCAGCCTTGTTCCATTGGGTCAGAAGCCCTAAGACAATTTTCTCCAGTGGTAGCTTGGTAGCTTCACCACTGCAGTTGTCTTGTTATGCCACTTCAGAACTGGAGAACATAAAAAAATGTTATGACTTGAAGAGGATTTACAACAGAACTGGGGTTGGTATCTGTTTTAATTGAGATATGATTACCAAAGTTTACAGATCTTTTGCATTAGCCCACAGGGAATTGTCCGCATTAAAGGGGATAGGACAAGCAAATCTCGTTGTTATTATTACTTTCAATAATCCTATTGAAAGCTGATAAAGAGAAAGTTAGGAGTTTGGGTGCTACTCTCACTGTTGAGTCACTGAACACAAAGATTATACGTCTGCTAAATTCTGGGATACCTATGATGCAACAACTCAAGAAAAAAAAAAAAAGAAAAGAAAGAAAGAAAGAAAGAAAAACAAAACAAAACAAAACAAACAAACAAACAAAAACAGCTAATATCAAGAGCAAAATTGTTTATAAGTTAGCCAAAACACAAAATTCAGATCTGTATTTCCACAAGACATGAAGACCTTTGAAAGGAGATACCACTTACCATTGTGTGGAAGACTCTTCCAAAGGAAGTCCAGAAACCTAAAAGGACTGAGTTCCAGGGCTACTCTTAGTGGGGCATCCAGTTGGCTCCACAAAGGACCCTCAAGTCCAAGGACCATCTCACACCAAAAAGACAAGCCTGGGCTACTGGAGATGACCAGAACTCCTCCACATCACCACGGCATCGATAAAACTAGTTGTGCTTCATCCTCCCCATCATCCTGTAGAAGCTCTTGAAGCAGATGTATCTGACAGCCTGGAGAAATTTTTCACTGCTGTAAAAGGAATGACAGAGAGGAAGAAAACTGGTCCTGCTTCCCAAATTCCTGGGGTAGGATCCAGTGTGTAAGAGTGCTCCTCCATAGTAATCTGTTGTTTTCCAGGTGAGCAGTGGCCACTGCTGATAGGGGGAGATGCCATGACCAGATAAGCACTTAACTATAAACCCATCAGTCCCCAAAAGGTGGTTTTAGTCCTTTCTTCTGGGTTCAGCATGTAGCTGAAGGACCTGGTCAGAGGTCCTTCACGATTCATAAAAATGTGCATGTTGGCCCCACCATGTTTGTTTTGTTTTTCAGTGGCTCACCAAGAATTGCAGCCAGGAGTCCCACCCTTGAATGAGCAAATCAGTACCAAAATCCAGCTCTTGAATCAGTGACGCTGTCTAAACTCTGCTCAGCCCCTGGTTACCTCCTCCCCTGGGATGAATAGGGAGCCCAGGAATGGAGTTCTTTCTGCAAGCTAGGGAGATTATTTACACAGTAAATCGTGCTTCTGTGTTGGCAGAGGCCTCATTATGACAGCTGCTGGATAAAGATGTATTGGCATAACCTCAGTGATGCCAGGACAATTTGTTGTGTGTACATGATGAGTAGTAAAAGAACGGTCCTCCAGGGCAGATGGGCTGTCCTAGCTTTTGCCATCTGAGTTTGGTTTGCTGTGGAGCAGGCAACTGATAAATCCAGTCAACCTCCACGTCACAGGGTGAACCTCAGCCTCCTGGTCATTCACCACCCAAATTTTCTTGCTTTGTCCCCATTTTAGGGTACAGTTGGGTCCATAGGGGTCTGCAGTTTTTCCCTCACTTCTGCCACTGTGCAAAGTCCCTTCCCCTCTGTGTTGTCCTGTGGGGGATAATCAATGTGCTGGTCAAGAAAAGAAAAAGAAAAGAAAACAGATTTACACTTGGAAAGAATAAAACCACCACCAAAAAAAAAAAAAAAAAAAAAAAAATAGCGAGGATGTAAAGCTGCTTAGTCTAATCAACCTGTCACATGTGTGATTTCTGTTGTCGTTGTCATTGTTTGTCCATTGGCTACTCTTTTTTTGTTTGTTTGTTCATCTTCTGTTCTAAAAATGGAGAGTTTACCTCAAACATTTCTTTCTGCTTGGAAACAGATCACCTCAAAGACACTAAGAGCAGTGTGCAGGGAAGCTCAGTGAAGTGAACCTGATCATGGAAAATGGGGAAAGAGGACATTTAGGCTCTTCCAGCATCCCCTTCTCTTGCTGCTGTGGGCTGAATCTGAAGGCAGTATTTCTGAGCAGGAGAGGCTGCTGTCCACTTCCAGATCGACTGGGACATAAGACCCAGTAGGGGAAATCAAGGCACATCTGAGCTTGAAGTCCTTTCTGACGTATCTGAAAGAAACTTGGTGTTACTTAAAAATTTCTTCCCTGCTCTTTCCCCATTCCCTGGAGAAAATCCACTTTCCAGCCCAGAGTGGGGTAAGGAAGCAGAGAGGTTAGGTGCTAGCTAAATATTCCCAGCATCTTCCCCAAGAAATGAAGAGACAACTGGATTATTTAATGCCACAAGACAGGCCCTTCCTAGTGTCTGACCCTGTGTCTTGGACATACACATGAGCCCAGAAGTCTTATTCTCTGTTTTGCTAAAACGTCCACCTTAAGTACAAAATCATTGTAAAGACATATCCTTTCACTACAGTGTTACTAACAGCCTCAAAGAGATGTCAAGACAGCATTAGAAAGGAGGTTGGGATCCTTTTTTTTTTTTTTTTTTTTTTTTTTTTTTTTTTAGGTTGTTGTTGTTGTTGGTTTGATTTTTCTTTTGAATTGATCCTAGTTAAAGAAATAAATAAAATCTATACTATTTAAATTGGAATCCCGTTGTTACTTGGTAAAGGCAAAGCTTCTGTACCTTTGTTATAATTAATTGTATACCTGTGTATGTAAATATAAGGCATTCCTATTTTGCAGTCCAGAACAAGAAAAAAAGGAAAAAAAAAAAAATATTTGTAATATAGAATAAAGTTTATTAAAAAAAATAAAGAAATAAAAACGCGCTGGGCTCTGATTGCTGCTTCCTGTGGCTGAATAGAGCCAGAGAAAAGGAATTCAGTCAATGGGAATTACTGGAGAGCAGGCAAGTGCCTAAAGCAAGTCCACATCCATGCCATAGGAGCCCAAGATCAGGCTCTCCCACCATCCACGATGCATTTCTGGAGCTTCCTTAGCACTCCAAGGAGTCAGCTCCTGTTAGTATTTTGGCCTTGGCTGAAGTGTGCCACCACTCCTCCTGCTTTCCCTTTTTCTTTCTTTCCCTCCCTCTCCTCCTGCCTTCCTTTGAACCTCCCCTATTTCCTCACTCCCTCTGTCCCTCCATCTCTCCTTTTCTTGCTCACACGAGAACTCGTTATTGGATTGATTTTTTGTTTGTTTGTTTGTTTGTTTTCAAACAGAAGCTTGAAAAAAAGCTTCTTCCTCTGCCGTCCTCCCTGGAGACAGGGAACAATGTAGAGCAGCTGATGGACACTCCGATTTCTAGCCAACTCAGCTTAAACCCAGAAGTGAAAATACATTTTCCCTTTCCCACAGCTACTCCCCCACCACTGTGGTCCCCTTATCTCATGGTTATTGTCTTATGATGCCATCTTTTGAATGGGTAAATCTGTAATGAAGGAGGTTGCATTCCCAGGACTGCAGATGGGCTTGGCCAAGCATGGGTTGGGTTTGTGCTGCATTGACACAGGTCTGCAGAATTTAACGTATCAGCATCATCTTGTACCCCAAAGGACAGGAAAGGACCTGCATACCTCCACTGAAAGCAAACTGGAGATAAAAGATTCATTTTCACTGACCCTGATCTTGAAGGCAAAGAGATGCACACAAAGCTCTTTGGAAATGCAAGGGGAGTGTGATGGTGGGGACTCCCAGAACTGCCATCTTTCATAATTTAACCCATGTATGATCCCAAGAGCTGTGTGTGTGGCATCAGCTTCCCCACCAGCATCTTCTGTCTCTGCCTGCCCTTCTCCAGGGCATTTTCCACTTGCTGAACTTGGGTCTACATGTCCTAGCTCAATGGAGAGCATAGAAAGGAAGCAAGAAATTGGGCTTTCTATAAAAGCAGGTGAAACTTTGACAGCCTTTGCAATAGACTTCAGTGTGATGCCACTTAGCAAGTGTCCGGGTACCTGTAAATGGGCAATACCTAGCAACACATAGGATAATGAATTAACCACTTCTGGCCATGGAAGTAAGGCATCTCTGCCAGCTGCTCCTTGGGATGCAGCAGAGGAAGAGTCAGGAGAGCAGGGTGAACTGCAGGAACTGATGCTAGAAACTGTCAGATGCAAAGAAGTCCTTCAGATTTCAGTTATTCTGAACTGCTAGTACACACTTGGGGAAAAAAAAAAAGAAAAAAAAAAAAAAAAAAAGTTATTAAGTTATTTGACATTTCAAAAGAAAAAAGTAATAAAGGATTATTATTATTATTATTATTATTTTATTTGTTTTTCAGAGTCTTTTTTAAACATAAACTAAACTATGTCACAAAAGCTTCCTCCAGGCACAAGGGCTGCACTGAACATTTGCACAAAAGTAGTGTTAGGCTAAGTGCCTGCCAGGCCTTGTACAAACAGTGAATCCCTGTAGAAATAACAGCTTCCATGCCAGCAAGACAAGACAGGAAAAGGAAGAGGTGGGGAGGAAACTGAGGCATGGGGAGGTAAAAATGAGTTGCCCACAGTCATGCTAGCAGCTCAGGGGCAGAGCTAGGGGCTCTGTAGTCTGTTTTTGCTGAGCAGTAGTCAGTCCAATCATCTATTTTTGGAGTTGGACATCTCAGTGTATTGCATGCTTGCAAGAATCTATGCTCAGGGCATGTGTGGTACATACTGGGGCAAAGCTTCTTCTTGTCTTCAGTGCGAAGACCTAGAAACCATACAGCACCAAATATTCACACAAAAACACCCTTCTAAGCACTGAATGGGGCTGCAATTACTTAGCACAGCCAAACAAACAAATTCCAGGCTTATGGTAACTCCCTGTTGTCAGCTGAAAGCTCAAAATGTTTGCTTTCAAAGGGACTACACGTGTGAGCTTGCTACTCCTGGGTGGAGAATTCAACAACCTATTTATAATAAAGAACCTATTGATTCAACAAGAGCTGTGTGAGTAGGAGAAGGAAAACATCTGACATGGACGTGCCTGGAAACATCTGAAATGTCCCTGGTCAGCTCCCAAATATCTAAGCTAGATGTTCCAGGCCAACCAGGTATCTGCAAAGCAGATATGGCAAATTGTGCCATATTTCTCTTCACTAAGATTATGAGCGTTTCTCTGTCCATGCTGGATTCTCCCACCCTCAAGCTACAAAAATACTTCACGTTGTCTACAAAAGGTGATGTCC
Source organism: Nettapus auritus (assembly GCA_011076525.1). NCBI lineage: Eukaryota > Metazoa > Chordata > Aves > Anseriformes > Anatidae > Nettapus > Nettapus auritus. The sequence continues at coordinate 2,828,070 of CM021765.1, forward strand.
ATTTCCTGCATCTTACTCCATCCTTCCTTCAAGCTCCTCCACTTAGCAAATGGTCACTACTTGCCTCATCTCTTGGATGTCCCCAGTGTAAATGACATCCCCCAGGTGCCCCCAAAAACCTGGCAGGGGAAAGGACAAGGGAAAGCTACGAGGGAAAGCCTGCAGCTCAGATTCCCAAAGCAATCCCAGATGTCAGCTGAGAAGGACCCCTTCCAGCAGCCTGGAGAGAATTCAATTTGCCTTTATTATTTCCCGACTCCCTTGCCTGCATTCTGACACTTCACAGGTTCAGCTGCCTGCATCGTATTAAGCTCTTCCCCCCACCAGTCCCCTTGCTGGAGGGTTTTTTGGTCCAGCAGCATACAACTCCAGCATCATCTCACTCGTGCCCACTGCGTATCACTCGTATGAGGAAACTGAAAAACTCTGCAGGACTGTTCCTCACTCATGTTCAGCCTCAGGTTCGTTATTTCATAAGGCTCTGAGAGTGATGGGGACCATAAATCTGAGTCGCTTGTCCTGGAGAGACCTGCTATCTTCAGGATCAAGCTGTGCCAGCACACAGCATGGCAAAAAAAGTGATTCTGGGATCAATGAGGTTCTATTCAGAGCCATCCTCAAGCAGGCTGGATCTGCTGTCTGAAAAATCACCTCTCCTCATGCCTGGCAGTCATCTGAGTGACTGTAGGTGTCTTCCCATAAAGTCACCAGCAAAAAAACCCTGCACGTCCTTCAGGATACAATTTGCCTCATTGCAACTGGCTGGCCAAAACAGATTGGCGAATGACAAAGGAAAATGCTTGCTTCCTGTTGCTGTCCCTAGGGAGGTTGGAGGGGAAGGAGCCCAGCTGTGGATGGCCACCTCGTGCCTTTCTGAAGCCAGGTGGGATGAATCCCACCAGGGGGTCTGCTTTGACCTCTCTTGCTGTAATTGTTTTAGGAAAGAGAATGTAAAATGCTGCTCTTGTAAATGCAGCAGAGCCCTGATCTCATCTGCGCTGTGCTTTGTGTTCCCACAGCCCAGCCAGCATTTGGGAGGAAAGCAGGAATCAGTTTGGTCTTTTGCCTTCAGCTAAGACGTTCAAAGGAAAAAAAAAAAAAAAAAAAAAAGAAAGGAGAATAACTGTTTTATTTTTATTATTATTATTTGCTGCTTTGAGTTTCCTGCCTTCTCATAAATTCTAATGGGAAGTGTACTCGCTGACCTTACAACTCCCAAATCCAAACATTATGCCAAGATATCTCCACAGGCCAGCTTTCTTTCAATGCGCCATATGGGAGGCAGCCCTTGTTCCTACAACACAGGCAAGCAGATCACCAGTTAGTCACAATTCATGACACACAAACATTTTATGGGCAGGAACATGACAAGCAGATAACACCACCAGGCATTATGTTTTTCCTGGCTACATCTGTGCTAGTAAATAAAAGAAGGCCAAGGTAGAGCATCAAGCACTGTGTTGAAATGGTCTGCAACGCTGAGCTGTCAGCGTGCTCCCCAGCACAATTTTGGGCAGTGCCAGCTAGCAGCATCCCAGGCGATGCCCAAACACATTTTGGGAACAGCATGCATCAGGGATACACCAGAGCGCGCACTTCTGCCCTGCATGCTTTTAGACACAGTTGCTTCACTTGGACGAATACACAGAGGAAGATCACAAACAGACATGTTGGAAAAGGGGTCTTCTGAGTCAGGAGATGTTTGTAATCAAATCTTGGAAAAGGAGCTGCCGAAAAGGTTCAGCCTGTTACAACTGTGACGCATACCTGCTCTGGGCATGTGTGTTGGCATAGGAGAACGAGCCCTAAGAAATGTTTGTTCTTGGCTGTGAAGCTGGATTTGAATTTAGAAATGTGGCCTTTTGAGGGGTGGAAGGATGGCAGAGAGGAATTTATCAGCCAGAGAAAGTGATGTCCTCCCACGATATCCCACCTTTGCCTTTCAGACACTCCTGGCTCAAGCCTAGTTGATCCTGCAGGTGCTGCCCTGTCTGCTTTAGTTAACCCTTTGCTGAAGAACCACCAGAATGACAGAGTACAGACCCTTGAGGCACTGTCAGGTCCTGTCCTTCTAAGTCTTGGTATGGGGCAGGTCTACAGGCATGGACATGAGTTCGATCTCGTGTCTTGAGTTAGATCTCATGTCCCTGACTTAAACCTCACCCACCAGTATAGGTGTCAGTATAGGGCAGACATGCAGGCAGCACACAGCCTTTCATATTTCTAAGGTGAGTCAAATGGAAAACTTCCAGCATTCAGGACACCAAGTTTGCCTTGATGGCTGTGCCATGGCTCTTGTCCTGTGTTTTCTTTTTGATGGATGAGCATAAAAGAAATAAGCCTGAAAACAGTGATCCAATTATGTTAACGGTACCTAAGTCTGCTCTCTGCTTTCACAGTACCCAAGCCAAATCAAAATGCATTTGCCAGGGAAACTATCTCATAAAACTGTCCTGCTTTGGATTAGCAAAGGCAATCTGATTAAATCCCCAGCAGGGGCAAGACACAACACCGAACTCGATCTCAACTACCACATCAGAGACCTCCAGTGAATTAGATCCAGAAAAGGCAGCTGTGAGTTATGGGGCTGGAATTCCATCAAGGGCTTCTGGGGAGGTCATAAACCACTGAATGACTCTGGCAACCTCCCCCCTCTTCCCGTCCACCATCCACATATAGAATTATAGCCCCATAACTCAACTGGGGTCTGTTTGTCTGCAAGGGGACAAATGCAAGGAGCCATCTGTGAAGGTGTTAGGCTGTAAATCCATCCTTTTTTTTTCTGCCGTTCTCCCATCCCCTACTGCACAGGATGATGCTTCCAGACTGTATCTAGGTCACCTCAATTCAGTTGCCTTTTTGTCTTTTCCCACCCAGCCTATCTTCTTCCTTTCATCTTCTCCCTCCTTCCTGTCCTGCTCAACAGAGACATAAAAGCAGTCGCTGTCCCATAGACCAATCCACCGGCCAACTGCTCATATCCAGTCCTCTTCCTTTCATTTTGAAGAGTGAAACCAACACTCAGTCTGCTTGTCAGTTCTGTTTATCCACAAAACATTGTCTAGCACAAGCCAAAGTGCAAACATCTAAAAACATCATTATTATTATTATTATTATTTGAATGGAAGGGCTATCCTGGTTCAAGTTTGACCAAACTAGGTAGTTTTCCTTAATTACATTCTTTGATGATTTAGGTGATAAGGGGACACCACACCCCTTTATTTTTTTGCCATCATTTACATCCAGACATTCAGCCTAAAAAGCAGAAGGCCAGTCGAGAACATTTCAGCATTTCAAGTTACACAAGTCTAAGAGATTGCAACCTGGGTCTGCTTGTAGACCATTTTGGGCAGCCTGAACATCATAGGTGGTCCATGCTTCACAAAGCTTGCCTTCAGTGGTTGATAAACAGCCAGCCTGAGAATCCCTGGCCAGCTAAATATAGAAAGCATAAAAAAATAACCTCAGCATGAGTTCAGAAAGAGGAAACTTTGAGTCAAAGTCTGGATCTTCCAAAAATAAAGTGATCTGTTTAAGTGAGACACAGAGGTGGGACTAGAACCTGCTGGTCCATAGGTTGGGTGATGTGCTAGGTCACACCATCTCTTTTAATGGAACCTGCTGGCCAGTGCGCATAGATTAGAATGAACAGTACTTGAGCACTTTAAATTGTAAAATCATCCCCTCTTCTTTTTCCATCAGAACTTTCAAAACTTACTGAATTTAGGAATTAGATGTGATAGTTATCCTAATCAGGGAACACACCCTGAAAGTGCTGGGCATATACATATGAGAAATGACATGGCGCTGTTTCCCACAGGCTCACAGTTTTCTATGCCTTATCTGTCATTTTCATTACCCTTCATAAATATTATGATATAAAGGATCACAAACTCCATTTAAGTCGGGAGGGAGTTGCACTACTGTCAAACCATAGAGAAATCAGTAACATTCATGTCATGCTTATTTAGGCCAAGATGGCTCACACATTTATGTGAGCTTAAATCTTAAAGACCAAAAGGTTTGTGTTGCTCTGACTTAGGCAGTAGCTCCAGAATCTTTAGAAAGTCTTTTCCTGACAAGTGGATCTAATTTTGAGGGTATTTTATGCTAGTCACTTTGATAACACAGACTTAGCACACTGGGAGGATTGTTTCACCAGGTCAAAAATATTTTAGTGCATAAATACATGAGGTCATGTGTGGGCTTTAAGTCAGGGATGTAATTCTGAACTTCAGAGTTTTCATGGGAAAACAGGTTACTGATCCGAGCATGTGGGAATGACACATCTCCTGGGCTTCATGAGAGGGGAGATTTTCAGCAGTAAGCGAAAAGAGAGCTTCTGACTGCTTGTTTTTAAATATCGTCCCACAGATTTTTCTCCTGATTTGGCCAACTAGGAATGCAAGGTTTATCATCTGAATTTCTGCTTTCTAAACCAAATTGAATCCTTGAGGGTTTTGTTGATGTTATTGTTAGTTTGTGTTTGGTTTGGTTTGGATTTTGTTTTCTATCCAGTTCTGGAAACTGTATTGTGCGACTAACTCAAAAGTCTTCATGGTCTTCACTCGAGGCTTCTTCATTTTTTCCTCCAAGCAGAGCAGTATTGGTCTACTGTGTAGTGCTGTAAGCATGTTCCAAAATCACATGCTAAAATCTAGGGAGGAAAAAGAGACACAGAGAGAGAAACAGATTAGGCCAGCAATTGATATAGTAAAACATGCAATGTTATGAGGCAAAACATCTGGAAAAAATAGATTAAAAATGATCATTTTAAAAGCCCACCCATAAAAAAACAGCAAGTGTCTTGGTGAATCCCAGCAGAAAAGTACTTTGCAAACTGTATTGTTCCCTGTGATCAGTATTATGGTGTTTCACATGTATGTATAAATGTTTTAATTATTATGATTGTCCCATGTAATGTTTGATAATTCTACTCCTTTGGGAAGTTGATTGCAAGAGAAAAGCACAAAATATTGTTCCAGATTTCTAGCCTGGGGAATTGCCTCAGAGGCTTGTCTTGGTTTATTTTTTTGCCTTGTTATTTCTTGCCCCCTTTGGAAATCTTTCATTTTTTTCTTCCTTAGGACAGAATTTCAATTAGCAGAAGGATAATGCTATCAATAGGCATTGAATATCCTTAGAGAAAGATCTAGCTGGGAGTTGCCAATGGAATAGCTGGAATAGCCTGACAGTAGAGGTCCTGTAAATCTTAGACTACTCTTAAAATAATAAGTTTGCCTTTCAGAGGAGGAGTGAAAAGGGTAGAAAGGAGATTGCTTATTGAAGTGCTATGTTCAGCTGCAAAAGACGATGACAAAAGAAGACTGTATTAAGGACACCAAAACTGCTGGATCTGACTGAGAAAATGTGTAGATAAACTTGAGGTTTAGTTTTCATCAGATGACTGAAAGAATTTCTTGTTGATCCTTCACTCCTAAGAGGGCTGAAAGAGTTGAAGGAGGCCACTGGAAGTTACAGGAGCCCATGTGGAGTAGAGGATGCTGGACTGTGCTCTGGAGCAGCTATGCTCTGAGCACAGAGAATTGTTCTTTTTGCCTTTTCTGGTTCTGAAAAATCAGAAGTTTTAGGGTGAGGCAGCATCCTCCCCTCTTCCTGCATCTGTCCCTGCTGATGATTCACTTGTGAAGAATGATGGCATTAACAACACTCCTGGGCTGACTGAATATATTGAGTTAGATATGGGAGAACAATTTTAAGAATCTGCATGGGATTTGAAATTCCTCCAGATGCCCCTGAACCTTTTGATATATTGGACATTATTTTACTTTTACTTTATAGAAAATCCCTTTCGCTGAAAAGCTGGGCTTTGTGTTGTGGGTTAATCAGAAGTGTGCTGCATCTCTGATGTTATTGTTGATATTACCAGTATAGGAGGCTGGGGAAAAGACCATTTCCCTGCAATCCCTGAAAGTGTATGGAGTTCAAGATGTGTATTGGGTTTACAAGGTTTTGGTAGCAGGGGGGCTGCAAGGGTGGCTTCTGTGAGAAGAGCCCAGCAGCTGCCCCATGGCAGATCAGAGCCAGCTCCAGATGGCTCTAAAGGGACCCCATGGTACGGAGCTGTGTGGGAGCAGTTCTTGAGGAGCTGCTGCCTGTGGGAAGCCCCTGTGGGAAGGACCCCGCATGGAGCAGGGGCAGAGAGGGACCATGAAGGAGCTGCAGAGATGCAGTGTCAGGGACTGACCGCAGCCCCCATTCCCCATTCCCCTGAATCCCTTGGGGGGAGGATGTAAAAGAAATTGGAGGGAGGAAGGTGTTTTAAGTTTGCTTTTAGTTTCTCACTGTTTAGTCTGCTAGTGATAGGCAATAAATTACATTAATCTCCCTATGCCAAGTTTGTTTTGCCCATGGTGATAATTTTTGAGTGATTTTCCTCTCCTTATCTCAAGCCTTGAGCCCTTGTCACTGTATTTTCTCACTTTTTTTTTCATTGAGGAGCGGGAATGAGAGAGTGGTTGTGGTGGAGTTCAGCTGCATAGAAGAGTAAAATCACTACACATTGCATTGGTCTTGAGCATGGATATTTCTTAGGGAAGGGTGTCAGGAATATAAAAAAAAAAAAAAAAAAAAAAAAAATGTTGGGGGAATTGATGCATTGATGCAATGAGGCCATTTCTCACCATACATATTTCTCCTCCTGTTTCTCATCATCCCTGGATGAAGGAACATTGCATTTAGCCTCGATCCGTGTGAGTAGGGAGTGTCAGGCCTTAGAGCTGGTGTCACCCCTCAACAAGGAGGAAAGAAAATCTACTAATCTTCTAAGAGAAGGTCCCATCATTGTTGCCTTGCATTGCTGTATCTGTTCCCAAATCCTTTATATGATGGAAAGAGTCAAATGAGCCTGCAACCATTGGCCAAGATGGCTACTGTGATCTTCATCTCAGGCCATGGCTGTCCTGCTGTGAGTGCTTTGATACCTTCAGAGGAGAGAATGGGAGCCGATGTCTTGAGATCAGAAGGATCTGACAGTACACAACTCTGCCTTCACCTTCAAACTCCTGACCTTCCTCATTCACCTGGCAAGTTTTACAGGCTTAGATCACCAGAAATGGTGCCTAATAAACATCCTGGCATGAGACACTGCAGGCCTCTGACTGCTGTTTGAACTCGGGGCTGGAGAAGCTATTGAAAGCTTTCAGAGATAAGACACACATGGTCCAAATTCCACCGGCTCCTTTATCTGCTCACATCTGGTTATCTTCAATGCAATCTGCTGCAGCACAATTTCTGGCTAATTGCGTAGTGGCCTCAGCTGTGTTGGGGTTAGGGACATTCTGTGAAGGCCCCTGCTAATCTATTCCAGAAGTTCAAAGGAGCCACAAACACCCTTTGGTGAATTTTTCAGATTAACTTGGGCCAGGCAAAGTAAAAGATGCCATCACCTGGCCAAAATGGTCTGGCAGAAGGAAGCAAATATTCCAGGAGAGAGGACTGATACCATTCATGATACCACTGGCAAAGGTTTTGTCCAAAGTCTGCTGCAGAATTTGACTCCAATGAAGAAAATTAGAATCACAGAATCACAGAATTGTTGAGGTTGGAAGGGACCTCCAGAGATCATCTAGTCCAACCCCCTGCTCAACCAGGGTCACCTAGAGCATGTTACACAAGCTATGGGAATGTTTTTGTGATGTGCTGTTAGAAGGAAGAACTTGAGCTCTGGACTGCAGCTCTGCAGGACACTGCATACTTGATTCACCACCGGGGTTTTTTTGCCATCTAAGTCTAGATAAAAGTGGCAAAGAAAATACAATTATGCCTGCTTTCAAATCGTGGTCTGATAGTGAGACACCTTACATGGCCAATTTATGGTAGATGTTGACTTCAAAATCTTATTTTCTGAATTATCACTGTTGCAACTGAATGGGCATTTTCACACCGAAGACATTATTCATGTTATTCAAAATACCCTTTTTCTTTTTCCTTGCTTAGGGAATGTCCTTGAGAAAGGGTATGTACTCACTCATATGTTTGTATATTGCCAGTATGTCCATGGCTAAATATCTTCAGGAAGAATAATCTGCAACAGAAAAGGATGCACAGCTTTGGCCACCTGTCCAGTGTCTTTCAGTATTCATAACCAGAAGAAACAAAAAAATGTCTGTCCAGTTGGGAGGCAGAAACAACAATCATAATTAAAAAATGCAGAACAGACAGTCATCACTTTTCCAAGCCATTCAGAGCTTTAAAAAGCGTGTTCACAGAAGTGTTGGAAAGTGTGTGACTAACAAATAGTTGGTTAGGAATACGACATAACTCACAGAAAGAATGACAAATGCTCAGTCTGTGGGATAAATTAAACTTTGAAAATATTCTGCCTAATCACAGAATTCAGGCTTGCATGAGGCTGGCAGCAGTTTTAGGATGGATGAACTTTCTTCCTGAGATTTCTCTCTGGATCGACTTCTGGGCTCTTCTTGGAACAGCAGGTATTTCCTTGTGATGGGGTGGGAATCCCAATTCATATCAGAAGAGTGGGGAAAAACTGTACCTAAAAATAGTGGCATCAAAGGAAAGGAAACCACTGTCTTCTATCACACAGAGAATGCACAAATCTGGTGAGATGCTGTCAGCAGGAAAAAGATTGAAGACAAGGAAGATCTGGAGTTACCCGTAGGCCTGCTGAGTGGGTTATTGGGGTCTGTGGGTTGGCTGAAGCCCAGCATTAACCCTTATACTGCTGCAAGGAGAGGCCAGCACAATTATCCTTGTTCCTTGCTCCCGCTGTCAACTTGCTGTGTCTGAGAAACAAGCCTCATTCTGCCCTTTATACGAGACACGAGAGGAGGTAAAAAATGCCAAAACTCTTTCTAAAATCAGAACTCCCATAAGTGTTAATGGGACAATATTTCCTTTTCCAGCCACAGCATGAACCCAACAAAGAATTCCTGCTGACTGCATTTATCCATCTGTACTAATATTTCCTGGAGATCACTCCAGAAATCTCTTTTGGAAATCACTGTGGGTTGTCTGCAGTGTGAGCCTTGCAGAACCAAAATACCTCAGCTCTGCTCCTTTCCCTGCTGCCATGAGCTCAGCAACGCATGGAAACACCTCAGACTCAGTTCATTTCAAGCCCAGGTAACCTTGATGGATTATATTGCTCCAAGACATCAGCAGATCTTTCAGGTATATGAAAAAGGAGCTGAGACAGGACCTTAAACCTCACACACTGTACCTATATTGACTTGATCTTGGAGTCCAGACGTGCCAGCCACCAACATCATAAAGAAACAGCACTACACATGGCCTCTGGACTAGTGAGAATGCCTACTCTGTACTTAGGGTCACAATAATTACTGGATGGACAAATGGTTCCTGCCATGGCCACTGCTATTGACCCAGCTTCACCAGATGAAAATTCCTCAGTCAAGTCTAAAAAAAAATAAAAATAAAAAATAAAAGATCAGAGGTGACGTGATGATGGAGGACAGTCTAATTCCCAGGAAACAAAATTCAGGAAAACGCCTGGAGGTTTTGTCTTGAGGAAGGAAAGATAAGGTTTGCATCTGTTTCACTTGCCCAAGGGTGAGATTATGCAAGTCTCAGACTAAGCAAATCAAGATCAAAAGGAAGAAAATTAGAAAAAGGGAGAAGAACAGAAAAATGGGAATAGCTTATGCTAAGGTATTGCTCCAGGGCTTACTTCTTCCTGTGATGAAACTTTCAAAGCCTACAACATGCTGAGAGATTTATTTTTTCTCCTCTTTCCTATCTTCTAAACTGATCCATTCGCTTTTCCCTGGCCCCCTTACAGGAGGTGCTGGAAGATTTCTCATAATACCCCTCCAGGGGTCTGGGGAAGGGATGCTCCCTTGGCAGGCAGGTCCCAGTCTGACCCATCTTGCAGTCAGCTAGGGCAGGTGATTTGCCTACTCCTTGTTCCCAAGAAGTATCTGTGCCAGATCAGTTTCAGATATATGGTCAGCAAGGGGGAAAGAGAAAAATCTTTCTTCTTGCTGCACATCCTGTTGCCTCTACTGTTTTTGTCTTTTGTTGGGTTTGGAGGAACCTCCACACCTCCTTATGCAGCCTCCATCTGCAACTAATTACAATGAGCATCCCAAGTGCCCTGAGATCATGGACAGGAGAGGTTTTCCCGTGTTGGTAGTCTTCTCCCAAAGAAGTCATCTGTACGCCTGTGTGTTTTGCATTGCTTCATGCACTGTCTTCAAACTTCCTTCTCTGCTTCAGACTTCCCCTCCTGTTTGCTTGCTCTTTCTCCCAGCTGAGGCCCCATCTCCTCAGCTCTCTGGCCTCCTTACCCCATTATAAAGTGAAATGCAGCCTGAGAACAGAGGATCAGTTAGCACGTCACATGCTGGACAAGGTCTTGGTGCACCGCAGCAATCCTGAAGCTGTCTGCTTTTCTCCCACAGTATTGGAGAAGTACCTCTATTTCCAAATCCCTTGCCAATGAACAAGGAGATCTCAGATTGCTCAGAAGCCCTGAACACCTCATCCCTAACACAAGAAACAATTATGTCCAGTTCATCAGCAAGGCTGAGCCTTCAGCTGCATTCCCTAAAGCAACAGTGATATTTTCAATGCCATCAGCCCTACACAGGGCTGGTAATCGTGGCACCAGGTACACATGAAGCTGTGACTCTCTGCAGTCACACCTGGAGGCCAGGCAGATAATTCAGGGTGTTAAAAATGCTTTAGGCATTGAATTACAAGTATTTTTCGTCCCCTCTTTCTCTGTCATGAGAATACCAAAAAGAAGGTAGATATAGCTCATAATACTCAGCCCTGTACATGCTTAGAAATGGGGTAAAACCAGAACCTTTTGGAAACAGAACAAACACTAAAATATATGGGACCTGGGATGCTAGAGAGCACAAAATTTTATAGTAAAAATTTCTTCTTCAAACTTTGCCAGGTCTTTCCATGTTCTTTGTAGACAGCTCCGCTCTCTGTCCAGGGAATGTGCACTGCAGCAGGGCTCTTGGTTTTTGTACTGCTTTGTTTCATATATTGGAAGTCCTTCGTCTACAAAGGGAGCTGTCCTAGCTCAGTGCTCACAGTCCAGAAAATTTACCAGAAATAAGAGACTGCTGAGAAAAGCCCCATGGGGATGAAGAAGAAGACGGCAGTAATACTGAAGAGGGTATGTTTGGCTTCTTGGTTCAGCCTCAAAAATTAAAGGCTGTTTTCCCTTCATAATCTGGAAAAAGATAAAAAAATAAAGCTGGTTATTTCTCAGATGGGAAAAGGGGAGGAAACAATCTGGACCAAAACAGAAATCTTTCAGTGTCTGTTGGGAAATTGCCTACTAAGTTTGCCTGCAGAATGATTATGCACTTTCGGGCTTGGCCCGCAGTATTAGCCAGGTCACATAACACCCATGCTCCCTGTGGCAATCAAGTGAGGCATTTTCCCCAAGGACCCCGGACTCAGCTGTAGCACAAGTGGAAGCAAACAGGCTTGTAATGACTGATTGCCTGAAATGTGTTCATTAGCTCTTGGGAACATCGGCTCGCAGAAGCAGGGCTTGTGGGCTTTGAGTCCTCCGATCTGGCAGAAGAAGACAAGGCTGGGTGGGAGGGAGGTGAAATCACAGCTCATGCGATGGGATGACACATGGTTTTCATGAGCTGGGCCAACGATAGTTTCTAGGGTCTTTTGGATATACCAAGCTCATTGGAAAGGACTCTTTGTTCAGAGCACTCACCCATTTTCTAGCAGCGGATCAAGGGGGCTTTCATTTTTCTGGTCACCTGGGAGCATCTCTTACACAGCTTCATTAGGCTCCCTAGTCATCTGTCAGCAGGGGGCCACTGGGTTCACGGCCATTAACTTGTCCTTATTCACCGCAGGCAGCCTATGGAGCTCTTTCCCTGCGACATCAGATGCTTGGAAAGGCTGAATTGTACAATATTTTCAGCAGTCAAGAGGACTCAGCCTGCCAAATTGCACAATTTGACAACACTGCCTAGCCTCTGACAATTTTGCAAAGCATCCTTTTTATCTCCTAAGCATGTCTCCCCATGTATATGCAGAATTATAATGTATATGTGATTTCTCCATTTACAGTTTTCTTCACTGTCTGAGTGCAGTCTGCGAAGCTGCCATTAGAGTTTCCAGTGCAGCAAACTGTTCTGATTTTTAATCGTGCTCTTAAATTGGGCACAAATATTTCATGTGCTTTCAAATTTATGGCACATCACAAGCAATTGTTTTTTTAACTCACGGGGCTTACACTGGAATAAAATTGATAGAATTACATAAACCGTGTGGGTGCTGAAATATTGGGTAGCAATTTACAGAAGTTGACAAAAAACAAAATTTCTGGTGTCAGAGCAGCATTACTAGTATTTCAAGGGAGTAACAGCTCTTTGGTCTCTAGGGATTTGCATGGCATAGAGAAAAATAAGGGCAAATCTCACACTTTGTTTGAAAAAGGGAATAATTTGGGAAAGTAACAAGAAACAGCTTTCTTACCAATGTCAGATTAATTAAACCTTCCTTCTGATTTCACAAAATAACGGAGGTGTATGAGGTGTATGAACCATTTATATGGTGTTCGGGTCAGGAGCCATCCTGCGTACGACATCTCGTTCTAGTCCTGATTAGGACTTGTAAGTGCTGTTATTATCATTAATAACAATCAGGATCACTGCAACGGGGGTGTTTGAGGCTGTTGTTGCGCTGCAGTTGCTTTCATAGGCTGCCTCATAGGATGGAGAAGGAAAAATGATTCACGCAACAATGCAAGCACTTCTCACGACCGGGGCTGTCATTCTCTGTTCAAGAAGCAATCAAAGCAAAGGATTTTCCTAGCCGGCTTTAGGCAGGTTAGCTTGGCATCAGGAAATTTCAGATTGTTTCATTTCTATGTTTACTAAGACTAATTACATTTCCACATCCTGGTCCACCAAACTGTCCCCAGTACCTATTTATTAGATCACTCACAGTTTCCTCATTAAAGCAGCTCCCTGTGCTTAAAGCTGTAGGAATTGTTCATTTTGGAGAACATTTAGAGCCAACATTTCCCTGGGTTTGGCTCCCAAAAAACATAGTAGAAATAATAATTATGTTTTAGGGCAAGAGAGTGCCATAACCAGTAGTTGTTCTGGATGATGACGTGGAAAAGGCTTCCCCAAACAATCTGGATATGACTTTTCTGTACCATGACCACCACTCCCTGGGACAGATACCTTCAGCACTGCAAAGGCAGATGCATTTATTTGGGATTCTCTATTAGCAAGAAATTGGGATCTTGTAACAGTTGGATGTTACCATTGGTGTTATTCACCTGCCTATCTCACCCTCGTGTGAGGCAGAGGTCTGACTCTCATAGGGGCCATCATTTTAGCTCTCCCTCAACAACACTCTTCTCCTTGTCTTGTGCTGTCCCCACCACCCAGCTGGCTGTAGCACTTCCCCAGCCCTACTTCAGCTCAGCAGCTTTCCCCCAGTCCACCCACATGTCCTGCACCTCCATCCTTTAGCAAACAGTCCTTCCCCTGGCTCCTATCCTTCCTTATCATCCCCCCAGCTCCATGGATGCCTGTAGCTGATGTCCATGGGTGGTCAGGGAGAGATGCTGCACGTCTGCATGATGGTGAATTTTCCTCCGTGGGAGAAAAGCCATCTCCTTCCTCCACTGCTGCTTCATGCACCATTTACTCCTCCCGTATTCGCAGCCCCCAGAGAAAGTTACCGTAAGTCACTGGCTGGGAACGAGGCGAGCTCTGAAACCTGCCACCATCCATCACGGCAACAGACACGCCGTGGAAGGGTTTCGTGGCACAGCGCCAGGGCTAATGGCCTGAAACGCTGCTCTCTCTCCCTCTAACCTGCTTTGGAGAGTGGGCACAGATGCTAATTGCAGTTCTCTCTGCCTCTGTGAACGAAGGGAAGAGGATGTTCGAGGGAGCAGGGAGGTATTTAATGGTGGGTTCAGTAGTAAAACTGTGAAAAGGAGAAGGGGAAGGAGCAGTTCATGTTGCAGCACAGTGCTGAGTCTGCTGGCAAGATCACATCATGCAGACACCTCTCGTGCACCACACCATTGTCAAAGGCTCTGCCACCAGCCAGCTCAGGATGCCTAGTGGCAGTGAACCACCTTCTTCTCCTCACTATTCCGTCATTTCACAACCAAGATGGCTTTGAAATCCCCCTTCCTGTGCCTTAAAGAACTGTGGTTTGGGATCTTGCTTCTACCCAGAGCCCAGGGCATTTTCCTGGATGACCATATCCCCTCACCACCTTCTCCAGCTGTGGGATGGCCAAGCAGCTGGGCACTCTCTTTGCTCTGGTTCCTCATCAGCGGTGGGGTGCAGGCAGGGATCCCAGATGATGGGAAAAAGGTTGGGGATAATGAAATATAGGAACTATGTTTCCCACAAGGAAAAGCAAAATCACAGAATCACAGAATGTTAGGGATTGGAAGGGACCTTGAAAGATCATCTAGTCCAGTCCCCCAATATTTGCAGTATTATTGACAAAGTAAATAAACAATTAGCAAATACATCATTACTTTCTTTTCAGGGTCTTTTGCAAATAAATAAATATTAATAATAAAACAAAACAAAGCAAAATACCTGACTTTGACTCCAAATACTATTTTCTGTACCTCTGAGTAGAAAACTCTTCTTTTCCACTGGTCCAGCTGCAGCAGAAAACTATATATATATCAAGTTTTCAGACAAACCTCATGTGGTCATACTTAGTAATGCACCTGACACTACATTACATGGAAGTCAGAGCTACCTGAATCCCTCAGAGGATTTAATTCTGTTTCAATACAAGGCCAAAAGGTGGGGTGAAATGGTGTGTATATATAGACATGGCATATAGGTATGAAATACGGGTCTGGAATAAAACTGCCTAGATCTTGCTCTAGATCTCTTCTCCTTGAGGTCAGGCTTCATTGACCTAACTTATATTGAAGGCCTTATAATATTTTTCACTAGTCTGGATGCTTATTTACTTCTGAAGGCCTTGATCCATCAGTAGGAAACATCAACAGGACTAAGTAGAGGCTGGCTGGCTGAATCTGGTCTTTGCCACCTGTAGCTTTGACTTCATGGACAGAGGGGGTTTCTATTCAATTTCCTTCTTCCACCACACTCAGATCAGTGCAGTTATACAGGTTTTATTTCCTAAACAGCCTGTCTTGTAGATGGAGAACTGTTCTTGTCAAAACTGAGTAAAAACCCATCTGCACAGGCAGATTGGTTGTTCCTAACATGGGTTTGGGATGGATCCTTTGCAATTTCACCCCCTTCAGAGAATTCAAAGAGGAGAAGTCTTTAAGGGATGCCAAGAACTGGGAGCATCTTACGTGTGTGAGGTGGAGCCATGAAGGTGACTTTGGCCTTGCAGGCAGCTCCTGACCTACTGAAACAAAACTGCTCTGATCCACTACAGGAATTATCTGAATGGGACTGGACCTGTAGGAGGCCTCCTGCATCTTGGAGCAGTCACCATCAGCAGCCAGCAACCACTCTGCCACTGCACAGGAGAATCCATGACACAATTGTCCGTTTCATGTCCCATGAGGCACAGAAGACTCTCAAGTACCTTCAGGTGACATTAAAAGCCTGTGATGAACCATCTCAGGAATGGAGATCAGGAGGTTCCTATTAACCACAAATAAAATGTAGCTATAAGCATTAAATCCTAGTATGAAAACAGCTCTGCAAAGCTCTCATCCATACAGCCAGTGCCCTGGATATCTTCCTGATATCTACCTACACCTTGCATGCAGAAGAAACCCAGGCAGACCTCGTTCATCCCTCCACTTTCCCTCACTGATGCAGGGACAACAGCCAGAGGACACAGTGGTAGCCAAGCTTGCTGTGAGCAGAAGCCCTTTGCATCCCTGAACACACAACCAGCCTCTCCCTGCTACATGATAGCCCCCAAAGCCATGGAGAAATCACACTAGAAATGTGTTCTCCTGAACAAACACTCCTTGCCTGATCCAACCGTGGGAGAGTTTTCAGTTGCTGCAACCGCTTTCTATCTTCACCTTTTATCCAAACAGGGCTTTTATATGTGTCAGAAGCACACCTGCACCCTCATTTTCTGTTCTGGAGAGTCACAGGAGCTCTGCAGGCTGTGATGCTCGCTTTGTGCAGATGGAGCCAACCTCAGTTCCAGCTCCAGACTTTGTTTGCATCTATTCCCAGGCTCAGCCCTCCCTCTTGAAGTTGAGACTGAGAGGGAAAAGAAAAAAAAAAAAAAAAACAAGGGAGAATTTAGCAGCATTTAAAACCAATCTAACCAGAGAGCAACTTTTAGATGAAGTCAATTAGGGTCAGAGGCTCCCAGCTGTCTGGATGTCCCTGCTGAGCCTGCTGCAAACCATAGTTCAGGACACCCCTGTCACTGACTGCAGGCAAGCAGGGAAGATGCATTAGCCAGTAAAGTCCAGAGCATGATTAATCTTTTCCTACTCATTTTGATGATGCTGCAGTTGCAACAGATGTTCAAGTGCCTCCTGGCAGTGATAGATCCCCGCATGGTCTTGACTTCTTACCAGGAAAGTAATGATAACAGTCACAGATTCCCAGGGCTGTGTCAGCTGGAGTGATTTTTTTTTTTTTTTTTTTTTTTTTTTCTTTTTTTTTTTTCCCCTCTGGAACATTCTGCATATTTTCTGGAAGGCTTCCTTATGAGATACGATGTGCTCATATCATAAGCTGACTCTGGCCCAGAGGTCACTTGGGTGGATCAGGGAGTTAGGAAAAACATTGTCCTTTCCAGGGATCCCAACATGGAGCTTCCCACTGGAGTTACATCAGAGTGCCAGGACCCGTGGCTGGTATATAAAATTGTTAAGTGAAGCACACTTCATGCGATGTGACAGATGCACAAGGACGAAGACGAAGAACCTGTGCTCTACCCCTGATTTAATTTTGCAGCAGAGCAGAGAGCTCGTGGTCAGTTCTGTCTCTGGCAGGCAAGCGGGGATTTTTCCTTGCATGGCCCCTGCTGACATTACAGTAGCTGAATGCCTGCAGCAGAGCTAGCTCTGTGCCCACTGAGAGTTTATGATCACCAAACGCCAAGAAAGCAGTGGGAGGAGAAGCTATTCCCTAGAAAGTGACAGTGGCCAGTGCTGCTGGATGAGGTAGCTCTCAGAGAGCTCTTACTGCTCCTTGGTGTTGTTTTCGCTGTTTATTAACACGGATGCTAATCCTCCCCTGCAAGGCTAGGTGTTAAGACCAGAAGGACCATTCTGATCCTGTCTGACCTCCAGAGACACCTGCCCACTCACTCCTAGTCCAGGAGCTAATACAAAAGGGCAGGGCAAGGTTTTTAGATCCCTCAAACTACAAAGATTCCAAGGGCAGAAGCTACCCTGTCCAAGCTGATTCACTTTTGCTGACGATCCGTCTCACTTAAAACATTTTTTTTTTTAATTTTAAATCCTTCCATCTTCTCCTTCCTATTGCTGGATCTCATTCTGCCTTTGTCTGCCAGCTGCATTCAGACGTGGCTGTCAAGAGCTTTCAATGGAAAATCCTATAGCTCCTCCTACCCCAATGCACTCTGTTTACAAATCAGTGAAGAACTTTTTTTATGTGGCATTACAGAGCTGCAAACTCTGCTCAGCAGATAAAAAGTCACTCAAAATTCTTTCCTGCGTCTTAGATTACATCCAGCAAAGGTGTATTCCACTGTCAGAGCTGAAATCTTCGTGGCAATGATGAGAAAAATTGCTCCCCACACTGCACTGGGCATGCAAGGCTGAGAGACGTGAGAAATGTCATGTGCATATGAAATATTTCTGGGATCTGTGGAGAAAACACGGCTCTGCAGAAAAGCGGCTGTGAGGCACAAGGGCTCCAGCAAGTCCTGTTTGCTGGGGCTGTGGGAGTCAATGTTTTTCGGTGAATGTCACCACCTTGCATTTCATTCAGATCTCATTCAAGAGGAAAACAAGAACAGGACTCATCCTACCTGCCTTTAACCAGATCTGGGGTACATGACTGCATCTCACCCTTGTATAGTCAATGGCAGGCACTTTGGGGTCATAACTCAGTCACTCTGTTTTAATTGTGTGCAGGGAGGAGGTGTGTCGTGCTCTACTGAAGCCTTTTTCATTCCCCTAGCTGTGAAGGCAGCTGAGGGTGACTGGCTGGAAGAGAGATAGAGATGCCCACATACACTCAGAGAAATCTCAGAACACCCGCAATTGTGAAGCAAATGAAAACAGAGACAGCAGCATCTGCAGAGGGCATGAATGCTCATCTCTGAGGCACAGCTGTCTTCACTCATCTCGAG
This sequence comes from Nettapus auritus, assembly GCA_011076525.1. NCBI lineage: Eukaryota > Metazoa > Chordata > Aves > Anseriformes > Anatidae > Nettapus > Nettapus auritus. The sequence continues at coordinate 2,846,340 of CM021765.1, forward strand.
GGGTTGTTAACTCTTAAGCTGTGTTACATGTCATGATTGCCAGTTGTTTTTTTCAATGCTGATTAAAAATGCATAAAAGGGATTTCTATGTGCGAAAGTTGTGCTGGTGATGCTTCATTCTGCTATCAGAAACGAGGGATCCTGTCTTACGCACGGATCTTGGGAATAATATCCAACCTTTTCTGCCTGCTTTCCACTCCCATATAAACCCTGACAACTGCTTCTTTCTCTGTAACTGATGTAAAATCGTGTTTCTTTGCAGGTCACTACAATCTCAGCTCATGGCAGTAGGGAGGCAAATGCGATGTGCAACCATGTTCTGTAAATTAACTTATTTCAAAACAAGCACAACAAAGGGATGATCAGATGAATAAAGAGCAGCAAAGCTGATTTTAGGAGAATAAACTCACCTCGTTTCATTTCCTGAAACAAATTAACACTCAGAAAAAAATCACCGGACTGCATAAAAACTAGGGAAGGTGGCAAAATTCCCTCAGCCAGCCGGCGGGGATGGCAGGAGAGCAGAGATGGTGAACAATAATGAGAGAAATCAGAGAGCCTGTCAATACATTTAGGCTAAAAAGGGGTCAAACCATCAGAACCAGAATGTCTGGAACATGGGACAAAAAGGAGGATATGGGACAAGAAAAAAAAAAAAATGTACCTGGAGCTGGGTTCCTTCATTTCAGAGATTATGTAATGTGGCTCTGAAAATAGCAGTGGACAAAAGCATCTCATCTGGTCTTGTGTTCCTAAAACCACCCCTTTTCTTTCTGTTCCTTCTTCCGTTTCCTTGCAAATATACCAAATAAAGGAGGCAGAAATACCTACCGTGGTTAAAACAGCCTGGGTGAGGTCAGCCCAGCGCAGAGGCAAGATTTAGCACTGGGGCCTGGGAGGAAGAAGCAGGTGGAATTGTCTCACATCCCAGACAATTATCTGATTAATGCTTCGAGCTAGAGGGAGTCAAAGGGAGGACTTCATAATTCCTAGGCCACTAATCTCATGATCATTTAACGTCTATGAGAGGAAGAATCCTTCTTTCTTTCCATGAGGGGGTCTGGCTGAAAAATGTAAGTGACAAAGCAACCGGCTATCAATTAACTTTATGAGTCAGCTGCTCTCTTGCTGTGCCTCTGAATTCATCGTCCAGTACTGGCCACAGCACCATTTCTGCTACCCTTTTCTGCTTGAAGAGGAAAAGTGCTTTCACACCTCCCTGTCAAGCCTTTTTGCCGCACCCTAACATTTTAGGCATGCTCCTGTCTACCTTGCAACGTGACAGAGAGATTTTCTGCTTATTGCTGGTTATTAGAAGACATTTCTCCTTCTTCTGACCTCTGCGGTACCGGCTCATTCATGCAGAGAAAGTGAATGCGTATCCTATTATCCTTCGAAGGATTTTACAGCCTGTGTAAAGGTTTTGGGCCCAGAGTTTGTACCTTATGTTAGGATCACAGTACCTGTAAGGAGATAACTCTGCTATCTTATCTTAAAATTACCCCAACTTTCAGAAGAATATAGATAAAAAAGTTATGTATGAAAGCCTAACTAAACAGCTATTTTATTTTATTTTATTTTTTTAATGGAATTGTAATGAAGTGGAAAGATTTCTTTTCTCTGAATGGTTTGTCTAGGAGGAGGACAGACATTTCCTTGCCTTTCCACACAATCCCAACTTTGCAGAGGTGCCTTGACAGAAGAGAGTCTACCACCGGAGCCCATGTCCATCCCCGGGGATATTCAAATTCAAACTTTTCTACAGACTGACACCTCTTTTATTGATTATCTGGAGCAATCAATCTACTAACCTCTGTCTCATTTTGGAGATGCTGATGTCCTCACCTCAAACACTCAGGCACTGCCACATCACATCTTGAACAGTTTTGTGGAAACACATTGCTGCATGGTCAGGAGAGACATTGCTGCAACAATACGAGCTTGATCCTTGTGAGATCCTCAAACACAGTGCATATGAAGGACAACAGTGATTGATGCTCCAGCCACGCAAGATGTGTCAGTCACAATTGCACTTATTTGACACCAGAGAATCCACCCCTAAGTATAAGGGAGGCAGAGAGAGGCCTCCCGAGTAGGTACTCTAATATCTGGTGACGGAATAACTCATGGTGCAGCCTTGGTAGTCCTCTGTTACAAAATAAATAACTATGAAACACATCCCCGTAGTCTCTGATAAGGGACTATAACCCATATGGTGCTGAGTTCACATCCTAAGAGGCACCATTCCAGCAGCTGGAGGCAGTTGTTACTCTACCTGTGCTGATCATTCACTGCAGATTAATTCCAATAGTTTTTGTTACTCTTTTGCTCTAATCTGGATTTGTAGTCCATTGGTTTAACCCATTAGGCTAGAGAAGTTTATTTCCATGGCCAGGTAGGTCTCCTCTATAGATTTGATTTTGGTCTCTCCTGCACAGGGCTGTTGCTCCTGATTCAGACTACAGAAATGTTCTGTGTTGAGGTGACTTCTGAGCAGGACTATTGAAATTAAAGCAACTTGTCCATCCTGCCAGGGCCACCAACAAGTGCCGATCTCATTCAAGCTTGAATTGTCATCTTGCATTCCCAGTGCCAGGCTGCTGGGCTTCAGCCCCCATGCAGCCCCTGCAAAAAACACCTACAGGAGAGCCCTGTGGTTTGGCACAGCTCATGATGGGGTCTGCCAGGCTGTCCTAGGCTGTGCTAACCTCGAGCACAGAGTTCATTGAGATCATCAGTCCTCATGTAGGCATTCACTGGTTGATGACCACCACGTAGTTTAGTGCACTTGTTCCATATATTGAGATGGGTTTCATATGCAATATACACTACCACCACAGTAGAAGTGAAATTCAAGCTGGAAGACAGACGTGTAGAAATTATTGCACCCATTACTTTATCCAGAGAGCTCTAAATCTATCCTCATAAATACTAATAGCCAAAATATTGATTCCCGTGCCCAGAAATGTGGCACTGACATCACACTGCTTAATGGTGTCTCTAGGGTAGAGACAGAACCTAGGAAAGAGTAAAACAGAGTGGCCAGAAGAGAATCAGAGAGTGTTACACTCAAGATCTTGTTATGGGCAAAAGGGACACAGCTGGAGCCATGGGCTTGTTAGCCTAACTGGAGTCTTAACACTAATCAAAGGCAACAAATACTTCCCTGGAAGGAGTGGGATGTTCACAGTGGGGTTTCTTCCTGCTCACACTTGGGCACCCCCAGAGCTATCTCTATCCCCTCTGCCTCCTCAGCCCCCTTCCCGGTCCCCAATGCCCGTAGCAGAGCTGCCCAGCGCCCACCGGGCACGCATGGGGCTGCTGTTTGTTGGGGGTTACCAGTGCTCAGCTCAGGCTGAGTCCTTGGGTCCCTCGGCCATGAGATGCTTGTGTCACCCAGTTCAGCCCCCAGCAAGCCCCCAGCAGAACTTTATATGCACAAAAAAATGCTCTTTCTACTTTTGTATTTATGATATATTTGGATATCAGAATTTCCATGTATATTTAAGAAATTGAGGGAACTGATATTTGGAAATAGCTCCAGAGGAAGGTGATTTAAAGATAGGTTGTGATTAATGTGATTTTACTTGCTGAAATCAAATTGGGAAGTCAGGCTTTAGAGAAATGAAATCATTTTGGGTATTTTCTTCTTCTCCATGGTTTAATTTCTGATAGGAGTTACTAGTGTGACCAAAGGATTTACCATTTCTTGGTTTTAACTTTACTCTTCAGTGAACTCATTATATCATAAATTACTTCTCATACAAGATCAGATTGCTTTACTTTATGACTGCGCCATTAAAAAATAAATAAATAAAATAAAACCGTTTTAACAGTTTGTGAAAGGAAATAAAGCAGTAGCTTTCAGTTCCTGAAAGTGGCTCTGTAACATCTCCATCTTCATCACCTTGCAGGAGTTTGAAAATTATAAATGAGCAATCTTCTTCTGTTCTGCTGTAATGGTTAATTTCTAATAACTGGAAAACATCTTAAGACCTGCTCAGGTTATGCAGCTATCCACTTAACGGTGACATTCCTTGGTGTTTTCATATATTCTACAGCGAGAGCTATTATGTATCTTCTGTCATTTTGAAACCCTTTGCCAGATGAGGAAAAGCGATTTAAAACACAGTTATATAACCCGCGGAACCAAATGACTGCTTATATATAGCACACTTCTCAGTACAAGGCAGTATATGAACTTAGCAATTAGTCAGAAGCTAATATTCGCCTTATTTGTCATTAATTTGTAGACAAAAATGGTTTCTCCCAAGGTTAACATTTTCAATATCATCTGCAAATGATGGTACCTTGCCAAAGTTCAAACAATTTGAACGTAGTGCACTCTTTACATTTTTAAATATTCCTAATACAGTTTTTATTGCTCTCTTGAAAATAATTAGGCAGAAAATGGATTATTCCCCTTTCAATGAACAACTATGGGAAACATTTTGAAATTTCATGCTTTCAGGCACTACTGGCCACAGAAAGAAATATGCCCTTTTCAGCCAAGACCTTAATTATATTATCAATTGAAAGAGGAACTAATATATTGTTGGCAATACACAAAGCATTGTCCTCTGAATCTGTACGATTTTATCTATGGGCAGATCTTGACAAATAATTAACTACTCCAATCCATGATGTTCTATATGAAGAACTATGAATAACACTGCAGCGCACCTCTGTTGCTCCTCCACTGCAAAGAATTTCAAGAGTTTTGTTTTTAGAAGCTTCAGTAGAATTATTTTTATTTATTTATTTTTAATTTTTAAATCACCGCACTTTCCCATATTTGCTGGTCCAAGTGACTGAGCAACAGGATCTGCAAAAACAAATAGCTTTTTTTTTTTTTTTTTTTTTTCCCCCCCCCCCCCTTTTTTTTTTTTCTTTTTAGTCTTTTTCTTTCTCTATTGATCCATTTCTTCATTCAGAAGGTACTGTCCGAGTATGTTTTGACCTGGTGATTGATGAAGACTAATGCAGTCACGGTCACGATCCATGTGGGGATATAATTCAATTAACTAATGAAAAACATACAGGTAGCACTCAGATTCAATGCGAGGTCATGATTACTTTGTTTGCTCCATACCCTGTATATGTTGGTCCAGTGATCTCTAGAAAATATACCACATCTGGACAAGATTTAGTGCACAATAAACGCATGAGATAAAGTTGTCTTTGGAGACTGGAGATTTGAATATAAAAGTTTGCCCCCACTGCAGTCCTTTCAGCGGACTGGACCCATTGTGAAAAGGACAGCTTTTTGCATTTTGGTGGAGGAAATACTTCATGTGTAATGCTTGTAGAAGGGAGTCAGATGCCTGCCTCAGAAAAAAGATCGGAAACACCAATTAGCCTTTATTTAAGTGATGGACAGACACATGCTGAGGACTCCAGTGGTCAGTCAGACCAACTGCACTCTAACATGTTCAGTTACTATGGAGACAGGCACATTTTTACAAACCTCTTCCAAAAAAAAAAAAAAAATCACACCAATTAGGTCTGCCTTCATGCATCACATATGCTTGAACTGTTCCCCGAGGTTCCTTAAGTAATGGTGACCGATTCATTCTCCTTACTGACATCTAAAGAAACAACCTCTACTTCCCGCTTCCTGGTCCAAATTTAATTCTAGTATAACCTCTCCATCATTTCACCATGGCCAAAAATGGGTCATTCACTGCCATGCCACAGAGTGCTCTTCATTAAAAAGCCCCAACACAAATCCCCATGGGTCATCACATAGGGTGCAATGCCATAGGGTCCATAATCAGCCTGGAAATGATCAGGGTTTGTAGACAGGAGTTTGGGAAGGAGGAGAAGGCATCAGGGTGTCTAGCTCATGCTGCTGGACAACCACAGAGCACAGTCCTTATGAAAACACCGTGGTGTTTCACATCATGTCCACACTCAGCACAGCAGAGGGACCATCATGCAGCTTTGTCTTGATCAGGAACTGTGACAGGTCAGGTTTTTTGCTTCCCTTTTGATTCTGAATTCTTGACTGCAGCCCATCTGTCAGCCAAAACGGCATTGCTACATTGCTCAAAAGTGATCTCCTGGGGTGCCCATCATCTTCAGCAACAATCTTGCAAGAATGGTAGGTCCTCCTGTGCATGCAGAGGGTAAAATGAGGACAAATGAAGACAAACCCTTTGAATACTTGGGGTCTGGGTGGGATTCACTTAGCTGAATGCAGATATCTCTGGTATAGATGTTTACTTGTGAGTCTGTTGTCTGGGCTTCCTTTGTAGTCTTTGGAGAGATCCCAGCACTTCCAGGGCATGATGCATCTCATCTCAATGAAGTTATAAAAGTAGGACAGCTGTTAATTTTACTCCATTTCCTGCAAAAGGAGAGTTTAGTTCAGATGGAGGTGCTGACATTAAGGGCTTAAATCAAGTTACCTGCATTTAAGCATCTATGAATTGAGCCCCATGGTGGGGCTCAGCTCAAGATTCATCAGCTCGTATTGACTATTAATAGTAGTGTTTGGGAAGTTATAATGTCACTGGTTTATTCAGTTTTAAATAGAAATGCTGCTCTCAGTGATTAATCTTCAGCGAATTGTTGTGAAATTCAGGGGGGTGGATAAAATTAAAGTTTTGGAGGGCAGAAAGTGCATTATATTAATTAACTCCAATGATAAAGGCAGGAGAACGCTTCTCCAAAAGCTACACGTTTCTGACTTACAAGGATTTCAGCTGATTTTGCTGAAGTTCTGAGGATGAAATTGCTATTAAAAGCTTGCACTAAAGCATAAAGCAATTGCATAACTGTGTTATAACTGGTTATCAAGAGAATAATGGGAAAACTTCTGGTGGCTAAATTTTTTTCTTTTGTTGTTTTCTTCCTAGATGGTTTTGGAGCTGAATGCCACAAGATTGCAATGTTGGCCTTTACAAACAAACACACAAGCAACTTCTTTTGTCTATTAAATCCTGAAAGTTTTCAAACACATTAAGAGTTTCCAAATGCAATTAAAGGATTCAAATAACTTGGAGGAGTTTTGACCCCTGTCTGGACTAATATTTCTGTTAATGGTTTACCAAAGACAAGAACAAAAATTCAGACTTGATCATGGCGATTTTGAAATCAGGTGAGATATTGTTCTTCACAGGTAGCTCCTTACAGGGCTGCACATTCACCCTCCGTATAAGTCAAGGCCAGAGAACATCTTTTGCATTGTTTAAGCCACCCAAGCCATAAGGAAGACTCTTAGCTTTGAATTTACGATCCCCATTAACTTCTCCAGGAAAAGTCCTCTCCCTTATTAAATCATTCCCTGGGAGGGGACGACTGCACAAACCATCCTTGTAGGAGTGAGAATACAGCTTAGCTTTATAGAGCTCCTGATAAAAATTAATTAGCAAAACTTACTGTGCAAATTCAAGAATATGCAAATGAAAGCAAATCTGAAGGCATGTGTGCAGATTGTGTTATGTTAAATTAATGTTATATTATGTGCAAAATGTATAAATAGTTCACCTGTTTAATGAAATGTTAAAATATTTGTGGGGTAATTGGCTTTAATAGGATTTTATTAAACATATGTATAGAGACAAAATATTTTTTTTATAATTTATAACATCTATGAATTCCACTTTTACAATTCCGTTCATTTTGAAGAAAAATGAGTTTCTCAGTTTTAGTTAAGGGTTAGCAGTCTATATGCTGCTGCGGTTCATAATATTCTCAATAATGGCAAAGAATATTGTTTTATCGTTTGAAAGCGATTGAATTGGGGGTTTATACTTTACTGAGCATCATTTCATGCTGTTGAACAAGAATTACCTACGTGTGGGTCGCAGGCAGTATTTTTTCTACAGTGTGCAGGCACTTTTACATAGCTGGCAGCTGCTGATTTGTGGATACCCCAGGGACAGCGGTAACACGGTGTGTGTACATTCGCTCTTGCTAAGCCAAGACTTGATTTGCTGTTCATAACATGGATTTGTGTGCAAATGCGTTATGCTTAAGATAACAGCTGTATCTATTTCCAGGAAGAGTGAAAAAAAAGCAGGAAAAAAAAATGTGGAAAAGAGTCCTGGACAATTATCCGTAACCTGCCTGGGGAGGCTGGGCAGCAGCTCCAGTGTTGAGGGCAACTGAGAACGGATGTGGCCCAATGTGGTTAATACAGCTGGAATTCATTTTGCCTAACCTTAGACATTTTCTGCCCCCAAAGTACAGCCTGTGCCTGAATCAATCACCCTCAGACCTCTTTCCAGTATATAAGGTACAATTCATAATTTCTCCTTGAGGCGGTCACTGTAGGATGGAAGGTGTCTGGAAGTGCTGCTTTCCCCCACTGCTTCTAATGGTAGTCTAAAAAAACTGGGCAAAGGCTGGCTTTATGAGATTTACTTGTTAACTAAACCGGGACCAATGGGTAAATGGAAGATCCCCAAGTGGCTCAGAAACAGCCATACTCTGGGCTTGATTTTTCCTGATTCAAAGCTGTCGTCCCGTTGACTGTCGATGATATTTGGGTGCTCAGCATCTTTCAAGAGAAATATCTGGGAGAATCCAAACAGGGTTTTCAAGTGCTTGGGATGGGTAAGGAGTGAGCAGGGGTTACAAACGATATGGGCGAGGTGGTATCAGCAGCCATAGCTGTCAACAAGCATTCAGGTCTGTGCTCTTACCTGGTAGCTCATGTAGCTGTCATGAAATTAGACCATAATTGTTCTGTTCATAGGGTTTGTTTGTTTGTTTGTTTTGTTTTGTTTTGTTTTTTCACATTCACCAAATGAGCTCCAGTTTCCATCCCCACCTAGAGCAAACTCCTAGCACTTTAGTGGGATTGATTATCTCCTATTCATACCCATACCCTGTATTTGCCTGGGTCTCACTGCCTGCCTGTACTTCAGCCAACCCTGGTCCATGTAGCTGCCTCTCACTGATGAGCTCTCCTCTCAGTGATGAGCTCTCCTTCCCCTTTTGGCCCTGGGATCCTGCAGCATGTCAAGAGATCAGCTCCAGATGGCCCGGAGACATCAAACTGCAATTCATCAGGATGTGACTGGGCTCCGTACTCATTGCTGTCCTCCATCTGCACCATCAGGCTCACTTGCTTTCCTTTCACCCCATGGGAAGAATGTGATCCTGCCCCAGCTATTTCATGCTTTGGCTGTGGATTTTAATTACCCTTTTAAAGTTAGATCAAAAGAGATGAAGAAGGAAGGAAGACTGCAGGGATGTAGGGAGACTTTAGCCAAGTAGAACCACTTTGCTCAATGTTTTTTAGAATATTGGGAGAAAAACAGCACTTCTCTCTACAGCAATGAAGCCCCTAGCTTCTGTAGTGCTCAAAGGCTTTTAACATCAGTGTTGGACCAGGGTCCAGACAGGATGCTAATGCACCATCCTGGGGATAAACCATAAAGCCTGTGTAATGGCTGTCCATAAACTTGATGTTTTGGTTGTATACCAGCATGAATTTCATGGCTGCAGCCTGTGGGATTGGCGGTTTTGAACTTTGAACCAGCTGTTCCTACACACCTGCCATCTTTCAACCTTGTAGAGTTTCTTCATGGTGGGGCCAACACCTGGAGGCATCTCACAGGCCATGAAGTAGGCACTTCTTAAAGGTAGTGTAGACTAGAAACTAAGTTATAAGCTGCCATAACTCCCACCCAGCAGCTCACAAGCGGGGCTCAGGCAAATCCATTGCATCGTGGTAAAAGGCAAGGACTGGGGAAAGCAAGATGTCATTTAGGAAATGAGCTCAGCAAGTTTCCAGTTCTTTATGTTTGTGTCCTTGTTCCTAAAATGAGCTGTACAGTAATAGCTTTTCATAAAAGACAAGTATTTCAGTAGTGCATATTTCCAATAGACATCTAAAATGGGGGAAGATGAATCCCATTGATATTTCACTTGGTCAAGTGGATAATTCACCTTCTCTTCCCCTTTCAAGATTGAGTTATGCATATATGTGGGAAAATGGGTAAGAAAGCAGTACACCAATGTGAACTATTTAGCCCAAAGCATCACCATCTGCCTTTCCATCATTTGACTTGTGGCATAGAGTATCCTGCTTATGAAATATTCCATGTATCAGTCTGACCTCAGCCATCTTATGGAGAGCAATGTGGATCCTTTTCATGGCTACTGGAGACAAGAGAGCAAAAATCAAGGTTAAATTGCAGCAGGGGAGGAGGCCATGAGGAAGGACCAGTGAAGGATGGGGGAACCAGAGTCTTGGGCTGTGCTAAGGACCCTCAGCCAGCAGAGATCTGTGTAGGAAGAGATTGGATAAACAGTGGTTAAAAGCATGGCTTGAGTCAAGGGGGACATCACCATGTAGGCACTGGATCAACCCTATTCTCAATGAATTCTTGAATTCTGTGCATATTGTGAACGTGCACCTATGTCTCCTGGCCAAGATGCTCCCTGTTACATCTCAGAGCTATTGACTGGCTCACTTGCAGGGATCAGGATGGGTTTTCTCCCCCAGCCTGTCCATGCACTGTTCTGGGCAGTGGCTACACTCCCTGCCAAAGCAACAACCAGGATTTCTGCAAGGATCAGAACAACCCTCCTCATTTCTCCTTGCAATTACCAAATGTGTCCTAATATCAAGGCATATTTTCTGCTGCAATTTAACCCCATGACTTTCCTGTCCTGTCGCATGGCCATACAGAATCCTTCCCTTCTGGTAACCAAAGGAACTGCAAGATGAACATCCCTGCCAGAAAAAGAGACCTGAACTTGGGGTTGTATCCACCCAAGGGATGTCACTTTGCTGTTGCCAGAATGATAGGTAGGAAAGCAGAACAGGCATGCATGAAAAGAGATGGATCAGAGAGAAAAACAGGTATCTTGTTTATCTTCCTTTTTCAGATGGGAGAAACTGAAACGTATGAAAAATACATGAGTTAGGTCACGCTGGGATTCTGCAACAGAACCAGAAACTGTAGCCAAATCTTCAGGGAGCCTAGAGGAGCTGTAGTAGCTTAGTTGTAATAACTTCCTTTCCAGCAGCCACGAATGACAATCATATGTCCAAAAGCAAATAACAAAAAACCTTGCAAAAACACAAAACTAAAAAAATAAACAAACAAAACAAAACAAAACAAAAACTCTTCCCTCCTTCAGTCACCAAGGATTGTCACCTGAAACCGCACTGAACAGGCAGAAATGCCCAGGACTTGGGCAAATCAAAGGCATGGTAGATATCATGCATGGAAAGCGGCTTCATGGCTGGTTTCTACTTAACTTGGGTCACTTTAAGATAGCCACATGTTCCCTGGATATTCCTTCAAAGCTGGGATTGCGTATTTCTTGTCTCACCTGATGCTGGAAAATGAAGGATATAGTGGATTTTCCTCAATTCTTGCCCATTGGCACACCAGATGGTGCCTGTATCATCTGATTCCCATCCAAAACTAAGAAACACTGATGCATTTTCCACACATTCCACTAAAGGGGCTAGGTATTGAGACAGAGCACAAGTGTGGGCCTAGAAAAACTAAGGCACAACTTTTACTATGGTGGAGACATGGATAAAACAACCAATTTCTCCTTTTCTGAGCCCAAGGAGGAATTGAGCTCAGAGCATCACAGCCTACCTCTTCCTGCACCCAGGCATTGCCCTCTGTTTATACCTACCCTCACATCTCCTTACAGAAAACACAAAACAAAGCAAACAAACAAAAATATATATATATTTTTTATTAAGTGCCCAGAAGTGGAGAACTTAATTCCACTAGCTTCTGATAGCAAGAAGGAAGAAAGCAAAAGTTAATATTGATGTCCCATGTGATTTTATCAAAGAAAAAGGAGATTTGCAAGGAGGGGATGGGAAGTCTCCGCTGCATGAGCCATCTGGCAATTTGAGTTAATGCAGATATAATTGTGAAGCCCTTCCTGATCTGCCAGCCTGTGGGGCAGTGGGCTGGGAGATCAGATCAGCTGGCAGGGACATTGCAACCCCGAGCCCTACAAAGAGCTCCCCAAACCTCCCAGCTTCTTTTCAAAGTCATGAGAAAAGAAATTGAGAGAACAAAACAACCCAGCAAACAACCTGACCCAGCCCAAGCCCCCTGAGCAACTCTGATTTATTCTAAGCTGTCACGAAAAAAAAAGAAAAAGGAGACAACGTGAACTAGAGACAACAAATGCAATTAAAAGCAGAGGGGAGACAGGCCTTTCTTGTAATCGCTGTTTCCGGAAGGCAATATGCTGTGGATTATAACGTCTCAGGCCTGGAGTGGTACCATATGGTGAAACTCTGTTCGTTCGACATTAAATCCTGGCATTTTGCAGCTGTCAAGATAAAGCTGTTTATATGAGTAACATTGTAGTTTGTTTATAGGGAAATAATAAGTAGCAAGTTATGATTAATCAAGGTGTCCAAAGCCTGCTGCAGGCACCTGAAATAGATTGGGTTTTGCAGCAGAGGCTTTGTCTCTTAAATTATTGACAGCTTTTCTTTCTTTCTTTCTTTCTTTCTTTCTTTCTTTCTTTCTTTCTTTCTTTCTTTCTTTCTTTCTGCCTTTCTTTCTTTCTGCCTTTCTTTCTTCTTCTGGGTGTCAGTGTGCATGCTGCTGCTTCTCCCCAGGGCACATGTGGAAGTGGGGAGCTGCAGACCTCAACCCCCAGACTACTCCCTGCTCCTCCCTGCACTGCAGCCAGGAGGGAACCAAAGGAAAGGGATGGAAAAAAAAAAACCAGCTTCAGCTACATGAGATGCCAGCAGCCCGTTCCTACCAGAGCAGGATACGTCCCCTTTCCACCAGAAAAATTCCTTTAGAGGTTTGGAGGCTTTTCTCTGCACTGGTTCATGGTGTTTCCGCTGTTGAGGTGCTGGCCATCCTGTAGTTAGCCAGGTGGTGTGCACAAAAAGCCATGGCCTCTTGCTTACACCCTTCACACAGGGATGCTGGGGAGAGAGAAGAAAGTAAATGTCACATTGCTGTGAGGTTTCTCCTAATGCTGCTGATCCTCCTCCGCCATACAACCTGCTGCTGCACCTCATTGCCCCAACCCTACTAACAGCTTGCTCTTGCTCAGCCCCATGCTACAAACAGTCCGTGCATTGTAGGTGAGTAATGGTTTGAGAATGACAGCTAAAGTTGTACTGTAAGACTCAGGAATTCGGTCACCCTGATAATTGTTTTGTTTTTATGAGCAAACTCTGGAAACGTGGGGTGCATCTAGCAAGCACCACAGAAAACCTGGTTATTTGGATCCCTATGGTTATATGGTTGTCACATCCCTTGGCCAGGTGTCCATGGGATCTACCTGTTGGGTTCTCCTTTTGGCTGGATGCTCTTGCCATGCTGGGAACAAACCTTTGCACAATTTTCTGTCTAAATTTCTTGTTCTTCAAAATGATACCTAGCAGTTATTGATGGAAAGACCAGGAACAAGCTCTGTTCTGGCTATCCCTCTTCACAGGGGAAATATAAAACTTGATTATTTAAGGATGGAGAGCAGGTGGTTGATAGCAGGATAAGTCCATGGAAATCTCTGCAGTTACACTGGAAGGTCTTGCATATTGTTCTGAGACCAAGAGGAAATGTTTTATAACCAGGCCGTCTTCCCTCTGATGGTTTCCTCTGCTCCAGGCTCCCATTTGGACATTTTAATGACCTGGACCATTTCAACAGGGCATCCGAATCTCACCCCACTACTTTGGATGAGCTTTTTATCAAGCCTCAGACACAGACACGCAGGGCAGGCTTTGGCTCTAGCCTAACACACACACACACACACACACACACGTTGTAAACCCTTCTCAACAGTAATGCAACAGCCTTTTAATCTGCAGATTCATCACTGCTATCCTCCCCCCGCAAGACCCTAAGGAGATTTATACCTCCTTCTCTGCCCCTATCAACCCCTGCTGCAGATTAATCGATATTTTCAGGTTGAGCCTCTGGAATAAGATGCCTGGCAAATGCAGACACCCCATCTTCCTCGATGAGATGCTTATAGGAAACAATCCTATTCATAGGAGGCTGTTAATAGGGGCTGCAAGGAGAGTTATAGAAAATCAATCCAGAAATCACATTTGTAAATGGCTCCTGGAGCTGCTTAATTAAGCACAGCATTCTGGCGTTAGACATTAAGACATTTTAAGGTCTATTTGTCTTCACAGAAAATATCCCTATAATATATTTGCAACTCTCTGCTAACCCATTCTGATCCCACCTGTCTTTGGTGGATTAGCAGGATAAAGTGACTTAAATAGCGGTAAGTAACTTCTGGAGAAGGTGCGGAACCAATGAGAGGGGCAAAGGAATATTTGCCTTTGATGCTCTGCTGAACAAAATTATTATTATTTTTTTCTCTTTCTTCAAGATCTCTTGTTGCATCATCTTGGCTGTGTACTCTGCAAACCTCACTCAAGTCACAGGGAATCTTCCCCTTCGCTTCAGAGAGTTTTGGGATGGGAAACCAAGCAGAGCTTCAGCCAGGTTACTCCTGCCAGAGGGACAGGAGAGAAGGTAGGATATGGGGGTAGGAGAGATGGGTTTGGTGCTCCTGATGCCACCAGCAAGGGGACAGTGGTGGGGACAATGGTGACTGCTCTGCATGCTTTCCTCCAGCTTCCCAAGAAGGCAACGGAGCCACAGCTGCTTGGCTGCTCTGGATAACAGCCTCCTCGCCTGGTGCCAAGGGAAGGCTTTGAGATAAATCATCTCCTCTCCATTTGTCTTCTTTTTATTGTTATTGTCTTCTCCATGCTCCCTCTTAGCAGATGTGCAAAGTGGAAATGTCTTTGGGGATTTTTTTTTTTTTTTTTTTTTTTTCCTAATTTCTAATTCTTGTCTAATTTCTCTTGCAATTCCTCATTCTTCAGACCCTCTGTTTCTGTTGCCAGTGAAAACTCAGTCTGGGAGCATGAAATCAGCCACTTCTGGGAGCCCGGGCTGGGTCTTGGGAGCACCTCAGCCACCTCATTGCCTTTTCCAAAATCCACCTGACCTCCAGGCACAAGATGTCCAAATCCTTTCTCAGTTTTCCAGACAGCCAACAGCTGACACTAACAAAATAAATTGCAAATTTCCAGGGGGAAGTCAAACACAGGACCACTTTACCCAAATTTCAAGCTTTGTCCTCCTTTCTCTCCAGTTTTCCACTTGGGTTTTTCTGCATAACTTTTGGTTGAGTCTACAAATGCTGGGAAGAGGTATGTGAGATGCAGCAGAACTGAGGCTAGGGATACTGAAGAAGCACTGTGACTTCATCCTAGATTTTCATAATGTTGGTAACCTTAATTATCCAGAATAAATTATTTGCTGATAATTTTCTTTTCTCCTTGCCAGAAAGTCCTGAAGACAGCCATGGTGATGGCTTTCATTCAGTGAAGAAAACTCTCAGGACTGAGCTCACATCTTCCTCCTGCACGGTGCTGTGAAATTTGAGGCAATATTGCACAAATCAGGAGCGTTTCCAACACAGGGAAGAATTTGCACAGGTCCTCCTGAGCATGGGAGCATCCAGGCCCTTGGGTTGTCTGTGGATGGGTGATGGGTGCCATTTTAGACATCCCATTTTTTACCCGTCCCCAGAATCATTTCTGAAGGATTTGAGAGTCTCAGAGGCAGTGGTAGTCTGGATATCCCAGAGCAACTCAAGTGGCACAAGAGAAATGTGCAAGGAAATGTATAATACTAGTCTTAATAGAAATGAGGACGTATTTTCAAAGACTTTGTCAAAGGGAGCTGCAATATAAAGCCAGGCTGTGCTGTCCTATACAATCAGGTGCGGAAAGCTCAAATCTTACCCAACCTCCTCATCACCACAACACAAAAGCCCAGGGAATTGAGTCCCCCTCCTGTATACAGATCATGATAGCCCTTCATTTAATACATGGAGTTATTTTTATCACCAGTCCCCACCATTTGTTGTGTGTCTTGGCAGGGTGAGAGATTGGGCTAGAAATCATCGCTGTGTTATTGGGGTGGGTGGCAGCGGGGTCCAGTCAGGGTTCAGCATGCTGTGACCCCCCTCTGTCCTCCCAGCTTTCATTAATCCCCTGGTGACAAGGGCACATAAAGCACTCGGTCCTGCTGTCCTCAGGATGGGGGAAAAAGAGGGGATAAAAAAAGGTTAATTGAAAGAAAGAGTAAAACAATAAAAAATAAATAAATAGAGACTTCTCCCTGTTCAATGGTTTTGTTTTTTACAGTTCTGGATGATCACAGAAGGAAATGCTTCAATCCCAAAGCTGTCTCCTTGTATGAATTGAATGATAGCTGTTGGATGCACAGCAGAAATGTAGAGAAACCCTTCCAAGACTCCCTGGGGCCCCGGGCTGTTCCCACGGTGTTTGCTCCTCATCTGACAGCAACACCATCCCGCGGCCATGTGGGATGCACGCCTCCTCCCTGTCCCCTCCTGCTCTGACTTCGGCAGCCAAACCCTTTGCTTAGCCCAGCTCTGGCCTGGGATACCTGAAGCTTTCTGTGCCCTCAGCAGGGATCCATCTGCTGAGGAACACTGGTGGTCCCCAGAGAGATGGACACTGCAGAAGGACCTCTCCATCTCGTCCTCTTCTTCCTGGAAGATTTTTCCTCTGCAGGAGACTCAAGCAGCCTTTAGCATCCCAGGAAGGTCTGACAGCAAAATTGCTCCTTTCCAGGCTGGGACTTCTGTCCCATATACGCTGTGGTTATAAATTTATTTAAAAAGAATGGATGTTTCATTTTTCCAGATATTCTTGGAAAGGAAAAGAAAAAATAATCAACAAACAGACAAGCAAGCAAACAAAAGTATATACTCTTTATTCATATTTTCCCCTAGGAATGTCTCGCCTCTTCTTCCCTTTTTCATTGTTCACCCTCTCCTCTCCTCTCCTCTCCTCTCCTCTCCTCTCCTCTCCTCTCCTCTCCTCTCCTCTCCTCTCCTCTCCTCTCCTCTCCTCTTTTCCTCTCCTTTCCTCTCCTTTCTTCCTCTTCTCTCTCTCTCCTCTTCTCTTCTTACTGGTTCCCATCCGTATTGTTAATCATTACATTTATTAATGTTTCCCTGCAGCAATAATGAAGAACAACTGTTTTCACTGAGAAAATAAAATTAAAATAAAATAAAATAAAGTAAAATAAAATAATAAAATAAAATAAAAATAAAATAAAATAAAATAAAATAAAATAAAATAAAATAAAATAAAATAAAATAAAATAAAATAAAGTAAAATAAATAAATAATTTTAAAAAAATTACAAGACAAAGCAAGGCACTACAAGACAAGACAGTAGACTGGGAGATATCAATACTCTCCTGCCTCCTTGCTACCTGTACAGTATTTGGTGATCAGCTCAAGTATGACACGGCTGTGTTGGAGAGGAGGCATAAAATTAATGCTCCCTGCCAGCTGTGGTTAGGAAGTCTAAGGGCACTGACACCTCTGCCCCAGAAGAGGATTTTCCACACACAACAAGTTGGGGCAAGAGGAGAAAAAGGAGAGCATGCATTCTGAACTGGAAAATAGTCTCAGGTCCTTGGAAGTCATGTGCTCAAGTGTTGTGTTGTGTTTCTTGTTTGTTTTTGTTTGTTTGTTTGTTTGTTTTCCCTTTTGGTTTTGCTTGGTTGGTTGTTCGATTGGTTGTTTGGTTTGGTTCAGTTTGTTTGTTTGGTTTGGTTTGGTTTGTGGTTGTGTGCCAAAAGCAGAGTGGGGACTGATCATGCCATAGCCAGGCCTTCTGTACCCCAACCCAGCCCAATGTGTGTCATAATTTTCTCTACAGCCTAGGCTGTCCAAAATGGTAAGTGCTACCATAAAAAATAAAATAAAATAAATAAATAAATAAATAAAATAAAATGAATAAATATCCTTTCTGCTCCAGTAGAGATCTTGATCCTAGAAGTAGGTGAGAAACCAAAGTGAAGAACTTTTCTCTTCATGAGAATGAAGAGAAAATGAGACACTACTGTCTGATTTAGGTTCTTCGCACCTCCATGTCCCTGAACCACAAGAAGCAAGACCAACCCCATGCATGTTTTTGGGGCTCCCAAGAAGCACCAGTACTCTTTGTGGTATTGGGCAGCATCATCAGATGAAGCACGGAGACTCCCTTTGTTTTTTTGTGCCAGAGGATGGCGTGAGTAAATGTGTGGTGATGGCATTTCTGGCTGATACCTGCAGCTGGTGGTTAGTATGGTCTCTACTGCTTCATCCCTTCTCTTAGCATCTCAGGGTCTTCCTCACCGAAGCTAGGAAAGCTGCATTACAGTTACCAAAAATATAGAGGGTCACAAAGGGTCTGGGTGTGGAGTGATTCAGATTCTTCTGTGTATTTTAGGCCACACTTTCCAGCCACAAAGCAATAGATGAACGCAGCTGTTTCCTGCTGAGACCCATTGCTGGTCCCTAGCTGTGCTGTACCATACCTGAGGACAGCAAATGGAGGGTGTTTTTTTTTGCTCACCTGAGCCAGGTGGACAGGCAGTACCCAGATTTACCTCCCAACAAAGCTGCCAAATTCCCTGCAGTATCACTGAAGGTGAGAGCAGGCCCATTTTAGACCTTACCTATCGTTTTCCAATTTATTTATTTATTTTCTGGTTATTTAGAAGTCTATTTGCCAAGGCTGATTTGTTCTGGGAGAGGTTTGCTCCCATTCAGTAAAACCAGCTGCTAAAATTGCAGTCAGGTTCCAACCCAGATGCCAAATATCTCCCCCTGCTAACGCTTCTGCTTCCCTGAAACCCCGTCCTCCTTCCCTGATGCTATGCAGAAAGCTCTGAATAAAACACCCAGCTTCTCTTGCTATCCTCTGTTTAATCTTGAATAGGGAAATCTTTAAATTAGTCCCCTCGTATCATACATTATGTGACTGTGCTTCTTGAACTAATGATTATTAGTCTATCAGGAGACAGTGGACTTCTAAGGTCATAATAAGTCTTAAGAGCTTAAGGCTGATATTTTAAAACCCATATAAACACCTTCAAAATACTACTGGGTGGCTATCTTCACTTCTAACTATTGAAATGTACTTGAAAATAGGGCTGAAATCACTTCAGTCACTTTGGAAAATGTGACTTTGGCAGTTGGCAACTTCTGACTTTTTCACCTTCCATCCCAGAAGAGATCCTGATCCCATCAGGATACAGGACTTGAAGGCAAAAGACCACACTTTTTTTCCTCCGTGCACTCCTTTTTGCTGTGTCAGCATGATTCTGCTTATTTCACGGCAAATAAAGGATTCCCAAGAGTGTTCACTAGCTAGAAACTTGCCTGCTTCTTCAGCTTGCCAAGCTAAGTACTGGGCTAATCTGGTGTCCCAAAAGATAGGAGGACACCTCAACATCTCTCCTCATGGATGGGAAATTACCTGTCCCTCCTCTCTGGCACTCTGGAGGGAGAAATTCATGTTAAAGAAAGCTACCCATTGCTTACTCATAGATGTATTGCTTCTTTCAGACCCAATTCTGCAAAGACTCAAGTTGCAATGTTAATCCCAGGGCTGATTTTCTCCCAGGTTTTCCACTGTTCAGCATAAACCACGCCACAGTTTTTCTGAAGCTGCCAAAGGGTCTATTAACAGCACAGCTTGAGTTTTTCCTGAACTTTTTTTTTTTTTTTTTTTTTTTTAATCACTGAAAAAAATCAATTAAAAATATTTTGAGAGTACAACACAAATCCTTCCGAAGCTCTCAGAATAAAAGCTGTGATGTTCATAGGTCTTACTCGGACGTCCTGCAGAGATTGTTTTTGGAGGAACCTGTACACAATTTCTTAGTTCATCAGAACTATCAACTACCTTAGGATGTTTGGGATGCTAGGACGTTTGTCACCAGGACAGCTTGGACACTCATATTATATCTTCGTGAACTAATCTCCTAAACCATCCATCATATTCCTACAACCAGTGTTTAAACATCACAGAGTCTGGATTCCAAGCCTCCACTGTGCTCTGTTTTGCACATTGAGTGCTGGGTTGAGCTCAGATGACTTTTTCCATCTAAAACTTGGGCATCTCCTATGGGTTGGCTCTGTCTCATTTAACTACAAAGGTGGGAGTCAGCTCCAGCTGCAAACACTTAAGCTTTGGAGTCTGTGAGGCATGGATCCTAAAAAGTTCTTTATCTCACCCTACAGTAGACTTCAGTATTTGTTGAGCTCTGGGCTCCAATGGCTATACTGATGAGAGCTTCACAAACATACATGTGGGCCTCCTCATACATACATGCTGGTCTACAGCCTCTCAAATGACATTAATTGTCTATTTATATATATATATATATATATATATATTTTCCCCTTAATGCAGCTAAATTTCTGTTCACTTATTGGGTATTTTTAATATAGAGTCTGCACCTGAGCTAGGTGTTCTGGCTCCGTTTGCAGACAATTGAGATTGAGTCAATACATCAGAAGGGTTTAAGCTGTCATTCAGCTGATGAAAAGTGGGTGTCATCTCTGGGAGAGATGAATCACACTACATTTCATGTCCCACACTGGCTGTCTCTTCTGATAAGAGAGCTGAGGATGACATGCTTAGAGACAGATGCTGCACTGTAATTGTTGAATCCCATCCCTTGGTAATTGTCTAGACTCCTTTCACGATCACTGATGAGATTGGCAGTTATGGGGGGTGAGTCCACGACTCTGTCTTAGATGTCTCACACCATGAGGACACCCATCTTCTTTTTAAGGCTGCAAAGGGGATGTAGATCATCTTCTCTTGTGTATCTCATGTAGACAACCTGCTTTGCTTCAAGCCAAGGGACACAGGCATCATTTATGGTCCATAGGGTCTGGTCTACCACAGAACCTGACCTTCCACTGATGGCTCCTGCAGGTGTATGAGGAACCCTGGAGATCCCATATTTCGACTGGGAAGCTCCTTTCTATATAGGAAAAGTTCACATATTCTGTAGAGTTTTGTTCAGGTACATTTCAGACAAACTCTTGCTGCAGTCCCCAGATGTCAAAGATCTTATAGAGATGGGCACAATGCGGATGTGTAGCTCAGCACCATTCCACCAAGAAAACAACCGGCCTGTAGGATGGGGAGTGCAAACTAATTGCCAATGATCTTTGACCTCACTGCAGAAGAAAAAATTGAGAAATATATTTTGAAGGAAGAAGTCCTTTGATTCATTCCAGCTGCAGATCACTCCCACCCTGGTTGTTTTGCACGTACCCATAGGAGCAGAAGACAAAGCAACTGTTGTGAAAGAAATCAGTAAAGGAATATTAATGCACATTTGTTTATTAAGAGTTCCCTTTGGCTACGCCACTGTATCCTTCTACAAAAATACTCCTGTTGTTCTCCTCAGAGGGAATTTTTTTTATCCTTTTCTCTACTGAAAATTGAGAAATATGTTGTGTGAAATATCGAGACTAATTAGACCAAATGGTGCTCAGATCTGTTGCTGGTTTTCTGGAGGATTGCTGACAGCTTAGGAGACTTTTTTTTTTTTTTTTTTTTTTTTTTTTTTTTTAACTAATTATGAGCAATTCTTCACATAGTCCAAAATTCCCATGGAGACCTTAATAAATAAGGGATGGCTGTGGGAATGGAGAAAGTGGAAGACTGTGTGTTTCTATTGTTTGAGGAGGGGTTTGGGCTGGGCATGTCCTCCTGGTGGGCACATTTCGGGTGCACAACACTTGTGGGCAGGAAAGCACACTTGGAAGCAAAGGATGCGCTGCCTGAAGCTGTACCGTGGTTATATGGGAGGGAGGAATGTCTACTTTGTAAAGGATGTCCCTATGGCATGCTGGTGGTTTTCTGAAGTGGTTAGGGCAGCTTTTTTGGGGGGTGTAGGGAGGTTGATATGTTCTCTTGCAGTGGGAAAGAGAATTTGCTCAAAGAGATGAACGTCCGCGGGTCAGGGTGCAGGATTAATGCAGAAGTGAGTGAGCATGAAGGGTTGGGGGATAGAGTTGTCTATCTTCAAGGAGAGGGGATGTAGAAGGATCAAGGCACTGCAAGCCTGGATAATTGCAGCCAGAGATGGTTCACTTTGCGGATAGCAATGAGAAAGTCAAGGGTGGCTGAAAAAAGTACCAAGGCTCCTGGGAGGGCTGCCGAGCTGAGTGAGCACCTCAAAGTGGATGATTAATCCTCCCTTCCCATGCACTGGCACGTGGGGTTTGTCTTGTAAATCTGTCCAGCACCAGATCCATAAAGTGTCTTAATCCCAAACTGGTGCCCAAAAGAAATGGCTGTTAGACTGAGCGTCACATAGTGGCCTGAACATGGCGGGATGCTTCCGAGCATCGCAAGCAAATGCAGAATGCCACCACAGCATCCTCTCTCCATTGTGACTGTTCTTACAGAGGTTAAAAAGCAGCTTTTTCTCCCACCAGAGATGATTTTGTGGGATACTATCATGTAAGACATGAGAATCCAAACCGTGTCTCCAGCCCATAGTGGTTCCTCAGCAGCAGGACCTGAAAAGGTCTCGGAACAAGCCCAGACTTCACCACCTCCTACCTCTCACCCAGACTTTGTCTCACCCCTGGACCCTCTCTGCTAATATACCAGGCTTTCATTTGAGTGTTTCTTTTTCTTTCCTTTCTTTTTTTTTTTTTTTTTTTTTTTCTTTAATTTGGCTGGTGTTAGTTCCCTGCACACTGAGCTGACAGCTACATTAAGAGACCTGAAAATACCGTAGCAGAACTAAAGCAATTATTGTAATGTAGCTTTAACAGGGGCTGTAATGAGAGGGAATTAAAAATGTGCCAGTCTCATCACAATTTGGTGTTTCCATGACCTTCCAGGGGTACTGTCAGACAGGGAACTGAGCATACTCTCTGCTGCTCCTTCCTTTCTCTTGTCATGATGAGGATGAAGCAGGGGAGAAGGGAAAAAGAAGTCAAACCCATCAGCCTTTCCTCCAGGATGTGGTTCTCTGGATCTGAAAGACAGGGAAGAGTTATTCAGGGAATACAGCCCATCAGTGCCTTAAACACAGAGACCAAATCTGCCCAGTAGACTCCACTGCTCTCAAGGTGAAATCCAGGCTGTTGGTGCAGGAACATGACATGGAGCTGGGAGACAGCCTCTGAATGCAGCTTGTGAGAAGAGGGTCAACAAGGATGAGGCAGGGAGAGGTGTGTGGGATTAGACCAGAACCAATGCCCTGCAAGAGAAAAAAAAAAAAAAAAAAGAGAGAGAGAGAGAGAAAAAAGAGAAAAGCTTGCTGAAAGACCTCAAGATGGGATAAAACAGAGATGTTTTTTGTTTCTAACACAATGCCTCACCAAGCTGCAGTTATGTCACATTTCTCAGGGCTGAGAGAAGGAGCTGAGGTTGTGTAACTCCCATCAGCACAGCTCTGGTCCTAATTTTATGCTTCGGGCTTCATGACATTTAACCATGTCAGCCTTTCACTTCATCCACCCAGCCTTTCACTTCATCCACCCAGTTGCCAACAAGCAACAAGCCCTTGGCTTTGATGGTACTAGACACAGGTGTGCAGGAAGCTTTCTCATCACCGGCTCTGGTGTGTGCCATGCGTCAGCCAGGAGAACACGTTTGTGAACACTGCACATCAGCAGGATCTAATGGCTAGAGCAAAACAAAGCTGGTTACCAAGAAATG
Source organism: Nettapus auritus (assembly GCA_011076525.1). NCBI lineage: Eukaryota > Metazoa > Chordata > Aves > Anseriformes > Anatidae > Nettapus > Nettapus auritus. The sequence goes on from CM021765.1 coordinate 2,869,852, forward strand.
AGGTGATGCAACAGATCTCTGCCATGCTTCTGAAGTCTTTGAACAGAGCTGCATGTGAAAAGCATGCTATAATTAGATATTTCTAATTCATTCAACAATGGGAGGGTTCCCCATTTCATGTGCAAATAGGCTTCTGTAGAAGGTGAGTGCTTCATCTGCAACCAGACCTGGAGTGCTGTGAGGATTGGAAGACACAGGGAGTCTCAGTCCCGGGTGCTATCTTTCAAAGCCAGGTCACCACCAAACTTCAGGGCAGAAGCGGTGTCAATTCCCCTGTACCACTCCTGAACTCCCAGGCTGTCTCAGCAGCGCCAAGATCAGGACCTACCAGCCCCAAAGCTAAGCACACAAGCAGTTTTCAAGGAATAAGCAGACCTGTGGACTCAGAAAAGTCAGGTTTTGCTCTGGGGATGGATACAGAAAGTTTGTTCGGGATTGCAGTATGAGGCCAGCATGCTTTAAAGTGTAGTTTTATTTTCAGCAGAAAACTTTTTTCCTGCAACATAGGACAAGGTGAACTTTCTTGTTTCCTGAACTTTCCTGGTTGCTTGCCACACTGCTGAGGGAAAGTGTAACTCTGTCAGAGGCAAAAAAAAAAACAAGGTAAGATCAGGACAAAAACAAAACAAAACAAAACATGAAAACTATTCAGAAGAGACAAAAGTCTAGAGAAAACAAATGTGGTACTGAGTTCCCTGGGTAGTTATAGAAGGCATTGTATCATCCACCAGCTCAGAAACAAGTGCAGGGGTCTTCCACCTCCATTAAGAGGCAGAGTCCCCACTGACAACTGCCTGTAGCTTGTGCTCTGGTTGTCTGGTTGTATGAACTCAGCTATCCATGCCAGTAAGGACGTGTGATATCCACCAACTATAAACCTCTGCAGAGCCTACTCTGGGCTTTAAAGCAGAGTGCCGATCCTAAATACTATTCTTCTTCTGTAAGATATCTGAAAGGAATTGAAGGCTTAAGAAACTTTTAAACTAAGGACCAAAGTAGGAGGAGGCCATTACTGTGTGGAAGACTGATATGCTCTCTGCTAATCTGTGCCTCCTTTCTTTAGGATATCACAGGACCAAAACCACAAGAAAAGATGTTCTTTGAAAAAAAAAAAAAAAAGGCTTTGTGCTCATCATTAAAAAGGGCTGTGGGAAGTTGTGGCAGAGGGGATGAGCACAAACACAGAATTAAGTGAAAAACAGCCATGATTTCAATTATGTTCTCATGGAGCTGAGATGAACAGGCCTCTGTGCCCAGCAGTTAGCAAAAAAATAATTTAAAAAAAAAATCTGTTTTTTTCTTTTTTTTTTTTTTAATTTAAATTTTTGGTTTTGTAACAGTTTAGAGAGATCAGTGCTGTGGAGTTCAGACATCTCCTCTGGAGTCTGCCCATGCTTAGAAAAGCAATGGATGTCAGACAGCCCACCTTGCTGGAGGTCAGAGGAGCTGTGATGCACTTTCCTAAAAAAAATGGGGCATCTGAGATGCCCCAGGGTGACACAGATCGGTGGATATGGCACAGGACATCTGGGAGCTGTGCACTTCTGGCCTAGCTGAGGCCAGGCAGGCCACCCTGGGGTATCACAAATTGCACTCACTGGACAACTGGACCCTATCCCCTCTATTTTCCCCTCTATTCTGCCCTGGTCAGGCCTCAGCTGGAGTACTGTGTCCAGTTCTGGGCTCCCTGGTACAAAAAAGACAGGGATCTCCTGGAAAGAGTCCAGCAGAAGGCCACAATGACAGGGGCCTGTCGCCCTGTAAGGAAAGGCTGAGAGACCTGGGTCTGTTCAGCCTTGAGAAGAGAAGACTGTGAGAGGATCTTATCAATGTTTATAAATACCTGAGGTGTGGGAGACAGAGGGATTTGGCCAACCCCTTTTCAGTGGTTTGTGGGGACAGGACAAGGGGCAATGGCCACAAAATGGAGCCCAGGAAGTTCCGCACCGACATGCGTAAGAACTTCTTCATGGTGAGAGTGACACAGCACTGGGACAGGCTGCCCAGGGAGGTTGTGGAGTCTCCTTCTCTGGAGATATCCAAGGCCCGTCTGGACGCCTACGTGGGCAACCTGCTCTAAGGAACCTGCTTTGTCAGGGGGTTGGACCCCATGATCTCTGGAGGTCCCTTCCAACCCTTCCCTGTTCTGTGATTGTGACCCACAGCCATGCCAAGGCACAGCTGGTTTTCTCAGTGGAAAAATTCATCCATCATCTGCCTTTTGCTTTTCTCAGTCTAACTGAGAGCACAGCTAAACTTCCCTCTACTGAAATGTGACGGAAGGATGGTGCAGAAATACTAGAGACTAAAGTGAACTTGTCCTTTCAGCTCTTTCTGACTGTGGGATTGGCTCAAGCAGAGCTTCTCCAGTCTGGGCATCTGGCTGTGGATGGCAATGCCTTGCAGCTGTGCTAGCTATGTATATATCTATTTATTTCTAAACCCTCTGCTCTTCTCTGCCAGGTCCACGTGTGCCAGTCCAGATCCTGGCACTGATACCTACAGAAGCAACTGTTTTCCACTCATTCCAGGCATGTGCACACTCTTTTCTAGATATTGGTGACATCCATTTAAAAACACACAAGCTTCATTCATAGAAAAAAAAAAAAGCTGTAAGGAACTTCCAGAGGTCTTCTAGTCCAACCCCCTGCTCAAATGGAGAAAAGGTGTTCCTAGACAAGCACATGATGTTTTTGAGATCCTTCTGTGTTCAATCTTACTGACCCAATATTTTTACCAGTTGTAGGATGACATCTACTCTGTCCTGCTGTCAATAATGGGAAAGATATTGGGTACCTGTGCATCTTTATGACACTAGCAGCTATGAGAGAGTCTCTAACACAAGTCTTTTCATTTGAGTTGCTGCATAGTATAACCAAGGCCCTAATCCAGCTTTCTCCGTGAAGCCATGAATGACTTGAGGAGCAGTCAATATGATTTTGGACATCAGTAGAAAAAGGCTAAAGGCTTTGCACTGACCCAGTGCTGTAGGGTCTCCGGGTGGCTCTGGGCTTGCTGGAGGCTGAGCTGGGTGTCCCTGTGACACAAGCATCCCATGGCCAAGGGACAGCAGCCCTTTGTATGCCTGGGTGGGTGCTGGGCAGCTCTGCCATGGGCACTGGGGACCAGGGGAAGGAAGAAAGAGGTGGGGAGAGCGGGAAGAAGATACCCTCAGGTGGTCTCAAGAGCGAGGAGGAAGAAGCCTCACCACTGACAAGACACTCCTCCTAGGGAAGATCTAGGGATGATGATAATTGTGGTGACAACACCCCTGTTTCTGAAGGAGGAGAAGGGTGCTTTCACTGGAGGGATGCTAGCAGGGTGACTGTCACAACAGAGAAAAGGGAAGTTATTTTGTAAGAAGATTTTGCCTTTATTATTAATGATACTTTCCTGTGTTGCTTTGGAGTATGAGTGTTAGTATTAGTGTAACTGTGCTAACAATATGTGTTGTATTTTGATCCTACTGTTAAGACTGTAATTAGGCTAACAGTACGTGTGTTTTTCTCCTACAGATACAGCATATCCTTTCTGTTGGTAACAAGATTTTGAGTACCACAAAATGGAGGGTCTCTGAACCTTCAGAGTGTCCTCTCTGTGATTAGCCACTTTCTGTTTCTCTAAATGACCTGAAAACACAAATCACAAGTCCAGTCTTTTTTCTAGTTTCTCTTTGCAATCCCCTTCAAAACTGGCATATTATTTTCCAGAAGACTCAAGCAGAGCTGGGCACAATGTTTGCTGGTTTGTGTCCTTTAAAATAAAAAACGTGTCTGGGGACAAAAATGCAATGAAAAAGATTGGATCAGGATATCCTGCTCATTAAAGTCAAGAAATAACACTGTCTGAAAGGTCTTAACTCTCAATCCAGAAATAAAATGCACCTTTTCCTCTCCATTTTATTTCTTCACAAGCCATTATATCAGCTCTTACTGCTGTGAGAGTGATCTTGACAAATCTTAAAAATGCTACAGATATCCTAACTTTATCAGAATTCCCCACCACTAAAATATTTTAGCTGAGAACTGAGTGTGCTAGGCATGGAAACCACTCAGCGCTGTGCTGTAGCTCTCAAACAGATAACACAAATTTGCCTTCAGGTCTAGTTTTTTTTTAAAAGCAGAAGGAATTATTTTAAGGAAGAGCATTGCCAACAGGTTGAGGGGAGGGGGATTCTTCCCCTCTACCCAGGTCTGGTGAGGCCATATCTGGAGAGCTATGTCCAGCCGGGTTTCTCCAGTAGAAGAGGGATGTGGACATACTGGAGCGAGTCCAGCAAAGGACCACAAAGATGATGAAGAGATTGTAGCAGAGCTGGAAATGTTCAGTCTGGAGAAGAAGGCTTCATCTTAAGAAGGTGGCCCTATCCAAGTGTATGATTACTTGATGGGACTAGGTAAAGAAGACAGAAACAGACTTTTTGCAGTGGTGCTCAGTGAACAGACAAGAAGAAATAGGCACAAACTGAAATACAATAAATTGTTTAAAATAATTATAAATAAAAACTCCTGGGAGGGTGATTGAACACAGGAACAGGTCACTCAGAGAGGCTGTGATGTCTCTATGTGTGGAGATACTAAAAACCCAATGAGCCAGGGGCTTGATCCACCTGCTCTAGCTGTTGCTGCTAGATATGGAGGGTTGAGTTAGGTCACGTCCAGAGGTGCCTCCAACCTCAGCCACTTTGTGGCTGTGTCATCTTCTCTTGGAGCTGGAAGGCTCTGATGAAAGAGAGCTGGCAGCAGGAAAGCAGCTATGCATGGCTAGCAGTTCTTAGACTGCTGATATTCTTGCAATATTTTGCAATAAGATATATCTTATAGGATCTAACTAGGTAGTATTTGGAAGAAGGAAAGATCTCTCTGCGAAGGAGTTGCTTTGATGTTAACTAGTTCTTTGATACGTTTCTGTCTTCCTACCACCTGAGACTTGCACTGCCATGCTTCGAATGCCTACCCAGCTGGAAATAGGCTGAAAACCAACAGATCTTTTCAATTTTTAAAAGTGCTCTTCTAAATACACCTGAGATAAGCACCAGGGAGGATGAAGAGGTATTTAAGAAAGAGAGTGCTAACAGGAATAAAAATGAGGATAAATAGACCAGGGATTGTTTTAGGGTGGGAATGAAAAGAAACTTCTCACCACCTCCTGCAGATCAGCCTCCCTGTAGGATCAATATGGACAAGAAATATAAATATAAAGGTGACTCTTAATCACTTGATATGGTGGAGTGAAGGTGAGGGAGGAGACAAGGGCTTAATGAAGCAGGCTAATCTTCAAGGTTCTTACCAAACTGGAAACTTTTTACTAACGAACTATGGGAATGATCATGTCTCTGCAGGAGAAACTCCAGCTCTTCAATTAATAACATAATTCAGCTGTGACTTGGACTCCATGTATTCCTGAAGCAGTTGATAGATTTTCCCTAGGAGCGAGTCACTTGCATGTGTTTTACAAAAGAAAGGCAGAATTGTCTTGGCCATAATGCCAAGTTTCTGCACACTGCCCCCTTGCTTACTGTCCACATGGCACTAAGAACTGATGTTGTAGCTAAGACTTCATGTAGTTTTTAATATGCTTTGCCATTTACAAAAATCCATAACATCAGGAATTTAACACACTTAAAAGCAAACAGATGGGAGAAACCTCCCTTAAATGCTGTCTGCAGCAACACTATAATTTTGTAACTCTCTCTGTCATGAAAGATCATCACTTTTCAAGTCAAAGGAAGACTAATATGGGGAAAAAAAGAAAAAAAGAAAAAAAGAAAAAGAAAAGAAATCTGAGCTTGCATCCCTATTTTCTTTACACTGACATGCAAAGAAAAGCTTAAGACTGTGAAACAGATTCTAGAACAATTGTGGATGTCATAAATAGGCACAGGTATTTATGACTGCATGTAGGAACCTTGAGAATTTGAGCCTCAGAGAGATGGGGTTTGGTACTCTGCTAGGAGACCCCACTGTGTCTGTAGCATGCAAGCAGTTCCCACTCAGGCTGAGGAGATAACATCCAGCCTGCTGTTACCCCTTCACAGATTTACTGGGGCATGCAGCCGGCCTCTAAGCCAGATATGGAAAAGCCAGATCCTAAACAGCTCTTCTTGGAGGTGCAGACAGAAAATTCATGACCCTCCACCACAAGGAGACCAACGTGCATCACCCAAGGCACCGTGAGCTCATTCAGTCTGGTCAACCTGGGCACAGGGAAATGCTCACCAGTGATATTTCCACAACTGGAGACTTCTGGTCCCTGCAGAATTCATAGTTACAGACTATACAAGATGTATTTATCTTAGGAAAAAAAAAAAAAAAATGGCAAGAAGGGAAGCTGTGTCACTCTCTCTAAAGAAAACAAGTTTTAGAACAAGGTGGAAGGGAGGAGGTGGGAAGGGGAAAGGTGGCAGTAGACCAGTTTCTCAGGAGAGAGTAGACTTCTCTGCTTCTGCTTAATTGATTAATTCCTTCCTAGCAGAGTCATCTGTTTGATGTGCCTCTCCATAAAAGCAGTTCAGAAAGTTCATGGGAGTTAATCCGTGAAGATGGCTGGAGCTGCAAAGCCAAGCATCTGATTAAAGGACAAGGCGATCGCTTACATCTTAGCTGCTTTCAAAGTTGTTCCCAAAGTCTTTGCTAACCTTCATATTTCAAAGTTCATTTCTTGGCATTGGGGAATTTAAAGGAGAAAGGTTTCTTTTTAACAGTTGTATTTATTATTGCAATCAAAAAGAAAGTAAAATAAATTCAGAAGAAGGCCACGCACAAAGTCACATGTGCACTAGAAAAAAAAAAGAAGCAGATTAAAAGATACACAGGCAAGCACACACACACAGGCTCCCCTTTCACTGCCTATTCAAAATAGCTTCTGAATTCAGCACATGCACTCATCACTCACAGATACAAGCAAAGCCATTACTTCTGTTAGTGTTACTTACCCGTACGAGAAAATTTGGAGAAAAAAAAAAGAAAAATAGTATCTTCTCTGTAGGGGTTTGCATTACTGCTACTTACAACAGGCTCTGGTCCTAAATATGGAAAGGTTGGAAAATTCCCCTAAAGGAGACCTGGCTCAGGTGTGGTGATGTTGAGTGCTGTAATGAATGAAGCAACAAACTCCTCCAATGACGCTATACAAGGTGGTAATGATGAGGGGAGATGTGGAAGAATTGCAGAGGGACATCACACTGCTGAGTGATTTTATGATAAAATAGCAACTAAAATTTGGCAGAAAGGGTGGTACATTTGAAAAAAAAAAAAGAAAAAAAAAAGAAAAAGTGCAATCCTAACTTTGCATACAGTGATGTGCTTTGAATGGACTATTATGCACTCAGGAATGAATTGGTGTTTCTAATAATATGAGTATGTCACCTCAGTGCTCAATGCTAGTGACAAAAAGCAAACTGAATGTTAAGAAATAAAAGAAAAGGAATAGAGATTTATATATATATATATAAAAGATGACAATATATATAAAAGATGACAATTATGTTCCTGGGAAAACTCAATGTGTGCCTTTTGGCACATTTTGAGCCACTCTGGTGTCTCCATCCCAGAAAGGATACAGTAGAACTGGAAAAGACATGTAGAAAGGCCACAAACCGATCAAAAGTATGGAACAACAAAGTACTCTAGGAATATCTAATTTGAATAAGAGATGACAGAAGCAGGATATGATAATGGTCTATCAAATTATGAGTGGAACAAAGAGGATAAAAGGGAACACCTATTTTTTGTTTCTTTGAAAATACAAAAAAGGATGCTTGAGATGATAGCAGGTCAGAACAAAGAACTCACTTCACAAAATGTGCAGTTAGACTGCAGTTAATCCCTCCTTTCCAAGGGATATTGCAAGTGCTAAAAGTTTACTTGATCTAAAAATTTTAAACAACTTGACAGGAAAAAGATTAATGGAAATCCTAGGAAACATAAAGATACCTTAGGAATATTTATCATTCTGTCTCCAGAGTCTGTAAAAATATAAAAAGCATTTCTCTGTGCTATCTTTGATTTTACAGTCTTTTCTGTACTGAGCAAGGTAGATCTACATTGTGATCCAGCATGGATGTTGTCAGTGCTTGTATTGTGGTAATGACCATCATGGTAATTTCCTAGGTGCTCTAAAGGATGGAAATGTCATTCTGTCCTTGGCGTAGCCAGCACCACTCTCCCATCCGTGCTCATCTCAGAGTCAGACTTTTGACATCCAATTTGCAGAGGTGCTTCTCTGTGCTCTTTTCAGTGGTGCCCAGTGACAGGACAAGAGGTAATGGGCACAAACTGGAGCACAGGAGGATTTGTCTAAATGTGAGGAAGCATTCTTTACTCTGCAGTTGATGGAGCACTGGGACAGGTTGCCCAGGGAGGCTGTGGCATCGCCTTCTTGAAGATTTTCAAAAACCACATGGATGTGGGGCCTGGGAACCCTGCTTTGTGTGGCCATGCTTCAGCAGGGGAATTGGACCAGGTGGACCCAGAGGTCTTTTCCCACCTCAATCATTCTGTGATTCCGTGAGATGTCCATCCTACAATTATGTTCACCCCTACAATTCTGTGATTCTGTGATCCTCCTTCCAGCTCAAGTTTCTTGGGATGTTCCATCTCATCATGTACTAGATCGTTATATGAGAGTGCTTCTCTAGTGTCCCTTTTTTTCCATTATCTGGTGGGTGTGACTCTTAGATAGCAACTTGACTATTGTGGTTAAAGAACTGGGAATTCATGGTGTCACGGGAAGGAAGGATTGTAACTTCTTTTCTGGATCAGTTCCAAGTCTTCTGAAGAATTGTGACTTTTTTGTTAAATTATTATTATTTTTCACAATAATGCTTCACATTTGCTTTGTGATGTTATGCGATATTTGAATTCCTAGAAATTTTATCACATTTTTTAAATGACTATCAATCAAACCTCACTGCTATGCAGTGGACATTGCCTTTCAATATTACAATCAGATCAAGAGAAGGAAAGGATGTTGCAGTATCGAAAAAAAAAAAAAAAAAAAAAAAAAAAAAAAAAAAAAAAAAAAAAAAAAAAAAAAAAGTATTCACCAAGCCAGAAGTCAATTCTACAAGGAACCTTAAAAAGCTTCAGGAGACACAGAGTCACAGTGGAAAAAGCAGATTACTGCCTTTTCTGTATGACCTTGTCCATGGCACAACAGCTCCCTGTTCTTCAGCTCCTCTATATAAAGTGAAGCTTCCCCATTTACTGTGAAGCTGCCTCTCTTGCAGGAGAATTGAGTTAAAAGATGGCCCAAACTGATAATGTCATGACCATTTTTCATTGAGTATGGCTGACAGAGGCCACACATGTCAAATGTAATATTAATAACACCCACAAGGACAACCATTATAGACTCTCAGTTTCAGTCCTAACTAGTTCAAAATACTAAGTCTTACTAGATCAGAGGACATCAAAGCTTTATTCACAGCATTAGTGTCTGATGGATGCCAAGTCTTAAAAGTGTTTTGTTGGGTCTCTGGAGGCAGTGTCACAAAGAGTATGATCTGGATTATAGGAAGAAAAACACAGAGGTACATGATAACATAGTGTTGGGCAGATATTCTACACATAGGGAAGAAACATCTGCTGATAGATCTTCAGCATCTGGACCAGACATTCATGTGAACAAGATCACTCAGGAGATGACCTTGTTTGTCGTTTGAGGCCTCATTTTTAAAGTCCATATGGCATAGGGTGACATGCCAGGGCTCTGGTCTTCACTTCCAGATGAATATTCTTGGAGGGCTGGAGACTATTTTGTGTGCTAGTGTAAAGGGCATTAGGACCCCTTCTGAAATCTGTCAGTAGATAAAGCTGTCTGTGCATATCAAGCCCAGGCTTATTGTGGGTTTATAACTCCTCCAGAGTAACTGCATGACAGAAGAGTGGTTTCAGAAAAACAAATAAATAAAAATAAATAAATAAATAAAACACTTGTTGGAATGGGACTGGTCAAGAAAACTATAAATTCTTAATTTATCCCAGCTAATATTTGTCACTTTATTGAGGCATCTGACTAAGACACATTAAGCCCAGACACTACTCCAGCCAACGAGAACTTGCACCTCTCCATAATGAATCATATATTGAATAGGATCAAACAGTCTCACCTCTGCTGGGATGGGGATATCTCACCAGAGTTTAATCATCTGGAAGGTAGCTGTCAACTTGTGAGCTACTCACCCTGCACTCTCCTTATGGTCAGAGTTGACAAAAAGGGCATAATACATTTGGTTTGAGGCAAACATTCAGGATGAAGTAAAAATAAATGGCATAAAAGCGATAACATTTATATATTGGTTTTAAATGTGGCCTGGAATTATCATAAAATCATAGAAGTGCTTGGTTTGGAAGTAACCTTAAAGATCATCCAGTTCCACCCCCCTGCCTTGGGCAGGGATGCCACCCACTAGATCAGGTTGCTCCAGGCCTCATCCAACCTGGACTTGAACACCTCCAAGGATGGGGCATCCACAACCTCTCTGGGCAGCCTGTGCCAGGGTCTCACCACCCTCTGAGTGAAGAATTTCCTCCTAACATCTCATCTAAACAGCATTAGCCTCTGTGGGAAAAAGAGCTCTGCCCAAAGGGGTCGGGATGAGTCAGACTAAGAATAGTGTAACTGAATGAAAATGCCTGTGCTTGCTTGCAGTTCAGCTAATCCACATTAACAGTTCAGCTGAATTTACTTCCCTATAACAGCAAGTGCACAAGCTCAAAGGATTTTTTAGGAAAAAAAAAAAAAAAAAAAAAAAAAAAGCACTGGGTACATTTTTGACAAAAGCTGATTTAATCAAAATTTGTTGGCCACCTTTCTCCTTTCCTCCACTCAGACGGACCTTCACTCAGTTCTGCTTTATGGACAAATTTACTTAGGGGGTGGATCTGTGAAAGATTTCGCTTCTCTGGAATTTCAGTTCTCTGCAATGACGCCTGTCTCTGATCTCCTAGCATGCAGATGGAGGTCAACAGAGGCAGCTGAATTCTAGTTAGAACTAGACACTTTTATTACGGTTTACAACTCTGGACACAAAAGTTAGACAAGACTGAGCAGACTGCCTGCTTATACCTTTATCGTGTCTTTCTTTCAGCATGCGACACCATCCTATTGATGAAGGTCAAGTTGATCTTAGCTCCTTTCTGACTCATTGAATATTAGCAATGGCTAGAGGCAGGAGCAGCCTCTGATTTGATCTGACAGGCCAGGAGGTAGCACACCAGCAGTACAGCAGGACACGGGATGCACAAATGGGTGATGCCATGATCCTTTGTGACAAGGGGAGAGTATCGGGTGGATGGACCAATGGCCTGAAATGACCCAGCAAGGTCAGGATAGAAAGATCGATGGGCAGGTAGAGCAGTGAAAACCTTTGGTCTGTACCCACATTTAAATTAGACAAATCCATGGCAACCTTCCTTAGCTCATGGCGTGACCACAGATTTATCTTGTAAGATTTTGTGGTATCGTGAACCCCTTTACAAAGTTTGTAGATTCTGTGATGAGAAGACAGTGTTTAGCTGTTGGACTGATGTCTCTTCTACTCTCTGTTGAAACAACTCCTTCCAGTTACCTCCATCTCTGTGCCACAAAGCACATTTGTTATACCATGACCCCAGGCATCATGAATAAAATCACCTCTGGTGCAGGGCAGTGGAGCACAGCTAGTGAGATGGCTCAGTCTGTGAATTTGCCAGGCTTTGTGATGGGAGAGAAATCCCCCAGCAGGAACTAGGTTTTCCGTACTGCTCTGTGGCACATCTGTTGCTTCATAAGGCTTTGTATAGAGATGTAGGACATTGGTGGGCTGTAGGCAAGGTTGGATCTAGCATGTGGCCATCAGAGCAGGAGAAGAGCAGTGGCAAGGACTCTGCTCTGTAAAATCTGTAGTGCAGCCTCAGTAAATCCACAAATTACGCAAAACTGGGTAGTAGCTGGTTCACCAAAAGGCCATGCTGCCATCCAGAGGGACCTCAGCAGCCTGGAGATGTGGGCTGAGAAAAATCTCATGCAGGAGAAGTGCGGAGTCCTGCACCTGTGGAGGAATGACCCCAGGCACCAGGACATGTTGGGGGCACCCAGTTGGGAAGCAGATCTGCAGAAAATGAACTGGGTTTCCTGGTAGGCACCAAGTTGAACATGAGTCAGCAATGGGTCCTTGCCATTAAGAAGGCTAATGGTATTGTTGGCTGCATTAGGTGAAGTATTGCCAGCAGGTCAAGAGATGATCCTTCTCCTCTACTGAGCATCAGTAAGGCTGCACCTGCAGTACTGTGCCCAGTTCTGGGCTCACCAGTACAAGAAAGACCTGGACGTACTGGAAGGAGTCCAACAGAGAGGTATCAAAATGTGCAAAGAGGCTGAGAAAGCTGGGACTGTTCAGCCCGGGTAAGAGGAGGCTCAGGGGATCTTGTCAATGTCTCTAAGTACATGAAGGGAGGGTGTGAAGAAGAGGAGCCAGGCTCTGTCTGGTGGTGCAGGTTCTGTTCAGGGTATAGGAGCATTTCAGGAAGCACTTCTTTACCCTGCAGGTGGTGGGGCATGGGAATAGGTTGCCCAGTGAGGTTGTGGAGTCTTGTCCTTGGAGATTTTCCAAAAGCCACCTGGATGTGAGGCCTGGGCACCCTGCTTTGTGTGGCCCTGCTCGAGCAGGGGAATTGGACCAGATGGACCCAGAGGTACCTTCCACCCTCAGCCATTCTGCGTTCCTGTGATCTCTGCCCATGAAAAAGAGAAACACGAGGCAGGAGCCTATGGTGTCTGCCACTCGACATGTGCCACTTGGCTAGCCTGTAATTTGCATTTGGCAAAAGCCAAAAAGGCATTTGAAGACACCAGGTTTTCTCCCAGGTGATTTTGCCTGGACCTTTTCCAAAGGGCTGTTTCAACAGCCATGTATTTTGAGAACAGGGGTCTCTATTCCTCCCGGCTCACGAAGGCAGGGACAGCTGGTAGCTATTTCATTTCAGCCCTCTCGCCTTTTCATCCTGTGAAATTTCATGCCAGCTGTGGTCACCTGTTTGATTTCTCTTTGAGTGGCTGCCTTCCTCCACAAATTAATTTTGATTATTTAAGCTTGTCTTGTCTGGCAGGGAGGGGATCTCTTAGCTGTGTGGGTTTGAAGCCCTGGCTCTCTTTTTATCTTTCTCTTTTTCCCCTGCACTAAGTCTAATTTTGTGGTTCTCTGCCTTCCCCCAAAATAACCTTCAGACCCAATTCTGAACTGTCATATTCATTACATCACAGCTGTCTGCAGACAGGGCTTATCACTTGCAATCCACTCAGTTACACTTGTGATTAAAACTGATTGCAAATGTGATCCTGGCTGCTCAGCCTGGAAATTGGGAACGTCTTTATAATTTCTGACAGCAGATCATGAGGCCTTAGATGAGCCTGGCAGGGCTGTGCAGGGAGGACAAGATCTTTGCAAGCTGGTGGGGGCCACGGAGAATACGTGTCTGGAAGCAGACAGGAGCTGGTGATTTGGTAAAAATAATAATAATAATAATAATAATAATAATAATAATAATAATAATAATAAATACATATATATATAGGAAGACCCAGGCTAAAAAGCCCCAGTTTCAGATCTAGGGAAGGTAGGGGGTGAAACCTAAGCTCAGTTCTTGAGCCCCAGGACCATGTCTAGGAACAGATGATGGGGGCAGCTGTGTAGGAGAGCAAACTGCAACACCTCCCTCTTTGCCCACAGGACAAGGGGTAATGGTTTTATACTAAATGAGAGCTACAGAGGCAGGGAATAGCGGGAGCTGTTATTGAAATGAAGAAAAGCATAACTCGAGTCAGGCTGGAGGAAATAAATACAGTGAAACAGGGATATCTTCCACTAGGTAGAATCACGTCAGTGACTTCTTGTCACTTTCTTCTGATGTGTCTGCAAGCACCAGATGTTCCCATGCAGACACAGACATTTCCTCCATACCCAGGAAAAATAAAAATAATAATAATAAAAAAGTCTTGCATCATCTAACTCAGCACGCTCCAGCTTATGTATCTGAAGATTGCAAATCTCTTCTGGAGAATTTAGGGCATTGTTATGAGACCTTGCTCCAAATCATTGCACTGCTTGTGACTGATGATCCTGGGTTTCTTTTTCCAGAATAGCATCTCTATTCTTTTCCAGAATAGATCTCTATGCCCTGGGATCTTCAATCTAACTCAAGGTATGGAGCTGAAGAGCCTCTGGCAGGAGCCCTGTCACTAGAACTGCCCTGTAAGTCTGCAGAGGAACCCCAAATGGTTGAATTTTCTTCTGGACATTCCCTCTTTCTTTGTATTGGCAGTAGGCTCTCAAGATTTGTGTTAGCAATCAGAGCTCAGCCGAAATCAGCCTCTATCTGTGCTGCCACTCATTTGTTGTAACGCTTTTCCCTAATGTTTGGTGTAGCGCTCCTTTCCCCTTATTACAGCTGTCTGTTCTTATCTTTGAAGCAGGCCGTGTTGCCAAGGGAAAGAAATAGCTCCTCCTAGAGGGCCCTTCCTCCTAAATTAAGGGCAGGATTCATCAAGCTAAGCTTGTGTGCTCACAACAGTCACCTCTGAGTGAAATATTTCCACTGTTCAGGACAATTTTCACGATGATTATTTTTTTGTGAAGGTTAGAAAAAAGAAGCCTTCATACCGTTCACACACCTCTCCTTCAATAAATTAATGTTATCTATTTATATATTTATTTATTTTGCCTGCCTTCATTTCCTACCTTCATTTCCTCTGCTTTACAAAAGAGCAAAATTTTCTATATATGCAAGTGAGACCCAACAAGTTTTCACTCCCAGAAGAAAAAAAATCCAACTCTGGGTGAAACTGTGAAACGTGGCATCCATACAACAGCATAGGAGTAGGTTATTATTTGTTCAGAACAGTCCAGAGCCAGCCACTACTCCAGAGCTGGCTGCTTTAATTGGGATACTAAACAGAGCACTACATTTATTTGGAATAATAAAGAAGCAGAGGGAAGCATCCCAAATGGGACATGTCCAGGGCATACAAGGTGCCTGGCTTACAGGGTCCTGGCTTGAAGCATATGGCTGCCAACAAATCATTGCTGTCATCTTGGCAGTGGTACAAATACCACAGACATCCGATATTTTCCTTTGGCTTCTGCCCTGGAAGTCCCTCTGTTCACCATGCCAGTATGAGTAGAGTCGCTCTATAGATTAGCCTCCAGAGACACAATTTGGATGCATTTGTGGTTGTCATTGTAGCAATCTTGCTGCCCTGGAGGCTATAAACTCACCTTGAAGACCTGCATGGATTGATCTGATAGGTGGAAAAGAAGGAAGGAAAGATGCCTAGTTTAAAACTGTTAAAAATGAAAATAAAGTCTGTCACTTTGAATCTGTGGGACACAGATGATTGTTCCCTGCAAAGACAGAGTTTGGAGAAGGAGAATATTTCCACATCTGTCGTGGGACCTCTAAATAATCCCCCTATGGCAGCCAGTCCTACCATTCCTGAGATGAGTGGGCTGAAGTGGAATAAAAATGAGGGAAGTTTGCATCATCAGGGCCACATGTTCCCTACAGCCTTTTATTATTTAGGCCTGCAAAGCCAGCCTGGCTACCCATTGTGGACTCCTGCTTTTAAATAGCATAGAAAATGTGAGGCACTGATTCCACTGCAGAATGCCTAGGACATTAAGTTTCAGTATCCAAGCCAAAATTAACACGCAACTTGCAACCAAAAGGCTGCTAGTGACAAGCAGCAGCTTTTGAAGGTCACCTTGCCTCCAAGTAAATAAATAAACAGTAAATAAGGAAGCAGGCAGCAATGAATAAACTGGGTGAAGCAGAGACATTCCATAGATTTGGGCTTGATATTTTTTGTATTTCTCCTCTGCTCTCTCCACTTTCATCTCCCCAAAGGTCGATGCTAATAGGAGACCCCTCTTACTGCTCATGCATGCTGCAGCATCCTCACCAGCCTGCCTATTTCAGAGCCCCCGATGCCAATTCAGAGTGCAAATAATGCCATCTACACAGCCGATTACTATAATGAGACCTCCTATCAGTACAAGGGCATGACAGGTGGGAGGACCCACTGCAAACGCTGTTTGCCTCCAGAGCAGAATCTATGCCCTCTTGCTAAGGAGAAGTCACTCTGCCAGGTATTTGTTTGCCATGCTCTTCTCTGCCATGCCTAATGAGATCTTGGCTCTGCAGGCTCAGGGTTGACTTTTTCCAGCAGTTCTTCCAGTTTGGTGACACAGCCAGAGAAGGCACAGCCTGAAATCACCCAGGGAGCTGCACCAAAGCTATTTCTGATCTTTTGGCTCCTTGCTGAACACATCTGCTGGTTTTGAAGAGATGCTCACAGTGGGAGCTTTGGGACAGAGGGACCTGCTCCATCCCTTTTCTTCCTGAGAAGAGCACGCAGGCAGCCAAGCATGGGCCCTGCCTCCCTTCCTCAAAAGCCCTGGTCCCTTGGGCCTCCATCCTACACATGTGCTCTTGGGCTGCCTGCCAGAGTGAACCAGTGGCTCACAGCAGGCAGAAGCTGGGCAATCTGACAGGATAATTTCACCGGGATCCAGTCCAGAGAGACACAGTGCACATGTTGCACTAACTAGGCCCAGCCTTGTCCCTGGGGGCCTTGCTCACTCAGGCTAGTTTCTGCCACACTCCGGGTCATAAAAAACATACCCTGGCATCAAGCTTTGAAAATAACATACTGAGAGGCATGGAGTTTGTTGCTGCCAAAGAGCATAGCTTCACTGGGACCAAATACTTTGTCAGTGTCACAGGCTGCTCCCGCACGTGGCCCAGATGAAGGCAGAGCTGGATCACAGGGAAGTTTTGTTTCCTCCTAAATGAATGCTGTGCCCTCAGGACAAGCTCATATCCCCTGAACTTGCAGATCTTGGCCTCCCCAGTCTGCTTGCTCACTTTGTTGTCACTATTGAGGTAAAACCCAGCAATCTGTCAATCGTAGAAGAGTCTGAGGACAGTGCTGAACATGCTCAGCACCTCACCCTACTGACATCCAACTCAGCTCCTCATGCTGGATGGATTTAGTATGGGGAATTATATTCGAGGATCCTTGAAGACCTAGAAGGTTGTTGTTGTTTCTTCTGTGGTGGGAGATTGCGGGATGTGTCTTAGTGCCATTTTCAGGCCTTCCTAAACACAGAGTGGGTGCTCTGCAGATATGCTATGGCTGAGCTGGAACCAAAGTTGAGGACAGAAGCTTTCATAAAGTTTTGTATGTTCTTGTCAGCTTGCAAGCATGGAGTTTACCTTGCAATGTGGAGAAAGCCATGGTGTCTGTTTTGAGAAGACTAGTTTAACCCTGAAGCATAAGTCTTTATATCTTCAAGGAGAAGAAATAAATCCCTTGAAGAAAGCGTTCCTAAGGGAATGGGAGACAGTGGGAACTGGCAGAGAAAAACAAAAGAAATTGCTGATACTTTAAGAATCACCAAAAGTGTGCTTTGGTATCAAAGAAATACCATCTGATGGTATTCTCCCCCTCCTATTACAACCCAATGCTACAGCTCCTTTGTGTAATGACCAGACATAGCAGACCCTTACCCCGTGACTTAACCTACGCGGTGTCATATATAGGGAGAAAGCAAGATGAAACATTTGATAAAACATTACATCATGGACCGATGTTGAGTCAGCACTCTAGCCCCTTTGGTGCACTGCAGTGAGGTGTTTCAGCATTGTCACTTCCAACTTCACCAACAGCCTGAGGGGCACAAAGTGTGCCCCAGCATACAACATATTCCATTGAAGCACTTCTTTCCCTCACCTGTAAATCTGATGGGGTTTGTCTCATCCTGTTCCCCTGTCCATGGCTGGCATGTAGTTCTGTCCACACAACTGGCTAGAGTAATCTCCACAGTAGGTGGAAACTGGCTGGCAGAAGACCAGGCTAGCTTCTCCTTATTTCCTCACTATTGAATCATCCCCAATTAACATGATGATAATTGTTACCCTGCAGGCCAGACATGATTAATCAGCAATTTTCTTCTTCCTTCTTCTTTTTTTTAAACTTTTTTTTTTTTTTTTTTTTAAGAAAAACTGGGAAATGTCACTGCCTCCTTTAGTAGAGTTTGAAAGCTCCTCCATCTGGACAATCTAATTCCAAAGAGGGAGAAAAAAAGTGTCCCAGGGGAGCTCTGCCACCCTCCATGTCCCCCCATCTCTGCCTGAGGTGACTTTCTCCTCCTTCCCTCATCGTCCTAGCCTTTAGGAACAGAGCCAGCCACTCCACTGAAGGGGAACTGAATAGGTGACTGTAAATTGAAATTAACATCTAGCAGCAAGGAATACAAAGCAATGATTAATGGCTTTTTAATGCTTCACTGTTTTACACTCAGAGCACTTTGTTTTAATGGTGTATGCCGGGATCAGAGAATAAAAAGTGTGCATTTGTGGGGATATAACTTTGTGTAAACATATCTTTCTCATTCTCTACAATTTTCACCATTAAGCAGAGAAAATCCAGCATTCTTTAGTTTAGGATTATGTAGGAAAGCCTTATATCTAGCTCATCTCATCTAGTGCATCACAACTAAAAATGGAACGGAACAAAGTCATTAAAAATGTCCTCTAACTAGCAGTTACTCAGATAATTGTTTTTCTGCTTTTGGTTTAATTATAACGTGGACCATTTGGTTAATTAAATAAGTTTCTGTAGACTCCCCCATCCTTACTGCAAGGAGGTCTCCAGTTATTCTTGTTGGATGATAATTACTTGTCTCTCAGACTATTTAAAAGATATGGCTTCTTCAGGACTGTCTCTGGGTCCTGAAATCTTGTATGTGAAACCTAGAGTTTCAGCTGTTCATCATTTTATGAGTTAGCATTTGCCAATAGTTACCTATTTCACTTCATTAGGTGAACAGTTAGAAGAGCCATGTAGTCTTCAGTCTTTGTTAAATAATGTTTTCTTTTCTTTCTTTCTTTCTTTCTTATGACCTCAAATAATTCTCTTTTTTTTTTTTCCCCCAAATAACTATTTTCACATTTCTATCCAACATTATGATTATACCAGGATGAAGATGAACTTCTTGTGTAACTAGAGCCAAATCTAATCAAATGTTGTGATTTGCATCAGAGTCAGTCAAGGACAAATTGGATGAAGCTGTTATGTGGGATCAAGGAATGATTTCTTTGGTCTTGGAATAGGTAATCACTTCACCTGGTGTTGGATGTCTTCAGAGTAGACTTTTCCAAGTGATCTAGTGTTCCAGATTACTTTATCATCTGTGGAAAGAAACAGGTGTTTCAGACATTGCCTTATCTTCTAAAGAAAATACCTAAAATAAATCAGATGAATGTTCCCCTTGTTCCCTTGGGGGAAAATAAATAATAAATAAATAGATTTTAAGAGTCAGATAATGAATTCTGATAGTGATGTCCACCTGCAAACAGTCGCAGCTGAGATAACTCCACCCGTTCTTTCAGACTGATTGCATGACTTTTGTTACCAGAAACCCGGTTAATATATATATATATTTTTTCTGCCAAATAGTGCACTGTAAGAGGTCTGTATTAGATTATTTTCCACCTTTTCTTATGCATATTTTCCTACCAGCAGCATCATCTGCATGAAACAACAGGCTGTTATAAAGAGAGTAACACAGCAGCATCAAACTTGGCTAGTGGAACCACCAGGAAACCAAAGCATTTAGTGCATTTTAGATCAACACCACATTGACCCTACTGAGGTTTCCTTTTCATTCTGCAAGAACAAATGCAGGGAGATTTATACCTGGGAATATCACTTGACACAAATTGAATAGTGGGCATAATTATGTATAAAAGCTCCCCTGTTACAGAAAAGAAGAGAGAAAAAAAAAAAAAAAAAAAAAAAGACTTAATAATCTGGTTTGTGGGCTATAAAAGGAAAACAAAGGCAGTATACTCTTAGGCCAGACAGAAGAGATGTTTGTTAGTATTTCTATTGATTAGTAACTAAGGCAAAGCACTGAGAAGCTCTGATATGAATTTGATACAGGGAGTAATTGAATGAGCTCATTGCACGATGCATGATCTAGACCAGGACTCAGGTTGCTGATGTTAAAGTCTTTGATCCCCTCTGCTGTCCATTACAGCTACCAGCAAAACTTTTTCTCAGATCCTCACTACAGCTGGTAACCTTGGAGTCACTACCTTGGAGCATTGCACATGTCCAGCTGGGCTTTCTGGAAGTGAGGTTCTTTAGGAGCATCACTGCTGCATCCCATGAAACGCTGCTGAGGTCTCAGCTGGGAAATCTGACAACACTAGCAGACTCTACTAAGAATGAGAATAACAAACATGATGCTGTGATATCTAACAAATGCATGGGAAAAATTCAAAGGAGGTAAATCATTGGCCTATGTATCTTGTAACACCAAAGTTACCAGAGGTTTTGAGTCAGCACATCACTACAACAGACTATTCTATTTCCACTTACATTAAAAAAAAAAAAAAGACATAATAATAAAAAAATATTAAGAGATCTTGTATTTTTCCTTGGAAAGATTTTGGCAAAGTATTAAGACACAGGTCAGAGTGATGTTATGTTATCTTCACGACTGTTGAGTAGATGATACTAAAATTGGTTGGCAAAAAAACAAGAAAAGTTGTTGCAAGATAAGAGGCTTTGATGAAGCCTGAAAACAAATCCTGTCTCCCATAAAATGCCATTGTGCCTGAGCATGAGGCAACCACTAAAGAGGTTGGAAGGGACCTACAAAAATCCTCAAATTGAACAGTCTGACCACAACAGGGCTAAGCAAAAGTTCATATTACTAAGGACATTATCCAAATGCCTCCTGAAGACTGACAGGCACAGAACATCAACCACATGTCTAGGAAGCCTGTTCCAGTGTTTGGCCACCCCCACAATAAAGCAATTTTTCCTAACGTCCAGTCTGAACCTCACCTGGTGCAGCATTGTGCTGTTCCTGTGCATCCTGTCATTAGTTACAAGGGAGACGAGACAGATTTCCCTCATAACTGAGAAAGATTTTCCCATGTTAAAGAAGAAAGTGCTCAAAGGAGACCTGGGAGGCACAGGATGGATTACAGCCTATCACATCAGATCCTGATGACCACAAAATGCAAAACTGAGACTTATTACCAAACCTTTTCCCCTCCTTTGTTGCTGCAGACCTCTGGACATTTTGGAATTGGCACCACTTGTCATGGTGGAATAATTCTCATTTCCCTGTAAGGTGAACCCATCCTGACTGCTGTTCTTCCTCTAATTTTCCTATGCCACCCACATCCTTTGTCTCCAGAACCGACTGCATGACAGCAAGATCGGCACAGCTAGAGAGACGGCAAGTGCTCAGATATCCACCTGTCCTCTCTCTGTCTTTCTGTACAAACAGTTCAACATGGCACAAACCTTTATTCTGCTGCTTAGAGACTATTCGTTTATCATCCTATGCTTCAACTTGCCTTTTTACTCAGGTCCTCCTTTGCTAACAAGGGGTCTTTGTGGCTGTCACTTGCAAAAGGATCTGCTCTTCCAGATATGATTTATTGCATGCTCAATTTATTATGGCCAATGAGCAGATCTGCAAATTGCATGACCAGATCTGCAAACAGCATGACAAACTGCTCTTCAGTGCAGGCTCCTTCCCTTCAGTATTAATCTTCTCCTCCTCAGTCCCCCGACTCTCCTCATTAGCTTTATTGCTGTTACAATACTCACTCCCACTTTCACCTCCCCACCATTCGCCTTTTTCCCTTTCTGTGGCTCTGGTAGCAGATTTGCTCAGATGACAATCTGAGATTCATAGTATGCTCTCCTCCCTCTTAGCACAGGGATTCAGGACCTAACAGCAACAGGCAAATAGATCATTTCCTAATGAAAAGAAGGTTTCCCTTAGCTGCCTAGGACCAATGGCACATTTACCAACAGTTCTTTATCCAGACAGTGCTGGGCACACATCCTATCAAAGATACTACAGGAGGGGATTATTTGAACATAAGTGGTAGCAACGATCAGTCTCTTGTACCAAAAATAATGCTAATATTACTACTACTAACAAAACAAATCTGTTCACGTGATCGGCTGGTGAGTGGGCTGAGTTCCCATGGCAACTGTTGGCAGCGAAGCTTGTAGGAAGAAAGTAAGTATTCTGTTTGAAATGGCTCAGATTCCTGCCACAAAGTTCATACAGCATAGAAATCAGTATACATCAGATCCCTTCATTAGCTACACCAAATAAAGTGCCCCCCACCTCCCCTGATGGTTCCTGCAAAACGGGATTATCCATTTTTCATCTGCATTTACCTTTGAGGTGGAAAATTTACAGAAGAGATCATAGTGAAGGGGACCCCTGCTGATAGGTGCCTTCACTCCAACTGCCCACCTTTATCTTCCATGCAGTCCATATTGCTGTTGGCATTTTAATTCCACCTCAGCTTCCAGCAAAAGCTGACTTTGGGATAGCTGCTGCTCTATTAGGGTGTGCCACAGACAGCCCTGATCTTGCCCAACCATCCCTGCTTAGCCCAAGGAGCCCTTGCCTGTAAGCAGTCCATGTTGCACATCTGTATTTCAGAACTGGCTTGGGCTGAAGCTTGGCTGATGGTGGAGATCGGTGATTTTCCTGGTTTCAAAGTTTCCTTTCCTCCAGCTCTTCTCCTCCATTTAATACTCCAGATGCCATATTGAGCATATCTACAGGCTGCAAAAAGGAAAAGCATCGAAGCATGCATTGTGCACCAAGAGCTGAGAGACAGAAGTAGGAAAACGGCTCTGTCTGCTAATGCAGCTAAGCAAAATCCTTGCCTGGGGCTTAACCTGAACCCCCCTATGAAGCATTCAAGAAAAGCCTTGCCCAAATATGAAGTGGATGAAGTTTGTTTTACTTCTGAGCTGACAAGTCACCCAGACTTGTAAGGGCGCAGGTCATGTACCAAAATTTGTGCATCCTTTGTTTTTCACAAACTTCCTTCCTAAAGAAGGAGGAACCCTTGGGCTATTGGTGTAAATGAGAAACTCAGAGCACTGCAGTACAAAGATTTGTGAGACAGTCTCATGCACAAACATACACACTCAGTAAACACTAATGGTGTTTATCCCCCAAACAAATTCGAAATTGCAGCCTACATGTGCACCTGCCTCTGTATAGAGCCAACTGAGCTCTGCAGAGACCAGAATCTTGGAGCTCTTCAAAAGCTGTTATACACCGGATTTTCCCCAGTCCACCTTATCCCTCTCTCCCCCATGCATATGGCTGCATGATGATGATCAAGTGTCATCTCACTGAACGCTCTTCTCTTCCCAACCATGCACAGGAGGCTTCACCAAAGGCACTTTGGGCAGTAATGAATCTCTCATCCGTCCCTGCTCAGAGTCTGACATCTGAAGAAAAGGCAAATTCTGGTGATGGCAGCTCATAGGGTGGGACAAAGCCAGTCTCCTCCAGCAGTTTTGATGGAAGAAAACAATAAAGAAATCTTTCTGCAGTTCCTTGTTCCAATGTATCTCTCCCTCCCAAGTCCACCGCCCTCCCTCTTCCCCTCAGGTACCATTTTCCACAAGGTTGGTTCTGAAATAATCCTTGACGCTCAGAATAAGTATTCGTATATCGGATTATTACGTGATCTACATATGAATGGCAGCATCCCCACAACCCCAGAAACAGCAGTTGAAGTGAAATTCTAATGTGATCAACTCTGGCAGAAGGCAAGCTGGGACGTCTTCTCTCCCTGTCTACAACACATAGGGTCAGTGACACTCGGTTGTCTGTTATGTCCAAACTATATATCCCCAGTGCGGCTGGGGGAGAAAGTCGTGAAAAAAGGAAAATGCCTATAAGTACCTGAAGGGCGGGTGCAATGATGATGGAGCCAGGCCCTGTACAGTGGTGTCCAGTGCCAGGACAAGAGGAAATGGACACAAACTGGAGCACAGGAGGTTCTCTTTGGATATCAGGAAGCACTTCTGTGCTGGGCGGGTGATGAAGCACTGGCATGGGTTGCCTAGAGATGTGTGGAATATCCTCAATGGGAGATCTTCAAAAGCCACCTGGATGTGGTCCTGGGCACCCTGGTCTGGGTTACCCCCTGCTTGAGCATATGACATCCAGAGATCCCTTTCCAACATTCTGAGATTCTGTGATTTAGAGATTCTGGATCATTACAGGATAACAATTCACCCATAATGCTGATGATAAAGAGTGGTCATGGCTCTTCTAGTCTCACCAGGTAGATCCAGCAGTCAAAGGAATGTAAAAAGGTCTTTTTGGAGAACGCAGCCACTCACCAATCTGCAGGTAGGAGGATACACTCACTAGCAAAGGGCTTAGAGGGATGGAGGACATCAGACAGCTTCCTTGCAGAGGTGTAACAAGATCACTGTGTCTGTGCATCGAGGTCTCTGGGCTTGAAAATAGCTTTGGCTTCACACTTGGATTGAAGGGTCAAGATACACAGACTGTCTCTCTCCGTGTCATATCCATTGCTGTTCTGAGGAGGTGGAAAAAGAGAAATGTCTCATTTCTCTGCTGAGAAACAAAGACATAGTGGCTTGTCCAGGGTCACCAAGGAAAGGGAGATTCACTCACCTCATTAAAGTCTGATGCCTGTAGCTACTCCTGTGCTACATACCCTGCATTCTGCCCGACAATAAGCACTTCCAGAGGGAGCTTCTCTCAGAAGAGGTCAGATTATTCACTCCCTATCAGCACCTATCTCTTTCTTTACTATGAACAAAGACACAAACGCCTAGTTCTGAGATAGACAATTAAAGCTAAATTAACATCTGCCAGCAAAATTGTAGCCAGATCTGGATCTGAACCTGTATCCAGTGCCCAGCTCTTTGCCCTAACCACGAAGTCAATCTCCCCCCTCTTACAGTAGTACCATAGTACCACCAGACACAGCCTGACTGCTAAATATTACCCTGTATCAGGCTCTACATGGAAAATCACCAGGGCAGCAAAATTCCAAATCATGGGAACAGAGGGGTTCCCAGCATTTTGTTGCTAGGATGGGTTTTGAAATGGTTTTAGTTAATGCCATCTTGCATGCTCCCACCATGCAATGCCCAGACATGAGCTGGGGATAAGCATTGGCCATGGATATTCACAGTTGTGACGTGGTCATCTCAAGCATGTGGCAGTCCAAATAACTGGGTTTGCTTCTTTGGTTGGTTGTTTTAACTAACTTGTATGGGTGTGGACTGTGGGGGAGTCTGAACTACATATGGGACAAATTTTGAAGAAGTTTGTCTTGAGCCCGCAGACTTTAGAATCTAAGGGAACAAGCAACAAGATCTTGATGACAAGAGAGGAATGGCTGTATTTAGGGGCTGACTGATGTCTCAGTGCTCCTGCAGCCTGAATCTTGAGTCCTCAGAAGACACCACTTTCATCCGAAACAACAGGAAAACAAGACCTGCACAGTGGAAACCACCTTCCCCATGGTGAGAAAGAAATGTGTCCATGCAGTAAGGTAGAGAGGAAATGGGGCAAAAAGTATTTTGGGCTCCTGCTGTTGCTTATGTTTCCCTGTAATCCTCAGGTAATGTGTCATGAATCCCTTATTCTCAAACTAGCATTGTGGGAGCCACACTG
>CM021765.1:2895503-2939242 GCA_011076525.1 Nettapus auritus
AAAAAAAAAAAAAAAAAAAAAAAAAAAAAAAAAAAAAAAAAGGATTTGACTTGCATTTGAACCTAATGTCTCTGCCCTGTTATCTGAGGTTCTGATGGAAGGGAAACAAGGTGGTTTCTGTGTGATGCCAGAGAGGAAATCAGGCTAAGGAAGAGGCAGGAAGGTAACGTGGAGATGTCTGGCAGCAGGGGGAACCTGGAGGTGACAGTACGAACACAGGGTGTCAGCAGAGAGGGACTGAAGTGAGCAACTTATCAGCCTGAGGATGTGAAATTCCCACTTAGCTCCTCCAAATTGACTGAGGGGGACTAAAGGCAATGCTCATATGCATGTATCAGGACTCTGCTCCTCCAAATCTGGTTCTGATGATTGTGGAAATGCTAGCAGAAAGAGACCTGTATAGAAAAAACTGTTTTTCAGGGTTTGTCTGCTGGTTGGTATTAATGCCCTATCTTCTGAAATCATGCCAGAGTGATATGGAAAGGAGGACAGTGACCATTACAGGGAAATGGGAGGGACAAGTATTGATCTGGGTGGGAGCAAAAGAGAACCTCCTTCAGCAGGGTTTCTCAGCCCAGTCATTGAGCTGTGTCTTTTTCATCTTTGGCACATTTAAGAGGGCTCAGGAAGAATTAATCCAGAAAAAAAAAAAAAAAAAAAAAAAAAAAAAAAAAAAAAAAAAGCAGCCTAAATGTTGTATATACCACAGCTTAGGGTGTACACGATGGGGCTTTCTTAAGAGGGGGGGTGCTGAATGAATTCAGCTCCTGCTTGCTGGCTCCACTCTCTCAGCATTGAAGGACTCCTGCTTTGGCCTGCAAACAAGTCTGAGCTCAGAGAGAGAGGACTGTCAGCATAATTTGGGTTCCTAAGTGCACAGGAGTGTATCTCACTTCCATTTTGGGGCCAGGGGTAGGTCCAGAGGGCTCACCTTTGCTCCATTAACTGCTCATGAATTTTGCATGAGTGAGTCACTGGATAAAACCAGAAGCAGAGTTTGGAAAAGGAGCCAGGACTGAGTCTTTCTTTACTGCTGTGTCAAAAAGTCAGACCACTCTAGCTGATTTTTGGCCCCGTGTTCCTCCCTCCCCAGAGACCAGCTCAGCTGGAGGAGTTTGGTTTCATTCCAGCTGCCTTTGAGGCTTTGCAGGGCACCAGAAAACAGCACAGATATACCCAAAATGAGGGGATGAGTAATTAGCAAAGCCTGAATTACCAGGGAACGTGGGGTGGACAGAAAGTTGTATACAGGCAAAACCTCCTGCCCCTTACCCTTATTTTTTTTTAAGACCTTACCAGGGTCTCTCTTTAAGACCTTAACCAAGGCACTGAGCTGAGAGAAGTCTGCAGCTCTTCAAGGATGCTCAACACAGGGAGGCAGGTGGCTGAAGCTCACCTCCAAGTTCTTCTGCAGAGGAGGCCACATTCTCTCTCTCTCCCTACAAACGTTTCTTTTTCTCTTCCTTCTTCACTTTGGCTATGAACACCAACAGCTAGCACAATGGGGACTTGCTCCCTGTTGCATCTTGCACATCTAAATAAAACACAGACAAGAAAATGCTGTCAGTGTGGAGGCATGTATCTTCTTCCCTTGCCCTGGGGAAGTTGTTGAATTTACTTAGGTTCAGTCAAGACCAGGATCTGTCGCAGAGTATTTGGTCCAACTCCACTGTCCAGAGTTTCTGTAATTAATAAATTGTCATCAGTGATGTAATCATCATTTTGAGGAGGCAGAACATGTATTACTTACTTTGATAGGGTTCAAACACCAGCTCTGATTTTTGCCTCTCTTTATTATACTTTTTTTTTTTTTTTTTTAAGTGTGCTCGGGAAATGTGTCACCCCTTGTGATTATACCAAGGAGAAAAGAATTTCAGAAGTGACACAAATTGCTAATTACTTTATTACACAGTGATTAAAAAAAAAGGGGGGGGGGGAGGGGGGAGAGAAAAGAATTAAAAGCCAGAAGTTGCTTCAGCAAATTCTATTTTTAAAGAAATAATTATTGGGTTCCAAATGTACTAAATTAAGTAATTCTCTGCCAGCTTTCTTCCCCCTTTTTAATCTTCATTCTTGGCTGTGTGGCTGGCTTTGAAGTCAATGCTCTGCTAGGGTGCTCTGTTTAGCCCCATATTATTATTAATTATTAGCAATATGGTAACAACACCAGCCAAACGCAGATCCATGCTAGGTGCTAAACAGGCACTGAGCGAGATGCGAGGCCAGGAGAACTTCCAGGCTAAACAGACGAGGCAGGTGATACTCATACATTTTGCAGAGCTGCCTCATGGCTTGGCTCAGCTGACACTGCTGGGAACCCTGTAAGTGGTCAGGGTGCAGCAAAGGAGCCTGTGGGCAGATCATGGCACGGAGAAAAATCATATTTGTACCTGGAACGTGTTTCCAAAGGCTCTTCAGGAAAATAAGTAGGAGGTGCCCTTGATGTGCAACTGCCACAGTGCTTGAATGTTTTGGCTCAGAGAGCTGTGGCTCTCTGGGGTGTCAGGATTTCCCTGGAAAGGCTTTTTCTCCCTCAGCCTTGGCGTGGAGGCACAGGCAGGGTGAGAAGGTAAGAGTGTAAATGAAATCTGTTTGGAGATGTCATTCCCAAGCCAGGTTCCTCCAGGGTTTGCAAGGAATACAATAGGACCCAGGAAGAGACTGAACCATGGTCTGGAGTGAAAAGGACTCAGGTTTTACTGACTGGGTCCTGAGTCCAAGGGGGACCTGGCGATGTTACTGTCTGAAGACAATCACAGTGACTTTAACCAGCACCATGGATGGAAATCTCTGATTTCAAAGGATCTGCTCAATGCTTTAAATACTTCTTCCTCTTGAATCCCAGTCTGCGAGGAAATGTTTCATATCATTCTCGATCACAGAAATGTACGGTGACAGTTTAACAGCCTGCTTCTTTGCAATGTTTAGGCACACTGTGCCAGGATAACTATTGCCTAACTTTGTGCCAAGTTCAGTACATCCTGTTTCTCTTATTCTTTCTTGTCATAGAGATTTTGGTAAGCCTGTGCACCCCAAACTCTCCCAGGACCTCCCCTCTCCCCATCCTCTGTAATTAAACAAGAAACGTTGACAGCTGCTGTCAAAGCCAGTTCCAACTCTCTCCAGAAATGTTCAGCAAATAATGAGAGAAGCTCTGAAATAAGAAGTCCGATGAATTCAATAGAGAAGAGGCAAAGTCTCAGCAGTTCTAAAGGGACCTGCTTCAGACAATGGCCAGTGACACTGCAGAAGAGAAGAGAAAAGCAATGCCTAAATTTCTTTGCTGCCTATTGAGACACCAGAACCTGCAGACAGCGAAGGGGAGGATTTTGCTTACTTTTTTTTTTTTTTTTTTTTTTTTTTTTTTTTTTTTTTTTTTTTTTTTCCACTTTTTACCTTTGGAGCTGTGTCCTTTGCATTGCAGAGTGTCACAGCAGGAGCGTTGGCTCCAGCTCAAGGGGCTCCATTATGAGAGTAGACACTCACCAGTGCCCTCTGTGGTACCTGGGCAAAGTCACCAGGGAGACAAATGGGGCTGGGATGGATGCGGGGGAAAAGGATAACATTTGGAGTGAACTTTCTGACATCCTTTTCCTTGCCAAGGGTTTGAAACACCATTGCATAAGAAAGGATTTGCAACGGACATTTTTTAAGCAAGGAATTTGACAGATATTCTTGCTCTGCTGAACTTGTTTTGCTGGCTGCTTGGTAAATCCTTTAAACAATGGTATTGTGATAAAAAATGTTACATAACTAAAAACATCATAATTGCTGAAAACGTTCACATTAACAAAAAAGTTCTTTCAAATTCCCTTACTCAAGGAGCTCTATAAGCTTTTAAGCCTTCAAACACCAGTAAATGACATCTTTGCTAAGAATGGTTAGTTAACATCAGCAAAGTGATTGGAGAGGAAATCCGGCTCTACTGCAGATGGAGGGGGAAGCATTTGATGGTACCACAGCCTGAGGTTCACTTCCCAGAGAAACTTCTAATTGCTTATTAAAACCTGTAGGCAAAAGCTAAGAGCCTCAAAAGCTCAAAGACAAGATTGCTGTGATGAAGCTAAGGAGTTGTGTTTTTTTCAAGAAGATTGGGTGAAAATGCATGAAGAGAGAACATCTTAGGGCTCAGTATGAATGAGCTAAGCAGGTGTGATGGTTTTACTCGGGTGGGCAGCCGAGTTCCACCACAACCGCTCTCTCACTCCCCCTCCTCAAAGAAGAGTGAGGAGAAAATACGATGAAAGGGGCTCAAGGGTTGAGATAAGGACTAGGAGATCGCGCAATAATTATCGTGACGGGCAAAACAGACTCAGCATAGAGAGAAAGTAAGATTTATTGCTTATACTAACAAGCTAGAAAAGTAAGAAACAAAGAAAAGAAACGAAAAGCACCTTCCCCCCCATCCACCCTCTTCCACCTTCTCCCCCTGAGCGGCGCAGGGGAACGGGGGAATGGGGGTCATGGTCAGTCTACAGCACTTCTTCTCTGCCGCTCCTTCTCGGTCACTCTTGTCCCCTGTGCTGTGGGGTCCCACCCACGGGATGCAGTCCTTGCTGAACTGATCCAGTGTGGGCTGTCCACAGGCAGCAGCTCTTCAAGAACTGCTCCATATATGGGTCCGTACCACGGGGTCCATCCCTCGGGAGCAAACTGCTCCAAGCTGGGTCCCCCACGGGCAGCAGCTCCTGCCAGGTCACCTGCTCCTGCGTGGTCTCCTCTCCACGGGCTGCAGGTCCGGCCCGGAATCTGCTCCGGCAGGGGTCTTCCACAGGCCGCAGTCTCCTTCGGGGCACAGGCTCCACCGTGGTCTCCTCCACGGGCTGCAGCGTGGAACCCTGCTCCACCGTGGTACTCCATGGGCTGCTGGGGGACATCCTGCTTCACCATGGTCCTCACCACAGGCCGCAGGGGACTTCTGCTCCGGCGCCTGGAGCACCTCTCCCCCTCCTTCTTCACTGACCTTGGCGCCTGCAAGGCTGTTTCTCACTCCTCTCACCCTCCCAACTGCTGAGTGGCGGAGCGGTTTTTTCCCTGTCTTAAATATGCTCTCACAGAGGCGCAAAACAACATCGCTTATTGGCTCAGCTCTGGTCAGCAGTGGGGCCCTTACCAAACATGGGGCAGCTTCTAGATCCTTCTCACAGAAGCCACCCCTATGGCCCCCCCTGCTACCAAAACCTTGCCATGTAAACCCACTACAGCAGGTCAGACAGAAACATGAAAAAGGAAGTACTTGCAAATGAGATCCAATATGACCTCAACCAAAATGAACCTAAATTCAGCGCCAGGTCTCCCAGATCGAGGTCCACATGGCATGCAAGTTCCAGACTGGCCCACTCTTGTCCTCTGTAGACTTTCAGTACATAGCTTGAGCTTTGACTGCCCCAAACCCAGAAGGCAAAAAAACAGCTTTTCCAAGATCCAGAGACATGTCTGAGGCCATCACCCCAAGGTTAGATGGGAAAGCTAATATGTACACAATATCCTAGTGCATCTGTGTAGATGTGGTATTAGCAGGGTTCTCTAAGGTTCATCCCAACACAGCTGAGAAGGATGCTCTACTACCAGTGTGGTGTGACCAGGAGCTGTTAGGGCCGTGACCCTTTCTGCTGATGAGGAATTTACTTCTGTATCTCAGCATGGCACTCCAGTCTTGATTTATGTCAATATCCAAAACCTCTTCACCTGTAAGCTTCAAAATTGGTCTCTTAATCTTACCCAGAACAAATGCTGCTTTGCTAGTCTGAACTAAAACTGCCCGGAGTTCCTCTCTTCTCACCTCTCTAGCTATAAGGACAAGTTTATGTAAGATGCATAATAATATATAGGAGTTGAACTCGATGATCCTTATGGGTCCCTTCCAACTTGGGATAGTCTATGATTGTATGATATATTTAGTGTAAATATAACTAAGGCCCATCTATCTATCCAGTCTTACCTGGGTGCGTACCAACCACTAAGCTATGGATGGAAGCATCATACAAGCCATATATGAGTTAAGAACTTATGGGTATCATCATTTAAATGTAAACAACCTAATGAAAATACAGTTTTATTAGCCTTATTTCATGAGCATTGTACATATTAGTACAGAAAAGCCTTGTTAAAAATAATACCCTAAAACTGTTATTCAAAAAAACTCCATTAGTGTCCCCTTTTTTTGCTTGTGCTCACACTGCCAGTGTCCTTCAGGGTGCTATGATCAAATTCACTGGTCATCTCCAGTAGAAAGGTCTTGGCAAGAAGCAATTCGGTGTCCATGGTAAAGTTTATTCTTCCTCACCCTCAGTACTACCTGGGGGTACCTGCCTCTGCCTGCCCCCTTCCTGGTCCCCAGTGCCCATGGCAGAGCTGCCCAGCACCCACTGGGCACACACGGGGCTGCTGTTTGTTGGGTGTCCCCAGCGCTGAGCTCAGTCTGAGTCCTGGGGTCCCTTGGCCATGGGATGCTTGTGTCACAGGGACACCCAGCTCAGCCCCAGCAAGCCCAGAGCCACCCTGAGACCCTGTGGTGTTGGGTCAGTGCAAAGCCTGTGGCCTTCTGCTACTGATGTCCAAAATCACATTGAGTGGTCCACAGGGCTGGATGCACACAGTGCAAGAACAACTACCTGGCAGTGTAGACAGAACTAAGGAGCAAGGTTATAGGCAGGAAATAATGAGAAAAATGTGAGTCAGTAGCACAAATCAGTTCTGCTGATGACTCTGTAGATGTACAAGAAATTGATTTATTTTACAAAACTGTTAAAAAAAAAAAAAAGACGGAGAGAGAGAGACGGACAGACAGAAGGCAAGGTAGTTCCTTTTGATGAAAAATAATTATTTAAAAAAGAGAGATATATATACATATACTATATATATATACATTTATATGTATATATGCATATGGTTTTATGACTCATTGGACTGAAACTAAGCAATATTTTTTGGATTTTGAATTGTAAAACAAAACATTTCATTCAACTTAGAACAATCAATTTTCTTCAATTTTCAGGTTTTCAGATTTAATCCTTGCGATTTTAGAATGTTGGGTCATTTTTTGCAATGAAATCACTACTTTGAAACAAAAGGTTGGAACAACTGAAACATTCATCTCGAAATTGCCTGAACTTAGCTTTTCCTATCTTCTGAAATTTCTCTTTTGTCTCTTCTTTCCTAAACTAAATTATTCATTAAAATAAAAGTGAGTTTGCAAATAATTTATTCACAAACCTCTTTTTTTTTTTTTTTTTTTTTTTTCTCTAGGGAATTTACTACTCTGTCTATATACACATATGTGAGTATGTATATATGTCTATATAAGGGCTGTGATTAATTTCTCACTTGTGCAGAAAGATTCCTAGGCAGATTGAGGAACGAGAGGCTGCCTGTGCACGAGGGGGTAGGGTAGGCTCCTGATAACTTATATCTTTGCAGCTACAAGGACATCTAAGCTCAAGCAAGGAGAAGTCATTTCAGACGTCCCGCTGCCGGTTGCTACCAGGCTCTGGCTCCCTGGAGAGACGACGCAGAGCATCCCGAATAGCAAGTGCCTGCATACGGCCCTCCATCCGCTCCACAATCACCGCATCCCGCTTGTCCCAGATGGCACAGGGGAATAGCCGCTTCTCTTCTGACTCAACGAGCCTACGCGAGCTACACATTTCCCACTCCCCCGCTGCTGAAAAGCAAACAATCCATTAGGGCTTCGCTGACTGGATTTGACATTTCCCAGGTGCAGATTAACACCCCCTCGGGGCCTGAACACCGTGAAAATCAACTCATCGCTTGCGCTTCACTTCCCATCACTGCTCCCAGCAACAAGGAGCCCCAGCACCTGCCAGCCCAGTGCTCGGTGCCCGTTGGCATGGTTTTCCAAAGCTATTTGACTTGGCATGAGAGGGATGAATGTGGGAACAGTGGCATGTCATTCATGGTATAGTGTTCAAGGACAATATTGGGTTTGGGTATTCCTACTTCTCCCTAGTTATTCCTTTAGGCTGTGAATTGG
Source organism: Nettapus auritus (assembly GCA_011076525.1). Classification (NCBI taxonomy): domain Eukaryota; kingdom Metazoa; phylum Chordata; class Aves; order Anseriformes; family Anatidae; genus Nettapus; species Nettapus auritus. The sequence continues at coordinate 2,903,497 of CM021765.1, forward strand.
TGATGTATAAACTTTGGAGTTGGAAGCAGCTTAAGGTATCCCTTCTTCTTGCTGGTTGTCCCTGTGTGGTCCTATCCTCTTTGCTGGGCTGAATGAAGGGTGTACGAGCCATGCCATGAAGTGGAAAACTGACCCACACCCAAAATATGTGCTTTTTTCTCACAGTCCTTCAAAGTATCCGTTTCTGGAATCAAAAACCATCCCATTCCCTGCTCTTGTCCACTTTGTGGGCCCTACAATTTGTACCACCATAACTGCAAGATGGGAAAGAGTGGCAGCAGAAGGGTGCAGAAGCAGGAACACCCTGACCTTACATCACTAAATCATACTGTTCTGTAGATCAGACAGGCTCAACATCCTGTGAGCTTGGAAGTACCGCAGCTAACTTCAAGCTTACTCCTAAAGTTTTGAAGGACCCTTTTTTAGATTGTTTCAGTCCAAAAAAGATTGGCTAGCAGGGTCACACTGTTTAAATTTTTGGAGCTAATTTAGGAAGGGGGCTGGGGAGAAGTCTGTGGAGAGGCTATGAGTGATACCTACCATGTCACTGCAAGACAGAGACAAGGACATATGCTCCCACACAGGGGGTTGTTAAGCACTATCCCTTGGGAAGCATCAGGTGGAAATTACCCCTATTAACATCACACTTACTCCAGAACAGGTGCATCTTGCTTCAGTTGTGTTTCACCCAACAGCACTTTGTCCAGATGAAACATGAAGCTGGGGTAGCTTTGATGAACCTGGGCTGTGTGAGCTGAGAGCACTTGCAGCCCTGCCTGGCATGCTGAGTGTAAATCCTTTTGTCCTCTAAATGCAGAAGAAAATGTTCTCCCATGGCTGGAACAAAAGGCCAAATGCCAGAGGACTGGTTTCTGCTTCCAGTCCTAGCACACTTGCCACATGGCCAGAGAACAATGAGTTCACCTGAACCTCCCTTTCCTCATTTCAGAAGTGGCTAAATACAAAAAGTAGCCTCACACTGTGAAGGGATGAAAACTAATTAACACAGACAATGATTGAATGAACATCTCCCATGAAGGGCTGACTAAATACTACAGCTGCTCTTTAAAATATGAAACTCTCCCCAACCTGTAAAAATATTTTCTCTCTCTTTGGAGGAGTGTTTCACTCCAAGGAGAAAAAGCACAGTCTTTTGGACTGAGGTGAGCCACACAGGTTAGCCATGTATCTACAGATTATTTGTGGTGTTTTTTAGATTCTGGGCTGTTCTAAATCATGAAAGCCTGCCCTGCTCTGTTACCCAGTGTGTCCGTAGCATGGATGAAAATATACTGGATAGCAATGGGATGCTGATGGGCATGTAACCCCCAGCATTACGTGATGGAAAATTAGCACCTTTGCTCCCTTGCACCTTCCACCCAGCCCTTCCAGGTGCTCCTACCAGCATTACTCACCCCCTTCATGCACCTTGTCTTGTCCTGAAGGTGCAGAGCAGAGCAAATTGCCTTCTCTCACAAGTCACCAACATGGCATTTGGGCCATGGGTTACTCTCCTCCATCCTATTTCCTGCTAATGCTGGGTCTCACCATGATGATCACCATCTACATTATTTTCCATTCTTCTTGGCATCTCCATCACCTGCTTGGCTTGGCACACACTGCTCCATGCAAGCCTCACAAACAAAATACCCATCTAATAGCTCACCTTGTGTTGTTAGAGACTGGTACTAATCACAGACTCATACAGGCTGATGGCAAAGCTTGCAGATCCCATGCTTTGTTACATGGATGGAAGGTGTGGGTAGAAGAAAATTGTCAGAAGAGCCATTGCTTATATTAATGATGCAGCAATTAGAGAGATGATGGGATTTAAAGGATAAGGATGGCTATCGTAGGTCAAACAGAAGGTCGCTCCAGCTCAGTGCCCTGCTGCCAAGTGTGGCCAGCAGCAGGTGTCAAGAGACGATGTAAAAAGAAAATGTAAGTGTGGAATGATTCTTTCCAAAACAGTCGTTCATCCCCCAGTGAACTATAATTCACAGACTTTCTGAGAAAGAGATTTTATATTCAGCAGTCCTGGATGGATGTTTCTGCCCATAAAGTTGCCCAGTCTTTTGACTATACAACCCTTAATGATGTATTAATGTGCAATCAGGAGACACAGGCTCTTTGACATGTTCTGTTGCAGTGTGGTCTCAAGTAAGGTGGGCTTCATCAAGCTGCTGAAACACTGGTTCCCAGTTCTACTGTAGGTATTCAGATTAATCAGGACATCTGCAAGGGGGTGGTAAATGTAGCATCAGCTTTTAAGGTTTGCATCCTATTTGCGTGTAGCTAGGCAGCTGTGAGTAGCCTGGTGTCTCCACCTCCTGCCCATCTCTCACATTTCCTCCCTTCCACCTCCAAACCTGCCATTTGCCACTCGAAGTGGCTGCTCATCCCTCACAAGCTGATCTCATCCCTCCATGTATGTGCCCCAGAAGGGCTGTAAACCTCCGCCCTTCACTGCATTCAGACTTAGGCTTGAAAACAGGGCTGTTGGATCCCACACCATAGCTAGGGGTTAGTTGACAGAGGTGAAAGTTCTTTGCCTGCTGCCTTGGCACAGATAAAGGTCTAATCCTGCCCTTCTTTCTCTCTGCACTGGGATGCTGTGGGGATTATCTCACCATTTCCAAACAGGCTGAACATTTCTGCGAGGCAGACAGGCGCTTGCCGCCACTGGAAATTAGCTCCCGTTGTCTGCAGAAGATGCATTCATTACCTCATGCCCCTTGAGGCCCTCTGTGCTGGAAGGAAGCAGGAGGCTGGTGTGGCAGCTCCCCATGCTGACAAACAGGGCTCTGCTCCAAGCTCGATGAACATCCAGGGACAGTGGCATGTCCACATCCCCTCCCCAACACGAGCTGTCCTTGGCGAAATTATCAGAGGCTTTGCAGCCCCTTCCCTCTCCCCGACGCAGCTGCTGCCATACGTCCCACAGAGTTAACTCAGTCTACCTGAACGCAAACAAGCTCTCCCCTGCTCTCCCATTAGTGCTGTTTGAAAGCGATGATTCGCCACTTCGACTTCCTGGCATCCCGCTGTTCCTTCTTGCACAGAGCAAGTTTCACCAGAGTAGCTTCTGTCATTTAAAACAATAGGGAGGTGAGGGCTTAAAAAAATCAACCAACTCAAATTCAGATGCTTTAGGATGGACAGAAAGATTTCTTCCTTCCCTGCCTCTCCCCCAGAAAAGACTTTTCCTAGATCCTACAGGATTAAGAAATACAAGAAAATCCATGGGGTATATAATGGTGCTTTGTTCAGAAAAAATCTCAGCAAATAAATGTTTTATTTGGTAGGTTTCTACCATATTTCTAGTCAATGTTCTAATAATGATCTGTTTAAGGGAATGTCTCTAAACTTCAGAGCATCTGAGTGTCTATGCAGTGTTTAGCAAGCTGCGCAGCCCTACAAGACAGGAGGCTGCTGCTAACCCTTGTTGCAGCTGGGAAAACAAGGGAAAGAATTGTTCTGGGACATACGGAAGGTCAGGGACAGACCAGGGATTTGAGCCCTGTGCCACGCCAGTCTCTAACACTCCATCCGAATAACTTCAATACCCTTCTGTTGTATCCAAAACCAAAAGGGTTTGGAAGTACCTGGAGCCTGCTCTCTCCTTGTCTGCATGCAAACCTATGGCTGTACCTTGATTCTCTTCCTTTAAAAAAAAGTGTTGTTTCTCCATGCTGCATCCCCTGCACTTGCAAAGGCAACAGCAGGGGTGAGAGCAGGGGCAGTGCACCAGGATCCAGAGTGGGATGCAAATGAGTTTTCAGCTGGAAGCATAGGGGATTGAAATGGAGTGAGCAAACATGAATTCATTACCTGGCAATTAGCTCTAAATTAATGTACAATCATATGGTACAATTGAACTTGGAAGGGAGAAACCATTCTGGCAGCTGGAGTCCACAAGATCTGTGGAGATCAAACCCTGCTGTCTGGGGCAGGATACACAGAACCAGAATCACAGAATACCCCGTGTTGGAAGGGACCCACAAGGATCATCAAGTCCAGCTCCTTGCTCCACACAGGACCACCCCAAAACGAAACCCTGTGCCTGAGAGCACAGTCCAATGCTCCTTGAACTCTGTCAGGGTTGGTGCTGTGATCATGTCCCTGGGGAGCCTGTCCCAGCACCCGACCACCTCTGGGTGCAGAACCTTTCCCTAAACCCCCAGCCTGACCCTCTCCTGTCCCAGCTCCATGCCGTTCCCTCGGGTCCTGTCACTGTCCCCAGGGAGCTGAGCTCAGCGCCTGCCCCTCCGCTCCTCTCGTGAGGGAGTTGCAGGCCGCCATGAGGCCTCCACTCGACCTGCTCTGCTCTGAGCTGAACAAACCGAGGGGCCTCACCCGTTCCTCATTTCTTCCCCTCCAGACCCTTTACCACCTCTGTAGCCCTCCTTTGAACACTCTCTAATAGTTTTATGTCCTTTGTACATTGTGGCACATAAAACCACACACAGTACTCAAGGTTAGGCCACACCAGTGCAGAACAGATTCCCTCCCCTTGCCCAGCTGGTCATGGTGTGCCTGAAGCACCCTAAGATGTGTTTGGCTCTTTTGGATTTATATATATATATATGTGTATGTATATGGGGCAAGTCAGCTCAATTCATGTGTTTCCTGAACCCCTGAGAAAATTTACTGACTTCAGTACCCTCAGGGAAGGATTTGGGTAGGAAGAGCAGGATAGTGGCCATTCTTGCTGTGCATAAGCATTGAGGCAAGACCAAGCTGGGCCCTCAAGCTGCAACACTAGACCTCTAATAATTCCTTCTCCTGGTCACTTCATAATGCCAGATTGCCCAGATTTCCTCCCCTACCACACCTGCCCCTTCTCCAGCCCCCATCATCCTTGCTTTCCCTTTCACTCCAGAGGGACCCCAAGTGTTTGGCTGAGCCTGGCACACACTGGAGCATCCCAAGAGCACAACTTGTTGCAGAGGAGACAGAGGAGAGGCAGCATCCTGTTGCCAGGTGATATATCTCGATCCTGCAGCTCCTCCCCATCTTTAAAGGGCCAGATATGGGCTTTGTTCTGAGCTAGTGCACTATGTGAACAGATCAGAGCAATTTCTGATGCCTAGAAACCCATTGCCAGGCAACCTGATGCTTAAGCCCTCTTTCCCAGCCTGTGAGGGAGAGAATCTCTCCCTCCCGTCTGCTGCCAAGCCTTCCCCTCTGCAACCCCCCTCCTCCTCTCCCGCATCTGAGGACGAGCGCCCAAAACCCTCCTGCTATGTGCCAAAGTCTTGGGCTCCCTCCCACCTAAAGCATCTGTTGCTACAGAGCCCAGGTCCTACTTGTTCTCTTGCTGGGGACAAACACGCCTCGGTGCCAGCTTGTAACAAAACTCTGGCCAGCCAGGATGTCTCTGGTGCTGTCACACTGCCACAAGCCACCAGTTCAAGTGCTTCTGCAGCAGGCCATGGGGCTGATGGTCTTTACCTGTAGTTGAAGTTGCTCACTGGCACAATGCTAGGGCACTGTTCCAGCAAGAACAACACATAAACATTTTACCCTAGCCATTCCCCCTTGTCAGTGTGTTTGCAGCCACCCTTTACGAAGTCCAAAGGAGTCTGTTACCAAAAAAATTGCTAGCTGTCCCTCCATGGCAGTGGGTCTCAGACAAGGGATCAGCCTCAACCATGTTTCTTTTACTGTAATAAGGTAATTAGGGCATGTAATTAACATGGTTACAACAGCTCTGAGCTTGATATCCAGGGCAGTCTACCCTGTGCTAGCTGTCTTCTGCCCCTTACAGGCTCTCACCCAAGATGTCCTTCAGACTGACACATAGGTCCTTCCAGCACTGCTGGCTAGAGGATGGTGAAGCAAGGTAGGAAAGAAGAAATATCATCCTAAGAGGAAGGCCAGAAATTAAGCATGAATGTTTCCCTAGCAGGTTAATGATATCTGTTGTACAGACTCACCTGGACTAGAAACCTGTCAAGCATGAGCATGAGGAGACCATGAACTGGCAATACAGTTTTCACAGCAACAGTGTAGTCGTTCATTATTTTGCAGCTCAGACTAAGGCCATCCATCACTCGAACCACAGCCACTGCAGACTCAGCACTGGCCAGGTACTTGTTCCCTGGGGTCAGAGGAAAGAAAGAGGATGATCTGTATAACACCTGCATGCTGATGGTTACACTGGCACTTCACAGTCCTGAGAGCAGAGCTTCACTTGGCTCCCATGGGACAGTGGTCCTTGGAGGAAGTCTCTGCTAGGGGAAACAGGGCCACCAATGCTAAAGTCTTTTGTGAGCTCCTTAGAAATCCCATCCCCGAGTGGCAGTCTTGCAAGCCAAGCTCACTGCCTCCTGCATATAGCTGATATGAATGCTCATGGTGGCCCATCCATCCCAACATGTCTTTCATACTCTCTTCAGCCCTCCAGGTCCCTGGTGACAGACTCTTGCCATTAGGTATGATGGAGAGGGCTGTTGCCCCTTCACAGGCACACTCACATGCTATAGAGGCTCTGGGAGTAAAGCAATGAAATAAATCACCAAAAGAGCAAGTAACTGTGATGAATTAGTGGGTGTTAAATGAATAAAGCAGGCAAGCTGGCCGGGGCACTGCCAGTCTTTTTCCCTAGCAAAGACATGAAGGCAACGGGCAGCAGGGCTTGCAGTGCCTCTAATTCCCCTTTCATACTTTGCCAGGAGTGCTTTCAGAGTCACTTTGTCGATTGAATTTGTCACTCACCATTCTGGAGATAGCAAAGCTGCTTTAGCTGTCTTTATTGTGGTGCTCACACAAGGCAATTCCAAAGCATCTGTATTCATTCCAAGCAGCATTAGGTAGCTGATGATTCAGCCAGCTGCCAGCAGATAGCTGCTCTCTCCTTGAGATGACTGAGTAACACAGGAATAACCTAGGAAATGTGCTCCCCTTTGGTATGCCCCTGAGTTTATTTATTTATTTTGGGTGGATCCCATTTATCACAAGCGTGCAGGAGCTGAGCTTTCAGCGTGGTGTCCCCCTGGGCATGGAGAACAGGACAAGTCTGCTTCTCATTTACTTTGGACAGCTTTGCCTTGCCAATTTAAGATGCATCCTTGCTGTGGCTAGGGAGCAGGGCTGGGGGACTGGATGTTGTGCAGAGAAGGAGGGGAAGTGGACATTTAAGTTGAGAAAACTATCAGACTCTCTAGACTTGAAAGAAACTATCCAAACTTCTCCTCAGTCTTAAAAAAGAGGTAATAATATTCAGCAAGGAGGGAGGCAGCAAGTCAAATGGAAATGAATTTCCTCTTGCAGAAGGATCCTTGTGGTTGTGAAGTCTTCTGGATTTAGCAAGAATAAAAGTCTTTGAAAGTAGGCAAAGGTGAATTGTAGCAGCCAGCAGCAAATCCCACAGCCCTCGGTGGTGCAAGGAGGATCTTGTTTACACTCAAAGGCCAAGGCTTGCATCTGTGTAGCTGCTTGGAAAGCAGTGAGACAAAGAATGGCTGAGTCTGCTCCTGAGCCTACAGAAGTTTTGAGCAGGGCCCTGGGGGTTGAATGCATTTCTGCTAATTCCTCCCTACTGTAAGTTCAGTTTCTTTTCTCAGCTGTTGGCCTCATCCCCATCTCCACACTGTGGAAAGAGATAGGGATATTTCAGCCCTCCTGAGAGAGGTGTCTGAGATAAGTGGGCTTGAATCACCCTAAAGCAGCTCTGATTTCTCTCTGCTGATTACCGAGGGAACTTGATAACAGCTTCAGACCAGGCAGTAACTACTAAGCAGCCATGAGCCCAGGCTGCAGACACTCCTCTGCCTCCACTCTGGGCACTCAGTATTTGACCTGCTTTTTCTCTGGAAGCTATAAAGTGATTTCACAAAGCTTATTTGTTGTTTCCTGTGCTCCACCAGTATCTCCGTTCACAAGCCTTCTCTGAACACAGGACATATTTTGCCCAGGAATACACACACATTTTCTGTGCTCCCTGAGTAGGAGGCCTGTGGCTTTCACAACATCTCTGTGACCAAATCTGTGTGCAGGAGGGAAAGATGCCTCTCTCTCAGAGCATCAGCAGGGCCAGCTTTTCAATAACGAATTTCTGGAATTAATCAGCCTGCCAAGACTTGGACAGGGGCACAGAACAGCAGGGAAAGGAGCATCCTATCAAGATGCCAACACATTTTGCCAGTGGCCATGCAGATATCACATTCCATGTCCAGAGGCTGTTGACATCACTGTTCCTTCCATGTCTGTCCTAGGGGTAAAGTCAACTTCTGTCTCACCACAGGATCAGCACTCAGAGCTCACAGATGGGAAGCAGACACACCAGATAAAAAGCAGTGTTCATCCAAAAGTACTTGTAAAAGTAGCTACAGCCTGATGTAGTCTTACCTTCTAAAAATACCTGTTCCACCTTGGAGGATACGATCTGTTACCTCATTATCCCATAACCCACCACAACAATATTTGCTTTGTGATGACTTGGGAGAGCAGATCCTCACCTTCATTACCACTTCAAGACAGAAAAAAAAACTTGGTCACCTTCCTTAAATTTCCCTTTCCCTTTGGAGGTAATTCTACAAGGAGGCCTGGGGGCATTGATATGGCTTGCAGGGGCAGAGCAGTGTCTAGACACCTCCTCCTGAGACCACCTGCAGGCAGACAGATAAGCATGTCTGTCCATATCCATGTCCATGTCTGTGTCCATGTCCTTGCACTGACTCTGCTCCTGACCTTTTCCCTTCAATCTACCATTAATTTCCTTCAAATTGCACTTGGGAGTAGAGAAGTGAAGCTGTCCTTCAGGGTCGAGCAGTGATGCTGAGCTACTCTTGGGGGCTGGTCACAGTACAGCCCTTCAGAAGAACCCTCTGTCCATCTCCAGCTTCGCTGGGAGGAAAGCTCCCTTCTCTCTGCAAAGCAGGGAAGAAAGGAGGAGATGAAAGGGGGAGAGAGAGGGAGCATTTCAGGCTTGTAATTCAGTTACAGCGCAGCGAATCGATTTGCCGTGCCTCAGAGGTCTGTTTGTTTTTGCAGGAACAGAGGAAGAAGGCCAACGGTGGTGTGATGGGCCTCGGGCTCACTGTCCTAGCATTGAGCTGGGAAGGGAGGATGTCACACAAGGATTCTGTCAGGGGCTGCTTCAAATCCAGCCCTGTGCCTGTTGCATCTTGCATCCAGGTGAGGTGAGTTAAGGAGGTGTGTATACAGCAGCTGGTCCTTTCCAGGCAGCCAGACAAATTAGAAAAAAAAAAACTGGAGGGAAAATACGGGGCAGAGGGTGTGTTGAGACTCCCAACAGCCTCTGTCTTTCAAAAAGGCAGGTGGACACACTTCAGCTCATCTTTTATGAGGCCAACCCTGGACACCAACCTCTACCAGAAATGAGTGTGCTGGTCAGGACTCAGAATTGCATCCTAGCATTTCTTTTAACTCTCAAAATCTGTCACAAAACCTGCTAATGGGTGTACATCTGAAATTGGTGATGTATCTGGCATTAGGCAGACATCCAAATATTTGCCTGTGCTGAGGCTCTGGGGTCATCTGTCTGTGTCCACTGCTCCTAACTGTGGCTTCAAGAGCAATAAAGGCCAAAATGAATGGATAGGGAGTGAAAGCAATCCCAAAAGTGATGCATTAAGGGCAGAAAGTTAGGACCTGGCTCAAATATTCCACCGCTGTTCACAGCTGTTGTCCTTCCCATTGCACTCTTCACTGGAAGGGGACACATGGAAACCAGCCTCTTTGCTATCTGTGCTTTAAGACAAACATCCTGATGATCTTCACCTGCCTGGTGAGCCCATGGGGTAGCACAGAGGACAGAGGAAGGGATGAGGGATGTGCTGAGAGAGCTGCTTGAGAGTACCCAAGAGCCAAAATAGCTCAGACTGCAGGGCTCTGGAGAGGCTTAGCTGTGGGGAGCTTGAACATGACTGGAGATTTCTGGCATTATTGGTCCTACAAACTATGAGCAGCATGGAGGGTCAGGGCATGGCACTACAAGACTCTGGGTGCTGCAGCTCTGTGTGGGGAGTTTCAGCTGAGCAAAGCTGAATTCTCTCTCTGAATTGTGGGGAGGAGAGGGAAGACCTTTCCGAGCCCTAGTCTCAGCCCAGCATCCCGTTGTGCTGCCTGCAATACAAAATCTTCATTTTGGATGTGCATTTGAAAGCAAGGTAGTCATAAACCCAGAACAGTGCTAGAAGAGGAAGCAGAACTAAGTTTCCTTTGGCCAAGCATACATTATTATTATTATTATTATTATTATTATTATTATTATTATTATTATTATTTCCTTTGGATCTTTTGTTACCTTTCCAACATTGCATTTAAGAATGGAAGCCTTTGGTTTGCAGGGGCATGCTGCTGCCCACCCTGCTGTTTTCAGTTTAATCTAGTCTTATATTCCACACAGCCCTGAAGGTACTGGAGTGACTTGCTGACACAAAGTGTTTGAGATGGAAAAATTCAGAGGTACCCTATGGAGTGCTTAGAAACCAAGAATACAAGAGGCTGAGAAGTGTTTCCTGCCCACTGGTTTCAGTTTGTAGCTTACTATCACGTAGTCCCAAGTAACAAAGGAATTATATCCGTAGAGGCATTGCACAAAGCTTCTCTGACCTGGGACAAATGAAGGCAAAGCAGTCTGCAACTCCAGGGTTGACACACAGATGAAGACACTAGGAAGAACACTAGGAGACTAGCTGAGGAAAGGTTTCCAGCACAGGGCACTTTGGGAGTCTGAAGGTGAAAGACAAAGCTTTACCAGGCTCTTTCAGAGACGTCTATTTCTCCTGAGCACAGCTGGTGGCCACCAGCCTTTTTCTAGGTAGCAACCTTGATAGAAATCCTCTGAGACCCTGCAGCAACCTGGTGTTGCTTCATCAAACTCTGTCTTGTGCCTGACAAGGGACGTGGGGCTACAGGAGGACACAGTGTAGGGGGAGAAGGGTAAAGCACATGCTAACCTCTTAGGAAATATCTGACCTGGTCAAGTTGGATGTCACCTGTGGCATGTTCCTGTCCCTGCAGACGTGAGTCACCTGTTCCTTCATCATTTCCCTCCAGTGGGAGTCATTGCATTAGAGTCGCTTGCTTAGAGGGTCATGGATAAGGAAAGGGTTTTAGCTGCTTTGTTTCTGTTGCTGATGGCCTTTGGGACAGCCTGTACCCATCTGTGACCCACAGATTACCTCCAGTGCAGGGGGATTGTCTGTAGTACTGCTAAAGATACAAAGGTTGAGTGCTTCACAGCCACTCTCTATATTTATCAAAGGGGAATTGGCATCTACAAGCATTTATAGAGGTCCCAGAGGCAGGGAGCTGCCTCCAGCCAGCCAGGCCAGCACCTGGCCACAAGCCACCCCTGTGCCCCCCAGCCTCTTCGTCCCAAGCTCCCTGCAGGCGCAGTGCTCAGGATAACCGCGGTGAAGGGTTCCCTCTGCTGGCCTGAAAACCCATCGCTCCAAATCGTGGAATTCTTATTTCAGGTTATTTCAGTGCAGGGAAGTGTGTATTTATGAGACTCACCTTGGAGGGCTGGTTTGGAGAGCCCCCGACCTCTCTGTGCATCAATACCCCAAATCCCATCTTCAGACCCCAATGCCTACCCATGTGCAGCTTCATATTCCTCCAGCACCGAACCTCCCTGCCCCTTTCCCAAGACTCCCCTGAGCTACTTTTTCCCAATAATTCATGCATGTCTCTCTCTGATTTGGGGATGCTGCCCTTCTCCCCACTCAGGACCAAATCCTCACGTGTAAGGAGGACCCAGACAAGCCAGCAACAAAAGACGACCCTCCCTCTGCATGGCCATGGTTCAGTTTGAACCACGAACCTGGCAGCACCTGCAGACCCTTCACCAAGGGCAGGAGAGCCACAGGCAGTGGCTGCACAGACCTGAGCACCCCCTTTTGCAGGATGGGGTGCACCTGCAGCCCTTTGCACCACGATTGCTCTCTGGGTGTTTTAGGAAACAAAAATGATGCAAAGGGGACCTGTCCCTGTCCCCAGGAACTGCTGATAAAGAAGAACAGGGGTAGAAAAATATGAAAGTGTAATTATACTGAGAGATATTTAACTAGTTTAAGCATAAGCACAAGTTTTTAGCAGGCAGAGATGCAATGACCAAAGAGAAATAAGGGGGAAACTCCCCTGTGGCTGTTCCCTACTGTCTCTGCTCCTTTCTCCCCCACATGAGCACCTTTCTCCTTCCTTTCTTCCTCTCTCTCCTTTCCTCTTCCCACCTCTGTCTCTATTACTATCAAAGTGAAATTTATGAAGAGCTTGAGGCATTGGCGATTTCCTGGATTTCAATATAACTTCTTGCAATCTTAAGTGAACAGCTTGGTTGCTTCTGCCTGTCAGAGAATTTAAATTGCAAATTGAATAGTGAAACGCGGCAGCCAAGGGTCTGTATCAGTGACTTTGGAGAGCACAGATATCGCTTAGCAACTGCAGGGAGGGAAGGGAGGCAGCAGTAAACACAGCAATGAAGTATCTGGGTTTGGGGACACCCTCTGCCCTTGTGTGACAGAGGGGTGGCAGCTCTGGGACTCTGCTTGGAGGCTGATGGCTGTGTTTTGCCTCTCAGGGTGGCACCAGCAGAGGCTCAAGAGCAGGTACTCTCACCTCCTGTCTGTTCATAGCAGTGCATCATGTTTTCTCCCTGACCCCAGCTGAAGTCCAGCCCTATGAAGCTTATATAAAGGGAGATATGAAGTCTTAGATCACGTCTCAGGGGATATCACCAGCTCTGCTCTTACCACATCTCTCCTCCACAGTCTTAAATCAAGGTGCTTTCCACCCCAACACATGTCAGGGTGAGAACTGGGAGAGCTGGGTGAAACTCACTTGGCTCCTTTGTGCATGGTGACAGATGAAATAATCCCTTAGGGAGCTGGAGGACATGGCTTACAAGGGAACGCTGAGGAACCTGAGTTTGCTCAGTCTGGAGAAGTCTGGCAAGCCACAGTGGCTCTACTTGCTCTCAGACCACCAGCAGGTTGTAGAAAAGACAGACTCTTCCCAGAGATCCACTGCAAAATGGCAAGAGACTGTAGTCACAGGTTATAATAATGGAAGTTTCAGCTGGGAAAAAAAAAAAAAAAAAAAAAAAAAGGACAAGATCATCATAACCAGGGCAGCTAAGAACCTGGGCTGCAACACACAGAGGTGGGGCAAATGCTACTTGAGAGGTCTTCAAATCTCACCTGCAGAGGGTCTGGAGCTGTCTGGTCCAACTTTGAAGTTTCCTTACTTAGATCTGGAGGTTGAACTAGAAACTTCTAGAGGTCTGTTCCAATCTATGCTATTATGTTATTCCACTTTTTTTTTTTTTTTTTTTTTTTTTTCTCCTAAATTTGCTGACTTCAATACTTTCAGAAATTAAAGCGGAGATGGGTCCTGAGCAATCACCTGCCTTCTCCTGGCAGGTTCAGAGATATCCAAACACCTGTGTCTTGGAGCTTTTCTTGCAGCCCTGCTTGGGGGGCTGTTTCCACATTCAGTCTCCACATGGACAATCTGTTCCAACACTTCCATTTTTCATGTTAGAAAATGTTTCTGATGTTTCACCTAAATGAGCATCAGTAAACTTTAAACATGCAATAGTAACAGTTGGCTTGCATTTATTGCTAAGTAACCCAAGCCTTCTATGCATGTAAGAAAGTTAGTACCATTTAAAGCTCCAAAAAACTCTAACATCCTGCAGCACTGAGTTCCACTGGCTTGTTGTCCTCTGCACTAAAATTAATAATAGCTCCTGATGAGGAACCAAAAAAGCCAAGTGGGAAGCAATTCCTCTCCTTGCCTGCTCATCCTGATTGCAGCCCCTAAGACTCACGTGAAAAGACATTACTCAGTCCATCTTGCACTAGATATTTCTAGCATACAGAAACAGAGCTCAGTGACTCAGTCAACCTAGCTCAATGCCCTGTGGTCATGTACATCTTTTCCATACATATGCTAGGTACAACAGATGAGATGTATCAGAACTTTTTCCCCACAGGACCTATTAGAGGAAAGAAACAGGCATTGTCCAGGAGCTGTTCATCTCACCTTTCTCACAATCTCATCTATCTTTTTCCAGATGAGAAGAGTTGCTCCATAGCAAAGTCTTTTTTCTCTCCAGCAACTGTAACAAGTAATGAAGAAGATTGTCTCATAAGTACCTGCAGTGTTGATTTCCAAGCTTTAGCAAAATGATCCCCAGCCCACGTGTTCCACATGGGTGGCAAAGAGGTGGTAATGGAGAAGTGACCACAACACCATGGGCTGTGGGCCTGGAAGCTCCAGGTGCTCACAGCAAAAGGCCTAGGAGTACACTTGGAGTTGATGGAAAATATTGTATTTTGAGAAGTACTGCAATCAATAGGGAGAATTTGTTCCCATTGAGGCTATGTTGAAGCAATTCTTTGGTGTGATATTGGGGGCACTACTCTTAGTGCAAGCACAAAGTGTAAATAGTTCCTTGAGCACAACTGGACAAGGAAACGTTTGAAAGGAATTTCTGGGTATGGATCTATGGCCAGCAAATACTAAATGCACCATCTAAAGCAATTAAAGGAGTCTGTGACAGAGTCAGGGTATGAAATGAATTTCTCCAGGTCCCCAGAACAGAGTTCTAATCCAAAATGCTCTTCCCCATAATTAAAAACAACCTCACAGGCTGTGACTTACATAGAGCAGGGATGTTTCTTTGTTTGTCCCTCATCTCCATGGGTACAGCAGAATTTTCTGCCTGGCCTAAAATGCTGGCATTAGTTGAAATGTTAGGAACCGGTGACTTTCACCCCAGAAACAGCTGCAATTTCCTAGTCTGTGCACAATTCACTTAAATCCTACATTTTCTTTAGAAAGGTGTTGACATTTACTCAGCTGCTTGTCAAATGTCTGAGGATGTTAACATCTCAAACAAGAGCAGTTGTCATTAAAGGAACGCCGGCTATTGCAAAGGCAGGTAGTTAGCATGACTCTGGGAAAGATGTCTGCAGGAAGGGTGTTTTATATGTGCCTTCATTTCCCTCCAGCTCACAGGGAAACAGTTGGTGCCACGGTAGCATGTTGCACATCAGATGGCAGAGGTGTTTTGTGGGATAAGCTGAGAACATTCAGATGGGGAAGGCTAGCAAAGTGGAAAAAGTCCCATCTCTGTCACCCAAGAGACGTGTTCCTTTGCCACAAGAAGTATCAGTTATACTCAGAATTGACTCACCTAACCAGGATCCAAGTGCCAAATCTGAGTTCCTAAACTGAGAGAGAAACAGGTGTTTCTCTCTCCAAGCATCTCAGATGCTTCAGGAAGGGGTGAGCTGCCTCCTTGTGGTACAACCCTTAGGACCCAATTAATCTTTGTGCTCTTCAGCTCCCCTCATGTGGGAATAACATTGCTGTGATTTTTGCCATGAGCCTGAGCCTTGAGCTGCCTCTTATCATCTCTGAACATTTCCAGTTCGGAGAGCTCTTGACGCCATCCTCCACAAACTGGAAATTCCCTGTCCCCAGGAAGCCCTGTTCTTAAGCCTGGCCCTTCCAGTCCCACAGAAGCCTGAGGGCAGTGGAACAACATCTAGGGGAGCTGCATGGCATGGACCGCACCACCACAAATGTTTTCACAGCTGGCCAGATGCTGAGCTTACAGCCCCATCTCCATAGCTGTGGCACCACCAGGAAGGTTTGCACAGGCATGGGCAGTGCTATGTGCTTGGGCTAGAAATCGGAGCCCTGTGATTTTAAATCCCCTAAGTCTCATTTTCCAAGACCCAGCTGCTAACAGGGGGGCTCTTTTCCTGCAGGCTGAGGTTAATTGGCTTGTGCTTTTAAGAGGATAAAGCTGCGGAGACTCGGAGTCAGGGCTGTTCTCCAGATTTCCATTATAATCTACATTGCAGGAAAATAGCTTTCCTGATCAAATCATCTGTCCTCTCAGTGCAGAGGATAAAAAGCTGGTGATGTGGGAAATCTGCAGAGTGTGAAAGCTGCAGAGCCTCTTTGTATGACCTTGCTGGACAGAGGAGGAAGAAGAGGCAGACTTTTCTTTGCTATAAGGAAGCGTGAATAAGGTGTGTGAGAGCACAATTGCTTTGTCCAGGGAGGGAAAGGGGAGGAAAAGGAGGACACACTTGGTGTGGCCAATCCATAGCAGCAGTAAACAGCATTAAGGGGCATATTTGAGCCTAGTGTTATGCATCTCTTGACAATCAAATGGGGGAAAAATCTGGTACATTACACTGGGACCTCACTGGGAAACTGTGTGAGTCCTGGTACCAAACCCAAGAAATGGGTTGGACTTGTGGCACTCCTGAACCTTGAGAACTGGCTGAACCTTGTCCAAGTCCAAGCCAGGTGGTAGTAGTACATCCCCAGGGCTCCAGCTGCCTGCCTCAAGGCTTGAAACTCATTCTCCAGAAAGTGTGGAGGATCACTGCTACTTTTAGAGAACTGGTGGCTATTTCATGAAAGAGGCAGCTACCTGAAAACAGAGAGTGGGAAAAAGAACTTGGAGAGAACCTTGTCTGGGACACAGACAGTGTTTCACCTCTTCATCCCCCACCTGTGAAATGACAACAGTGAGTTTTCCAGGTTCTCCTGTTTCAAACTCTTTATTTTGCTCCTGATCAGTACCTAGCTTAGTAGTTAACCCTCATCCCAGCAGAAACAGGAGGAAAATTTTTCCTAGTTACCCATAACAATCCTGGTCCTTTCAGTTCCTAGCTCTCTAAATGCTTATTAGTGCACTTGACCATGCACACTTGGCAACTGGACATTTGTATGGACTCCCAAGCCAGACCCAGCTTTTACAAGCATGGAGCTGCTTAGCTATACCTTTTATATGGAAAGTGTGGGTCATACTCAAAGCAGTTCACCTAATAATTTTTGGCTCTCCCCAAAATTCCTTTTTTTTTTTTTTTTTTTTTTAAATCAATGCAAGAATTATATATATATTTTCAAAAACAGACAGAACCAAAGCACCCTAAAATTCAAAACCTGTGGAGAAGTTGCTGTATTCCTTGGGGCTTTCCCATCCCCACTTGTGAAGTCTGTGACCTATTTCCCACGAATAAATAAATGAGTGACCTCCAATCTTCAAGTCCCTGTCAAGAAAAATTCACAACCCCATCATCTGAGTCAAGATGTCCCTGGAAAACAGGAGGTTGCCTTGCTTTCACTCTGGTGGGGCCATGTGCATGGAAGAGTGAACTTTCAGCTGCAAGGTTGAGGTTCAAATCTGTTTAGAGCATCTTCTGCTGAAGTTTCCTTTCTGGGACCATTTCATCCTTGCTAGAAAATGGGTTTAATTTTTCTTTTCTTTTCTCCAGCAGCCCCAGACCTTACCAGTTATGCGTACAAAAATAATAATGTGTAATTAGCAACAAGACTGACATAGCTTTGACCACATACTGCAGGTATAAATGCACAGAAGACCTTCCTGTTCTGAGCATCCTGCTATTACCTGCTGGTGCTCAAAAGACTTGCTTAGCCTACCTCCACAGCTCAGCGCTTCAACTTCACAGAACTGAGATCCAAAGACCGTCTCTAACCCCTACCCCATCTATCCTATTACTGCACTTAGATTGGGAGGAAAAGCAAATACTGAGATTTCTTACTCTTACACAGCCGTATATTCTCACTGCTAGGCTTCTACCTGAAAAGATTACAAGATATGTGTCACAGGGGTGATTTGTAAGAGTAGAGAGAATGTTTACCTACGGTAAATTACACTCTGCTTCTTTGTGTTCTCCTGAAATTTCAATTACCTAGCTATTCTTTTATTTCTAGCTTTCCTATAGGCTCTTCTCACTTAAACAATGAACACCGCAGTTCAAATCTGTTCCTGTGTATCTTGGGGTTTTATACTACCCTCATTTTGTCTGAGTGCTTTATACTCTGCATGTGTGTGTTTCTCTCTGTATTCACATTTTCTGCTTTAAGCTATTATATAGCATCTCACTCTTGATTAAGTTGCTGCTGCAGCCACAGGGTAGGCTTTTTGGGTTCAGAAACATGACTGCAGGCTTTCTGAAATGTTGCAGTTCTTCCTTTCCAAGACATGTCAATCTTCGACCTGAATCGCCAACACCTTCACTGGGAAAAGTGCTCAGTGTAGCTGAAAAGGGGGAGATTTTGAAGGAGGGTGCTAACATGTAGGGTTAAGGATGGTCTTATGGATCTTGGTTATACCACAAAGATAAAACATAGTGGTCTGCAGGGACAGAGACCCAATTTCCAGCAGCAGAACTTCTTCTTTACCGATTCACTGTGACTGAGGCAGACAGGACAGGCTTTCATCAGTTTCCCAGACTGCAAAATTGGCCACCTTTTCTTGCTGAGTGAGCTGAATAATCATCTCCACAGCCTGGGTCAACCTTAAAATCGAGTCTAACATGCCTGATATGCCCAAGCCCAGCCTTGTAGATATTCAGGTGCCTGTTTTCTTTTCCTCAGTCCCCTTTGCATTTCACAAGTGTCTTTGTAGTTAGGGCTTTCCATTGTCATCTCCATTTTTGCTTGGTTTCCATGCAGACTTTGAAAAAAATAAATAAAAAGTAATGTATAATTAGAAATGGACTTGTTCTGATTATTGCAGTGCTTAGCAATCTTCACTTTCTCTGTGTTGGAGTATTATCTCTGACCATACACCATCTCTTGGCCAGCTTCCTAGTGTTATTATTTTAGATAATGTTTATGATTGAGTTCAGCAAGTTGTACATTTCCTTATCTTTTCACTTGTCTATGAACACCAATATTTGGAGTCACTCCAGCAGAATCCCAGGATAATTTGTCACAGACAGGCCAGCAAGAGAATATGAAAAGAGAAAAGGTGGTGGCAATAGCAGCAATATGTAATTTGTTTCACAGTGTTTCTAACACTGATGCAAAGTGGTCAATAAGTTCCAGGAGTCCAGAAAGAAACTAAATTTGTGACATAAAATATAACTCATGCACACTGGGTTAGCGGATAGTAAGCTCTTTGCTCTGCTATTTTTCTCTTCATAAGAGCTGTACAAGCACAGAAGAGTAGAAATGAGCTCTGTAAAATATGCTTAATATTCATGAGACAAATTCTAATACAGTTGGATTTCTCATTGTACATTACTATTGAATATGGGGGGCAGGAACACTAGTGCTGAAATCCCAACACTTCAGACCTTCATCCTAATAATCCGTTCTAAGGAGTGCTGACCTGCTCTTCAGTTGTAGCAGGATTAGGATTTCAGTGATGTACTCTACAGTCAGGATGGAAGGACTGGGCAGTAGATAATCAGAGAGCAGCGAGAAGGGCTCCCTGATTTGTTATGCAAACATCAGGATATTGGTAAATGATATTTCCTACTCTCCCTATCAGCAAAGTGGAAGTGGCAGTCCAGACTGATCAGAAATATTGGAGAAGTTTGCAATTACCACGTGCAAAGTGCTTTGAGATCCTGGAGTGAACGAAATGGGAGATGAGCAAAGCATCTTCCTCACTAAACTCCTTAGCCATGGTAATTCTGCATGGTCATCATTCATGGGAAGAATGTTTTATTTAGGAGGGAATAATCATGTCTTGCTGCCAAAACATGAAATCCAATTATGCTGTGAACTAAAGGCTGTTTTAAAGGGTTTATAATTTCTGAGCTTTATCCTCATCAGCTGCAAAAGCGGGTTTTCCTCCCTTCTTTCCTTCACTTTTGAAAGAGCTTAGTCTCTTCTTTTCCCCTTTCCAACTTCCCCATGTGCCAGATTTCCTTTCTCTGTAACACAGTTAACAGTTAACCTTTGCTTTAGCTTTTCCTTCAACACCTTCAATATTTCCCCACAAAAATCGTGACAGCCCTGTTACTCTGACTTTAACATTTTTCATTAACTATGAAATGCAAAACCATGGGAATAGCAACAAAAAAGCAGCTTCTGCCTGCTTCCTCTTCTTCAACAGTCATACTCTGTGCCTGACTATGGGTCTACTACTTGTAAAACATCCATCCATGGGGAAATTACTTTCTTAAAGCAGTCCTCTAAAGATGTGGTGTTTCTTTTCCATTTTTCATCTTTTGGTTCCCATATCCCTTCCTCTTTTCATTTTTTCTTTCTTGAACAATAAAGAGCATAGCTTCCTAAGTGTGGAAGTAGAAAAAGTGTTTGTGGTGTCTCAGACTTCTCTCTTCCTATGATATTAAAATGGAAGGACAAAACTCAGCAAGACTCAGAATTTGAAGGCAGAAGAATTGGAGTGTCTCCCTGTTGCTGCTGCAGGTTTTTCATGTGACCAGAGGTTTTCAGACCATGGAAATAAGGAGCTGGGATGAAGGTGGGATTTGGTAAAAGTCTGCTGCCCAAAAGAAGCTTGATTCAGAACCAAAAGAAAAAATTCTCTCTCCAGTGTCAGTGGTAGTTAAGGAAAGAAATAGATGTTTTAAAGAGTGGCGAGGATGGTTCGGAATGAGAAAATATCTTCTGAAACGTCAGTATGTTTGCAGAGACTGACTGGAGGTGATGGCAATGAGCAGAGCTGCCTCTCTTGAAAGACGAAAGACATGCATCTGTCAGGAGCTAATTAGGTGGAAATGAACCTGCTTTGCTATCTCTCAGCATCTTTGCAGACCTAATTTTCAATGACTGAGGAAGCTCCTTGTTGGTTGAACTTTTTCTGAATTAGCCCTTATCTATGTAGCTTGTAAACCATTCTAGACAAGTCCTTTGTCACCTTCCAATGTCTGTCCTGGCACTGTAGGGTCTTAAAAAGACATGGTTGGAGACCGTGTCATTATCAAATAAATAACAGTTGTGTCAATGTTTAGTCAGTGAGCCCTCTTCTTTCTCTTCATGAATGATCAACAGTAATACTTTCCACAAGGCTGAGACTCAGGTCAGGAGTGTAAATTAATACTATAATGCCATCCAGTTGTCTGCTGAGTTGTGGTAGACAGAGGGAGGTGGGAAGGCCAACTTCTGCCTGGTGAGTCTGCCCTGTGTCTGGACATGTGGACCAGAAATACGGCTACTTTTGACTGACTGTTAAAAGCAGCACAAAGGTAATTAATGCCCTCCAAATTTATGTCCCAGCCCTTGAGTTCCTTTCCTTTCTACTGCTCCTTGTAGAGTCTGTGTTTATTTTTCCATTGAATAAAGTCAAAAGCTCCTGAAATCCAAACTGGATTCAGAACCCAATATCCAAATATCCCAGAACTAATGAAGAGTTTCCTTTATCTTCAGAAATAGAGACCCCTGGCTTCTTCTGTTCCTCTAGTTGCAGCAGCCCTAGTCTGAATCCCTTGACAGTTGGAAACCCCAAGATGAATAAGCTCCAAGCCTTTCATCCCTGAATCCTTGATTCATTAGTTAATGTCTGAAAAGCACTTTGGAGCTCAAGACTGCTAAGTGCTATTATTATTAGAGACCATTCATATGCATGTTGATTGAAAAAGATAATTATTACCTTTCATTCCTTTTTTTCCCTTTACTGAAGACAATGGTAACTGGCTTCCCTCAGAAGTAGCAAGGAAGAGCTGGGTTTGGTGTTGACACTGGAATAGGATGGAGAAATCCAAATGGATTATACTAAGAATGGAAAGAGTAAAAGGAAGATGAGAACCTCCACCTGCCAATGCCACAAGGATGCAACAGAAGTGGATGCAACACAGTTTCTGTTGTATACACTCCTGGGGCATTTCTATTGCATATTCCTATTGCATGAAAAAGAAGTTATTCCCTAATGTCCCAGCAGTCCATTCAGCTGCCCTCTTACAGGTTTTTTGTCCCAGAGACACTGGGTTTTCCTGTGTGACTCTCAGAAGGGCATGGAGCCCTTGTATTTCTTGTACCCTGAGGAGACAGACAGCCCTGAATGGACATCTGAGATACCTCAGGTCAACTCACATGGTTCAGCATTCCTCTGTGCAGACAACTCTATCAATCCAAGGATGCTTAGATGACAGGAATGGGATAATGGGATTCAACTGAGTAAATATAGGGGTCCTATGCCATTATAGAAACCGTGGTGTAACCCACCTGGCCTCAATTTGCCATTGAAGGAAAATAAAAGTGTCAAAGTCCTGTTTCATATCTTCTAGCTCTGTGCCAGTGTCTTGAAACCTTGATGCACATCAAATGGTCAGAGGAGTTCAGGGAACTCTCCAAATTATACTAGAGCAGATGCCTATTTTGGACAGTGAACCTCTGCTGACTGTGTTGGCTGAACGTCTACAGGGTATGAGGAGAGCTCAAACACTCAGCTCACATTGGCCTGTCTGAACTGTGGACACCACATTCTTGGCATCTGAATCTGAGCAGAATCCCACCTCCACAGCACAGATATCTTCATCAAAGCAAGTGATGCAACAGGTTGATATTACAACACTTCAAAGTCAGCATTAATCACAGGTTTTTTTTTGGCCTTAAGGCTGACAGCTAAAATCAGAGCAAGTGCCCAAAGGGGCTGCAAGATCTACATCCATTGGTGTAGATCACATTGAGTGATTGAGACCTTAGGGAACCAGATCTATTTGGCATTGTCTTCAGTGTGTGTGGGGGGGAGTGGGCTAGAGAACTCCAAATGTCTTTTGCATCCTTAATTATTCCCTGATTCCAAGACTTGGAATTCTTGGACTTCTGGGTACCCATCTCTTTGCAGGGTGACTAGTTCAGATGGAGGCAACTGCTCCATAGACATCTAAATTTAAGAGGGTCAATACTATGCCACTAGCTTGAATGTCCTTCACTGCTGTAAATATAGGGAGGATCTAAGTCCCTTTTAGCACACTGGGGAATAAGTCTTACTGGTCAGATTTTGTTGCATTCATTTCTCATCTGTCCCCACATCATGGTCTTCTCCTCCCCAGACAGGATTTCCACAGAAATGAAGCTAAAGTGACCCAAAGAAGAGCCATGAAGCTTGTTGCATTGATTTCCAATCAGTGTGAACCAAGACTCATTATAATCCGCATACCCTCCTGCAAGATGCATGTAGACTTGTCCTGAGACCATGGAATTAGCCTTGCCACCGTAGACCCTGAGACACTCTGGAGTACCCAGCCAGCCACAATGCAAAATTAATGTTTAAAAACAGAGTGAAAGAGCATGTCTCCTTCTTTGGAACCTCATAATTACTCTTACCCTTTATCCCCAACAGTAGTACTGCCCTCCTCCCCAGCTTCACTTTCCCTCTGATAGTTTTACCATGCTGTCACTTGCCTGTCTGCCATCCTCATGGAAGCAAGAAACAAAGTCAAAAACCTTCTTCATCTCCCATTGATCATCCCTGCCTGGATCCTTTCACTTTGGGTTAATGGAGCCCAGAGATGCTCATTTTGCACAGCTGTCCTCCCAGAATGAATATCATTTACACAGACCAAAGATATTACTCTCACAAAATAAATTTGCTAAACTGCTATTGCCCTATCTTCCCATTTTTATCGAGCTGGGGTTGCATTAACATTAATGAGATGTTAAAGGAGAAGAAAAAGAAAAAAAAAAAAAAAAAAAAAAAAAAAGAAAGAAAAAAGGTCTTCCTAAGCAAATAATAACTATTCAGTCACAATTCAGAGGAAAATTATGGCTCTGTTACACATTTGAATCCTTCCACTGGATTTTGCTTTTGCTAAATTATGTGCAAATGATGGAAGTCCATACATATATATGAATGTGCGTTGCCAAGTCGAAATGTTTTCTTAGCCTGAAAATTATTTCTTCTTTCAAAGAGTGTACGTCTTGGCTCTTTCTGTTGTTCCCTGCCTCTGCATGCAATGCCAGTAAGGGAAAACTCCTTGTTCTTCCAGGGACGAGCCTTGGCTGCTTGGGACAAGAAGATATATCATGACTCACAGGACTGTCTGCTGGGACAACACAGGAATTGCTGTTATACTATGGAACAGTAACCAATAAATAAATAAAAACTCATGTCCCACTGTGTTGGGACTTTTGGGGGGGTTGGAAAAGGTACACCATCAAGATCTACTTTATCAGGTTCTGCAAAAATAACGTAGTTTCACAGTTCAGGATTTGAACAAAAGGCAGAGTAGGGAAGCTAAAGATGAGGAAAAGGGAAAAAACAAATCAACAGACCTGCAGATTTCACATGATGTTCCACTCCTCGCCAGCCTCTTCTCCCTCTGCCAACACCAATACACAGGCTTGGCCCCACACAGAAAACAGAAGCACTTCCAACCCTCCAAGCCTGTCATCTCCCTCCTGTGGAGTAGCTGATACTGCACAGCATCCTTAGGGAACCAGAGGAAAAAATGCAGGTAAAGTGCAAGGCCAGATCATGGTTTGTGTGGTCCTGGCTCCATGGGGACTGCAGTGCACAGGAGGCCTGTTCCACCATTTAGCTGAACCCCATCAACTTTTGTTTTCCTCCTTGTTGGGACCACACAAGACATCTGTCCATGCCCACTGCTGGCCCTGCTTTGGCAGTCAGTGCACAGGCAGTCATTCTCTGTTATTTTTTCAGCCCACATGGGTATTTCCCTGCTGTTTTCCTCTCCTGTTCATCTTAGTTCACAAGTTCAAAATACACGTGAATTGGCAAAAAAACAAAGGTGTAAACAGGAAACTCTAAGTTGCTTGGACTTTCTGATAAACAATCTTAAGGGAGTAATTTGTGCGTTGTGGATGGGCTCAGCTTGTGCACATCATGCTGGGGACCTGACAAGGTGTTGCGAGAGTGGGCAGCCAAAGCTGTAATGCTCACCCTTCCCACTTCAGAAAAATTGGCTGACAGCGCTTGAACTAAAGGAGAACTCTGCTGAGACAGACACCTCAATGATATGTCTGCTTGTTTCTGTTTCTAGTATACACTAGGTTGTTCAAAAATAAAAAGGCTTTTATAAGAAATGAGAAAATCCAAGCTAGGTTTTCCCCTTCTCCTGGGGTGGGGGATAGAAATCCCATTGCTAAAGCTGTCTTAGGGAAGTCATTTTGCCCTGTTCTCTTGGGACAAGAAAATATTAACCACAAGGGTTACTCGGGTTGATTACAGGCCCATACCCTAGTCCACTCAGGGAAAATGGATATGAACACAACATCTCCTTTGACTTTGGCCTCTTGTCATTGATTACCTCTTTCCTCCATGTTTGCAAGCGTATTTAGAGGCCAGATGAGGAACTCATGTCGGTTGCTCATAAAGGAATAGTACAGCTCATCTTGCCAGATGTATACTGAATTTTGATGAAAGCCTGTCTCTTCTTCCCAACATCAACCTTCAGCCCATGTGGGCTTCCAAAGGACCCTCACTGTCCACTTCTTGCCACGGAGGTAGACACCCATCTTTGTGAAAGCTCAACTTCCACAGGAACAGCTCCCTTATTTAGGCTTTTGCAAAATCTAGGCCCATCTCAACATATGAAAAGTCACAAACCTGGTGCGTTATGTGGGACTTGTGATGCTCTGGACATGTTAGAAACCCTTTCCAATGTCTGAGAAAGTGATCTGAGTTTTTTAATCAAACTTATTCTGCTTGTGCTGCTAAGAGATTTAACCCCTAATGTCATCCTGGACCATGATCATAGATTTAGTCTGGACTGAGTCTCAGGACTCCTCAGGAGGTCTGGAATTTCCCTCCCTCCCTGCTGTAAATGAGATCTATTAAAGGCATTGTTCAGTTCTCCACAGGTTTTTACAAACCAGCTTTTCTTTCTTGTTTTATCCAAAGCTCCCATTTGAAATCCTTGGCTAGTTCTGCTCCAGACCAGGCTATAGGTTCATTCTCAACTTATTTATTTATTTTTTTAAAAATAAATTTCTCAGTAAGACTCACCTCTGTTTCAAAGCGTGTTAAAACATCCCTGCACCCTGGAGCTTTGCATAGCTTTGGGTTTCCAAATAAAAGCCTAGCACTGGTTCATTGTTTTACAACCCCTTTAGAGTCTGACCTAAGCCCCAAAGCCTAGGATGAAAAGCAGTGTCAGGATTACTTCTGCATTTGGCAGGAAAAACACATCTGAAAAGAACAATTAACACTTTGTTAATGTGCCAAGAAACAGACTGATCTGCACATTGGCCAAAGGCAACTAGTGACTGCTGTTTACCTTGATGTGTATGTGCTAATGTGGGGCAGTTCTGATAGAGCATATTCTTCGCCTTAAAGCACAATGACAGATGAGAGGTCCTCCTCTAATTTCCCATCCTCTCCATTAGCAGGAAAAGCAGAGAAAGCCAGCAGCAGAACCCCGCAGTCCGGCTCCTACCTGGCAGATAATAATGCAAATTGCAGCAACAAAAGCGATAAAAATTCATGGCGGGAGAAGAGACGAGCAGGCTTGATCTCAGCTCCGTGGGACAGCACCAAATGCCACCCCCTGGGGAGACCCAGGTCCCATACAGATTTCTGCTGCTTTCACCAGTCATTAATATGCGTGCCCATCTGGGGTTGCACACTGCCGGCAGTGCTCTGTGATGTTGCTGTCACAAACGTGATACAATCCCTCATCAAAGAATAAAAGAATTTTTGCAAGTCTCTCCGAACCATTCCTGCCTGCATGTTCTGCATCCTCCATGCAGTCAGGCATGTTCAAGGATGTATAATTCTTAGGGCAGATCCTAAGTATCTCTTTAATACCTGTTGCATGCCCTTTAATACCAAACAATGTTAGTGAATATTCAACTCAGATCATCCTGATTCCCCTTTTTGCCTTCCTCTTATCCCAGGGCAGATCACTGGCCCCCTCCTGATTTATAATTACTCTCTCTAAGGATTGCACCAACCATGCCCCTGGCTAGTTGTGTGGTATCAGGGAAACAGAGAGGACAGTGTTTTGATGAAGCCATGGTGGGGTTGTACTGTCCCAACAGAAGATGCTAACCTGCTTCATCTGCCTTCTCACTTAGTCTCAGGCCTCCCTGAAAAACTTCAGCGTTTAAGAATGGCATGAGTCACTTGAGTGAAATTTCACCAGCAAAGATGCAGTTCTACAACATCCATTGGGGATGGAACAGAAGTCACTCTGATAATGAAGATGGATAGGCGAATAGACAGACAGACAGATACGTAGATAGACAGATGGATAGATGACAGGCAGCATACTGTATATTAAAGCTGTGACAATCTATCATCCATTCTCTCCCTCTCCTTTTTTCCCTCCCCTTTTTTAAATTATGCTTATTGCTCCAGCAAAATTTATTACAATATAAGAAATAATGATTTTTTAAAGATATTTTTTACTTTTTAAGCAGAGGTGTGAGGGCTCTCTGATAACAAATGGATGAAGATGTGAAAGCTTATTGGATTGTCACATCGGATACATTATCCCCAGGGCTCTGAATGAAGAATTAGACCATGGAGATCTTATTTGACATTAGATGTTTCAATTTCTCCAAGAACATTAGGCATGTTGGATTCAGCACTGAATTCAATAATAAACAACAGTTCTGACCCTCCCCCCCTTCCCTTTTACCCCTTAGCATTTTAAGCCAGAGACATGTTATTAAGATTTATTTTACATTTTTATTATTACACTCATAAGAAAAGAGAGATCATATTTGCATAATTCATTTTTACACAAACCTTTATGTATTACTTACAGCTGCTGATTCTCCCCCCTTTAATATATGTGTTTATATGGCAGTAAAACAATGACATTTGAACAATACACTGAAAATGATTTACTTCAGCCCTGCAGGTATTGCTGTATATTTATTAACCCCTGGGAATTATTTTGATTGAAACCCCTTTGGATAATGCTCATCAAGAGACCGAGGCCATGTATTTGCCAGCAAATAGAAGGAAATAGTTTAGCATCAGACCCTCTTGGGGTGATCAGTGAATGGCCATTTGTCCGTAGTGATTTTGGGGGCATATTTATGGCTAAAAGCACCCAGCCAGCACCACAGTGCTGGGTGCAAGATGAAGGCCAAGACATTCTCTATGGGAGGATGAACTTGGAGGATGAATAAGCAGCCTGCCCCCATGATGCATGGCTAGGAGCATTGCCTGGGAGGAACTCCTTACTCGCTGGGTCAGACCAATGTAACCACACAGATTTTGCTCTCACAGCTCCTCACTGCCCTGCTCAGCCCAAAGACATATACCCTATGCTTCACCATATGCAACTTCTTCACCTTATCTTGCTTCCCAAGAGCTGCTCAGAGCTGGCCGTGGTACACTACTTGGTTCTGCAGTAGTTCTCCCGGTTCTTTTTCAAGTAGACCTCACCCCAGCCATACACAGGGCCATGCACCCCAATCTGTTCCTTTTCTCCGTGTTTTCACGCACTACAGTCAGCGATGGTGCTGGTGGTGGTAGTGAAGGTGGTTGTCATGGTAACTCTTTTCCCCTTCTGCTAATTCTGCAGGATTTCTTTCTACAAAATCGATTTGTGAATGTGTTTCCTCTTCTTGCTCACCCCTCAAAATAACAGCCATTGGGAATATTTTAGGAATGCAAAATTTGCCATGTTAAGGGTTTCTTGAAGTCGCTGATACTGAAACGATACCTACTTCTGACAGCTACACCCACTGGATGCTTTCAAAGGCAGCATGAAAAGTCTCAAGGCAGAAGAGTTTCCCAACCAGCAAAGGTCCTCCCTCATTCCCAGAGGGAGTCATGATGTCCCTTATACCCATCCAAACAAAAGAAACTCACACTCTTCTTCTCCTTCAGAGTCTTGTCTTCTTTGGAGACCTAAATTCATGGTATTGTTGACATACTGGGGCAGCGAGTTTTACAAGTTAGTTATGCGTTAACTAAATTGATCAGTTTCTTGTTTTACCATTACTGCTCTCATTTGGGAAGAGGCTTAGCCTTCTTTATAACACGTAGAATGAGAGAGTTGTCCCGTCTCTTTATTATCTGTTATTTTAGATACTTTCTTTTACTCTCTAAAGAGATCTTTCCTAATAGCTTTCAGGGTTGTTGTCCAAATGCTTCAGCACAGACTATCTGCTGCATTGGCTGTGGTCTCATTACAGACCAGCTCAGTCCTCTCTCCATTGTTCCCACACCAGCTGTCTGAGGTACAACATTGCCAGGTGCGGGTTTTATAGGTGTGACGCTAAGAAACAGTGGAGAGTTCATCCAGCTATCAAAAAATAAGGTATGGAGTTTAAGAAAGCCATTAAAGTCCTGAGTGTAGGACATGTAGATAAGCAGACAACCTCTCCCTAGAGCAATTCACCCCATTCTGTTAATAATGTCTCTTAGGATGGGAGAATGGCTTCTCCCTGACCGTGGGAAGGGTTTTGATGTGGAGCCAAGCATAGAGATTTTTCCCCATATCACATAAAAGCACAGTAAGGGACCCAGAAGTAGTATCCCACCTTCTAGTCCCAAGCCACAGACATCCCCTAAAAATTAAAGTGGATTCTCCTTTAGCAAAAATATACTTATGTGCAATTCTGCTCTATGTCTGGCATTACATCAAAGGCTATGCTTTGGATAATGATGGCATGGTGTGTCTGGTGAGGAGGGCCGGATTATTTTGCAAATAGAATATATATTTCACAGTAATTTTCAGGAAAATTAAAAAATAATAAAAATTTTTCCTCATTTGGAAGACTCACAGATAAAGGATGCCCAAAGAAAAAGGTAAATGGTGTTATCGAACTGTCACGTGCATGGCAGGTAGATCTGGATTTAATTATTCATCCCAATAAATTAGGTCTCCAAATTTCTCTCCAGCTTGTTTTTCCTTGCTAGAAACGTGGATGGTCATATTCAGGCTGTCAGCTGAGGCTCTTAAAATAAATGTAGATATTTTCTATGATATTTAAAGTCAAAAGCACAGCAAGGTGTATGGACTATCTGCAGGCAATATGGTGGATTTAACACTCCCACCAGGAAAGGTTCCCCAAACATTCTTCGCATCTCTCCTGAAGTTGCAGTGAAGATTCATTCACCTAGCTAGGGATTTATCTCACCTAACCTCTCCTATCGGAGTGCAAACATCACCCTCTGAGACAGCTGTCTTGATGTTTTTATCATCAGAGGAGAGACATAAGTATTTCCAGAGTGAGGTTTGCCTGCCCTGTTTCAGACGTCTCTTTTAAGATGAGATGCACCACACACCAGCAAGGCACATTTCTCTCCAATGACGATCAAAGGGCTGGGATGGCAAGACAGTCAAAATCCTCCAATGGGACAAAGAGAATACACCAGCTATAAAATTTATTCTTAGACCAGTAAATGTTTTAATAGTCTAATGATCCAAATTACCTGAATAATCTCCAAGGAGGGAACACCACAACCTCTCTGGGAAATCTGTCCATCCTCCCTGCCCCAGAGATGGCTGCTGTTCTGTTTTCTCCATGATATACTCTGAGCTTCAGGCAAAAAGGTGTCTGACCCACTTGCTCTCATTTTTTTTATTTTTTTATTTTTTTATTTTTTTTTAATGAATCATGGGATAATTTAGGTTGTAAGACCTATGGCACTTTTTGCTCCAAACCACCAGGACAAAGCAGGGTCAATAGAGAAAGTCCTTATGTCAAAATTCGGTGAGGTTGGTCTGTAAGAAAGGCATTTTTCTTGAAAAATCTCAGATCGGTACTAATGTTGAAATAATAGAATATCTCCTCCATTTCTTAGGCTGTTTCTCACCCCTCTAAGCTAAGCACTCCTGTTACAAAGCAGAAGTTTCAGGTGCTCTGAGCATTCTTCTCCTGACACAAAAGAGAGGTCAGAATCCAGTGTTAGCTTCACTGATCTGTCATGAAAGCTGATGGGAACCCTCCTATTCCCCCAGCACACAGAACTGCTTTTCATAGACATGGTATTTGAGAAAGTATATTATGCTGGAGTTTGATCCTATCTTGTTTCAGACCATGTAGAGATGTGCCTTCAGCTTTGAAGGGAAAAAGAGAAGACACTTAATCAATAGCCATGTGAGTGATAAGCACATAAAAGAGATGAGATTGGCCAGCTTGTATAATCATTAGTAAGACCATATGGGTAATGTATTATTCAGAAAGAAAGATGACCATGGTGGGGATGGATTTTATGAGGGTCAAGATTGCTTAAGGAGTATCTCCTTGTAGTTAATTATTTCATGTAACCCATTACCTGGAACATTCAAGGTAAGTTATTAGGGTGAGGGGTAAACCACACTGAACATTTTTGGTTCTGTCCTGAAGAGGTCAGGAACAGGCTAGTTTGGCTTCCAAAACTTCCTGTCTGGAGCAGACACATATGCAAAATGTCTAAATATTACTCAGGAAGATACACATACACACATTTTATTTTATTTGTTCCCACATGACTTGCTTTTAGACTGAAGCAGTATTGCAGACAGAACTTGGATCAGATGGGCTGAAAGCCATGACCAGAACACGCTCGCAAATGAATTCTGCTTCGTATACCACCACCACTAATCCCAACAGCTCCTTGTCAGGTTTAAGCTTGCCTGATTTCAGCCTTGTTATTACAGCTGTGCAATACTCAATGCTCAAGATACTCTTCTGGCTCCAGCTGTGCTTTTTGAAGTGGTTATTGCTACCCAGTGCACCTGCAGCTGTTTATCACTTTTCTCGTACTTCCTCCTCCTGTTGAGCAGCTGAACTGCTCACACAACTGCTTCCTAAGCCTTTGCACTTGATATGAACTGGACTAGCAGAAAAAAATACTTTTGAAGCTGTTTAAAACAACCTGGCTCACTTCTGTAGCTTGTTAGGGAGAATGCTCACAAGCAGCACATGCAGCTTTCCTGCTTAAGATGACAACCTCCATCTGAGACCATGGCAGAGGCTGTGCTCTCATCAGACCAATTGGAGAGATGCTTGTTTTATTCAGAGAGGATTAAATCACAGAATAATAGAATGGCTTGGGCTGGAAGGGACCTTAAAGACCTTACCCATCTAGTTACAAACCCTCTGCCATGGGCAGGGATGCCCAGGGCCTCATCAAACCTGGTCTTGAACACCTTCAAGGAATGGTGCATCTACAGCCTCTCTGGGCAACCTGTTCCAGTGCCTCACCACCCTCTGAGTGAAGAATTTCCTCCTAACATCTAATCTAAATCTCACCTCTTTTAGTTTAAAACCATCCCTCCTCTGTCATTATCTGACTGAGCAAAAAGTTACTCTCCATCTTTTTTATAAGCCCTCTTTAAGTATTGAAAAATGACAATAATATCCCCCTGGAGCCTTCTCTTTTTCAGGGTGAACAGCCTCATCTCTCTCAGTCTTTCTTCATAGGAGAGGTGCTCCAGCCCTCTGATCATCTTTGTGGCCCTCTTCTGGACCTGTTGGCCTTGTTGAACCTCGTTAGGTTCATGTGGGCCCACTTCTCCAGGCAGTCCAGGTCCTTTTGGAAGGTATCCTTCTCCCAACTCCTTCTCTTTCCAACTCCTTCTGATTTTTCCCATGCTACGTGCATTGGTGTAGAGGCACTTCAGCTGGGCTATTGGTAGTATCACTTTTCTAGAAGAACCCTCCCCGATTGTTTTGGGACAATTCACAAGTATTTCCCTACTGCTTCCTAGAGTGACAGTGTTCTCTAAATATTGCACATCTATCTAACCAGCCCCTTTCTGTAACAAACTCATGCTCTCCTTTGCAATTGTTGGTGTTCAAAATGTTAAAGTACATAATCATTCCAGTAATCATGGTAGGGTTACTGAGTCTCTTCTGGCATTTTTTTTGATGTGATGACTCTGCACCAGGGTTTTACCAGTGCTTACAACCCCCCAAAAATGATGTTCCACAACTTAATCTGCATCAGGCTGGGCAATCAGATCTTTTCTGATCGTAGGCTTTACAACGTGACATGGACAAAGATTGTATGATAATGACACCAAAGCACCCTCTCAATCCTAGGATGTTGCACAATTGATACCATTCGAGGCCAAGAAAAGCCAAGCAGAAGCTGCCACTTGAATTGCCATTCCTGTGGTTACTCTCTATCCATGCAGGAGCTGGTGGCGAAAGAATTAATGTGGTTCTAAAGGAAATCTGAAAGTGTCAAGAGAGGCAAATTATCACATGAAAATGCAAATTGTACCTTATCGGGACTGTTCCACAGCTGCTATGATTCATCATCATTTCTTCATCTGTTTTTTTCTTTCCCAGGTGAGATCTCAATAAAAAGAGGGGGGTGAGAGTGGTAGAGCGGAGCTTCATTTGCCAGCAGAGATTTATGGCTTCTTTTATTCAAATGTAAGACGCCCTTCAACAGGAAGAGAATATTAAACATTTAAAATCACCGTCTATCATTCAGCCCTTATCTGATGGTAACCACTAATTCCTCACATATATAGCACATGTAGCTCTGCCTTGCCTTCCATATTGCTCCCA
This sequence comes from Nettapus auritus, assembly GCA_011076525.1. Lineage (NCBI taxonomy): Eukaryota > Metazoa > Chordata > Aves > Anseriformes > Anatidae > Nettapus > Nettapus auritus. Next base: position 2,936,656 of record CM021765.1, read on the forward strand.
GTTCAGGGAGGGACCAGCATCATCCTCTGACCACCACTCTATAGCCATTCCTCCACACCAGACATGCCAAGACTTTTTCTTCCTCGGTGCTAACTCGCAGCAGTGTAAATCAATGTTACACTTCCAGCTTCACTGGAGCTACAGAAACCCACCCCAGCAGAAGACCTACAGTGCTGTTCTCCACATTTCTGCTGTGCAATCTCCATCATTAATGGAAGTCATGCTGTTCTGAGTTTGCACCATTCCAGCAACCACACTTTCCTGTGTGGTGGAGTGTGCTGTCTATGGACCTGCTCATCTTTTCATTGGCTGCATGATTGCTGATGAGTGTGGGATGCTGGGGGAGGAAACCAGGGACTAGCTACTCACTCTTCCAAAAGAAAGGGCAGGAGAGCATCAAGTGAATGTAGCAGATGGCAGATTCAGAATGACTGGATGGAGGTACATCTTCATGCAGTGAAGTTCAGCTGCAAAACTCCTTGTCTTAAGATACTGTGATTACTCAAAAATCTATATAGTTTAAAACTGAGCTCATGAAACTCATGAGATGAAAACTTTTCAGGTACTATTAAACATGAAAATAGCATTCTTGTTCAGCAATCCCCAAGACTTACTTCCAGAAGCCAAGATGTATAAAATCACACTTTTGTTGGAATTTTTAGTTTCCTTATTTTTGTTCTATTGTCCACTAGTGATTGTTGGAGAAAGGAGACAGCTCCATGGTTTTCTGCTCTGATTGAGATGTTCCTGAATGCTCTTTGGTGCCCTCCCAGTACTGCATGTCTGCGAAAAATGGAAAAAGGCTGCTTCATTTCTACATTTTCTACAATGGGAAAATGTAGAAGTAGATTCCACTGCCTAGGATGTGCACAAAACTTGATAAAGTTCTGAAGAACTTAGCATGCAAACAATGCTGAGCTATGTCTCTGTACCTGATGGGGAGTATTATAGAGTGAAGACAGGAGTAGTGAGGGAGGAACCACAGAGGTATGGATTCCCCCAGGTGAGAAGATGATGGAGCCCATGTCAGCAGAGGATCAACTTTAATAATGCTGGGAACACCTTGCTAATGAAAGTGCAAGGAATGTGGCCAGAGCTATTCCTAGTGGGAGGAAAGGTGGTCTCTTGCACACCCTGAGCTTAACTGGTCAAAAATTACTCCAGATTTCTTCCACTGCAGACCAGGCATTGTGCAGGTCTGCGCAATGAACCCTGTGGATGCTGTTTTTTTTAGGTTATTTTTCAACAGTGTCATGTATATTTCCTGAAAAAGGCATGCCAGCCATACAGTCCCAGCACTGTCCCTCTAATCTACTTCAGCAGTGGCCCAGGGACAAAGACATGCAAAATAACTTCCCAGGTTCCACATCCCAAAGACTTGTGTAAGTGTGAATGGTTCTCCCAGCAGACTGAGCTCCAGATTTCACACCAAAAAGTCAACACATTGGGTTCATGCCCTGTCTGCACTAGGACTGTGAATGTGGGTTGTGCAAGTACAGAACAGAATATGCTTTTAAGTTCTCTATTTATCCCATTTCAGAGGTTATACTCTAAGCCTGTGAGAACATCTTTTTTCTGGAACCTCACTTCTGAGTGTGCTTCCTCCCCACTGGTTCCTTCTAAGACATCAACATGGCACTCCTCACAGCATGCAAACTGTCCAGCGTGATTCCAAACTTCTGCTTTTCTTACCTTTGTAATCAAAGCAAGAAGAAAAGAGCAAGTCTTTCACAGACTTCTGATGACATGTCACATACTATTACCTGTAAAGCACATTGGGATCAGAAGACACTATGCAACAGGAGTGCTTTCAGTTTTGTCAGAGCTGAATGGGAGCTGCAGTGTAACAGAATCTGGCTGCAGTAACTATGGTCAATGAGGATAATGCTCAGTTAGGTAAAGCCCCCCCAAACCAATGTCTACTACATTTAAAAAACAAAACAGCTGTTCCATGCTGATAATATAAAGAATGATAATTATATAAAAAGATATACAATAACACTATAGAATTGTCCAGTGCGTTTCTGTAGGCAAGTGTTTGTGCTAATTTAATGGCTATTTTATATCTACTATCAATATTAAAAGTAGAAAAACTACATTATATCATATAGGGGCATAGCATCAGTAAATCTGTCACTTACGTGCAGTTCTTCTGTAATTTCTATTGGCATTTGACATTGCAGATCACCTATGATATGCACAGATAAAATGACAATTAGGTGTCAATATCTTCAGATCACAACACTGGTGTGCTCCTGCATGGGGTACTATTCCAGTGGCAGCAGAGAGAGCTTGCCCAGAAATAAAAGCTTTGCCATTATCTCTGTCCTGCACTGTGAGCTTATCCATATCCAGCACCACTTAGGAACCACTCCAACAAGTGTTCATCTTAACAGGGTCAGCACCTTTCTTCCCCTGGACCCCATAACAAACTTCGCATCAGCTCCTAACTAATTGAGTTGGAGCATGATCAACAGTCTAATTGAAGACTATCTCGTATCCATTTCAAGATCATATTATTTCCCAATTTGTTTTCTGAGCTTCTGTTCACAGATTTAGGAAAAAGGCAAAGAAGAGGAAAAAAAAA
>CM021765.1:2939342-3016939 GCA_011076525.1 Nettapus auritus
AAAAAAAAAAAAGAGGGGAAAAAGCGGCTTTACTTAACAGTTGCTATTTTGGTTTCAAAAGGAGTCTGCATTGTTGATTAGAGTGAGAGATCATTATCCCTCTTAGGAGCCCGATGAAGGTCATTGTGTTAACCTTCAAATCACTCTGTAACTGGAGGCTGTTTTTTTTCTCCTGCTGAGCCACACTGGGAGGGGAAAAAAAGAATAGGGAAAAAAAAAAATCAAAAAAACAACACAAAGAAAGCAAGTCCAGCTCAGCTTCTGCAGAGCGGAAAAGCAGAAGGATGGCAGGATGGAATTAACTTTGGATGTTGTTGTGTGTTGTTAATGTTGTGTCAAAGTAGGGAGACAGGATATAGAGAGATAGAAGAAAACTGATTTAAATGTTTTAATCACTGCATGCTCTGTCATGACTGGATGGCAACAGGCAGGCGCACTGAGAAATGCTATAGATGTTCAGAAACATCGTGTCAGATAGCAATAACTCTTTAAGCACTAATGTATGGGGGTGGCATTTGTGTATTTTCTCAAATGGGAAGGCGGTTACTTTATTCTCAACAAACTACCCGTGACAAGATAATTTGGGCCAGGAAATAGGGACATTCTTGCCTACCACAGACTGGATGATCACGGTGCTCCGTCTTTTTGTTTGTTTGTTTTTGTACAGAAGGTTCAACTGGAGAAGGTCTTACAGGGTTCTCTACTGTGTTGTCAGGGATTCAGGTTCTCAGGCAGCTGGTGTAAAGTCATGCAAAGCTGTGTCTCCAGATGCACAGTGCACAATGTCCTTCCCACTGAAGCTTTTCTTTGGCCCACAGACTATGACCCAGATGACCACAGGGTTCCCAGGAAGAGACATTAACTACCAGAAGGGCCTCTTGGGTATTGTAGAAGACAGATGTTACTTCTCCTCTTTGGACGCTCTGGTCAGCAGAGGTGACGCCCACCATGGCAGAGAGATTCTGGCTTCCACCCTGCTCACTCTGGCCTAGCAAAGCTATCTAAGCAGCTGCCCTTGGCAAGAAAGATGGAAATCTGGAAGAAAAGGGAAAAGCAAATGCATGCCCAAGTGCTATGTAAAAGGCCTCTCCATCTGTAGCTTCCCTCCACACCAGAGCTCTTCTGGCTTTTTTGGCTTCTTGATTTACGTCATGTGGAGACAGATTCAGACCTTACACTTCTCCTGTACCTCGCACATACAGTAAGTCTCTCTCATCTAAATCTTATCACTTATTTCCTGTGCATGTTCTCCCAAGCAATCCCCTGGTATCAGTCCCACCCTCATGCTTACCCTGCCTCAATCCATTGTCACAGAATCATAGAATCATTAAGGCTGGAAAAGCCCTCCAAGATCATCTGGCCCAACCACCCCCCTACCACCAATGTCACCCACTAAACCATGTCCCCTAGCACCATGTCCAACCTTTCCTTGAACACCCCCAGGGACGGTGACTCCACCACCTCCCTGGTCAACACGTCCCAGTGCCTGAGAGCTCTTTCTGAGAAGAAATGTCTCCTCATTTTCAAACTAAACCTTCCCTGGCACAACTTGATCCATCAGAAAAAGCACATTTTTGTGCAAGACCTACCCGTGGCCACCCAGTTTCCTTCCCTGCAGTGCCCATGCCCTTGCTTTGCTAATCCTCCTCAGACATCATCTATTGTAAGTCAGTCAACATGTCAATTTAGCATTCGCCTTTCACTGCATCTTAAATCCTTATAATCTCTGTCCTTGCCTCTATATGTTAAATACATACACCTCACATTTTCTTCCAACTCTCTCTGCTCCCTGTCTGCAGTAAGGAGCAGGCCCTGAGGTGACATCTCCCAGGCAAGAAATGCAGATGTGAAACACTGGCACAGGTAGTGTGTGTACAGGAGTCACTTCTGCCTGGAGACAAGGCGAAAAAAAATCCTGCAAACAAGGATAAGAAGCTGTCCCTGTCTCTACTCCCACCCCCTATGGCTGCCCAGCTAAGACATGAAAGATTGTAGTGGGAGAGAGTCCTGAAGGACCATACTTCATTTGCTGCTGTTTCAGGCAAAGATACTTGGAAAGGCCTGAAATGAGTGGAGCAAACTCCAGTACATTCTGCTAGGTTTTAATAAAGGATGGTCCTTTATCAGTTTTATGTCAGTGCCACTTTCCTCTGCAGAAAATTCCTTTCTCTGTAATGCTTCTAATCTGCAGACTGTGTGAGGACGGCACACCAAAGAGAAATAATTCATTCTTTTTTTTTTTTTTTTTTTTTAAATTCTAGACATCCTAAACAAGACATCTTCCTCAGGCAGAGGTGTACACAAAGCTAATGACATTTGCAGCAGTTGTAACGGGGAAATGACACTTGCTCACCTCTAATGTGGGGATGAAAAAACTTACTTGGATGACAAACTTACTCATTTAGTTACAATGTGACTTCCTACTTTTTGGGTGACAGCACCCAAAAACTGACAACACACTTTTGATACAGCTCAGTTTGCCACCATAATACCATATGGATAAAATTTCCCCTTTTTGGCCTTGTTAGAGACTCTGTGACCAGCGAGGGCAATAACTTGTTTTACACCTCCAGCACTGTGGGCTAGGAGGAGCCACTTGGCATTATGGAAACATTTGCCATGTTAAAGAGAAGATGGGGTTTTGGAGAAGACGACAGCTCAGCCTATTGGGGTGACACCTTGGCCCAGCTCACTTCACTGCTGGCTGGCTTTTTTCCTACCAGCTCTGGGTTTTGTGTTCCCTCTGCAGACAGGCATAGGCAAACCTATGGAAAGTCAGTCAACAAGACATGGATGCTTCAGCTGGAGGCTTCTTTGAATGCTCCACATAGTCTTTAAAGTCCTAAGGAGGTTTTGATGAGAGAGGACAGCTTCTCCAGCTGTACTTTATGTTCTTCTACACTATAATAGCCAGAAATTTTTGGAAGAGTACTGAAATGAGAAGGGTTAGATGAAGCAAATAATATTAAGAGATCTAAAGAAAATAAATTGGCATACTCCTTCACCACTGATGTCTGAGGTCCATTTCAGCCATGTGGGGAATACATAACACATCTCCACAGGCTCTTTCCTCTTAGAAGCATAAGGATATGGCTCTGTCTCCAGTCAGGGTTTGGTGCTGGTGCATATGCATCCTGGCCATTCTTCAGAGGATGTCAAGGCTTGAGGTTTATAGGAGAATAAAACAGGGCGCTCTGCCCCAGCAGAAGACCATTATATATATATATATTTACATATATATTTACATATATATTTTTATATATATATATATATACACACACATATATACTAAACATATTTAATATCTGAATACATATGTAATATAAAAATAAATAATAAAAATAAAAAAAAATTTATTTAATTTTACAAAAATGACGGAAGAAATTTATAGGCAATTGAAAACAAGGCCAGAAAAAACATCACATCTTCCATCAGATTGTCTGCAAGGTTCCTTTGGGTGGTTATCTCCCAAATGCTTCCTGCTCCTGCCCAGAGTGTGCTAGATTTCCCCAAATGAAGTAGTGATCTGCTTCCTCAGTTTCCCAAGGAACTTTGTGAATGTGGACCTCGTGGCTGTTTTAGCCAACATTAAAAATCATATAAACTTTGAGCCAACAGTTAAGTGGCAGGAGAGAAGGATTTACCTTCTTTATGGGGAGCAGATCTTCCCAGGACTGCAGAAAGGGAAAAGAAGAGCTTCACCCTCTCTCTGGATAGGAGAATTAGAGATGCTGAGATTTAAAACTCTGGTTTGGGGCTTGGCTGCCTCCCTCCTTCTTAAACTGCCCAATATCCATCCCTCACCCCAGACGCTTCAAGCAGCCATGCTTCTCACTCTGACTTGGGAACATGGGCTTTTACAATTACCTGTCAGGAAGAGCAATGTATTATTCTCCAGCACTCGAGTCATTTAAAAATCAGCAGATCTCAGTGATCTGCTTGGCATGTTAAGCTCTCAGTGTCAAGGAGGTACGTGATGCTGGCTTCACCGCAGCCTGCAGAGCTGCTGCGGTAGCAGAGACCCCAGGTGGGAAGGAGAGGCTCTATCTGTGAAAGAAAGCAAACAAAAAAGCAAACAAACAAACAAACAAAAAAAAAACACAGTCAAGATGTGAGCTGTGCTGTATCACTATAAACCTATGTCAAGCCTGTTGCTACAGCTTGGACAGCCATGCCCAAATACATATGGTCAAGAACATGCCAAATACTGAATGGTGCTAATGGGGTGGGGGTAGGGGGGCTACCCTCCTTTTCTAACTCAGAGAAATCCACTTCTTGATTAATGCTGCTGAGCCAAAGGTATGTTCTCCTCTCCAGTCCTGCTACCTCTTGACTATGTCCCAGAAAAATGAATTCAGGAGCTGAGCTGTAATTTTTGAAAGCATCCACAGTCCTCATCAACCCGTACCACAGTCAGCTTGATGTTGATCATGTTGGTGGAGATAAGCCCCCAACTTCAATATAGAAGTATTTTTCCCCTGGCATCTTTCCCTTTACAGACCAAAGCACAATATCTGGGCAGCATATTGTGTCCCAGCTAAGTATTTCTAGGCAAAAAGCACACACCTGAGGTCTGCTCTTTAAAGCACATGTGATTGCCAGGGGGCTTGAGGGGGGTAAATGGGTTTCTTTGTGGGCTCCTCCCGTGCTCCTGGGGAGATGATGTGTTTTTTTGCCTGTCTTCAATCACAGAACAAGAGCTAAGTGTTATTGATCTGAGATGTAGAGGGAATATTTCTGAGCAGTTCACCATGGTATTAGACCATCACTTAGCTGGTATTTATTATTCAAGGCTGGCAAGGGATTCCTGGCAGCATGCCCTGGCCAGACAGCGAACTGGTGACGGAGGAGCTGAGCGAGTCAAGGACAAATGAAGAGGGGAATGAAAGGAAGAAGGGGAAGAAGTGGCAAAGTAGATTTTCCTTTCTTAAATTAGCTTAGGTGTTTCCCAAAGCCTCTGTCTGCAAAAGTTTCCCCTCTGTGCATTAAAAACACAAAGCAAGATGCACACAGTAAGCTCGGTAGATGGTCAGCTTAAGCTGATATTTTTCCTGAGAGTTAAGGTTAAAAATGCAGAAAAATGGGGCAAGAACAAGATTGTACCTATGGAGAAAACATGAAGGGGGCATGTGAGGGAGCAAAGTGGTGGCTTTTTGGTACTTACAGAGTGAAAAGCTGGAAAATGTAAGAGGAGGAATCATGGCAGAATCTGTCCTAATCAGTGAATAGCGTCATTGGGATTCTTCCCATCCCTCCAGATAGGTTTGTCTTGCCTTATGATTAGTAGAAAGTTGCATGTCCATGTTGGTAGATCTACCCTGTTCCTCCTGAAGGCTTCTGTCAAATCCATCCTTTATTTCTTGCTAAGAAGGGCCAAGCTGATTTGTTATGACCTGATGCAGCAGCTCCTTTTGGTGGCTGGTTGGAGCAAGTTTGACAGATGCAAAGAAGTTATCTCTGGCACATGTCTGAGTCTGAAGCAGGATAGAAAACCTTAGTGATCACCAATGTCCTTGCCAAGGAAAAAAATAAAATAAAATAAAAATATGGAAAACACAGCTTAAATGGCTCAGTTCTGTGGCAATACCCTGTTCCTGTCTGATGGCCATCCAAGAGTATAGATTTGGGACAATATCAGGGCTCATTCCCTGGTGGTTTGGGGATAAAGGACGCAAATTTTCAAGGACAAATCAGATGGAAAAAAAAAAAAAAAAAAAAAGCAACATCTACAGTGTCAGCTCCCAGTCTGCCATCCCCACACCAGCTTTATACGCAATCATCAGCAGCTAATTCCTCAGCTAGTTTGGTAGCTTGGTCATGGAAAATCAAGGAGAAAGATGCAGCAGGACTGGGAGAAGAGGAGTAAAAAGGCCATGGCAGAGAGATGGGGGCTGGGGAGAGGCAAGAGAGGAGCAGTGAGGGTCACACAGAGGGTAGGAGAGTGAGGTCTAATGGAGGAAGAGAGGCCAAAGGGTGGGGAAGTCCAGGCCTCTAATACTGACCTTCCTCATGCCCTTGTCTGAGTCTCTCTACCACCCACCTGCATCCTGTTTGTTGTTCACATCTGGGACTCCTCTTGACAAAAACATTCTTCCCCATGTGCCTGGAGGACACTTTGCACAGCACCTAGCTTTGAAGGGTTAAAGGAAGCCAGCAGCGCATCATGCAACTGCAAGCAGCCTGAATGAGGGATGCTAGGGGGCTTGTAAGAAGGGTCAGATAGTCTCCTGAAAGGCAGGAGTTAAATCTCTGCTTATCTTATCCCTGACATTGCAGAAGGGTTATGTCAAAAAAGCAGAGACAGCTCGAGCTCTTGGTGGGCTTGCGGGAAAGTCCATAAAAAGCAGCTTCTGGAGAGACAGCAGGCTGGGCAGAGCCTCGGAGAATTTGAGCACATGGCACCTTATTTTTCCTGGACTAGGCTGTAAACTTGTATGGGGCTTTCCAAGCAATAAAAATGTTTAAAAGCTCTTCTAACCTTTGTACTAGGATAGCATCTGTAGAAAGAGGAAAAAAAAAAAGTCTCAGGCTGGGCCAAATTAAACAGCCCTACATACTAGGGTGCAATGAATTCTTCTTGTACTGATCTTTGGGTCCTTAGCTGGGACAATGTGCTAATGGACTGGTGTATATGTTCATTTTTTCCCAAACTAAAAATTACACTAATTTCAAGGGGGATATTAATAATAACAATAACAGCAAACAAATAACTCACTCTTCCAGCTCTCTCTCACACAAACAGTCACAAGGTTAGTCCATCTCTCTCTGATTTTACAAGAGCCCCCAGGTATTGGGTTTTCACATCTGAGCCTTTTTGTTCCCTCTTGTTGAATGTTTCAGTCCTTCCCCTAATATCAATAGCAAAACCTGAGGAAAAATCTCCCTGCTTGGCCTCCACTTTAGAAATGGTCTTTGATTTCCTCAGCTCACTGGTCTGATATCTGAAGTCTGAAAATGAGCTCATTGCAAACATTGGTCTCAAAATGCAATATAAGAAGCTGTCTAATGGCTGCTAAATATATATATAAAGAGAGAGGGCTCTATCCAGGCTCTTAAACTCTTAGTCTGATAGCTGGAGGTTACACCAGCAGATCTGCCTGCTCCTCTACAGCCAAGGGCTTCTTGATCTTTCGTAAATTATTCTCCAGATGCAACGTGTAGAGAGCAAGGCTGGAAAAACTAGAGAGAAAACCCCAATAATGAGACATGCCCATCACCGTGAGCTGCAAAGGTATCTTTTCCAATGAATTGCACTCTGTTGCTATGTTCCACACCAGCACGGCTGCCTTTCATGAAGCAATGACCGTGGAAATGAAGTGATCAGGTTTTGATAATTAAGATGGCAGCTAATACGAGCCCGGTAGGTTTGGGCTGAAAGAAGATATGTTTTAATTATTAGTGTCCAATTAAATATTGAGGAAGTTCCACTATTGTAGGGGGATTTCGTGTCTCCCAGGGACCACCATATGAGTTAATTAGAGAGTTTGCACTTGTAGACATGATGAGTAGATGTCTCCACCCCCTTCTGTGCTGCTACAGATCCCAGTGCAAAAATGCAGGTATTTTCCTCCCCGTTAGCCTGAAATTTGTTCTTTGAACTATCAAATGTCAATCTAGCTCCAACAACATGAATCTTGGCATAAATTGCAAAACAGGTAGCTGATGCCACGCTGCTGCGGCTGGAACAACTGGTTGATTTAAAGCAACCACATGCAGGTCTCTGCCAGATCAGTGCCCACGGTATGGTCACATCCTCATGTGCCAGTCCTGTCTGTGGCTGTCCCCATGGGGTAATTGTTAGCATGCTTCCTGGCTTTTGGACCACGACAAATAGCCCACTCTTAGACAGTAGATACAGATTCAAGGAATAGGATTCGAGGAATAGTACAGTCCAGGGACCATTCTCAGTAAATTGATTTTGGTGAAACACAGCTTTGTTACTGGAATAAGAAGTTTTAACCCTACCAGTGCAAGCTGTGCCATGCTAGTAGCCAGGATACAGGTGAGCAGTTCCTGGAGACTGCATTGCTAATGCACATGTAAACTAAGCATAGGTTAAATTTTGGCAGAGTGCTGCAGAAGAACAGAATTAGCCAAAGGGAGGTACTGGCCACTCAGGACCTAGTGCACCAGCCCAGACCTTTGATCTATCAGCATTTAGGGACAGACTAAATGTCCAGTGTCAGAGGGAAGAACAATCCAGCATGTCATCTGGAAGGCAGTGCAATCCCCTCTCGTTTGATAGCGAAGAGGATGACGCGACCCCAGCTGGCAATCAATTTGCACATGACATCCATCAGGCTGATGTGAAAGTGAGCTACAAATGGAGTGCTTGTCATTAGGGGAAGATACATGGAAGAGACAGAGACGGAGAAATAGTCCATGGGGGACTATTCCTGAGGCAGCCTCATCTAGCAAATAGGATTATTGGTAATGATGAGATAATTCACTAAGAAGTCATGTCAGATTTAAGTGACCCTCCCAGATGACAAGGGAAGGCTGTGGAAGAGGGGGGTGAGGTCCCAGCTGGGTCTTGGCCTTCGCTTGCTGCCCAGCATGGTCTATGCAATGAGAAACCGGGTAGGCTGGGGGCTCTTTCTTCTCTCTTAAGTTCTTTCTTTCCTCTTAAATAGCCTCTAAGTTTTACAAACATCATTTCAGACTTAAACTGAATTTACCTTCATCAGATAGTTCATCTGTGTTTTTAAGCCTTCTGTCATGCCACAGCCCATCTGTAAAACATTCATCCTCAGAGAAAAATCCATCCCAGGGGAACCAACACAAAATACAGCCAAGTCCCACAGACAGTGTTGGTAGAAAAAGGATCTAAATCCAGATCTCCAGCTATCACTGTCAATATGTGACAAGCCAGACCTACAAATACATTGATTTCAGGAACCCACACCTGGAAACAAACCAGTAAAATTTGCCATATTCAAATCTCCATTGGAAAAGTTTTGTTCATAAGTACCCTGACCTAAACCTAGAGTCATTCCAGGTTCTTCAGTAGTATGTAAAGGGCGTATAAGTCTTTTAAAACTCCTGCAGCACTGGATAAATTTCCAACTTCTCTCATAAACGTATTGGCAAATAAAGGAAAAGCATCCTTTGACCTTCAATATTTAAAAAAGGAAATTAATCTTTGTTTTAGTTAAAAATAGTCTGAATAGTCTTTGTCTTATTTTAAAACAGTCTGAACCGTGAAGTTATTACTGAAGTGCTCAACATTTAGGGCTATGTGCTGTTCTCATTACATAGATACAAAACTGGAAATGACAAAGCAGTCATCTCTTGATTCACACCAGCAGAAAACATAGCACGTTTCTGATGACAACCTTTTCAAATGTTTTTGGAGCCCTCTGAAAGAAAGATGATAATAATTAGATTAATAACACTAATTATTAACGATGGCTATTACAGTGTGGTTTCTCTCAAACAGGAAGATAAAGTGACCGATAAGCCTGCTGCAATGCAGCTGCCTTGGTGCCAGAGTCTGATTCTGCTCTCACTTCTGTAAGGTCTTGCTAAGGGAATCTACCACAGCTAAAAATCAGATGATGAGAAACAGCTGATGTGAGACAGACTACCATTACCTTGTAAAGATGTATTACGATTAATATCAATATCACTATTTTTGGTGTATTTTTCAGATGTAATCATTTATGGGCTCCCCAGTTTTCTAAGGACTGTACAGGCTTACTGCAAAAAGATGGCCCATGGCCTATAATAACATTAAAAGGCGTAAAAATACACAACTGCACCCAAATTCCTAAGCCCATCTCATCCTAGTTATTTTATTCACAGGGAGACTTCGCACACTGACTTGTTTCTTCTTCTCCATCAGAAAAGTTGTTATACAAACAGAAACTGTCTTTCAGAGGAATACAACAAGTGGATCCCACTTAAAATTTCTTCTTCATCCATGACCAACACAATTTAAAGTGCTATCAATTTGACTGGTGACTTACCCAGTGGAAAATATGAAAAACAAAAATATAGCATTTTTTTTGTATGTGTTGGAGTTAATTGAATCTTAGAATGGCTTTGGTTGGAAGGGACCTTAAAGATCATCTAACTCCAACCCCCTTGCCATAGACAGGGATGCCACCCACCAGATCAGGTTGGCACAAAGAATTGTGCCCTCCAGCCTGACCTTGAACACCTCCAAGGATGTGGCATCCACTATCTCTCTGGGTAATCTGTTCCAGTGCCTCACTACCCTTATAGTGAAGAATTTCCTCCTAATATCTAATCTAAATCTATCCTCTTCTAGTCTAAGACCATTCCCCCTTGTCCTATCATTATCTACCTTTTATTCTTTATCTGTCCTTTAATTCTTTGCTGATGTCATTTATGTTTTGTTTTGTTTTTATAATATACAAAGATTTAGAATAACAGCATCTTCTGGGTGAAGGCAGCTCGCCAGCTGCCACTGCTTATTGATTTGTTTATCTTCATTTACCTTTTCATAAAAAAAAAAAAAAAAAAAAAAAAAAGGCCAACAAACAGGGAACACAGTTTGTATCCTTCCTGTGACCAGAGACAAGCAGCAGGGATTCTATGTGCATCTTGATTGAGAAAAAGACCTTGATGGACTTAATAGGGACACCTTTTGAACATGACTGTATCATTTCGGCTGCAAAATTCCAGCCAGAATAGAAATGCTGTGGACGCATCACAAAGGTACAACCAACAGAGAAGTGGAACAAGTCAACTGGTTTTCATCCCAACGTGTGTTGAATCTCACCTTCACCCTGTGATATATACGATGGGGCAGAGTAGATAAGGGTTTCAAAGTAAATGCTTTTTAAGATGCTGTGGAAAAAATGTTTGTTACTGTCCTTCAGTGTAAAACTTAAAAGCAATGTCTATAACAAGGAAATTTAAGTTTATTTAGGTTCAGGAACTATAATGGGATTCTGACTCATAGACCACTTCAGATGAGGGGGTAAACTTGGAAAAGGGTCACATTAACATTTGTGTTCTTATATTTACCTCTGTTGGTCATGCCTGGAGACATGATGTTGGGATATACATGTCCAATGTTGGGATATATATGTCCAATGGAGATAAATGATCTGGAGAGAATATTCTCTCCAGAACTGTCCGCAGACCATATGGTGGAGAGCATATGGTGGAGAGAATTCATATTGCATGGTAACAGCCACCTCTGGCTATTCCCATTCTTTAATTGAGAGATAACACTCACCTTCCTGATCAACACTCACCTTCCTTTAGACGCCCAAATTCAGGTACCTACTTACAAATGTCTCAACAGGAGTCAAATGTATTTGTCCTTTCAGATGCTGAGAAATACCCCACTGGTCTTCAGATTGTGTTACTGAAAGGCTGACATCTCCAGTGTATCCTGTGTCTTTGCTTCTTGTCCCACAGGGATGAACTGGGTACCACAAGGAGTCACAAACTTCATTAAGAGCATAAGCTTAGTCAAACTCCGCATATTTAGTGGAGTCTATAAAGGTAGTCTATAAAGTACTACCTGCAAGTCTACCCTTGCAGGTAGTACTTCAGTATGAGTTGATGCAAGGGACCCAAAAGGTATTTCTGGACTCAGGCATGTGTAGGGTTGCTCAGTAAGAACCTCCATGGGGTTGCCACCACCTGCCCTCCTCTGGGAGGTTCCCTCAGCTATGCACTTTTTTTTATGCATGGAGAAGGGTGCAAATCCTTATGGTATTCTCTTCCCTGGAAATTTCCCTCCCCCTCTTTCATAGGGATCCAGAAGTTCACTCTTTCTGTCACTGGGACCTTGACATCTGTCCACACCAGTTTCCATTCTCCATTCCTGTGGCCTACTGGAGTACCATATCTCATATTTGTGCAGCTAAGTGCCATTACTCCATGGAGAGTTTGGCCACATCTCCACGGACAGTCATTGACCCATACTAACCCATAACCACATTTGGACAAAGTCCTGGAGAGTCCTAATACCCCAAAATGTTGCAAAAACCTTACTTCAGCCAGAGTTAGGCCAGATTTCCTCTCCTTTTGTGGACCCCCACCCCTGCTCCTTATGTGTGTCCCCATCTCCAGAAGAAAATCCCAAATAACTTGGATTTGCAGTACTGAGGAAGCAGATTCTAGTGACAGAGAAAATCCTGCTGAGCAGTGGCAATTTGCTGTAGATGCCCATGGACAGACTCTCAGATGAATTGTTGAAGGGAAATTAATTTATATTGCAATGGGAAAACAAGAAACTACATGTTTTTGACAGTATATTTATATATATGTCTATTTGTATGTACTCTCCTCATGTTGAACAATTTCTTCTTTGACTCTGAGCACTTCCCACTACATCTGATGCAGAGTTAATGGCACCAGAAGGAGTTGGGACAAGTTTGGGCATGTTTGGCAGCCAAGCAAAGGACACAAGGAAACTCTCTAAGGGAGAGTTTGTAGAATGAGTTTGCCCCTTACAAGCCTCCTGAGAAGCCATGTGGGAGTGAGTTCATCCCAACGGTCTCACCACCAGAAAAGACTTGGCTGGGGTTTTCATCTTTTGAGATGCTGGCACTGCTCAACCTAAGTATGCCAGTCCATGGGGAAATGAAGCTTCCCGAGTACAGCAGTGTGGTAGCATGATTTGCTTCATTAAAAAAGGCAATCTTTCCCTTTGTCCCCCAGATTTTGCCATCTGTCCGGATGTTTTCTTCAGAAAGATGCACTCCTGAAGTGGCAACACAAGAAGAAGCTGTGCAGGGGGAAATGATCTATCTCCCTTCTCTTGTTTTAAGCTCTCTCTTCTCTGTTGCAATGCAATGCAAAGTAGCACTAATATCTAACATTTCCAGATAACCTGTTTTCTGTTTGCAGTTTTATGTTGATGATATCAACCAGAAGAACAAAGCCAGAGCAGCTGACTGCATCCCTGGGCTGGTCTTCCCATGCCACTTTTCCCTCGAGACTGAGTGGTGCGAGGGCACAGCCCTGGAAGGCTGATGACCCAAGGTATGAAGTGCCTGACCCTAGCAAACTCTTCTGGCTGGAGTCAACCATAAGTTTATGTTGGAAATTCAGCAAGAGGGCCCCGCTGGAGGGAGAACTCCCCCCGGAGTCAATAGGAGACCCGCCAGCATTAGGAAACCAGCCAGTTAACATCAATCATGGTGAGTGATACTGTCAGGGAAGAGGGGGAGGCAGCAGTCGGTAATGACTTGGGGAGCTGGAACAAATCAACCCGTCAGTGGGACGCTGGTTGTTCCTGCACATTAACACTGGCTGGAGCAAAGCAAGGAGCCATTAATTGACTTCTAGCTCTAACTGTAATACTGGTGTCCTTTAGATGTCAATTAACCACTGGTAATAGTTGGCTAATTGTGTAAGATGGCCTTTCAAATGAGATGTAGGACTGAGACCCAACCACTCTGTGGTCATTAAGAGTCCTTCTGCATTTTTCACAAGAGCAGGGAATGAGGAGGCCCTTTTCCAGCATCCTTCATTACATTACAATTCATGTCCATGTTGGATTATTTTACTGCATCATTTTTATTTATTTAATTATTTATTTTTCAGCTTTTCTCATGTGCTTTTTTCTGCCTGGGGGTGTACAGAGTTGTTTTATTGTAACTACATTTAAAGTGCATGGCAGAGGTATCTCACAGGGGTTGATTATGGGATCTAACACAAACACTGTCTTTCAAAAGAGGATAGATTGAGAAATGCAGCTGACAGCTCCTTCCATGGACTGCAGTCAGCGAAATCAGCTTTTTCAGAGAACAGTTCCTCCTCCATGGATGTCCCAAGATCTAACCAAAGATGTGCTAAGACCACCAAATTAAAAACATGCACAAAGAAACCCAAGAGCCTCAGAAAGGTCACACTGCTTCAGGGTCTCAGAAGTCCTTTCCTGTCCCTAGAAAAGCTACAAGCAGTTACCAGTTTTCCAGAAGCCATTTTAAACTTCTGGTCACCCTTGGTTACTCTTCCCTGACCTATTTCACTTTCATTTCTGTACTGTTTGAGGTGATGCCAAAACTACATGCAGTATCCAGACCCCAGAGGTACCCTGAGACAGTGATCTTGCCTCTTTTGCTCTCGTACCTGCCACAATAATTCCTCATGTTTGTCTGTGTGGTTTGACTCACACAAATGCTGAGTGTATGTTTGGATGGGATTCTGCCACATGTGTCTCTAATTCCAAGAGCACAGAAATCTGGTGTGGGACAGTTTTCTGCTCCAGTCTTATTGGTGCTTTCTATTACATTTTCCTTTAAGCTTCTCTTTTCTGTGCTATGAACTTCCAATCCATGTATTCTGGTCTCCTGTCATCGTGGTCCAGCTCAGTCCATGGCTCCCATATTGTGGCAGAGAACTGTTTTTAATAGGTCCAAAGTTATTCACTGTTGTTCCACAGGGTAACGTTTCAAAAGATCAAAAGCATCTGTGAGCATCAAAAGCATCTGTGAGCATGCAACAAAAGGGAAACCATCACCACCACCACCCTTGGTTGCCTAGGGTGCACATGGATGGTCACCAAGGATGTTCCTCAGGAGCCCATGCATCCCCGAATGGATACCTCATAAATGAAAATGGTGATCCAGAATGCTTTTCTTTTTTCTTTTCTTTCTTTTCTTTTCTTTTCTTTTCTTTTCTTTTCTTTTCTTTTCTTTTTCCTGCAAATTCCTCTTGCTTTCTCCTCTTACACCTGCTGGATTATTAACAGTGTACAGGCATTTCCCAAGCTTATCCTTGCCTGTTCCTCTCTGGAGAAAATCTAAATATCATCTGAAATATGTAGCAGTTGAAATAGGCCAATATTTGACAGCATCTCCTTTGACAGCAACTACCTGAAAGACACAAGGACAATCCTTTCATCTCCCTTCCATCTCTTTCCCCTCCAACTCAAGAGAAAAAAAAAATGTAGATCATTGTTTTGGCTCACTGAATGATCCAGGGAAAATTTCAAACTACTCACCGTGAAGTGAGTGTGTTCTGCTACTCACACAGGTGAGTATTCACCTGTGTGAGTAGCAGAAGATCCCAGACTGGATGGATCCAAGCCACCAGTTGCAGGACAGTAGAGAAGACAGGTTTGCCAGGAATTAAGATCTCATCTTTTGATTTCTCCATGTGACCATTTCCTTGCTGCACGGTTGACATCATTCATTACCAATATTTTTCTGATGGTTTTCCCTCTGCTGACTGCTCTGACAACCGATGCACTTACTGGAGAAAGTCATTCACATTTCCCTCTTCCCACCCTCAAGGAGCTATGTTGCCAAGGAGATCAGCTGGTGGGATGCTGGGGCCAGAGGTTTGTGTTTTTACAGCTCCTCAGGCAGGCAGAGAGAGGGCAGACACAGGCTAAAACATCAGTACCTGTCCCAGTAGAGAGGGAGAGAGAAACAGGAGAAATCCTGCAGTACTGACCTGACAAATCAGGGAGAGCTGTTAACAGGAACTGATGGCTGGAGAAGGACTTCAGGGGCTGAGATTCTGTTTATGCACATGCCTGGGAAGCAAGCAATATACTTGTGGAATCCTGCTGACATGCCCAGCAGTGGGGTTGGCTCTGAGCTTGGGATCAGGGTATTCTGAAGATGGAAAACAGCAGTCAGGGATTTTCTAGTCTGGGATTGTCCCTTGTTATCCTGCCATGAAACTTTATCAAAGGTCTATGCTTCCAAGTTGTTGTTTTTGGAAAGCCAAAGAAGGTGGTGTGGTCCCAACACCCATTATTATTCTGCACAGAGATTAACAGGTACTTGCTATCCCTACAGGTGAGTAGAGCATGATCAGGAATGGAGGTGAGGCGACAGTCTCCACTTCTCCCGACACGTTTCCCATTAGCTCCCTCCAGACCCTGCCTGTGAGGGACTAACACAATCAGCATCACCATTTACCCCTAAAATAACAGTTTTGTAAGAGTTGGCAGAAATACTTGCCATGAACAATGTTAGTGATACTGTTTTTGTCTATATCTTCCTCAGAAGCCTCTGGAATTCAACCAATCCAGCTAATTTTTAATCTCTAGAGCTTCCAAGACTACTCTTTGCCTAAGTAGAGCATACACTTTTCTCTTTTCCCACTGTTCTAGATTGGGATGAATGAGACTTTCCTTCTCAGAAGTGGATGAATTTTGAAGGTAGAGGCTTGGCATGTGCAAAGCCCTGAAGAAGGAAAGACATGTTATCCTTGCACAGCTGGATTTCAATGGTTGAGAGACTTGTAACTCTGATGTAGTCATTAGGAAGGAGCAAAGTTGCAGCTCACAATATCATCCATCTGCATCAGGAACACAGATGTTCTCACAGAACCTCCACATATAGCACCTATACAGCACACAGCTTGAAAAACCCACCACTGCAACATTTAATGTATTTTTCCAGTGAAGAAGATAACCACAAAATAAGGCTACAGCCATGATCAAGGTTTATGATTGCGTGGCATCCGACTCAGTTCACCTAACAATTACAGAAATCCAGAGTTTTGCATCTTCTGCCTCAGTGCCTTGTTATACTTTGACAGCGGATTGGAGGCAGAGAGCCGCATAGATCAGGACAAGTGACACCAACATTCAAGTGCTTGACTGATAAGGAAATCACTCGGGATGTCACCAGAGGAAAAATGACTTGTGTATTTAAGAAGCACTTTCCCAATCAGTGGTTGTGATGCTCTGCACAAGGGGAAAGGAGAAAGTGGAAATTGCTTGCTGAGTAGAGATTGCTCTCTTTGCAGTTTTCATCCTTCCCAGTTACCTAAAACTTCACACCTGTAGGATGCAAGATTAAGCTGGTCCCAGCAGCCCTGAACGTAGGGGAATTCCTGCTAAATTTTGCTTTGACGTGATGCAGGAAGCTTGTTCTGCCATGTTCAAAGGTAGAGGGGGGAGCATCAGGGTCCCAGAGACCTGCATTTCATACATTCTTTGACAGGGCTTTGCTGTGATGCCTTAAGCACCGCACAAGTTCTGTTCATGCCTCAGTTTCCTTTCTGCAGAACAGGACTGAGACTAGCAGGAATATTGCAATGTGCTGGGCAAAGAAACATGGACAATGTTCCTTTCCCTTATGCCTTTCAGCTCAGCACTCTAAATACTCAATGTGCAGCTCCAGACATCACAGCACCATTCCCTCCCTCCTTACCTGGGACACTGGACTCAGGATCATCATTTAGTCCAATCTGTGGGTTACTTCCAGAGGCACGATCTGAGCAAAGGAAGCACTGCCTGGAGACTTTTCTATTTGATTACAGCCTCTTCGTGCAATTTTTGGCTTGACCTTTATAGAAAGGAAAAAAACATGTTGGAAAAAAAAAAAAAAAAAAAAAAAAAAAAAAAAAAAAAAAAAAGTACACAGAATAATGATGGAAGAGCAGCCTGAAGTGGTTAAACTGCAAAGCTGAAATTGTGGGTGCTGGTCACTGGTGCCACGATGCCACGGAAGACAATACCTTGCTGAAATCTGTATGATCATGTCTCCCTCTAGAGACTGTCTCCACAACCTCCAGCAGTCAGGATTTGCATTCTCCTAATGCTCTCACAGTTCAAAGAGCAGGGATTGGGCTTTGCACACGGCAGGCTGGAGGTCACGTCACTGCAGCTATACTCCCGTGAACCACGCTAGCACTGCTCTCCCCTGTGCTGCCGCAGTGATAGACACCACTAGAGGCATATCACAAGCACATAAATAGCATGCACATTCCAATGACAGACAGTAGACTAGCAATTTGGAGCTCTATGGAGTAAGAAGAAGCAATCATTGTCAGAAAAGGAAGTGGGATGTTGAATTGCATGGCTAGTTCACCCAGACCAGTTTAACTGTGGAGTACAGAAATATACATCTGTACTTACATTAACAGTGAATCTGGAGTTGGATGTAGCTTGCAGGATTGGATTCCCCTCTTTTCAAGTGACTGACTGAACACTTTGTTGGAAGCTACCTATAGGGGGAAGCTCAGAGCCTGAGCAGATGAAGAAGAGGAAGGGGGAAACCTGAAAGTGAAGAGGTTCATTGAGGGGAAACTGAGGTGCCAGAGGGAACAAGTATGAAATCTGCAAAGCTTTATGAAGGTTTATGCATTATGCAAAGCTAATGCCACTTGACACCCCTGAGATATACACATGGGACTGAGCTACAACACTGGACCTATTGGAAATCCATGTTCCTCTGGTGAGGTATGTGGAGATGCTCTGGCACAACTAAAATTAATGGATGTGTTTGGCCAATTGCACTGCACCCTTTCCATACACTGATTTACAGAAGATGGCATAAAATCAGACAAATTTACTGGGTTAAGAGGTGGTTTGGATTGTCCTTCATGATTTGCATGGTGAAGTTATACTATTACCTGATTTCTACACCCATACCCAGAACAGAACTCATCTCACCTACCTTTAGACATAAAAAAGCTGTATCCTGTCTTAGAGGGCAAACCCCATATTCAACAGGGAGAATAGAGTTATCCTTATTCCATTTGTTAGTTTGGCTAATTCATCTTTCAGATGGTTCCTGCTAGCCAGAGGAATCCTAGAGGAGCTGAGGCTGATGGAAGGGCACCAATGTGCTCATGGCTCATGAAATCTCAGTCAAAGTTGAAGGTACTATGAGAAGCTGTCAATGCATTTTTCCACAATGTGATTTCATGTCCACAATCTCCAGTTCACAGCAGCCAAAATTTCCCTATACCTCAAAAGACCTCTAATGAATTTGATATTAAAACAGTTTCTGAGACCCTGGCTGATTTAGAGGGGCATGGGAGATTAGGTTAATCAATAGATTAAGACATTTATTTGCTGATGACCACAGATGGTACAGGATGACTCAGTTGCCTAAACTTGTGTTTGGTGCCATCTGAGATGCCCTGGGACATTTGAGATGGAGCCAACAACTATGTCAAGGCCTGTGAGAGATCTGTCTCCTTGTAGAGCAGCATTTGGAGACTGGCTGAAGGCCTTTGGACATCTCCAGTGGTTCTGAACAGTTATGTTTGCTCATCTGAGTTGAAACTAAAATGCCCGAATCTAGAGTTGAATGCATCCAGGATGCCAGGGCAGCTGATCCCACTTTGGGATCCCACTGATACCACTACAGCTGTGAGAGGTCTGAGTTCAAGGCTGGGACCTGGTGATGAATCCTGTCACGCTGTCCAATCCTTTTCCCCGCATGAGTGTCTTGTGGTGTAACCCCAGCAGACAGCTCAGCACCAACCAGTTGCTCACTCACTCTTCCCAGGCAGGATGGGGGAGAGAATTAGAAATATAAAAGTGCAAGAACTCATGGGCTGAGATAAACACAGTTTACATTAAAGCAAAAGCCACGTGCACAAACAAAGCAAAACAAGGAATTAATTCACTACTTCCCACTGTACGCAGATGTTCGGTCACACAGAACAGTTTTATGGGAAAACAAAATCTATCACTCCAAATGTCCCCCCACTTCTTTTCCCCAGATTTTATTGCTGAGAATGATGCACAGAACATCTCTGTGGCCAGCCTGGGCCAGCTGTCCTGGCTGTGTCCCCCCGAGCTCCTGATGCACCCCCAGCCCCTTGCTGGCAGGGCAGCACGAGCAGAAGAGTCCTTGGCTCTGTGAACACTGCTGTGCAATAACTAAAAACATCGGTGTGTGATCATCGCTATTTCATCAAAAATTCAAAACACGGCGTTGTGTGAGCCTCTGTGAAGAGAATTAACTCTGTCCCAGCCAAAAGCACAGCAGCGTTTTGGCTTGTTTGCACAAAACAAGACTTCTCCCAGACAAGAGGAGATGACAAGAGGAAGTAGGGTGCTGCTCTGATGCTGTGAGGGATCCACATTCAGGTCCTCCCTCAGCCAGAACAGCAGCTTGGGCCTGCAGCTATCTCACACCCCAGGTGAGTTCTTTGATGTTTAGAGCAGAAAACATTTCCTTTCTGTTGCACACCTCTCCGGGGAGCATTTTAAAGGCTTTGCTTTTATCCTGATACAGAATGAAACTGTATTTATGTTTGAATTGTTTTCTTGCACAGATGAATTCATGATTTCTGTTCTGCTTGGTGTTCAAGATCTTTCCTAGCACCAGTGTTAGGAGAAACAGGATTAGTCCTTCACGGGACAGGAGGACCAGAGAAGGAGAAAAAGCTGTGTCAGAGCACTGGGGAACTGAGAAGAAAACTGGAAGACATCCTCATTTTTAAAGGTGTGAGATTCTAAACTTGAAGATATGGTCCAGGGTGAAGATCTGCAAATGAGCACAGGTTCAGTAAACCAGGAACTTTACCTGCTTCTTTACCCCCTGCCACTGAGGTCAGCAGTGCTTGAAATCTCTGCCATCGGTTCAGTGAAAGACCTTAGGCCAGTTGTTTCCCCATCCCACACCTCTTCTGAAGTGCCTGCCAAGTGTCCTTGCTGTTCAGGGCTGGTTATGCTGTTCTGCACTTTGAGATAAAAGTCACTTCCAGCATTCAAAGTAATATTACCTGCAGGATCCAGACGGAAAAGGGGATGGTGAGGGCAATGCAGGTCAGAAAGGGCATGCAGCCTGGCACCTCAGAGACCCTTAGAGCCTTCCTACCCAAAGAATGGGGCCAGCCACTGCTGCAGATGAAAACAGGGAGGGAGGTTTCACAGAGAGGTGTTCCTCCATTAAACATCTCTGAAGTTTCTCTCCAAACAAGGATTAAAATAATAAAAACAATAGCAGAATAAAAGACTGCGGGGGGAAGGAACTGCTGCAAAGAAGAAACAGACATAAGAAACCATAAAGAAGCAGACAGTGGCGTTGCCCAGGTACTGTCTGAGCTGCTGTTAGTGCTTCAGGGTGCTTGGAATATCTGCCTCACACACCACACACCGGCACACACATATATAAACACACATCCCTATAAGCAGCGATAGTATTTTGTAATTAAAGGTGCCCCACAGCAAGTCTGTGCTCAACAGAATAATACTATAATCTTTACAAATCCCTTTGCTTCCTTGAAAAGATGCAGCTAAGTCAAAGGCAAAGGCACAGGAAAAAATAATAGCACCAAAGGCACTCAGGATGCAATAAAACAGAGGATTAGATCTACATTACTTTCATTACATTATATTGTATTTTTATTATTAGGTCCACAGTTATCATTTAATCTTATAGCTGCTGTGTCTGATAGAGTGGAACAAAAACAAATGGAATTCATCCTCCCCCCCACACACCAAGGAATTGGAGATTAAGGAAAGATTAACATCATGTGTAAATGAATGAAAAATGTAAATTGCTAAAAAAAAAAAAAAAAAAAAAAAAAAAAAGGAAGAAGAGGAGGTGTGCTGGGGTGGGGGAACACTGGTAAAGCCACCATGGTGTGAGGCCAGCTCTCCTTTATCTCTGTCTGCTTGTATTTTGCAGGAAGGGAGAGCTACACCAGGGACCTCGTCCTCGTCTTTCCCTGAGCTTTTAGGACTGATGCTCTGAGCTGGAGAATCTCATTTGTGCTAAGGCTCCCTGGTGATGGAAGCAGTTTACTGTGCAGAGCAGTTCCCCAGGATGCCCAAAGAAGGGCTCAAAGGGCCTCTGACCTCTTGGTGCTGGGGTCAGATGCTGAAAGCCGTGGTGTGGGAAACCATTGCTCATCTCCTTTCTTCATAGTCCCAATTACAGGAGGATAAATCCACCTCCTTTCATAACCTGGGAGGTTTTCTCTTCCCTTTTCCTACCTTGGTGTAGGAGAGTCACAGAGCTCAGCAATGGCTCTTCAAAAGCAAAAGCCAGGCAGCAATTGAGCTGCTCCATCATCCTGCTCCTAGAGCCTGGCACCCACAGACCAGCCGATATTCATGCCTTTGCAGGATTAACTTCTGGAGAAGAGAAATGGCTGACACAAGCCAGGTATTTCTTGGCTGCAATCCTATTTACTGAGAGCATTCACAGAGGATTTACAAACCTAAAGGGGGATTTATAGGCAATTTAGGTGCCTAACTCTAAAACAGCGATCCCAAAAATCCCCACTCATACATCACCTAATCCCAGAAGCTCCTGAGATACAAGGGTACCATTTTTCCCCCCTTAAAACTCTGCCCATAGGCATGTACAGAAGATCCTCACTCATGGCAAAGCTCCTGCCCAGAAATCAGGTTACATACCCTGAACGTCTCCTGATTCATCAGCCATCTCTAGAGACCCCGAGGCTCTCTGTATTCACAGAGACTGAGCTGCTGCTGCTTCATTTTAAAATACAGCAGATCCCTCCTCCCTACACCTGTACAATAGCTGGGGATAGTCTTTTGGGCTGAGGGGGTGAAACTCTCTACCCCTACCTCTCTACCTCTACCTCTACCTGAAACAAATTCTCCTCTTCTAGTGCAGAAAAACAGTATAAATGAGGAAGGGTTGCTGAAATTGTTTTTTTTTTCTTAGCTCCATAGGGATGAGAGGCAGATAGAGTACCCTTGAGCCAATGGTTTGTGATGGTTTAAGGTGCCACTAGGACAAAACAAAGGTGGACACCCTTCTTTTGAAGCAAAAATAGAACATGAACCATGGTTTCATGCATCACAATAAAATTGTCTGAGCACTGAAGGAGAGAGAGGGGAGTCCTGCAGCTTAGCAAATAGGATTGTGTTTATCACTACCAGAACACCACGAGTAGGGTCTCAGGATGGGTCAGGATTTGTCATGGTCTGAGCTGTATGTCCGTGTGAGCCCAGGGGTCCCATGGCCAACGGTGTCATGCCTGACCTGCCTGAGCTCAGCATGGTGATGACTCCCAACCCTCTTCCTGATTCTGCTCTAAGAGACCAAAGCTGTCAGCCTCAGGACCCAGAATGACACTGCCAGTTTGAGCATTATGACAGAGAAAGTGGGATACATCACAGAATATTGTGTTGTTAATTAATTTTTTATTTATAACTTAGATAACTTGGATGATTAGAGTGCTACAAAATTAAATAGGCTAGCAATAAATTGTTGTTGTTGTTGTTCCGTATATATAGTTTGTTCCCTTTAGGCCATGACAAGATTATTATCGTAATTATTCTTCCGCTGACATGATGACCTCTGGTTAGGTATTTCACACTCAGGACGGAGATCTAATCTGCAGTCACCGAGGGCATCTGGGCTGCAGATGGATGGGGCTTTAGGCAGACCTCTGCCCTCATCATTTTGTCTTGATAAGTACCTGTGGGTGACATTGCAAGGCACACACCTTTCTATCCATCCAGGAGCCTATGGCTGGAGTTCATATGAACAAATATACACATTTGGTAGGGAAACATCTCCATCTCAGCCAGTCACCTTCATGTCCCTTCACAGTCTTGGAGAAAAACAGGAGTTTTCAGGATGCAGTTTGTCTGCCTTGGAGGTAGATGTACCAAACACATCTGAATCACTGCTCCCCAGATGTCTTTCTCTCCTTTTGCTGTAGATGAATCAAGAGTGACTGGCTCAGATGCAGACCTATAAGCAAACATTTGAATTTAAGTTGTTCTGCCTTCTATATCCCACTCCTTCATCCTACCAGCAAGGTCCTGCAAATTCAGCACCTCTGGCCCTGGAATCCTTTTTGCACACAATCCCACATGCTGTGTAGGTGGAAGCTTCCCTCCCAAAGATGATTCCCCATCTGGTACTTGTTCCGTGTTTGGTGGCAGTGGTCCCTTCCCCTCTGTTCACCCCCAAGTCAGGATGCCATCTGCTTCACCTGCTCTCTGCCAGATCTCTCCTGATCTCATTGCTTGTGCCACACAGGCCTCTGAACACAGGGCTTATCTCAATTTCTGCTGTCCCAGAGTTACTCTAAACTAACCCTCCAGGATGAAGCTACTGTAGAAAGATACTTCCAGATTCATGCCACTTTAATGTAGGGGAGTTAGCTACCTTGAATATCTGCTGTGACTGCAGAAGGAGCTGAGCAAACCAGATATTTAATTCCTAGATAGCTAAATAGAGGTGACAGAGTGTGTTGTCTGCCTGAGTCTCCATCCACACAGCCTCCCTGCTGACTAAGCCATTGCTTTGGGTAATGCATTCTGCTGCTTCCAGTTATTGCACTATAAAAGAGTTTAATTGCTCTTTTCACCTCATCTGAAATTAGGGTGATGATCATTCCTTCTGTGTGCCTACAAACGTCTCTCGCAGACCTGCTTGGTGCTGGCCACTGACTCTTTGCAGAGCAGCAGTGGCATAGCTGGCTCCAGCTGTTCATGCCTGGAAGCACAACCAGATTGAGTTTTTTAATTTTATTGTTTCTCTGTACACTGCCGCTCCACGGCCAAGAGATCACCCTCCACCCTTCTCACCTTAGATTACCTCTCAGCACACTGAAATCCAGGCTTCCTGTAGCACTACACTCACTGCACACTCCTACTTTCTCTCTTCTCAGTGCATCTGAACTGCATCTAGAGTCACCTTGACAGCAAGATCCTGATTTGTCTTTAAATGACACCTTTTCTTTTCCCCTTCCATTAGATGTGCAATGCTCTATATTACACACACACACCTCTCCTGTATGTGGTGTTGTAATCAGAAAGGATAAAGCAAGGAAAACAATGTCTGAATTAATCAATGGTGGTGGGTCATCGGGTTATCAGAGGATAAAGGTCAGAGTAACTGAAGAGCCTAGAAGTTACTTTGGCTGAATGTTCGCACTAGGCACAGGTCTGTTCCTAACCTGTGATCTATCATTTTTCTATTAAATAGAAAAACCCTAACCCTCAAGCCTTCAGTGAGGAAGCCAAAAACAATTTCAGCCAATTTGTATGGCCAGCCACATTTCATGAATAAGAGAAAGCTTTAAGTGACCTGACAGAGAGAAGCTTACAGCTGGAAAATCAGTCATGTCTCTTACTTTGTGCCGTGATTATTTATTATCTGTCTTTCAGCAGTGCCCTAGGATGCATGCAGGATCAGAAACCCATTGGGCTTGTTGGAGCACACCCAAACACTAAGATGTGCTCACTAACACGGCAAAAAAATGTCATCTAACTATAAAATAACTAACAGAGAACTAAAAAGCATGAGGGAAGGACAAAATTCAGCCAGGCAAGGTGAAATAGTTTCTTCAGTTCTTCAGCAAGCTGGAAAGTAAAAAAACTCCTGAACAATCAGTCACTGCATGGGGTGAAGAAGAATGTGTGAAGTTTTAGTTCACTTAAAGTCATTTAAAAGTTCACTAAGGGTCTGGTCAAAACCCCACTGAAATCAGCAAGAGCCTTTCGACTGGTTCCTTTCCCCAGAAGAATAGTGCTGCAAAAGAAGAGACTGCAAGTTACAACTACAGAGACTTGCAAATCACAGGGCATCAAAGTTTGAAAACCCTCTGAACATGCCTCCCTCCAGCAATTACTTATCTGCTAGCTTTTGTACTAGAGGGAAGTACGAGTTACCCGGTCTTGTGTTTGCAAACACGTTTCTGAGTGTGACATTATGGAGATGTGTGGATGTAAAAAAGCAGCAGCCCACAACTGCACTGATGAGCATCGCTTCCTGGTGAGTGCAAAATCTGCAGAGCAGAACATCACAGAGTTTGCCTGAGGTTGGACGGAGCTGGGAGGTTCTGTGGGTGTGGTGGGATGGGGCAGATGAGTTGATACCCACCAAATGTAGTAGACAGCCTCCACCAAGTTTCTCTCCCCCACCTCGTCCTCCCAGCCTTGTGTTACTGGTCATGTCCTTCACCACAACCCTGCTTTGCCTGGGCTGAGTTGATCTCACTCACTAAGCCGGACAAAAGTGACCTATGTGTGAGACCATCTCTGTATGTTTTAGTGAGACCTTTGCCATTACAGTGAACTAAACCAATGTGGCAACAGCCAGATGAGGTCAAGATTCAGCAGTGATATTTCTCATCCATCTCCACCCCTCTGCACACCTCTGGTTTTGGGATGCTGGCACATTGACTTCAATGAGCATTGCCTAGTAAATACAATTTTTGATATCAGTAATGAATCATAGAAACATTCGGGTTGGAAAAGACCTCTAAGATCATCTAGTCCAACTTTTAACCCAGTACTAAAGTCCACCACTAGAAGGCCACTGGCACTGCACTGACCACAGGGACTGGGGACAACTCTGGGCTTGCAATACCCTGAGCTGAATTTTTATATATATATTTAAAATATATATACATATAAAGGTGTCTATAGATACATATATATTGTGTATACATATGTACATAATATGTCTTATGTATATATATATACAACACATACATATGTATGTTGATTGTGAAGAGATAGATAATGAATTATGAAAATGTTGTAGAAGAAAAAAACACAAGAGAGAAGAGCAGCCTGAGGAGTACAGAGGTAAGAGGAAGTATCTGGCCTATCAGGACCTCACAGAATCAAGTCGAATACTTAAGGAAGTATCTCTGAGCAGCTAAGCCTTTTCCTTCAATAATTCAGCGATGGTAGGTGAGGTCCCAGAGGACAGAAGAGCAGTGAGCATGACATCTGGGTTAGAAAGAAGGAAGAAAAACAAAAGACTGATCAGCTTAATTTCAATGCCCCGGAAAAATTACTAAATGACTTTTATAGACTTTTATCTATTTTGCAAAGAAATAATGTGTTGTGCATCTGCATAATTTACACTGCGATAAAAAACTTATTTAATATTCAACCACACGGATTTGCCATGAAGGAATTGTTTCAAGCTGGAGACTTTCGCGTGTTATGGAATAGCTTCCTCCTGGATCAGCGAAAGCAGGCTTTGTGATAGACAACATTTTTCTCATCCTCAGGACTTTCTGGTACCTTCACTAAAGTAATTTCTAGATGAAATCATTGTAGAGTAGGTAACAAATGCAAATCAAAAACTAGACTCAGTGAGTAAATGTCTGTTGTTCTTTGTATATCTAGTAATGCTACAAAAAAATGGGATCATGAGTTGTACTCTTCCCTTTAAAATTTCCTGATGACTTCCACAAAGATGTTGACACATCAAAAAATGTTCAGAGCTGAGCAACAGAAAGGATAACAGATAAGAAAACATGACCTAGGAGGAAATGAGGAATTTAATTTGGTTAATCTATTAAAAAAAAAAAAAAAAAAAAATGTAAAGGACAGTTGGGCAGAAGATAACGACTGACTGTTATCTCTTTTTTTCAGGGAAGGGTAAAATGTGCCATCTTAATTTACAGCAATGAATATTTAGGTTTGACTTTTGGAAATCCACCCTATTATAAGAACGCATAGAAAAACTCTCGAAGGAGTCACTTATGGAGTCTGCAAAGCCTCCATGGAGGCTTTCCCACTCTATTCTGTGCTGGTGCAGCCTCACCTTGAGTACTGTGTGCAGTTCTGGGCACCACAGTACAAAAAGGACATTAAACTGTTGGAGAGTGTCCGGAGGAGGGCGACGAAGATGGTGAAGGGCCTGGAGGGGAAGACCTATGAGGAGCAGCTGAGGTCACTGGGCCTGTTCAGCCTGGAGAAGAGGAGGCTGAGGGGAGGCCTCACTGCAGTCTACAACTTCCTCGTGAGGCGGAGTGGAGAGGCAGCTGACCTATACTCCATAGTCACCAGCAATAGGACCTACAGGAATGGTGTTAAGCTGAGGCAGGGGAAGTTTAGGCTGGATATCAGGAAGAGGTTCTTCACTGAGAGGATGGTCGCACACTGGAACAGGCTCCCCAGTGAAGTAGTCACTGTACCAAGCCTGTATGAACTTAAGAAGTGATTGGACTGTGCACTTAGTCACATGGTCTAAATTTTTGGGTAGACCTGTGCAGTGCCAGGAGTTGGACTTGATGATCCTTATGGGTCCCTTTCAACTCAGGATATTCTATGATTCTATGGTTTTTGTAAGGCTTCCAAATTCCAGATTCTCTTCTGAAGTAAATCTGCACAGCTGTCCAAATCTGCCCCAAATATGCAAGTGCCGATCTGTGACACAAAGTCCACTTGACTCCCAAACTGCTTCAAATCTTTCTGTTAAAAATAAAAAATAAAAAAGCTACAAATCCCACTTGCCATTTTTTACCTAGACATGACAGAGAATGGCTGCTGTTGCTCCAACTTCACCATGAAATGAAGCTTCCTCCTACAGATGCACCCATCCCTTTCTACAAAGACACTTTCCTCATCACACAGGTAGCCCAAGGCTGAGTCTAAGTGTGCTACATCCCCCCCCACTGTCAAGAACATAAGCATTTTTTTATATTAGTGAGGATGATATTATACCAAACCCTTGAGATTGCCATGAAACATCCCTCAGAGGCTGACAAGATTTGAGGAAAGCCAGTTACAGTACTTATCCTCATCCTAATAAAGTTTGGGAGGTGGGTGCTATATGGGAAGCTCATCTATTTTCAGGACATGCACGTGCCAACCAGACTCGCTGCTTTAAGGTCAAGCTTTCACTGCCTTCCTCCTCAAAGAGCACTTTCCACTCCAGGGCCTCACATAGTGATCAGGGAATATGAGACACAGTAATGATTAACAAAGTCCCCCACAGCTCAGGACATTCATGCTATCAGGTGTAGGCACCTGTTTTTCGATTTTTATTTGCATTTTGATATATATATATATATTTTTTTATGCTGCTGCAGCCCTTGGCTTTTCCTTCTCTCATGTCCCAAAAGAGAGCTCAAGAGGGAAAGGAGGGGGGTGGGGGGACAGGAAGAGAGAGATTTGGAATTATAATGCAAAAAGTCATGCGGTCCCATTTTTTAGGTCATCTTGCCAAGTGGATAGATTTAACCTCTAAGGCCCACTGGAGGGATTGGAGAAGGCACAAAATACCACCCTTCCCATTGCAGATATACAACTCACCTCCACCTCTCCCTTTTCCTCTTTACATCAGGAGCTGCTAGCACCTGGAATAATTTCAACATATCAGCACAATGCACCCTTTGACAAATCAAGTTCTGGAAGCCTTTTTTGATTTAGTGATTCAACACATTCTTGTTATAACCTTGACCCTGGGAATCTTTGCAGCACAAAAAGTGACAACATGATTGCTTACCACAGCACCACACCAAATAAACGCCTTGCATCTCTACCACTGCTTCCAAGAAGTAGAGCAGTTTTATGATAGATCTGGGGACAGGTGCAGTGACACAAGAGGCCTCTTCTGGTCCTTTGTCCTCTGTTCCCCTGTCGTGAGTCCAGAAAGGAGGAGGATGGATCTGCCATGCCATACTCACTTACACGGACATAGAACAGCTTTGATTGTGAGTTGAGGAGGACAAAAATATTTCAGGGCCCTTGATTGCTTGACTCTGTTTGCTGGATTTTTTTTTTTCTCTTATATATTTCCATCATTTTTATTTTTTAAACAGGAAAGTAAAACAAACAAATGAACAAACACAACTTGTTTCTGAGCAACCTCCTTGACTTAACCCTGAACCACAATTGGTATAAGGAAAAAAAATGGGATTTTTGACATGTAGATCTACCCATCTCACTGAGGCCACAATGGTCTGCAGAAAAAGATTGCAGTCTGCCCACCAACCCCATCTACCCATGCAGCAAGATAAAGTAGGAACCGTTCAAGGGACAGCAGACACTCTTGCAATCCCATAACAAGAGCATTTGGGATTGATGGCACCTACCAAGCCAGGCATAGACTGTTCTGAGTAACCTAAGTGCTGGAGGTCTACCAGCTATCCAAGCAGGTCACCTGGAGTGACCCCAACATGTAAATCAAGTCAACAAGGAGCAAAACCAGCTTTATAGCCAACTACGTATAGCTTTATAACAACTGAGCAGTTCTTGTACAGCCAGGAAGGATTAGGGTCATTTCTCTTGGTTTGAGATGTACCTAACAAAGCTAACCACATTGGCTTTGTTACTGGAAAGACAGCCCTTCCCCAAAAGAACCGGGATTTATAGTAGTCTCCCCTGTCTATATAAGGACCCTGGGGCAAACACCTCATTTATCTTTGTCTACATTTTATTATCTAAATCCCATCTGGAGTGACAGTGTAGTTCTGCTTCCCCCACAGTTTAAAAGGCCCGTGTCATCTCTGCGAGTACTAGCAAAAGTAATTGCTGATAACCCAGGAATGTATTATTTTCTCTGAACGTCAATAAGGTTGGTTTGTTTTTCCTTGTACAGGACTCTTTTAATCTTTTCTTTGACCTCAAAAGACCTGCCAGTGTTAACCCATGAAATCAGCTTAACAACTTTCCCATCCTTTCACTTCTGGTTTATGAAAATAATTTCCCCATTGGTTCCACTTTCCTCCTTCATCTCTGCAATTTCACATTTGTTGTTGTTGTTATTGCTTATTTCTGTCTTTCACCCTGGTCCCTAGCAGTTCCGGTTCCCTGCAGAGAAATTACAGATTGCAGTAATTATTAGTTTGTAGTGTTATCCGCTTCTGTCCCTCTAATAGCTATCAGAATAAAGCTGTCACCCAGCACTGACCATCTCATGTAATCAGAATAATATAAAAATAACCTTCTCCAGTGCTGGAAGTGTTTTTCTTGCTTTGTTTCCTTAATTGTGTTTGTTAATCAGAAAACAGAATTAATTTTTTTCTGTTTCCACGTCTGCAGCTTCATTTCTCTCCAAGATGGGCTTAAGATCATGCATTGTGTTCCAATTTATTTGGCTGTTTCCTGCCACTTTCTCTGCTGAAGAAACCTGGGTCAATCTGGCAGGAGGAGGAACTCCAAATTTTTGTTCAAGTGTATTGTTTGTTTGTTTTTACAGGTTACCCTGGTTTCATTCTGACCGTGATTGGAACCAAGTTTGAAAACTACATGGGACTGCACTGCTTTTACAATTAGCCCATGTCAGTACAAGAGGCCCTGGGTCCTTGGAGTCTATTCTCACTCCATCACTCACTTCCCCATCTGTCATCCAGTAAATGATGCTCAGTGCCTTGGTTTCCTTGGCTGTGTCACTGGCACTGCCTAGTTGTGTGGTGCTGTCTCCTGGGTTGTTCAAAACCAGCTCCTGCTATGATGACTTCTGAGCCTTGATCAGGATTTTAAACTGCATATTGAATTAAGTGGGAAGAAAACTGAAGAAATTTGAAGTCTTTTGAGTGCAAAATGTGTTCCTGTGAGCCCAAAATGTGCTTCCTGTGAATGACTGCTAATACAGCTTTTCAGAGCACCAGTCAACACAGGAGAGGTTACCTGTTACCTCACATAAAATGGTTCATGTGTGTATGGTTTTCTGATCAGAACAGCACCTACAGAAGTGCTGCCTTCCCTTGGAGTGGTTTCCTTGGCCTCTAATTCCCTCAGGATGAACCTGGACAGGATTAAAAACCTCATTTGCCTTCCAGAGGAGGTAGTTGAAGTCACACATGAAGAATGACATCTGGATTTACCATTATGCTAATATGCATTTTGTTTTCTTTGTGTGTGTAACAGAAATTAACCTACTGCATAATTAACTGATGGGGCCTCTCCTGCTGTAGAATCAGAGATGCCAGTTGCTCCTCACATCCACCTCCCTGAAAGAGCTTCAGCAAACAGGACCATCCCTGGCTGGGAAGGGGAGAGAGGTGCACAAGCCAGGATTCCCTCTGTGTAATGACAGATGTCCAAATTAAGGGCAAATTTTCCCTTAGGTCGTAGTCAAGGGCAAGAGATGTGCATGTTCAGAATAGGATTCACAAAAAAAAAAAAAAAAAAAACTGTGGGAGCACATTATTGGGCTGCTCACAAAGTTCTTGCTTAAACTTCACACAATCAGAGACTGATGCTTGGAAAACACTGGGGACATTCGGGGAACACAACCATAGGAATTTCTAACCCCCAAATAGCTGCACAGCCTGGCTGTCAAATGTGAGAAGTATTTCAGGAAACCACTTACGATCAATCCACCGAGTGAAACATAGGAGGGATTGCTTCTAATTCAAAGTGGTTGCAATCAACAGATAGGTGAATTATTATGCTATGCCACAATTATCCACTTGGTTGCTATTACAAACCCAGTCAGCTTTAAAAGTCAACATCACTTTGTCCTGGTACTAAACCTGATGGCATAGAAAAAGGTAGAAGAGCAAGGAAATTTGAGCTGAAAAACAAGGTAGGAATAAATTCAACAGGAACAGGACAGATACATGCAAGAGGCTGCTTAGGCAGGGGTAATAAGTTGCATGTACACAGGGTAGGGCAGCAGTGCTTCAGAAAGATTCTTGAATATTGTCACAGATGGCAGTATGAGTATCTGCAAGACAGATGTGGGATAAAATCCTTGGGATGAAATTGTCAGCACTGCCTGGCGTAAAGGAAGTACGACAGTCTTCAAACAGGCAAAATGTTCCTGCAGAATCAAAGGCAACAGATTGTTCCTCTTGTCTGTTGTTGACAGGGGATCTCCATGGAGGACACAAGAAGGAGTTTAAACGGTGAAGAGAGAAGCACATTAAGTATGAGGTGAATACCTAATGCTCAAGGAAATGTTAATAGCAGGTGTAGAGATTTGCTGAGTGAAGGTTCGTGAAAGAAGGTTATAGGTATACCTGTAAAAAAAATCAGATTAAATTTATTATGGGACAGAAGAATAAACAGAATGAAAAAAAATCTGACTTTCTTCATTGGCTTTAAGCTTCTACTGGCTGCCATAAGGATCCCTGTAACTTGCATCAGATGACATGGCCTTCAAGACCAACTTGTGGTAATCATCAGTGAACAAGACACAAAGACATGGACAGTCGTGACACAGTCTAATGCAAAGAGTCAAAAGGACTGGAGCCATCAGACTAATGGAGCAGTAACAACTGGATGAACAATGTTCATGTATCTTGCTGAGAAGTTTACAATATGTTTAAATAAATATTCTTCTGTTTTATCAAGGGGGAAAGCAAGTCACAAAGAAGTTGTCTGAAACATTCAGGCAGAAAAAGAAAGTAGCTGGATAATCAGGAACGCACATGTTCAATTCTGATACCCACATTTCACATGAAGATGCCTTCCTATATGTTTTTCCTTTTGGTCTGCTTAATACTGTCATCCTGTGTCAATGCTCCCAGTTTCTCTTGGAAGCCATCCTAACTTACCTTCTCTGCTCATTATTTTCCAACATCATAGTCTCAGGGCAAAGATAACATCCCGGAAATAAGCTTCAGGTTGTAATTACAATATATATTGGTTTATAAATTCGATTGTTTAGCAGGGCAGTCTGCAGTCAACATTCATGGGAAGAGGAGGAAAGGAATCAGATTAGAAATCAGGTGGAACAAAAGAGGCTTGGAATGAAAACACAATGAAAAAAATGACGACCAACACAGCAATAGACCAATGATGGTCATTTTAATACTAAGGTCAAATTCAGTTGGGACTGTTATTTTCTGATTATGGAAATTGAATGTTTTTTTAAAAGTCAGTGTTATATGGAAAGAGAATCAAAAAGTTCAGAGGATTTAGATACATAATTTCCCCCCAGAAATTAAGGGACAAACTTTTTTTTCTTCCATCATCTGTAATCTGGAGACCACAGTAGCTTAAGGTATAAGGGATAGGAGATGATCTTAGACTAAGGAAAAGAAACCTACTTTGGTTTGGTTTGGCTTGATTTATTATTATTATTTTTGTTGTGTGTTTGATGTTTGTTTTTGAGAGCTGTGATGAGGTTGATGAGATCATCTAAGCTGACCAGGCATCTGTCTTCTCTCCTTGGTTGGGAAATCAGTAACTCAGCAGGAATAGTCAAGCTGAGGTAGATGTCATGGTTGGTTGACCAGTCTTTGACCCCTGATGAGGAAGCACAGATTTACATTAAGGGTAACATCAAGCCCCTTGCAGTCAGTGTTTATCTGTGATAGCTGGATCTTGGCAATCAGCTTGATAAGTTGCTTCAAACGTGTTGAGAAAAGTGCTTGTGAGCAGCTGTGTCCACCGGAAGATGCTGTGTAAACCTGCAGGTATCGGTGATAAAACAGCTAAAACATGCCAAAATTTCCATTCAATGTCTGGTTGGAGGAGAAAGCTGTTTGTGCTCATTTTGTCCTTCCTTGCAGCAATCAGTTTGACAGACTTAGAAAAAGGCATCTACAAGCTTATCATTTCTGTCATCTTCCTGTATTGCAGCTTTCACTATTTCTTTTGAGCGTGGCACATAACAGCGTCTGAGAACAGGGGCACCAATGCTCATCTTATGTCAGTAGACCTAGCAAAGACGAAATGCTTCTCAGTTCCTATTTAAGGACCTACGGAAGAAACTTCAGTATTCAAAAACTGGCTGAAGTTGGAGGCATCTCTGGAGATCATCTAGTCCAACCCCCCTCTTCTAGCAGGACCACCTAGAGCAGGTTGCTTAGCTGTGGCTGCGTCCAGATGAATTTTGTTTATCTTTCACAGACGGAGACCCCACAGGCTTGCTTGGCAATCTGCTCCAGTGTTTGACCACCTTCCTACCAAAAATCTTTTTTTTTTTATTTTATTTTTTTTTTTCTTCTGGTGGAATTTCCCGTGTTTCAGTTTGTGCCCATTGCCTCTTCCCCTGTCACTGGACACCACAGACTA
Source organism: Nettapus auritus (assembly GCA_011076525.1). Classification (NCBI taxonomy): domain Eukaryota; kingdom Metazoa; phylum Chordata; class Aves; order Anseriformes; family Anatidae; genus Nettapus; species Nettapus auritus. The sequence continues at coordinate 2,973,688 of CM021765.1, forward strand.
GTCCCCCCTTTTTTTTTGCTCCCTCTCAGCAGGTGTTGATAAGATCCCTCCTCTTTGCCAGGCTGCGCAGTCCCAGCTCTGTCAGTCTCTAGTCATATGAGAGGTACTCCAAGCCCTTAACCATCATCTTGGTCTTTTTCTGGACTTCTTTCAGTACGTTCCTGTCTCTCTTTTACAGGGCAGCCCAGAACTAAAGCCAGCACTCCAGTGGTGTCTTATCAATGATGAGCGCAGGAGATGATTCACCTCCCCTGACTTGCTGACCATGTTCTTCCTCGTGCAGCCTGAGATGTTTTTGGTATTCTTTGCCTCATGGGCACATTAATGACTCACCTCCAGCTTGAGATCCAGCAGGTTGCCAGGTCCTTTCTGCCAACTGCTTTCCAAGTAGTCACCTGCAAGCCTCTACCAACTCACTGTTTCCTCATAATTATTCCCCCATAATAAATAAATAAATAAATAAATAATAATCTCAGTTGCTTTTACCTGTAACAACACATGCTGTTGAGCTATTCACCAAGATATTCACAAGAGAAACTGCCATTAGGACCCAGTGGAGAGTGGGATCATATTTCTCCATCTCTGTACCCCACAACAAAGGCATGATGGAGTTCCCATGGTCAACATGGCCTATGCCCTAAAACAGACCCCTGGTCTTACAAGAAAAGTAGTCTGCATAGTACCTGCTGTCCTTGTTCTGAAACCTGTATGTCCTCAGATGAAAGAGATTGTAAAACATTCAACATTGAGCTGCACAAACTTTTTTATTATTATTATTTCAGCTCTGAATGACTAGATTTGCAGACTGAGTACAGGCCAAGATTGCAGCTCCCATACTGACATGAAACATTTCTTTCCTGATAGATCATTGCAGAAGTCAAACTCCTTTTGTCTGGGGACACTGCAAAGAACTAGTAAATAAGTTGTAAACACAGACGTTTCTGATTGCTCCAAGCACTTTTGGAGACATTGCTGCAGCTCCAGCTATCTTGCCTGAAGTACTGCATTTAAGTCTCCTCCAGGAATGATCTACGTCAAGGGAGAGTCTAAAGGAGATGGCGTGGAACTGATTTTAAATCTTCTCTTCAGTGTTTACAATTCAAACGTAGCAGCAGCATAGCACATGAAAACGCTTCCGAATTTTAATCTCAGAAAAAGTCTCCTGCTTCCGTTCAAATTGCTAATTCTGTACTGATTTGCATGCAAACCCTCTCCCAGTCTTTCTGTGCATTTTGTGCATGCACAATCACCCAGTGGTGACCCAGACAGCAGGCATGGATACCTCTGCTCTTTGGCAGATGGCACTGAAACCTCCCGGTCCCATGGCAGAAGCCAGAATCTTGGAGCCAGTGGCAGGTCTTTCCTGAGGGACTGCAGACTCATACTTCTCTCCTTTCTACAGATTTCCCTAAATAAAATAAAAGCAAAGCAATTCCCACTTCTAATCTGCTCCCTCTCACATCAACAGCCCTTTGGATTTTACCCATATCCTTTGACTTGGAGACCTTCAAGTGACCCATTTACAAGGTGCTTTACAACCCTGCACAATGGTTGAGAGAATATACTCACCCAGTTCATCCCCAGCACAAAGGAAGAGAGAAATCACAAAATTACAGCAACTCATGTGTCTGGAAGAAATGGCTTCAGGACACACAAGCCCTGTGTCGGATTTTTGCAAGCAATTAAAAAGACTAGACACGGACTGAATCTCCAGTGCTAGGAGTCCTCTGCATTTTGGCACTGGGAGATTCTGCTCCTTTCATCTCCACCAGCTGAGAGAAGAGGACAAAGTGACAGAACAGGCACATAAAAAAAATCAAATAATATATATATATCTTGCTTTGGTTAACAACACACCCTTGGAAGCCGGAAAGAGTACAAACCAGAATCTCCTTTTCCAGAATGACTGAGCTTTCACCTCTCACCAGCCCCAAATGATTTACCAATCAGTTCTGCTTGAGAAATACACAATTCTGAGTAAGTCATATGCATTACTTACAGTGACTTCCTTGAATTCCAGATGCTCATCACAATTCATTTGCATCTCATTCATCTCAACTCAAAATAGCCAAAGGTTGCAGCAAGACTTGAATTTCAACCAAATGTCAGACCAGCAGGACCAGCAGGACTCTACTAGCACCTGGAAAGGTTGCTAATATTTTGCTCTTGCTTGCATGTTCCCTTCTTGTGAGCCTCACTTGAACAAACACATGCCAGCAAAAATCTGGTGACTTTGGGAGACCTCTACCTCATTTATAGCAGCAAGGAGAAGAGAAGTTGCAAAAATACATCATTTCATCCATGCTGTAGCTTCTCTACCTGTTTCTGATGCTGTCATCCTGCATCACCACCTTTCAGAGAGTTCGATCAGTGAGATGGATGATTTCCTTCAGGCCTCTTGCAACCCTGGGTGTTTTAGCCTGGGTTAAAGTCGTTTCAAGCGATGCTAATGCCAAGCTCAGCATCAGATGAAGATAGCTCAGCTCTCCAGCTCAACTCCCTGCCTGCTTCGAGGCAGCTGCCTGCCTTGAGCCTTGGTTACAGTCTGTTAACAACCACAATATGGAGAGAAAGAGCCTGTTTCATGAACTCTAAATAAGCATGCTACATTGAGTGTCTAATGCTGTCTGTGAGATGCTCTGTGTCTCAGTTTTCCCATCTCTTAAATGAGGCTGCTGTCATTTTCTCCAAAACAATGCCTGGAAGACTTAAGTGCTGCCTGAGATGCTCAGCTCTAACCTAGCTATGGAGCAAAGGGATGAACAGGACTCACAGTCTTGCCCAAAACAGGTAAACCAGAGTTATTTCATCCTCTTAATCCTCTCTGGATTTTCTTTCTCATCAAAAATACACTGTGTTCTGCTTTATGTTGATGCATCTCCCAAATAAGTGGCCCACCTGCATCCCAGGAGCTCCAGATCTCCCCAGGACTGGTAGGCACCGCCTGCCCACAGCACAGCCCTTCAGACAACATATTTCCCTTGTGGCCCTTCCTAGGCTCCCACATCACACTCTTCCTCTTCTTCCTCAGTCTGCTCATGCAGATTTACACAGCCAGATGATGGATTGTGTCTGTTGCTTATGCTCAAACGTGAAGTTTGAGTGCTTTCTAACAGCACTGGGATGCCACCTGATGTATGCACCTTTTCTCCAACACCTGCTTGCAAACCTCCCCCCCCTCCCCAAAATAAAAACAAACACTGAATGACTGTTAATTAAAAGTAAATTGAGTTTGAAAAAGAACGGAGACATCTGCATGTGATGTTGTTTTATTATTACAATTAGGCAAATGAGGTTTTCAAGCAAACTTGAAATAAATTTGGGAAAATCTATGCCAGCATTAGGACAAACATAATAAAAAGCAGTTAGCAGATTTATTGCAGCAAAGCAAATCCATTTGGTGCTTTACTGGGATAGGAAGGGTTGAGGTAATACTGTTGTCTTAAGGCATTTACAGGGCAAAAAGCCCCTTTTATGAAGCTGGGTTGGGTAGGGGAAGATGATGAGCTTTTTGCCGTGTTCGTGGTTCTTCAAGAAAGTCTGCCTAGATGCAGCCAGCCTAAATTCCCAGCCTAAATTCCCTGTTTGCTAGAGAAAAAGTGATGGTGAGCTCAGCTGCTCAGGCAGCCTAAGGAAAGTGTTACAGAGGGAGCTGTTGGAGCCAGCCCACAAGGAGCACTAGGACTTGTAGGGAAATGAGTCAGGCTGAACCAGGGCTTCAGATGTTTACAGGAAACTGGTGTTATTCTGTGGAATTGTCCCTGAAGGGCTGGAAGCTTGCAAATACTGGTAAGGTTTTAAAGTAACAGCACTCCCCAGCCAAAACTTGTGCCTGCACACACACACAGCGCACAGCGAGAAACTCTAAATTAAATCCAGAGACAAACTCCAGATATTTGACAGATCTCTGTGTAAATGACTGCAAAACACTTTCAAATTTTATTGAAAAACCCTCTTAAATTTTATTAGAAATAAGATCCCTGAGGAAACATTTGTAATTTCCCTTTTCTTGAGACCGTCCTGCAGTGCAGATGGCTGGGGCCACCCATACCTGCAGGGTGGCACTGGAGATCCTGGAGAGTTGATGCTGAGTTTCCCAAGTTGGGCAAGATGGTTTGGGTTTGGGATTGGGTTTGGGTTTAGGTTTGCGTTTGGGTTTGGGTTTGCATTTGGGTTTGGTGTTGGGAAGCTGTTCTCACTATACAAGCCACCAAGGCCACTCAACTAGCAAGTGTCAGGGGTTAACAGGAGCCAGGCACTCTTCTCTGTGTCAGTGAGGCCACCTTTGTTTTGTCAGAGCCTAGCTCTTTATTCATATTGATATCTGCAATGAGCTTGCACACCAAGGGACCTAGTGAAGGAGAGGAAATTCTGGGAGCATACATATCCCTCTCGATCTAACAGCAGCATGGCTATGGCTGCATGGCTATGCATTGCCAACGCTGAGCCCAGACTCATTACGTTGGGCTGCACTCACACCGTGTTGAGCAGTGCAGCTGGCAAGGGGTTAAGGGAGTGATGCAAGATGCAAAACAAAGCTGCTCCACCACAGCTTCCTCCACAGCCAGTGGAGAGCGATAAGCAGGATAATATAATATTTTTTTTGTGCCCAAAATCTGACTTTTGACACTCTTTTATTCACAAGTAATAAAAAGATCCAAATGGAGCCACCATTCTGGATACAATAAACTCTTGGAATCAGTCATATTTTGGTTTTGTCTTGTGTAACACCAAGCAGCATGGGACTGAAATTTTTCTTCATATGTGCCATATGTGTAAATCCTAACGCTATTTTCCTCTTCTATCTCATTGCACATAGCATGTCCTCAGCTTCCACCACAAATGGCATTGGCAGGGGCTCATCTTTGGCTCCAGAGAAAGACTGTGGACAGCTTGCACTGTGCAGCAGGATGGATCTGGATGGAACTTTTTACAGGAACCAGCCCTGCTTGTGTTGCCAAACTCAGATGGACTTTGACAAGTGTAGATCCAGAGCAGCGTTTCTCATTCCAGGCACTGCTTTGGGCTCAGGGAATTGGGATCCTTGTGAGGGAGAACGTCATTTGCACAGAACAACCTCAGAAAAATGTCTAAAAATTGTCAAAATATGGAAATGTTATCAAAACAAACAAGCTGTCTGCTTGTAACCACAGCTGTACTTGTCAGGCTCTTTTTCCAGCCCACTTAAACTTCTCCTTGCAGCTACAATTAACAGGGCACACAGGCTGCAGAGCCAGAGCAGAAAGAACAGCTCAGGATGCTCTGCCAGTGCTGTATCTACTGACACCTGTGTCTTCTGAGGTGGTCACAGATCCCTGCCAGGCTGGGTTTCATCTCACCCAACACAGTTTATCTGACCCATTTTCGATGCAGACTTGAAGTGAATTTTGTTGTGGGAGTGCTGCTTCCCTCCAGTGACTGTAAAAGGATTGAGGCTTTGATACATGTAGATAAACATCTCTTTTGAGCCAGATGAATCCAAGCAGAAATGCTGTTCCATCCACCAGGCATGATGTTGGCCTGCATCCCATATCGGTCTCTCCTTGTCATTGCTGAATAAACTTCAGGGGCTCACAACATTTCTTCTTCAGGTTTTGGAGTGTCTCATCTTCAGCAGAAGTTCCTTAAGGCTGACTAGTAAAAGTGTGTGAATACCCAGGTTAAATAATAATAATAATAATAGTAATAAAGAGGGATGCCAAAGGTTTGGGAAGAAGAGTGCAGATGTTTTGTCATGGGAAAGGAACTGAAGATAATCAGAAGGGCACTACAGAGAAAAAGCATCAAAGGAAGACAGCGTTAAGCTTGGCTCAAAAGCAGTCCTAAAACCAAAAGCCATGCTGGAAGGAATGTGCCTGATCCATTCACAGCTCATGAACAGCAATTTCTGGGGTTTTCTTTCCATTATTTCAAATTAAGGTTTGTACTGTACCACACGTCTGTGTGACAGAACTTCACTTTGTAAATAAGACATGATGCGTACCGTGAACATTTTCCCTGTTGTTCACAAGGGAGAATCAGACTGGAGGAGTTGTGCACCTTGGACAAACATCAAAGTAAAGATGTTGCTGGCCTAGCTAAGCTCTGCCTATACCTGTAGCCACAACAGGACCATGACAGTGTCAAGCACCAACCACCAGTGGTCGTACTGCTGGCATGGGCCCTGCAGTGGTTTTGGTTAAATCCAGACAACATGTCATTGAGCCACACTTGTACACATCTCAGGACTATCCCAGGCCAGGAACATTCCCAGGAGATGGCACAGACCAAGTCACCGTGCTCTGGGGATGAGACAGCTCAGCCATATGGATGCAAGCCATGCTGTGATGCTTGGTTTCAGGATCAGAGAGGACTGGCCTTGGCTTGCTTTGTTTCCAGCTCAGTCCAGCAGTGTATTTGACAGACCCAGAGCTACTCATTAGCCACCTTCATTCGGAGCACCATGTTGCCATGCTTGGAAAAAGGCTCACACTAGGCTACAGTTCCTCATTTTGCACTGCAGGCTGGTATTTACAGAGGTTTTTCTGAGAGGCAGATGTAATCTCTCTTCTGGCCTCCCAGGAGAGCTCCCAGCTAGCTGATCTATGGCAAGGACACAACACAGACCGTTAGCTACCTCTCTCTACCCAAACTGAATCTGTGAGCAGAAAAAAAAAAAAAAAAAAAGAGTCAGAGTACACCTTATTCTTTAGCCTTAGGATATAGGAGCCCTAGTTTCCTGTGGTTTGGACATATGAAACTGTAGCTTGAGGAATAGCAGCAGCTTTCTGGCTAACAGGGTTTTGCCACAGCCTTAAAAAAGAACAAGGAAAAAAAAATGATTGTTTAGTGTTTCGGAGTGGGGGTGTGGAGGGGGGGAAGCAATTTTCTGTCATTTTTACAAGGTCACATGACAGAGGCCCCTGAAAAATATTTGCAAAGTTGCAGCTAGCAAACCTTTTGAGTGATGAAGCCATAGCAACCTGTGCCAGAGACCAAAGGGTATGATCAATGTTTGCAATTAAAATCTCTTTTGTTTTGCGCTATTCACATACAGCAACCCTTGCATTTTGGTCAGCAGAGCGTACTCCATGCAGCCTTCAGCTCAGGCTTTGTTCTGTGCCCTGTTTGCTCTCTGAAGGCAGGAAACAAGAGCCATCTGAGCCAGCACACTGCCTGAACTCCACTTGCTATTGTTGTGCTGCCACAACAGTGAACGCAAGGTCCCCCCCACCTCTATTTTTTAATTCCCCACAATACACCCTTCACGATGAAATTAGCAATGTATCCTCTAATTGTATTTTTCAGAGTCATAACAATGCAAGCACATAGAGAGAACAATGCACTGCTCATTATTAAAGAGAAAAATAATTAAAATCTCAGCAGAAATGATACTTGGATTGGGAAAAAAGGAAAAAAAAAAAAAAAAAAAAAAAAAAAGAAAACACATGAAGAATTTCTGCTAGCCTCCTGTAACACCTTTCTCTAATAACAGGTTGGTTTGATTTAAACGCAAATGAGCAAGTATTATGTTTTCCAACAGCATATCTGTAAAAGCCACAGGGAAACTTTACCAAGCAGAGCTCCTCAGCTTGTGGCAGACTTACCTGAGTTATCCTTACAATGTAGGAACCATAATCACAATATCTTTGTATGATGATCTGCCTTTCCTCTCCCAGATCCCATGGGAGAGGAAGGACCTTCAGCACTGCAGAGCAACCCTCTGTCATTTGCACCATGCGATCTGATAGAAATGCAAAGCTATTATCACCTTGCAAATACATCATCCTCCTGAAAAAAAAAGAAAAAAAAAAAAGGAAGGAGAGTCTGGGGAATTAGGGATGAATCGGCTTGACTTCAATGCTCAGAAAATTCTTGGAATGAACCGCCAAGCAATCTGTCTCTTAGCACCTAGAATATAACCAGGGGATAAGTAACATCCGGCCTCAATTTCCCAGGAGCAAATCACATCCAACCAACCTAATTTCTTCCTATGACAGTGTAATGATCCTTGTGGGTCAGGAGAGCAGCAGCAGATGGAAGACAGCTTAGCCTCAGCAAAGCTCCTGACACATTTACACGACATCCTCTCCATCAATAAATACCTTAGCTACTTGATCACCCTAAGCCAGCAAGTGATCTGACCAAAAATCATCCAAATAATTGGGTTTAGCTGGTGAACATCCATATGGGGGTCTGTCATTATCACATTTCTGCTCTCTCTGTCAAATGCTACAGGGAGCTGCCAAGGGAGCACAAAGACAAACAGAGGGTGACCTAGAGCCAGCAAAGAAGTTGGAGACATGGCTGGACTCTGGAGCAGAACCAGAGCTAGAAAGGGCATGGGGGACACCGCCTCAAAGCAGTGGTCAGAAGCACAGCCCCATGCATAGCTCATTCCTCTAGAGTGCTGGTGCTGAGTTGCAGATGCTCAGGGGATCCTCAAAGCATTAAAAATGTCCCCCAAACCATGTTAACATCTGTTCTGACATCTTCCTGTTGAAGCTATGGGAGGGAGCAGCAGACTGGGTAGGTGAAGGATAACAGACAAGTGCTCAGGAGCTTGAAGCTGCATCCTGCTGGTTATAGTCCCATGGTGGAAAGCAGGGGAACTGATCCCCTCTTGTTGCTAAATGGAAAAAGCAGGTAGACTCAAACCACTGATTAAAAATGCATTGCAGACTTCTGCAAGCTTCTCCAACCCTGTGCATCAGCCTTGGGACTGATGGAGAAAAATCACTGCTGGACTGGAAAAAAAAAAAAAAAAAAAAAAAAAAAAAAAAAACCTTTCACATCTGGCTTCAAGACACATTTAAAAACAAAATTTGAACCCCCAGACAGTGAGATTGAAGTTTAATACCAACTCCCTTCCCTCTTGCACTCAAATCGGGAGCTATTGATGGCTTAAAGACCTTGTCTTAATTTTCTCCATGACTAATCTATTTAGTTTTCACTTAAGGAACCCTCAATAGCATAATGAGACAGCTGTTGCTTTCCATCCCTCCCCCAACTCCCCCAGCTAGGAAATTAAATTTAAAACCACTGCTTTAAATAGGCCTGGTACTGTCTCATCTCCTCTTGAGTTGCTGTGGGAGCATCCTACCCATAAGTGCAGGTGTCAGGTCAATCAGAATTCAACCAGCTCTTCAGGTCTCTCTGAGTTGGCAAGTTGTAAGGAAATAGAGATGTAAAACTCTTAGAGCCTCCCCCTGTGCAATGCAGTTTGAGGTTCTTTGCTGTTATTGTTTTTGCTGTTATTGTTGTTGTTGTTCATTTGGTTGGTTTTTATTTTGCTTTTGTTTTTCGTTGATTTATTTTTAAGTGGTAGATGAGCTTATGCTGGTATTTTAAGATAGATTATGGAATATTGAGTGTGAATATGCCATAACTTCATGGATGGCAAGTTATTTAAGGCTTAGCATGTTCAATGGGACTTGAAGGGACCATGCAGGAGAAAGTTGAAGGCTCAGGCCTGATCTTGGTGGGATCAGGAAAGAGGTCCTGCCTCAATGCACCAACCTACAGATCCTTTCTGGATCTCCCTCTGTATACTGTCCACCAGAATACTGTCCCTAATGCATGTAGATCTTTTCTAAACAAACATTATCACATCCACGTTTCTTGTATGGTTAAACTCCCCATGTCTCTCTTTTCTGGTATGTAAACCCAAGATGTAAGTACTGGCATCTCTGCTGAGGTGACATAAGTTGAAAAGTTCATGGGCTTTGAGTGCTGCCGAATAAATACTGGGAAAGGAAGTGCATACGAAGGAAAATCTTTATTTTGAGAGAGACCCTGCTGCCGACCCTATCACCCATATGACCCTCGGTAGGCTGCTTCCCTGCTCTTGGCCTCTTTCTGTCCCTTGCTGGACATGGTGTCCAAAAATCCATGGTAATATCTGCCCGAGGATGACAGAACTCATCTGTGAACCCAGGGCTGAAGGAGTAAGCCCTGAAAATATGGTGAGAGTGCAAGTCATTACCTGGGGGTCATGAAATTGCCTCCCCTTAATTACTTCAGGCTGCTGTGGACTAAGGGCTTGTGCTTTGCTGTTGGCCTCCATGGTGGGATCTGTTGGCTGGGACAGGAAACCTGCTCTCTAACAACCATCAGAAAGAGGGAGCAAAAGCTGTCCTCACCCTGTCATGTTTGAGAGCTGTCCTCGAAAAAAAAATCCAGTCAAATGTGCCTTGGCAATCTCTCCCCTAATGATTCTGAGATTAGTAGCTTCAGACAGAAAATGATAGGCATTTTGATGCAATGTGGGGAAAATATTCCTCTGCTTATTGCTTCTGTGCTCTGATTAGGAGAAAATCACACGAATAATAACACAGTTTCTACAGACTTCACCTTTTACATGAGAGATGTTTTACACTCTCACCTTGGCTCCCTGTTTCTTGCTGCTCGCCTCTCTTCCCCATGCATTTCCCTCTTTTCTCTCACTTATTTTTAACTCCCTTTGATCTCTCTGCACAGTGTCTCCTAGCCTGTTTAGCTCACTTTTCAGCTTAAGCCAAATCAGCTCCATTAAAAGAAATCTTGCTTAAGAAGAGGAGTAAAAACCACGGGGGAATTACACTGTCAGAGTCTGTCCCCAGCCTTTTGAGGGGCTGACTGGAGAGCTGCACGATCAGACTGCCAGGCGGAAGAGCACCCATGGTTAATTGCCATGGCTGGGTTTGCTGAGGGTGTGAAATCATGCATCAAGCGAGTCCCATGATCACGAAGAACCTTTGCCTACAGTTGAGGAACAACGGAAGAGTTTCCTTTAGGGCTGAGCCTATTGAAGCCTCCCGAGGATGTTCTTTTTCATTCATCCTTTTTCTGCATAAACCATACATCCATTCACATTCCATATTTACATATCTTTATGCCGGGAAGCTCAGAGCATCCCCTGTAGAATGCAGTATGCATAGAAGAGGCAATAAAAAAGCATTTTTTGCCACCTTCTCATGTCGAGCCTATTCCCATTTGTTCTCATGCCTACACAATCCTTTACCTAAAGCAGATCTTCTCCTTTATTCCTTTGTGGTTTACCTTCAGTGCATAGTCATATCGCCAGCTAGCAGTTTCCCAGATCCTCCCAGTAACTCCAGCAACACCACGGACTTCTTCACAGACCCCAGGCAGCTGAACAGTACATTGTCCCAAAATAAGAAGAAAAAAAAAAATGGTTTTCTTACTCACTTTATTGATTATGCTATAAACTATGCTATATCAAGAAGGAATCCAGAGGGTTAGCTCAGTAGAGACCCCAGCTCTCCTGAGTATCCTTCACTGCAGTCATACAAATCACTGCATCCACAATGTACCTGAAAGGTCACTGTGTCCTCAGGGGGACATGGGAGAGGTTTCAGGGAAGAGTAACAAGAAGGATTAACTTCCTGAGAAATCTCTCCTGTAAATAAAGACTATGAAATTATGCATTGGCACATTAGAAAGGGCACAAACAAGAGGATGTGCATAAAATAGGGAAGGTCAGTTAAGAACTGATTTTCTCTCTGACTCATACAACAAGAATGAGACAGAGATATTAGATGCAAAGGAAATTTCTTGTTATCCAAAGCGTATTTAGGCTGAGGGACTCATTTCCATTAGATGTCAATGAGGCCAGGAACTCAGCCAGACAGAAAGATGGCCTGGACATTTATAAGGATAACCTGAATATCTGAAGTTAACAGTTAATGGAAAGAAAAAATAATAATTAATAAAAAAATAAAATAAAATCCAACTCTCAAGAGGGATCTAGCATGTTACATTTCAGACTTTAAATTAATCTCTTGAGTAATAGGAGGATACCTCATTATGGGGGGGGGGGGGGGAGAGGGGGAGACATTAATTTCTCTCTACGTTGGAGTATGCTGATACTTTTATTTGAAATTTCAACCAGTGACCACAGGCAGAAATAGCCACTGCGTTAGATTGTCCAGATCACTTGGTACTAGGATCATCCCTTCATAACATGGGGCAGAAGATACCCCAAAACTATGTACATCTGATGGCCTAGCTTCGATGCACAAGACAGAATAGGAGGAAGAGGAATGAGATTTCATGCACATTCCAGCTCACATTTTTTTCCTATCACAGGGCATGTTCATGCCTATTTCCAATGCAATACACACTTAGGCCTTGGCTAGGACTGCAAGGAAATATCTGTGCACCTTGGTCTGTGAGGAACCCATCCCTTTCCCTTGGTGACTGCAGTCCTACAGCTGGATGCCTGGAGCCCTGACTAGGTCAGTATTCCCAGCCCTTGGAAACATCAGCCATCTTTACCTTTATTCTGTTTCTGTGTTGCCAGCCCCAGTGCTCTCCTCATTCCAATTTCAGAGGTTTATGGCTTGAGACAGAGCATTACCTAGTGCGGGCTCTATGGATAAATCAGCCAGCATGTCATTGCACTAAACAGATGGATTTTATAGCTCAGGAACTTGAAGACCAGCGGCTCTCACTGCAGAAATTTGCACTGTCGTACAGAAAACAGCTTCATCATTTCTCTGCATTAATTTGTTAACTTCTCCGAGCCTGGATCAGACCTTTTACCTGTGGTGACCACTCAGGCCTCCAAAATAATTGTGTGTATTTATCTATGGCATCCCTTCTTCAGCAGGATTTTGGGGACAGGGTCATGGGCTGAGGTTTTCTGCTGGTCCTTGGGTGATTTTCAATGGCAAAGTATTCCCTGGAATGAGAGTGTTCTGTGGAGAAACTGATCTATGTTAAAACATCTCTCCTCCCAGCAAGCCTTGGGGCTTCATCCCCCTTGTTCCCTCTGTAGTCTGCTGTCCAAGCACCATTCTCCTCTTCACGATGCATAAAGAGCCTCTGAGAGCTTCACTGCAACATGGAGCAATTTTAATGGACTGCCCATTTCCCAGTGGAGAAGGCCCAGAGCCCAGAATTTTGGTTAAATGGTGGGAATCTTTAGATGTATCCCAGGGAAATTAAAATGTCCTTTATATCAGGGTAACTAATCCTGCTTAGGCTGTAAAGCTCCGGACGAACAGACGATTCTACTTTCTTGTCAGATCCTAATCTGGCATGCTGATAATGAAGAAACAGAGGAGAAATCACAGGGAGGAAATCAGGAAGAAAGCTCTGTCCTTGGAGGGGGCGGGGGGGGGAGGGGTATTTGCAGGGAGCAGGAGAAGGGGAAGTGGGGAAGTGGGAGGGAGCATGGGGAGGCTTTAAAATGAAATTGAATATTAGGAGGTGGAAAATAAAATGGAGACAGGCTGCACTGAAAGTGATACAGGCTGGAGATGGAGAGAGACAAAGAATGACAGCGGATCAGTTTAAGCATGAAAGAATAGAAAGAAAAAGAATAATAATGCTGGCTTGTAAAGCCGAAATCAGATTACAGTTTTCTCCAGTGAATTAACTCTCCCGTAATGTAGTGCAGTGGGCTTTACAGAGCTGGTGTGATTTCCCCGTTGGGTGGCACTGGGACATTAAACTGAGGCATCTATGTGTGTGTTTCATTATAACCCTGTATATGTGTATGTTAAATCTCTCAGAAAGCGTCTGTGCATGAGACACGCGCTATATCTTGCTGCACAGAGCGAGATGTTAAATATGTCTGGGCTTTGGAGGGAGCCGCATAATGAAATGGGTGCCTGCATGTGTGTTTGTGAGGGTGTGACATTAAATCTCAACGCGTGTTTCTGTCAGGCAGCAAATCACATCTTGCAGAGCCCCCTGAAAACCCCAGGAGTTCCAGAGCCAACCAAGCCCAACCATTTGGTTCTGGTTTCTCCAGCTCTCTGGAATCCCAAAGCAGGTTGAAAGGGAGATGAAGCCCAGTTCAACAGGCAGCCCTCAGACCCGCTCTTCCTTCTCTCCCTTGTGCAAAATCTCACTGGCGACCTCATGTCCAAAGATGTAGCCAAGCAGGCTGTAGGCACCTACCTTGAGGTGACAGGTGAAATACCCGAGCTTTCCCAATGTTTATCTGTTATAATCAGACGTGTACAGTCCTTGTTTTCATTAGTCCCACTAGACTCCCTTCCACTAGGGTTCCTAGACCATCTCCAAATGGGAACGTGTATACATACAAGAGCAAAAGGGGAGACAAAGTCATGGAACTAAAGGTCACATGAACCTCCAAGAGCTGGAATTTCATCTCCATGAAGAATGAAAGCATAATCTAGGATTCTACTGCAGATGACTGGGAAGACATGTGATGGAGGCTATAAAATCATGAGTGTCAAGGAAAAGATGAGTGAATAATTATTGCTGATTGTCTTCTCCAGTGGTCCCAGAGATGGTGTAATTGAGCTGGGGAATTTCTTGCTGCAGGATATCAGCAGGTGCTTAAAGTTAATAAGAGTTCAGGTAAGAGCCGAGAAGCTTAAATTAAAATACAATGAGTGTTATTAAATTCATAGAGAACATATTTAATCCTGGAATTCCATGCATCTTAAAAGGTTGGAGGCTAGTAGAGTACCAGGGAGGAAACACCACATACCCTTGCCTTGTCCTTATGCATAATGCATATTCCAAAAACCAATTTTGGAGACAGTGAGTTAGGAGGAGTGACTTGTGTTATCTCCAAAAGGGGCTAAATATTGACCCTTTGCTCTGTGCAATGCCATCTCCTGATGGACCTTGCAGCTAATGGCTATACACCTTGGGAAGAGTCACATAGATTGTGAGTACCTGGCTTTTCTCCAGATCTGTGCTCCCCTCCTGTTTTGAGCAGAAAGGATTTCTCCTGCCCAGACACACCTGGGGCAGTGACAGCAAGCTATCCTAGAGGCATAGCATGGTCAGAAAGCAAGAGAGACCTGCAGCAATGTAGATGCAACTGTAGAAGCTGCCAAAGTTCTGCATAGCCCTGGGATGCCTGAGAAGACTCCTAGCTTTTCATTCTCAGAGCAAGAATGGGCAAATGTGAGTGGTGTTACACCATTTGAAACAAGAGTAAGATCTGAGTCTTCTCCATAGAAACAGTCAGTGAATGGCAGGGATTAGATTGGACTCCTGAAGTGCTTTGTGTTTGCTTCTTGTGTGACATCCCCCCCCCCACACACACACACCCCAACCCCCCAGCCTTTTCTGTATTCAGGACACAAAGCAATCCCATGTGTGCTTTAGATAAGGGCAGGCCCATCCATACCTTCATGACAGTGTGGTGTATTACAACAACTTTCCCAATCCAACTTTCTCCAGTAACTCTGCAGGACAGCGTGCCTGAGAAATGTATTGTTTTCTGCAGCAGCCGTGGGATAATTAACCCTGTCATTTGTGGTTATATGGAGTGCTTTGTTCCACCAGCCTCAGTGCTCTGGGCCTTGGTATCGCTTCTTTTTGGCCATTTCCTCTCAGATCCCTCTATCTGCTAGGAAACAAGGTGATAAATTACTCTCTGCTAAGCACTCTCTGCATTATTGCAGCACCTTGTGAAAAAGTTATCACTAGAGGAGCTGCAGACGATGCTGAACTTCAATTAGGCCCCACTGGCAAATTAGTTCTGCAGGGTGACATTTTCCAATCATGCAACATTAGCATCCTCCCTAATTATGAAAATGTAAAGCTAACTTCTGTTTCATAATAAATTAGTCTTGTTCTCTTGGTATCTAAAACACACAAGCACGCACACAGTGAAGTCTCAATTGAATCTTCTCTTTCTGTTCTGCTGATGCTCAGGATCAGTCACAGCCCCAGTAACCTTCCTTTCCTCTAAAGGTCAGATGTGGTGAGTGCCTAGGAGCATGTCTGATAACACTGGGCAAGGAAATCATCAAGAAGGGACAAAATGATATTGAGGGAGAAGGACTATAGCTCAATTGGGTTGGAGGGCATGCTTTAGATTCCCTCACACCAGCCAGCATCATTCTTCAAAGAGAAGGCAAAAGGACCAGGAGGAAACATTCCCTCCTCTCCTTCCCCCATTGAGCTTTTCCACTTCTGGTTTACTCAGCACATTTGTACAATGTTGAGTTAGGTACTGGAGTCTCTCTTTCATCACAGTGCTGGCATATCATTGGATATGGATATATGGATTACAGAGCTATGATGACATGCCTGACCATACACATCCCCAACATTTCCAGGCAGCAGAGCATATAGGTGGAAGGATATAAGAAAAAGAAGAGGACAAGAAGAAGAATATCAAAGTATTACACAGACCATGCTTCTCCATCCAAGAACAGTTTATGTAAGCATCACAAGTCCTCAAAACAAAAAATGAAGTTAGTTATTTTTCATACAGTCAGAAGAATAGGCTTCACAGAGCCTTTTCACAATGTCAAGTTGAATGGAAGTGCCACGTCTCCTTTGTCCTCGTCTTAGAGGAGGGTCTCAACCACAAATCCACTCCTTCATCCCTCTGCAGCCCCCAAGCTCTTCTGAGTCACTAAAAATAACAACACATCTATGAATGGCTTGGGAACAGATGAGTTTTCATCCCAGCTGAGCTTGTATTATTGAATCAGTAGGTTAAAGCAACATTAAGGATGCCTGAAAAACAAGGTATCTAATTATTGCATCTCTGCATCAGAAGTAATGTTGAGCTGTAGAGTGGCTGACAAGCAGCTAAATAATAAACTAACAAGCGGGATGGCTGGAATCTGTCACAGCGCTAATGAAGGTCAGGGTAAGACACCTGCATATTTTAAAGAATGAGATGTGTGCTTCTGAAAATGCCTAGACTGAGCATAATCATTGCTAAGGACTGAAGTTTTGGAGCACACAGGATATACGATTAAAAGAATTAAAAGCAATTAAAGGACTCAAAGTAGAGAAGGCTTGGGGTCACTGGAGAAACTGGAGAACCAACAGCAGCTGGAGTGTCACAAGTAGTCCAAGGGAGAAGTCAATTCCACTAAGTAGTAGCCCTGTGATGTGATTGATATTTTCCAGAAGTCAGAGAAAGACACTGCAATGAGCGTGCAATCTATGGCAAGGAGGAACAGCTGAGGCAAGCGAAGGGGATTTACAGTGCTCTTTTCTATAGAGTAACCTAATTCACCATGAATGCTCTGCAGAAGCAGTTAAATAGGACAAGGGAAAGCACTGTGTAAGCAAACTCACTGCAAAGCCCAGGGAAAAAAATGATAGAAAGCACAAACAGAGCTACACAGAGAGCAGGCTGTGAGTAGTGGTTCCCCTGTTTTTGGACAGTTTACATTTGAAGGCTCATTTATTGCTGCAAAAGGAAGAAAATCAAGCTGGTTTGGTTCAGTAATCAATTGAAAGTTAAGCCTTTACTTTAGGAGCCCATGATGTGAGTTGGGTAATGTCCTTCCAAAAACTGCCTGCATAAGTACTGGGAAGGGTATTGGGCAAATCCTATGGTCCTACTGGTTTTGCTGGCAACATAAGCCCAAGCTGTAGGCTGTTCCCAACATAACCACAGCCCTCAGTATTTCTTCTGGATCCCATGTGCTATGTATAACTAAAATCCTAACAATAATAATGCAATAATAAGGTAAGAAATAGCAGTGAAAGGGGGGAGAGGAGGGTTTGTTCCCCTTGGACAGCAGGATGTTTCCCTCTTGCCTGTTATTTTCCCATGCTCTGAAATAATCCAATTTTTATTTGCCACAGTCCTTTTTTTGCCAATCAATTCAATTGCAGCAGCAAACCGACAAGCGTTTTGAATAATGAGTTTGTTTTCGGGGTCGAAGGGTTTTGCTTGCTCATCCTGGCTTTGGAGAGAGCTGCCTTTGTGTTAGCAATGCCAAAAGGGAGCCAGAGCTGCAAAGCACACTAGGAAGGATCAATACTTTAAATGCATTAACACTGGTGAGTTGCAAATGAAGTTAGCGACTGCTGAGCATCACTGATTTCACAGTAAGTCTCAGTTCAGTTGGTTAATTTCTCTGAAGGATCAATGCCACAGCTGATGGTTACTGAAGTTTCTTCCTTCACCAAGCACAAGGGGGGTTTTGAAATGAACTCTACGGGGGATCACAAACCAACTCGTCCGTGTAAATAAGAGGAGCATGGGTGTGTAATTCTCTTAATCTGTCAAGACTAGCACAGCAAAGACATGAATCATAAAAGCCGAACTAAACCAGCTTCAAATTTTGGATCTAAATTTCACAGCTCCTCTCATTATACAGGGTCAATCAAAACCGGCAGATCCAACCTTGCCCTAGCTTTCAAGGAAATTGGACTTGAAAGCCATGACTTCTATCCAAGCAGAATGCAAGCTTTGTATAAAGTGGGCAACTCTCATGGCTCATTAATGATAACTTTTTAGGCAATCTTACAGAGACATTGTGAACTGCTCTCTTTATATACATTGGTCTTATTTATTTATTTATTTTAATGAGGTTGCAGTCAAGTTGCCCTTATGGAAGCAAGCTAGTTGTAGACAGAGCATTTTTCTCACACTCCAAGCAAAAGAGAAAAGCGATAGGTTGTTGGGAGAATGCAGGCAATGCACTAAGAAGAGACAGAAAAAGGTATGCTAGGAGAAGGACAGAGTGATCCAAGGAGTGGAGGGAAGGAGAAGACGATGTTTAAGCAAAGCAGAGAAACTCTTGCTTGAAAGGCAGCAACGGGAAACCTCAGGACAGATAATGGAGAATAAAAGAATTCAACCCAGGCTAAAAATATTGCATGGATATTACCAAAATGAACTCAACTGACGAGGCTCAGAGAACTCAGCAATAAAATGTGATGAATCGTGTTTTCATCTATGCAATAATTAAGCTAGTCTGGACTTTCTACAGGAGGTTCCAACTCCTGTACTCCTTGTTTGGCCAAGAGGGCACCATCGTAATGCTGTATTTCCAATGGACCTGGGTCTCTATACAAAGGATAGGAAATTGTAGCACATGATTCCAGATGAATTTAGGGCCCAGGAACCATAAGTCTGTAACACTCTTACCTCTCCTGGTAGGTACCTGAAGAGTTTACATTTTTCAGCTTAGCTTTCAGGTGTAAACAGAAGCACGCCTACTGAGGAACAGAGCAGTGCAGATGCCTATCCAAGGTAGACACAGATATGAGGCTTTGTCCTTGTTCTATTTTAAATTTATTTTTGCTACTACAACTTCAGATAGACAAAATCCCCAACTTTGCCTGTAGGAAATTATTGTGTTACATCAACCTTCATACCACTCCTATGTCACAGGCAAACCCCTTGCTTTTTTCTTGTTGATTATTTCCAGCTCCAAAAGATACAGAAGTTTTGGGGCCAATCTCTTCCAAAACCCCATATATTTAAATAATAACTGAGATTTTCAAGTTTTGGCTTGTTGAAAATGGTATTTCCAAACTTTTTTTTTTCCCCTGTGCTATGAAGGCTTTAAACATACTGGCTTTCTTCTTTAAACAGAAAACAAGAATCATGAGTAATCTAGTGATCTCTGTGAAGATGCTGGATTTTCAGAGTTGCTTTATGTGCTTGAAACTTCTTGACTAAAACAAAACAGAAAAAAAAGTAGATATTTTTTTTATGCATATTTTCACACAGGCAAAAAAATAATAATAAAAATAAATTTTATATACATATACCTGTATTTTGGTATAGGTGGCCTTAGCGTAGAAAAATGTATAATGAGACTTGAGATAAAACTGGAGAGCTGTCAACATTGTGTTTTCTTGCTATACATTAAAAATCAATGTAGACTAGGACTGTTTTCATGTATAAACAAAACAGGTGGAAAATTTGCAAATTGTTGACATTTTCAAATTTTAACCAAAACCAAACAAACAACAATAAAAAACAGAAAGCTTTGTGCACCAGAAAGATTACATTTCCTCTCTCATTTTTAACTCCAAAACAAAGAGCTGATGTGCTAGTTTATTTTTCTCTCACACTGATATTAGATTTTCAGCCTAAAAGGGAGAATGCATCAAAACTATTGTTATTGTCAACAGTACTAAAAACTTCACAAATTCTACTCAGCCATCAGTACGGCTGATGGCATCACAGGGTTCAACCCTGGATCAAATATATATCCAAGTGCACAGAACAGGGAGAAACCTTCCAAGGCAAAGTTCCCTTTGATGGAATATGTCCCCAGATTCTTAGAATAATAAAAATAAGGAGACCTGAAGGAGAAGTCAAGGGATTTGATGACAGAAGAGCTATAAACACTGCGAAGTCCCTGGTCCATCCGTTGTGCTGGGTTGTTTTGCCAGCCATGTCTCCCCAAGAGACACTGTTGGCTGGACATTTCCATCTACATCACAAGAAGGCTTTAATGTTGATGCTCATTAGTTTTCCCAGAGAATAAAATTCTTCCTAAATCTTATTAGCTGGAAGTTGCCTGGTACTCTGAGGATGGTTTTCTAATCTCTTTTCTGGATGGCCTAATTTCCCACAGAGATGCACAAGACTTTGGATAAACTTGCAGAGATTCAAGCTGATACCTCTTGGAAACAAAAGCAACAGATTATTGTGAAGTAACATGTTTCTTTTCATCAGTTTGAAGTTTAGAGCCTGGACACCTCACCGAGTATCTCCTTTTCAACTGATGCATGGGAATATAAAGAACCAGGTTTTAACTAACAACATTTGCAAGAAAACATGGAGGTGATTAGAAGATAAGCATATCAGGGTTTGAAAGGCTTTGGGGGAAGAGTAACACTAGTTTAACCAACTGTTAATTAAGGAAGGCATGCATTGTATTTATTTATAAAATTTAACTGGGAAAGGTGATGTGACCACAGGAACTGTGCAGAACCAATCTGTAGATCCATTCTGACCAACTCCCTATAGTATAAATTATCTTGACTGGGGGAATTTTCTTCAAGAAAAGACCCATCAATTATTTTTGAGAGAAAACTGGGTAGTCATAACTTCTTGGACAAGTTGAGGCAAGGAAGCTGACATTTTTTTTTTTCATCACAGGAACAATGATAATTCAAAAGCCTATTTCAAGCAACTGAGATAGGAGTTGTGCTTCCTCTTTCATTCTTCACAGCTTTACACTTTCTTAAATACTTTGACACAGTTGTTCTCTCTGAACTAGACGGTGTTTTGTATCAGCCCATTCCAACCAATGCTGGAAAGTCATCCTTCACTCCTTATTTCCCAGGCCATCAACAAGTGAGCTGATAACCATCTATTTTCTGTTACAAGACTCTTCCATGCTCCCACAGAGCCTCCCTCTAACTTGGTTTAAAGTAAACACCTGCTGAAATGAAGAACTGCCAGAAAGTTAGAAGATTTAACTGTTTCAGATCTTCATTTTGTCAATGTTCGGCACACATTGGACAGCCTTTTCTCAACTCTTCCTATCAAGAACAGCACTCCTGCTCCTGAATTAAGACTCCTCAACATGCATGCATTAATGTTAATAAGTAAAACCAGCTGATACTACTCAGGATCAGTGCCCGCCAGGGAAACTAAATAGACCTCTTTAACAGATGGATGGCCTTATATTTCAGTGGTATTGACCTAGGGAAGTAGAAATGTTATTTTGCCCATATTTCTGCTTGCAAAAATCTTTGATGCCATGCAAAATTATTCAGCAGACTGGCTGTGAATTACAGTCTGCAGCCATTAGCAGATTCCAGTGTTAAAAAATATTTGTTCTAAGCCTCTAGAAAGAACACATGTGGCTCTGATTCTATCCATATTAATCTAAACAGGAGAAATTCTGCTCATTGAAGAACTTGTTTCTTCATAAGAAAGACTAGATTCAAACTTCCAACAATACATACATGTCATACAGAATGGGCTTACACACATTGTTTGCACTGGGCGCAACCTATATATAGCCAGATTTGGCTTACTGTTACACCAAACACAGAATAGTTGTTAGAATACACAGTTTGAACAGAAGTGATGTAAATTTTAATTTCTTAACCCTCTCCAGGCATTGAATAAAGCATGATACAGGACAGTGGATGTTCTGTCCTATATGAAATGAATTATTACAAATCAACTTCTTTGCTCCCATTTACCAAAGGACATGAGCACCTCATAACTTCCAACACTCCCAGACTCATGGCATACCCCTAGCAGATAATGTTGAACAAGGCTACACATCCACCTGACAACCCAGGAGGGCACGGGATAGAAGTGAATGGTTTTGGCCCCTTTACTTTTCACTTGGACTCTTAAGCTCTCAGATAAGAGATGAAAGGTTTGGGGTTATAAATAATCTCAAAAAGGTGTTGAGGGAGAGCAAAAGCCTCATTTCATTAAACCTCAACTTCATTCACCGTTTTGCTCCATTCTTGCCGTGGCAAAGCACTGCAGGAGTTTGGGTGGACGAAGAAGAAGAAACCTAGCAAAGGTCAGGCAAATCTGGTCTCCAGGATGGACTCTGCTCCCTTTGAAGGAGAGAGGAGAAGAAGAAGGCATAAAAGCAGAAAGTCCCACAGAAAGCCTCAGGACTGTTGCAGTTCCTGGAAGGAATTGAGCTCGGTGGCCTCATTAAACAGGGCCATGTTTTGGGGTGGCAACACCTTTATAAAAAGCAGCAGCTCCTTCCCCACACCTGTGAACAGGGGCAATGGCATTGACCTTCCTTTGAAAAAGCACGCAGGGATTTAAGGGCAGAAAGTGCTACTTCAGCACATCTATTTTTATTCAGGAGTGCTTCAGAGGAAGAAGGTTTTTTAATACCTTTTTTTTTTTTTTTTTTTTCCATCTAAGTCCACTAAGGGCATTCAGCTCTCATCCCTTCTGGGCTGCTTGGCTGCAAAACAGCACATGCAACTTCTGTGCCTCTATGTCTCACCTGACAGTGCTTTGATTTGCATGAGAACCTGCCTAAGATGTGGGGTAATTAATTAGACAATCCCCAGCAGATTTGGTTTAGGCTTTCAGGATGGTGCAATGTTGCTTTCTTCTCTCTGAAAGGGGGAGATCCTTAAAAGTGTTTAGAGAAATGAGCTGTTCAGCTGGCTCTAGGCAAGGTCTTCTCTGAGTCCTGGCCACTTTTCACTTGGAGATTTCTTGGTCATGCCTTTTCTCCCAGGGGACAGAGACTGAAACTGAGACACTGCAGGAGAGTTTTCTCCCTTCAGGTTTTCAGCCCTTTTTTGCTGATTCAAATATATGGATATTTTGTTTGAATAATTATCTGCAGCTTTTATCTGAACTGAGCCTTGAGGCACTCCATAATTTTTCCCATTGCTGGCTCCAATGTTCCTATTGCAGGCATGGGATTTATTTCTCTTTTGGCCTGTTACAAATTCAGATCAGACAGCTGGTCTTTCCCCTGAACTGACCAGAGCTCAGCATGGTTTTACTCCCTCCCTAGAGCTAGGTGGATGAAGAAAGCATCACAACATCACAAATGCAGACTCTTCAAGCTAAATATGCAAGGTTCCTTCTGTAGAGACAGGGGCAGATGCCTTTAGCTTACTCCTCCCCACCTTATGTGCTATCCAAATCCTGGACTGCCCTTTAAAACATTTAACTGGGGGAAGCCGTTTGTTTCCCTTGATCTGTTTACAGACAGGAGAGAATATTTTAAGACCAGAGGAAGCAGCACATTTTGCCCTGCAGCAGCTACAGCATGCTGTATGTTAGAGAGAGATTGATAACTTCATTGCACAGCCCCCCCAGCCCATCTCTGAAAAATTAAACACCCACTCACCCCAGAGCCAGTCCTTCTGCATGCTCTCTGCATAACAAGGGAAGATTTGCAAGTCTGGAGCCATCAAAGCTGTACTTCTGGCCATAGCTGGGGCAGGGTTTGCCTTCCCTCACTTCTAGAAGGGTGGGAGAGATGGGTAATTGAAACGGAGTAGTGAAGTTTAAAATGGAAGCAAGAAGAGAGTTTTGAGGAGATACTGGTGACACTGAGGATGACCATTAGGAGGATGCCTTAAGGAACTCAAACAGTCCTGAAATCTCAGTTCCTATTTGAGGTCCTTCTAGCTAGAATCAAGAATGCTCCTCCAGCTTCATGTCACTGCAAGAGTCCATGTGCTCAGCCCTTGAGCCAGAGGAGAAGCAGCTTGGGGAATTTGGGATTTGGGCTGCAAGGTCATCTTTTATCCTCTTCTTGCAATTGGGAGTTGATAGGCTAACAGTCCCAAGTGCATTAAAGATGACGCTGGGAGCATGAGTCTGAAGAGAAGTGGAGGAGGACGTGAACTGATGACTTAAGCTCTTGTTAGCTTGAGCAGGAACAAAAACTCTGCAAAAACACGCAGATTTTGGCAACCCCTGAAGCAAGAGAGGGGATGCAATCCTAGGTTGGAAGTCCCTCAGCAGGGGAATGGGAACCATCAATGTACATCTACCTGTACAGAATAAATTGGTGGTTGAGGAGAAAGCTGGGGGGATCTGTGTGCACAGAGAAATTCCAACTCACTCTATGGCATCTAGGTTCAGAGCATCTCCAGACCCAAATCTGTGCAGCACACCTCCAGTGCTGCAGTGCAGCTGAGGCATGGGAAGGAGGGGGGAGAGAGAAGAGTTGGAGAGAGGAGCACTGTTACCAGAGCTGGCATTTTAATATTGAAAGGTTGTGAAATCTAATAAGAGCTACAAGGGAGGTTGATGTATTTTTTCCTCATGCTACGATGAAATTGGGATTCAATAAGTAAATGTGACAGAATATGCAATTTCCCATAGATTTCATGCAGCAGGGCGCTTCCTGTGTAATAACCTTAAAGCAGTATTTTTTTCCTTACCCCAGCTAAGATCTCTTGCCTCCCATCTTATCTGAATAATAGTTCATCCCCATAAAGTGCAGCCTGCCACTTCAGCTTCAGCTTATCGCTGCCTGATGGTACATGGCGGACAAAAGTAAATATTTTTTTCCACCTTTTTTTCTTCATAAATGATATCTTCCTGCTTCTTCCTGTGAGAAATAGGCCTGAGCTGTGATGTGTGGGGGAGGACTAATTCTTGGTTGGCTTAAGTATCTTTTATGGTGCTCAACTGTAAAGGGCCCTTAAAATGTTTTTCATTAAGATCTCTTGGAGATGCCTTTCCTTTGCAGGCCGTATCAACAGTTGTAGAGATGAAAGGAAAACTGGAGCAACCTGGTTCCCATCGCACGCGAAGAAATCCACATCCTAGAGGTAATTTCCTGAGGGTTGTCACACACTGGACATAGGTTTATGACCTGGATCCACATGGTCTCATGTTGACATTGGTTCTGATTTTGAGGTTGTCCTTCCTTTAAATTAAGGGGTTGGACCCAATAACCTTCAGAGGCTATTCACCACCTAAACTATTTTGTGGCTCTGTGCATAGTTGTGTTTTAAAACTCCTGGTGTGAAGGGTGGAGGTGTGCACAGATGAAGGGCACGGGGACATAATCACAAGTGCTCGAATGCCTACATTTTCACCCATTATTGCCTGTCAGCAGAGCTGCAGTAATGAC
Organism: Nettapus auritus; assembly: GCA_011076525.1. Classification (NCBI taxonomy): domain Eukaryota; kingdom Metazoa; phylum Chordata; class Aves; order Anseriformes; family Anatidae; genus Nettapus; species Nettapus auritus. The sequence continues at coordinate 2,998,929 of CM021765.1, forward strand.
CTGTCCCTGTAATGCTCCCCTGCCTCATTTTTGCAGCGTGAGCCTCTCCCATGAGCTGTCCGTATGCCCTTAACTCCCCCTTGCCACAAACAAACTGCTTGCACTTAACCTACTAACCGAGCTTTATTTCTACATGTGCCCTGGCCAGGACCTGAACCATGTTAGCTCTGATTGCTGCCCATTCCTAATCATCCGAGACAGTGAAGTTAAAAAAGGATTATTAATCAATAAACAATCTCGCTGTAAGCAAACACCTTTTCCTTTGCAGCACGGGGGAGGCAGGAGCACACAGGCAAGGCAGTCCCAGCAACTCTCTGCTTTCTTGGCATGGCAAGATCATGCCCTGTTGTCCACTTCCACCCTTCCTCCTGCCAACTACAGCACATCCAGATTCAAGAGACAACCAGGGCAGATAAAACTGCCTCCTCCTTCCCTCTCTGCTCCAGGTATAGGAGCAGCATCCCGGAGGATGAATTCCCCATCACTACCAGGTTTGAAAGCCACAGGAATAAAACGTGCATAATGACACCCTCCCTCCTTCCCCACCATCAAAAGGCTTGTTCTTTGTTATTGCAAGCACTTTGATTTTGTTTTGCCGCTTTTCAAGCTGAGTGTATGATGATTTTATTGGTGTGCCGTGCTATTCTGCCTGCCCTCGGGAGGTGGAGGTTTGGATCACTGCACTGGTGAGGCAGGTGAGTGACATTTTTGCATTTATCCTCTGTCTATGCTCAAAAAAAATAAAAATAAAAATAAATAAATAAAAAAAAACAGGTTAGCTCATACACAGCACAAAAGGAAACCCCACACAATTACATCAACCTGTAATGCTGTAATGCTCACTCCAAGATGAGGAAGGCCAGACCCTGACCTGGCATCGCAAGCAGGGGTGCTGCTTTGCCTCCAACACATGGCTTGAATTTCAGCTGAGGATTCGAGTGTCTAAATGTAATGGCCCATCTGATTCAGTGGAACTTATTGTCATTGCAGGTTAATCTGATATCAAGATAACAGCCTATGAGCAGTTTTCGTGTGGTCCTGATCACTGGTATTGATTTCAATAAGGTGCGGGCTGGATCCTTGACACTCTAATTCTGAAATCAATGGAGCTGGGACGATTCACTCCGCCTGAGCGCCAGGGAAATCAGGTACATGCCTTTAACAATAAACCAGCGATTTAAATTATTTGTGCAGTTCTTTAAGGAGCCTTGGCAGGCAAAGCAGAGATCCTGCAGATGTAGATAACGTGCTAACAGAGTGAAAATTCAAACATCTTGGGCAAAGAATGAAGAGAAGAAATTATCTCAGATTCTCACTCAAAACACTGACTGGTGCATTTATTGAAAGGCAGTGAAAGAAATTAAGGTAATCTTATCCTAGGGAAAGCAAGATCTCAGGTGTACCATCACTCAGATTCATTTGGGATTAAATATAGGGGTAAAGACAAAGTGGATTTGAGTTGTGAGTCCCACATGACTATTCACAGCGATTTGGACCTAACACTGATAATGGCTCCTGTTCCCAGAATCCTATCCTAATGTCCAAAACAACAAGTAAAGCAAGACAGAACAGGTCAGTGAAGCTATTAAGGAGAGGACAAAGCAGGTGGGGAAGGTATTGAAGGTCCACCTGCCATTGCTGGTGGAGCTCTGTTGAGTGCAGCATCCTGCAGCTATGACAAATGTGCATGACCCACAATCTAAGTAGAGCTCTGAAGGAATGGTATTGAGGAAGGCTTCTCTCCACAAAATAAATAAATAAATAAATAAAATAAAATAAATAAAATAAAATAAAATAAAATAAATAAATAAATAAAATAGAAATATCTTTATCCCTTCATCTGACTCAGGAGAGATCATGATCCCTGCAAGTGTGAATCTGGGAGCCTGCTCTGCTGACAAGGCAAACAGAGTTGTGGTTTGGTGCCTGGCTGAAGGTTGGCACTTGGTGTTGGATTGGCAGCAAGTATTAGTCCAGAAATCACTTTTAGTGTCATATTCAAACATTTTCAATAGGTTAGACTAAAGACTGGTATGCTGATTGCTGCAAGTCCCAGCTGCATTAAAGAAAGTCAACTTCCAGCCAGCCCAATGGCCTCAAGCAACACCTCCAACTTCATTTTTTATTGTGTTTAAGAACTGGCTATTTCTTGCAGGCAGGGATGGCCCAGACAGATCCTATAGGCAGTGATGCTCCTTGACCCTCCTAATTACTTTTGGGTTCACTAAATACCAGCCATGAGCCATCCAAGTGCAGAATCCCCCAAAGGACTCTTACCACATGCTGGTAGCCCATCACCTCTGCCTCCTTATCTTAAGCCCTATTTAATCAATTTTAACTTCCTCAATGTCAAGATTTGTCTTACATCAATTTGGGAGCTGAGTTCCAGACTAAAGGCCACCAGACTGTTCACCAGGTAGACTGGTGCTCTGGCAATCACAAGACTCCACAAAGTCTGGCCCATCATTGAGCTCTGGACATGGGTTCCTCACCTGGGGACTGCTACACCTGTACTAGTGCTGTAGCCTAATAAATAAAACTGGATTTCCCTGCCATTAGCTTCTTCCCTCCCTTTCTCCAGGAAATGGAATGTACCTCAGACTATGTGGTTTCCATCAGGGCTGAGCCTGTTATCAATTTCTGCAGGTGGGAGACAATGATTGCTGAAGGAAATGGCTGTAACAGCAGTGAGTATGTGGGAATGACAGAAGGTTATTCTCCGTATTTCTCCTCTCTCAGTGGTTTCCAGATCAGCTCAGCTCCATTTGGACAGGAAAAGAAGGGGTTGCTCTTCCCTTCACTCTCCGTGCCAGGAATGGCACCTGAAAGGGTGAAGGAGGAGTACAATCCTGAGTGCTCCTAGATCACTGGCTCGCCTTTCCCCCCACTGTGCACTGCAGAAATGATTTCTGAGCTTTCTACCTGTGTCCTACAGCTGGGCACCAGGATACAACTGCAAGCTTTCTCTGTCTCAGTGATTCGGGGTGGCTCCTTTGTAAACTACCACTTTGTTTCTCTGGGTCTCTGATTGCTCCAATAAATGCCCTCCTTTGCAGCGGAGTGTAAAATACTTATCCCATTCTACTTCCATCCCCCTTGAAGTTTTACACATTGTTTGCAAACAGAATGTGATGCTGCCTAAGTAGCATCTTTTTCCCTGAAGCACCAGACAAGGAGGTGTGCAGGGAGAGGTGGAGCAACACAGCCAACCACCCTGCCTGGCTCTGCTCCCTGTGGGGATGGGAAGTGACATATTTCCACAACGTAATTACATGTTGTCATTTCACCAGGTGCCATGCGCTGCTTTGTGGGAAACTTTGAAGTCCCTTGAAACATTTTTGAGAACTAAACTGAAGTGATGGCTGTGAAGGCAGATTATTCCCCTGTAACCCGAGGGCAGCCTTCAGAAGCATTACTCAGGCAATCCACAGAGGCACTTGAGGTTTTTTTCAATGTCCCTCAAAAGACAATTCTACAAAGCAGAGCTAAACGCCCTTGTATTTAAAATTAAACCCGATCCAACAGTCAAATGCTAAGCTCAATATGACATGGGACATGATGTAAATCCAGATGTTGGTCTCATTTCCCAAGTGTCCCAGGCCATGTCTGGGCTGAACCTTTGCTCCAGATGTTCATCCTCATGTCCAGGGCTGAATTTTGTTACTACATCTCTGCAGCCCCCTCCAAATTCCCCTCTGAGAAGAAACAAAAAGTGGTGGTGAGTGGCTGCTCCCTGGAGCAGGAGGAGGAGATGAATAGCAGGAAAGCTGGAGTATTTGCAAGGCAACGTGCAGCTTTCACACACGCTCCTCTGAGTCCCACACAGGTGTTCTGGGTGACACTGCCCATGTCCCTCATTGTTTGCTCTTTGGGAACATTCCTACAAAAGGATGCTTGTTCACACTAGCATTCAGGGAATGGGCATTTTTCCAGCAAATATCCACATATAAGAAAAAAGGCAACCAGGTGGTGATGATGATAATAATAATAATAATGCTTCCCTGTTTCTCCTTTGGTTTCCACCTTCCACTTCCTCTCTTTCTGAACATTCAGCCACCCATTTGGTAGCAAAAGCACATTCCTCCTATAACCTTTCACCACTGCAAGTCCTGGAGATTAGAATAGCAGGGAACCATTTGGAAACTGCCCACTAGCTTGAAGCTGTCTACCCAAGATTTCCAGACAATAGTCACGAATCACAACAAGCATTCACTGAAATCAGAAACTGTTCTAGGACAGATTAAAAGAGCTACGTCCATCCCTTTGCAATGAATAACTCAGCCCTCCTGAACTTGTAAAATAGCGTATTTAGTTTCTTTACAGAGGAAGATGAAGATCAGGAATTTATAGATCCCACTAGGATGGTTTAGGTGGCCAAGCTAAAAAGAGCTGGGAGGTGGTTTGTAGGGGTAACAAACACAAGACCTGTATCTTCTCAGGACACTCAGCCCATTTCATCATGGAAAAGTAAAACAGCATAGAAAGCCCCTGATAAGGTTATCTGGTTTGCATATGGCAAATCAAAGAGAAAAGTTTTTTGAGCTGGAGCTATTGTGCTACAATCAATCCAATAAAGATTGTGCCAGAGAAGACAGTGAAAAAAAAAAAAAAAATACATCATTTTTAGGTGAGGGGAAAACACAGAACTACATAAGACATAAAAGATAAGCATTTGAGGACAGAGAAGCAGTATGTTTTCAGTAACTCTGTTGCTCACCTCTTTAAGTGTAGGATTTCAGTAGTCCCCCTTTTTTTATTAGGCTGGTGAGCATTATTTCCAGTGGTGACAGCTTCAGATTCCCTAGTTTTCTTTTGGACCAGGAATTCCTTTCCCCACCCAAGCCTGATGCTGCTTTGCAATGCCAGACTCATCACCTCAATTCCCCTGAGCTTCAGCAGATGGAATTAGGATATAGCAGTAGAGCAGCAAGACTGCATGGGGTGTGTTTCAAACCACTGACTTCAGCACCAAAATGCTCATAACAACTCCCATTTTAAACCAAGTTGGCTTCCCCAAGGAGAGCACCGGCCCCTCCTAGACGTTGCAATGATCTGCTAGAGGAAGGAACACTCCAACAGCCCAGTGCAATGCTAATAAAGGGCATTAGGAGCAACTTGCTCTTTCTAGTGGAGTAAAGCCATTGTGAGGGAGAAAATGGCACAAGTTTTCTTTTTCTTTTTTTTTTTTTTTTAATCTGCAAATTTTCCTAAACTGCACCCAAAGTGCTTGCTGTTTGCAGAGGCAAAATTGCTCTCATATGCACTTTTGCAGAAAATGGAGATATCATAAATTTTCTCACTAGAAGCCAGAGAGAAGTAGTAGTACTAATAATAATACTAATAGCAAAATAAAAGTACCAACTGTAGCAGCAGCAGCAACAGCAGCAGCAGCAGCAATAATAATAATAATGCACTGTCTTGGTCTCATACCAAAGCCTTTCTCCAGGGAACTGATCCCAATTACAGGGGAAAGGGAGTGAGAATTCTTAAAGTTGGGTTTTGTTACTGATCAAATTCACTGCAGCTGTGTGAATGTTTTATCTGGACACAAAAGAGGGGCCAGAGGCTCCCTGGGAGCCATCTGGGAAGTGGGTGGGAGGTGTCTCCTTCAGCAGCAGTGTGTTATAGGCTGAATTGTAACCAATTACCACTGCTTAGTTTAATGAAGATATGTAAGACAAATAAAATAAGAAAATACGGACAATAAGGAAATACCAAAAAGCTTCTCCCCAGAAAAGGCCAGAACTAGACAAGTGGTTCATGAATCAGAAACTCTATTTTGAGAAACTTTATATTTTTGATTTTGTGATTCTGTTGTAAGTTTCACATGCAGTTAAGGTGGGTGCAGGTTTCCCTTTGCCAGCATCTGCCGAGAGCTTCCAGCTCTGTAGAGAGCGATAAATGTGCAGGGAAAGAGAGTCAAAATATTATTGCCTGAAGGTTTTGGAGGCAGGGTGGTATCATCACCTTACTTCTCCCTCTGCTCCTTCCCACACCTCCAAATCCACAACTGGCACTGTGTTTCCAGGTGTGCGTGCTGATATCAGACCACAGAGATGATTTCTAAATAAAACCAGGACATGGGACTGGTGGCAGCGATGCAAGATGCTCAGAACACCGAAGCTGGGGAGAAACCCTTGGACATGAGACCTCTCTTGACTTCTCCTGGGTACTGAGGGGTTCTGCTTTGCTGCAGCAAATGGAACAGGGTAAAACTCAAGCATCTGGAGCAGACATTGTGCAAAAATACCAGAGTTATTGATACTGCAAGACGGAGCAATAAATCACAGTGTGCTACGGCAATGAAATGGTTATCTTTGTGATGTAACACCCCTTCTGCCATCCACTGCATTTTTGCAAATGAAAACATCAAGGACAGCAGCAATTCAGACCTCAAAGACGGAAGGGACAATTGAGCCTCTACAGCATGGGGGTATACCCCATGCTGTTTTTTGCAGCCAGGCGGTATTTCAATGTGCCCTTTCCTCTCTGTTCTGGCACTCAGCTGATGAAAAACAAACAAACAAAAAATGGAGGGACTCTTTTACTGAGCCCTTTTCCCGACCAAGAGCTTTCCCTCTCTGGGAGGTGAGGATGTGAGCAATGCTTGCAAGAGCTAGGCTCTACCTAGAGTGCTTTGGAGTCAGTACTTTCTCCAGAGTCTGCTAAGATCCATGGAAATCTTCACAGAATTCCAGACTGGTTTGGGATGGAAGGGATCTGAAAGCCCATCTAATTACAGCCCCTGACATGGCAGAGACACCTCCCAGCAGCCCAGGCTGCCCCCAGCCCCATCCAGCCCGGCCTTGGGCAAGGGCAAGTTACCTTGGCAGGTGTTTTGGCAGAGTAGCTGCTATAGAAGGGTGAATTGGTGAAGGAAGAAGTGAACATGGGAGTTGCAGTTACTAGAGCTAAATGAAATTTGAACATTAGAACTCTAGAAGCATTTTTCCCATGGAAAAGATGCTTTTGTTTTGTTTTGTTTTGTTTTTTCCATGCTCCATGGTGAAACTGCTTTATGTTTGCAAATATACTTCAGAGGAAAGAGGTCATTTTCAATAAGGTAGGAAGACTTCAGCAGCAAAATAACAAAATTTGATGGGAGTAAAGGCAAGAACAGGACCACTAGTGGACTCCTTCTTCCTTATATAATCACAGCAGGAACAAGAATATATGAATACATTTCCCTAGGCAAAACCACTCCTTTCCACAAAATTTCATTATTGCATCACAAACTGATAGTTTTCCAAAACTGAACTGATGAAACTTCCATATAATCAGAAGTTATCATAAATGCATCCATTAACCCATAAAAAATAGGGTCAGATGCCTAGACAGAGTCCCCCTTCTTTGCTCCCTCCACAGAGAACAAGAGCAGAGCTGGCTTCTGGTGACAGCTAGAGTCAACATAATTTAAACATTTCAGTATTGCATTTCCATTTTCACTTTTTCATCACCTTTTGGCTGAAACTCTCCAGACCTGGCCAGCTCAAAGTAAATAGTCTGAGGAAATGAGAACCAAAAAAATCCCAACCTACTCATTTTTTAGGATGATATGATTATAAAATTAAATAAAAGCCTACATTTCCTCTTCCAAATAAATGATTATGATTTAAACAAACAGACTGGGAGGGGGAGAGCTGCAGTTTTGAAAAGAGCTTATATGCAGGATTTTATTTTTCCAAGTAAAATTGGATTGACCTGGCCAATCTTCTGCAAAGGTCATCCCACAAGGACACAAGAGTTGCACCCATTTCCAAAAGGTTATGAGAGGTAATAGTAAAGGTATAGTAAAGAATAATAAAGGTATAACATTTGTCCTAGTGAAACATAGCCAAATAATCGTTTAGGAATGAAAAAGTGAAAGAGGTCTCTCACATTGCTTTTTCTCTGCTTTTTATGGGAATCTAGCCCATACTGGAGTAATATTCATACTGCAGACCTCAGGCATGGCCACAGCTTGTAGAAACTGTTACTGGGTCATGTTATGAATGCAGTGAGAAAGATATCAGTAAAACCTACTCATGTTTTTATGAGTATCTAGGATGCTTATCTACACTCTAATATTATTTACCTGCTGGTGCTCATGGCTATTGAGGTCAACCCTGGTAGTTCAAGCACCTGCCTCCAGCCCAACCTATTCCCAGTCACGTTCTGCTATTGGCCTTCTACATCCTCTTGAGCACACTGTTAAGGAACTACAGCCTATGAAAAAGGGATAGCGTCTTTGAAGGAGCAAAATGTGCTTTGCAAATTGCTCAAAATGGCACTAAAAATCAGTAGAGATATTCAGCCTGTGTAAACACACCACTAAATGAGCTCAGCAATTACTCAGCTCTTCCTCTGCCTGAAGCACCCATATTTCTTAGCAATCACCCTCTCCCAATTCATTAGTATGATAGATGGTCATGGAGGGAAATGTTGAATAAAAATTGTCTCTGCTGGAAGAGTCAGGGCAAAGGATGCCAGGACAAAGACTGCTTGGACAGGGAGGAAAACCAGAACATAATGATGTGCCACCAGAAGAGCAGGTTCCCCAACAAGCAGCATCCTCCCAAGAGCATAGTTCGAGGAACCACTAGGGAAAATAATAATAATAATAATAATTAAAAAAAATAAAAAATAAAAATAAAAAATGTGTCCTGTTTCGTTATGAGGCTTGTGACATTTACAGCAGCAGTCAACCCAGAGGGCCAAGAGTGACCCTCCTTCGATAGAAATCCCAGAGAACAACAGAAGATACACTTCTCTCTGTGGCTATAATTGCCAGAGATTAGGAAAAACAACCCTTTTTTAGTCCTGGGATGAACATGCCAGGTTGTCTGCTTACATTGGACACAACAGATTCAGTCTATGGTTGCTTTACTGAGGTCAAGACCCCGAGCACACAGCAAAGATTGCTCAGGGCTTCCTCAAGCCCCTGTCCAGACCTCAACAACATCTAAAGCCCCATTTATGTCCACTTACCTGTGTCTTGCCACCAGCCCATAACAAAGTAAATGATGTTTCCCACCTTTCTATCTCCCCTGCATCTCTGTGGTTGTCCTCTTTGCTCATTTTCCACCCCAGAACCCTGCTCATAAATGGCCACAGCCGCAGGGAACACTGCTGCAGTGGTCTCGTGAAGCACTTTTTGTTGACAGTTGTGGGCACCAGTCTCCAAGGGTGGGAGCTGAAGATGCTATAAGGAGAAGTGGCTTTGCCAGAGAAGCCTGGCTGTTGCAGCTCTAGAAATTATTATTATTATTATTATTATTATTATTATTATTATTATTATGATCAAATATCCCCTTGAAAACACAGCATACTCTACTTTCACCAGCAGATTTGCCTTCCAGATTAGAGGCATGACATTTAGAACTTCACATGCAACCCCCTTAGCTTAAAAAGTCAATGATTTAGCTCTCAGCTGAAACAGAGGCTTGCAGAAACTGAAACAACAGGAGAGCAAAAAAGCCCAGATATTGCAACCTTCATTTTTTTGGGGAGGAATATATTTATGTAGTGTATGCACCAAGAAGAAGGTTTAGGGCAGGGATGGGGTTGTCAGAAAGAAGCCATTTCTTTATGAGAATCCCAAGCAAAGGCTTCAAGCATCCTTCAGAGCAAAGGCTCTGATGAAATGGACTTTTCAAAAACAAAGCATTTTTTTCTGTGCCCTTAATTTAATTCCCAAATTTATTTATTTATTTATTTATTTATTTATTTATTTATTAAAGTGAGGTTGCTCTGGGGGATGAGGGGTTGTGCTTTGTGTTTCTGTTTAATATTGGGCCTGATAGACCTCAAAAAGTCTGGATAACCTTGGAGAGGTTTTGAGAGACCGAATCCATCAGCTGCACATTTTGCACTTTTACCCTGCTGCGCATGTGCGTGCACACACACAAACATTACTTGATGGATGAGATGATTTGAAGCTTTTGACAACAGCATTTTGTTGTGGGGAAAAATGTTTTTTTAGCAAGTTGCAGATAAATGAGCAGAGTTTACTGGAGTGCAGGGAATGCAGAAGGCAGTGGAAAGTCAGTGATTTGTGAGGTGAATGGCAAATGAAAGGAGATATTTTCAAAATTAAGCCACAGTGCAAATCCGGTCTCCACCTCCTTCACCAGTACTCAGAAGGGATGAGCTGGGCTGGGATGAGTTGGGGAAGGGAAGGAAATTTGGAAACAACATCACTCCTCTGGTTTCTTTCTGTGTTGTTAATTAACTGTGTCCATCAATCCAACCTGAAGAGGCAACAAAATGCTTGCAAAAGTTATATGAATAACGTGAATGGCCTGGAGAAAGAAAAGACCTTCTAGCTGTCCCAAGGTACTTTGGTTTTCATTCACAAGTAGTAATGCTTATTTTACAACAAGAAAACCAACAGGAACTAAGCAAAATTAAGTAGTATTGAGGAACTACTCTCATTAACCCCTGTAAAACAGTCCTGAGCAGGAATCCTCTGCTCCCATTGCCACCAGTCCTATGCAATTCTGTGTATGGGTGCTGAAGGTGGCATCATGCCATACACTCCAGCAGCGCTGGAACATGAAATAGTCCTACCAGCCCAAAATCCCTGTCAAGTGAAGCTTCACCTACTTACTCATTCAGTTGAACTGTAGCCAGCTGCAGCAGTAAAATAAAGATGTTTGTAAGTGAAATGTGAAGAACTGCAGAGATCTGTGTGGGTCCTGACCAGTGAATGGTCAGTATCACTGCCAGGGTAGGAAAATTAGCAAGAGAAAATAGCATCTTTACACGCAAAGTGGACACAAGAGTTTCTCTTGGAGACAGTGGGGTTTGCCTCCTAGAGGTCTGACCTCCAGGCTATGTCCAAGAGTTTTAGTTCTGGTAGAATTCCATCCTTGCAGCTTCTAGTGCAAGAACTGGTATGCATAAAAGAAGGAAGATGGAAAAAGGACACAAAGGACAACTGAAAAAGCAACGAAAAGAACAACAGAGAAGCCTCAGATAAGTATTCCAGGGGTGATACAAGGAAGGAATCAATGTCATTGTAACATTGACACTGGGTTGGAAATCTAAAAAACAACATAAGACATTTTATGGTCTGTTAAATCATATGATGAAAAGCATTTTGCGCAGAAATGATTCTATATGAATGATCATTGTTCTTCAAGAAAACAGACCAATACCAAATGGAACTAATACAACAGAATGGAAAATTGCTAATAATAATAATAAATCCTGCAGTTAGATTTTCAGAGCTTAATTATTCAGAGTGTTAGTCACTAATGGCCTGAGACATCCCCATCACAGATAATGCAAATAGTCAGTACAAGTGTGATTGGAGATAAGTGGCCTGAATTACTCGAAAGTGGGAATAATGATAAATAAGAAATATATTTTACAGTTCTTTTGTACCCCAAACATGTAAATCTCAAAGTCCTTAAAGAATCCATATAACCCTTTGGTGGTAGAAGATTTTGGTAACCTGAAAACACTGCAATTGTGAATGAATTAGATTGGATGTCCAGTGGTCCTGCAGCTTCTGTCTGTTAAGCACCCTGCCCTCCATGATCTCCGGAAGAATACGCCACTAATCTCTGACCTTGGACTTGACCCCCTTTGAAGGATACAACAAATCTTCGCATTCTAACAGGTTTTCAGGGGAATGAAACAAACAGTTTTATAATGTTGACCACAATTCAATAAATTGACCCACTGTTTCCATCCTTCTTACTCCAACACACACAAGGACATCCCCTGGTCTGTCTGTGAACATTTCTTTACCAGTTCTCATCAAAGAGGCCATCTCCCCCCAATTTCAATTTCTTTCCTCTTGCCCTCTCCATTCTGGTTATGCAGTGCCTTTCAGATTGTTGTGTAGTTCCTATAAAGGAGTTTATTTATTCTAGCCTGCAACAGACATATAAGTTTAATGAGTTTAAAATCTCCAAAAGTTAGCCCAAGTTCTTATGAGCATCATCTGTGAGAGGCAAACTTATCCAGAGAGAATTTGAGGCATTTCAGAGTGTGGACACCCCCTTTACTATCACCAACACAATTTTTAGCTTTTTTTTATTGCTATCAAGCAATGGGGAGAAAGAAGAGGACCCTTCTCCATGAAGTCAGCCATTTCTCTGGAAGTGCTGATGACGCTGCTGCTCAAGCTATAGCTTGAGGCCACTTCGTTGTATTTTTGAATGTGGATTCCCTGCATATGGATGGACTGATAATGCAAAGCACAGCAGTAAAGTCCAGTATTGGACCTTTAACGCTCTAAGGAACTCTGCTCAGACACAAACACAACTCCAGTCTCTCTGTCTTTTTTTTCTTCCATCAGTAACCTCTTCAGAGTATTGGTGTAGAAACCCTGCTAGTAGACACAAGGAAAGCATGGAAAGCTTTGGGGTTTTGCTCTATGATTGCTAATTATTTGTTGGTACTAAATCACACGTCAGATTATGACAAAGTGGTTATCACTTGTCCTTGTGCAAAGGGACACTGACATCCCAGTGGAGCACAACCTCCGTGCTGTGTATCCCCATGTGAATTGCACCCTAAAGATACCTTAAACTTACGTGAGTCTGTGAAGTCTTTAATAGATGAGTACTCAGATTGGCAGGGTGTCTTTGAGGTATGGTTGGCTCACAGAAGTGAATGAGAAGATTGTAACCATCCCAGAGTATCCAGGTTGAAATCCCTAGGTATCTCAAACCCAGACGCTTCCCTTATACTTTGTTTTGTGGAAGCTGGAGGACTATTGTCCTTACTATTTCACATTTTTCTATATATATTCTTCTCCCGTTGCAGAGAGTCTCAGACCCAGCTGAAACTAGACATCAAAATGTTGATTGATCTGAGTTATTAATTTAGTTGATAGCCCAGGTATTGGCTATGGGAAGGTAAAAAATGATCCCTGACCTACTCTAATAAGCTAAAACAGTTTGTGATCCAACCATAAAGAAGGGTGGCTGGGCAGGTGGGGGGTGGGGGAAGCCAAGAAATTCATAAATATATTCATGCCTTCAATCCACTCCAAATGATTAAACACCCCCAGGTTTGTAAAAGAGAGTGCAAAGAAATTCTTGGAGATCCTGGTAAGCAAATCATTCATTAATAAAGAACACTTCATTGTGGATAGAAACACCTTCTGTTTGATTCTTTACAATATAGAAGCATCATCAACTGCCTAGCATGGAACTTTTGAAAGGTCAGGATTAGCATTAATCATATTTTGGAGTGCTGATAAAGGGTATTTTTGCTGCTAGCCAAAAATAAATAAATAAATAAATATCTTCATTTTATGTATCCCCAGCACATTATTCAAAGCAAGAGAAAAACAATTTCCAACTGATTTAGAGACAGAAAAGTTGATTCTCTGCTGATTGGCAACCAGTTATTACTGCTCTTTATTATTTGTATTCTGGTAGCCTGAGGATGCACCAATGTGATGAACACTGTATGCGCATACCGGAATGGTAAGCTTCTTGCCTAAATAATCAGAGCAAATGCTGAGAGGAGAGAGAAGGAACAGAGGGGGGAGTGATTTGCTGAAGGTTACTGCACAAGTCAGCAGTAGATCTGATAACACAGTTCCAATCTGTACAACACATATCCGATGGTCTTTTTCTTGGATTGTAGGTGAAGGTGTTGATCTCTACCTCTGCAGCACATCCTTTTATTTAAAACTATACTACATTATTTCTATATAAATTTCTTTATTGTATCTTCCTGCTTTCTCCCCCGCCCCCAAGAAAAAGACACTATACAGGACCAGCAGAAGGATCAGATAGAGCTTTGTCGAATCCACGTGCGAGATAGATATTAACAAAGACAGCAATTATTTGAGACCTAAACACTTAACCTTCAACAGAATTTGAGTTCCAGCTTTTTCTGCATCATTTACCAGAGATTTTTTCTTGCCCAGGGCAGTTTTCTGGCCCAGACTAAGTCAAAGGGGCTCTACAATACACTGTGATATTGAAGTTTGAACTTAGAACTTCACTCACAGGCTGAAGACAAGATTTGTTGTCAACTGAATGCTTACGTGAGATGTTAGAAAAAGTGTGAGAGCTCTCGAGGGAGAAGAAAAAAGCAGAGAAAGAACAGAGTATCAAGAAAGACAAATGTAGCAGAGGAAAATCATAGGAAATGGCTGGTGGTGGTCCCACTACCTAAATGGCCATTCAAAGCACAACTGTCAAATCCATGGCTACTTCAGAGTTCAGTAGCAAATGTACAGCCATGAGGGTAGGAAAGCTCTGCAGGTGGATCTGGATAGGCTGGACCAGTGGGCTGAAGCCAACTCTATGAGGTTCAACAAGGCCAAGTGCCAGGTCCTGCACCTGGGGCACAACAACCCCAAGCAATGCTACAGGCTGGGGGAAGAGTGGCTGGAAAGCAATAGTGATAGTACAAAAGGTCTGTAGCAAGGCTTCCAGCTTCTGGCTCACTGATAAATTAGAGCACAGAAAAGCCGTTACTTGGCAAGAGATCTTATTGAGAGGTGACTACGAACAAGCTGTCTAGACTGTACTTCAGTGACTAATGGAAGGTCATACATTCACCAGAGCTCTTTTTATTCTTCTGTCCAACCTCCCCGTCTTCCACTACATCCTCCAGAAGAGGCCATTGTGCGATGGTGACAACAACAGTGGAAAGGCACAAAGGCTCTCAGTTGTTCACTGCCTGTAAAGGAAGATTGGTCTTCCTGCTGTCACTGGGAAGTGGTGCTCTGTTCTCTCCTGTCTGAATGAAGCTGGAATACTTCAGGAGGTGACAATGAGGCCATACAGGACTGTACTGCGTCTGGATTTCTAACAAGATATGAGAAACAAGGTCTGGGGAGATATGGAAAACGGGACTTAGTTGTAACTACTTGTCAGCATCTTAGCATGATGCAAGGACTTTCTTCAGATATGCATCTGAATTACAGAAATAAAACCAGGGGGTGCACAGAGAGATAGGCTGGTGGATTCAGAATACAGACACTGTTTTTGTTGTGCACTAGGACCCTGGAGCAGAGGAGACCTTTGTAAACCCCCATGTCATCACCATATAATGTTGAGCTAAAAAGTAGCAAGGTGCAAGAAAAAAATAGCACTTTCCCCTTGTACACTTTGCCCCAGCAAGCTGTGTGTGTCTCCAGCCTCCACTCCAGAAACCTGCATGGCCCATGCAGTCATGTGCTGGGGACAGCTTTCACCTCGTGCCTGGGTGGAGTTCCCCCTCCTCACATGATGGAGACAGTCAGAGCATATGTTTTCCTCTTATTTTAATGCTAACTTACCCAGGGAGCATGATAACCAGATGTTTTAATTCTGGATAAATTACTTCTTACTGAAAAAAAAAAAAAAAAGCCTGGAGGGGAAAAAACATAGTGCAGCTTGTTCAGTGTTACTTCAAGGAGGGCTGGCATCCTGGGTAATGACTTTCAGAGGAGGAGTGCAGACATGAGGGGGCAGGGGGGGACCCTAAGCAACCTATCTGCTCTGATGAGCAGAAGGAGACTTGGAGGAAGCAGCAACCGAGATGCCAAAGAGATGATAATATATACAACTGCTCTGTGAGAGGCGAGGGCTGTGGCTCATGTAGTGTCAAGGTAAATACAGAAGATGCTCTGTGTGTGTGTGAGAGAGCTGCCTGTGAGGCTCTTTTGCAAAAGAAATTAGACAGCTTTGTGGCTGAAATCACAGTGGGAGAGTGTCCAGACCTGATATATTGACAGATCATGTGGGAGGATGTAGAGGATGCTCAGTTTAGTTCCCCATTTCCATTTTTCAGCAAGGAGAGCTGCTACCTGGATTATCACAGTCAGCTCTGGCCAGGCAGTGAGACAGCCCCTGCTCCTAAAACAGACGATTTATGTGAAAACAATGAAGTGGCTCTTCTTAACGCTCCATAGTTATGCTAATTAACACCCTGCTGTGTCTGACCTACACAGAATGAGGGTTTGCTGCTGCTCTCAAGGAGAGTACTGAGCCATTCATTTGGGACTGCAGGAGCTCTTGCTCCTGAAAATTTGGGGGTCACTTCCCAGCAAATGGAAGGACGATAATGCTTGCAAAATGAAAAATATCTCTCAAATTTCACTCCATCCACAGGAGGTATCAGCCCTTGGGAAAAGCCCTAACTTTGGCACGTGACTGAAGTAACAAAAATTAGGAGCACTGATGTCTTGTTTCCCCAAATATTTGATGAAGGAAGTGGGGAGACCTTTGGAGATGGGTTGAAATATCTTCTCGTAGCACTTTGCCCTCTCCAATGACACCAGAGGCAACCCAGAGAAGGATTTCTGTTAATTTCGGTCTGAGAAACTGGGCCTTGGAGCTGCTCAGAATATGTTTCATGACCTCCATCCCAGATCCCAGGGAAATAAAGCTGTTAGGCTATCCACATCGGCATTGCTCTTTGGAAAGAATGCAATTTGCTGCAGAGTGGTAATGGGAAACAGATGAGCTATATAACCAATAGGCCATTCATGCTTCTGCAAATGCAGGCTTGAACATAAGGTGGTATTTATGTTTTGGGTGTGCAGAAGGGAAAAAAAAAATACCTAAAACCCTGTTCTTTATCATTTGATTGGCCTGGACACTTGGGGTATAAGCATTACACTGCGGAGACGAGGGGGAAATTTCATAATGCCCTTTGGTGTCTAGACCAAAAGCAATAAACGATCATGCTGTCCTATGCACCTCATCGTAATGGCATTATTCAGGGGAGAACCTGTCAAACAGGTTGAAAAATGGAACTTTCACATTTTTAAAACTAATTTGATAACTTTATTATCCCGTGAGACAGGGAGGTGATTGGAGCCAAGGCGTACACTAATGTCTTGTTGAATGCTCTTTGATTTTTTTTTACAGCCACTGGAATCAGTCAGGAGTTCTGTATTATCTCATTATAATTGTCCCAGGAGAGGTACTTTGATAATTTTTATTACTTTGGGGGATGAGAATGTATGTTTTATTTGGTAATTTCATAGTAATGGTTCCAACTATGTAACAAACTTGCAATGAGCTGAATGGTGGCCCATCATTATGCACTCCCTTTGAAAGCACAAGATACACAGAGCACAGGAATCAGTCAGCAAATGCACTCACTCACACTGGGGACAGGAGCTGGCAAGTCCCTTGCCATGCATATTAAACACCAGCAAGAGCAAAGAGGTTGTAAGGATCAACCACAGCAGTGGCAGTAATCTATTAATCAGTAGTAAATCAGGTCTGGCTTCCAAGACCTCTTCCACATTGGTGTTCCCTAATTTCTTCTCCATGGGGCATGGTATCTTAGCCACAGAAAGGCTTATCTTAACCCAGATTTTAACATCTCTTGACAGTTCACTTTCTGTTCTTCATTGGGTAATTTGCAGTTTGTATCAGCTCCCAGGCTCTACCACGGCTAGAAACGGTGTTGTAAAGTCCTCCTAGCCTCCTGTCTCTGCTAACAAGCAAATCTCAGATGGACCTTTGCAAACCTTTATTCTCTTGCTGTTCCTGCATTTTCCATAGCTCCTCACAGCACCACATAGTTCCTTATCTTCTGATCAGCCCAACAGCCAAATGCAATCACTTCTCAGTATCTTTGACGTAATACCAGCACTCGGTTGATATCAACTCTGGAGAGCACACACAGCAGAGATAACAGAAAGACTGAAAATAAAGTGTTGCTATTTGTTAGTGAGGAAATAATCACTTAAAATCGTAATCACTTCAAATCAAGCACTGGAGCAATGCCAGTGTGGTTAGTGCCACAATGGATAAGCTGAGGGAGAAATGATGGAAAGCTCTGGGATATCTGTAAGAGCCACCAAAGCAAGGGACTGGAGGGTTGTAGATAGAGCAGAAGAATAAACACAGGAAAATGAGCATCAGAGGAACAGGAGCCTGGAACAGCCATTTTGAGAGTGGTAGCATGAAGTGACTTGACAATCAGCTAATATGGGGCTTAACTGTCAGCTTAGACCAAAGTCAATAACTTCTGTCCCACATTTATCTATTGGTTCTAAAATATTTTGGTGATTTATTGGCCTTCAGCTATATCTCCAGTTTAGTACTGGTGCT
>CM021765.1:3017039-3121130 GCA_011076525.1 Nettapus auritus
AAAAAAAAAAAAAAAAAAAAAAAAAAAAAAAAGAAAAAAAAAAAGATAAACTCACAGAGGAAAAGACTATCAAGGGCTTCTAAACACAGAGATAGCAGCAATTGCTTATCTCCCTTATTGTCCCACTGGAAGCTTGGAGACCATATTGGAAAAGTATCACTGTATGCTGCCACATGATTACTCTATGCCCCAGGCATCTGGTGTTAGGCAATCTGGGGTGCAGAAAGCTTTGACTGACCCTCTACAGCCCATCTTATGTTTATATCATTTATGGAGCAACATAGTTTTAAGTACAATAGCTAAGTGTCTGTTTTTTTCTGCAATGGCAGGCTGCTGCAAGCCTTGAGACTTTGCTTAATGCCTGGGCTGTGTACTCAAAATCTGCCTGCTTTCAGTCACTGTCTTTATTACCATTCTGTGTGTTTTGTATGGCAGAGATTATATGGAATGCTTGCCCCCAAAGCAATTTGTATGCTATGACTCAAAAAGAGCCCCAGGCAATAGCTGGCCTGATTTAGGAGAGTGAGAAAAAAATTAAATATTGAAGTCTGTTGAGAACCATCAACTTCTAGATCCAGAGATCATTTCCCCCAGATTTTCTTTACTCACACTTTGCTGGAGGTTATCATCTCTCCAGAAATAATCCATCTTCTCATCTTCCGAATTATTGCAATCACAATTTATTGTATTAGTAAAAATGTACTAGTTAGACCATATAAACTAAGCCCATTCAATGTCAGTGAAACGGGTTAGGGTAACCTCACCAAAGAGCTCTACTAGCTGATAAAAGGAACAGATCATTGCTTTATTATGAGAAGATAGTCTGATTTATAGAATAATAGCATATAAGTTGGAAAAGACCTCTGGAGAGTTCTTGTCCAACTCCATGCTCAAGCAAGGCCAAAAAGGGTTTTTATGAGCTTGTCTAGCCAAGTTTTGAATATATCCAATGATGGAAATTCCATAGCCTCTCAAAGAAACCCTTTCCACTATTTGAGCAGTCATGTGGTGATTCTTTTTTTTTTTTTTTTTTTTTTCTTTTTCTCTTTCTTCTTTTTTCTTTTTTTTTTTTTTTTTTTTCTTATTCCTAACAAGGATTTGCCATGTTCCATATTGTGTGCACTGCCTCTCATCCTTCCACTGTACCTCTGAGAGGCTCCACCTTCTCTACAGACTCCCATTATGAATTTGCAAATGGCAATAAGGTCTCACCTCTACCTTCCCTTCTGCAGGCTGAGCAGAAACAACTCTTGGCCTCTCCTTCTATAACATGTGCTCCAGGATCCTGAACATCTTGGTGGCCCTTCACTGGACTCACTCCAGTACCTTCATGTCTTTCTCATCCTGAGAAAACCAGAACTGGGCACAGTACTCCAGAAGCACTCACAAATGCTTGTCAGAGAAGAATTACTTCCCCAAACCAACTGGCTAATACTACCCTGCTCGCAGCTTGCCACAAGAATGCACTGCTGACTCATGTGTGACCTGTTCGTCTGCCAAACCTCCCAGATTCTCTTCTGTACAGATGCTTCCCAGCCAGCTGGCACCAGCCCACATTGTTGCGTGGGGTTATTCAGTCCCAGATGCAGGGTTTTAATCATGGCTTGAGTGGCGAGAGCAGTTGAGAGCCCTTACATTTCTTTAAGTCCTCTTAATTAAGATCCAATTCAATGTTCAAAGCTTGGCATCCTCTCGTGAGGTTACCTAGCGAGTAGTGTGTGTTGGAGCACAGTGGTACCACCAAACCCTATTTCAGCCCCACAGTGCTCACATTAAGTGCTGAAGAAACTGTTAATGCACTTCACTGGGGAGCTTCTCAGCAGAACCACAAGAGGGATCATGAGGGTATATGTTTGGGTAATAAGGGCCCTGAGACAAAGCACAATTTTTCCTTCAACAGTAAACTCTGTTCCAATTCATTAAAAGGTGCAGACATTTTCCTGTATTATCTTTCAACAAGTGGCAATTTTTCACACAGATCCTATCAAGCAGCCTGGTTTCTAGCACACAGATGTATTGCTTACTCAAACAGCCATAAGTGTCAGGCCTGGAGTTAATTGCAAATTGATTGAATGGAGGTTACATTTAAAAAGATGCCAGAAGTTACAAATTCATTAGCGGGGTTGAGAAAATACTTTGTGCTAATTCAGGCCCTCCCATCCAAGCTCTCTGCAAATATTTGCAGACAAACAACCCATGCTGTCTGTGTCAGCCATAGTACATACTTCCTATTTACCTAAGCCACAGGAAATCCACCATGTCTCCCACCCAAATGTTAAGATATAATACCTTGTTCCAACTTGAGCACCAAGACGAGACACAACAGACTGAAGTATGAGTAGAAAACTTCTCTCCAGTCCTCACTGACCAGCAGAAAGATGTCCTCTAACATAACTCACAGATCTTCCTTTTTTTCCACATATATTCATGCAACTATGTGAAGCATGATGATTGGTGCTTGTTCATTTGGCTGAATAACAAACAAACTAGAAAATCAAGAGGATGGTTTTCATTAGTATGTACAAGATTTTGAGTTGCCTAGTAACTCATTTCTTGAATCTTATTCCTTTTGCCCGATGTGGCACATCACCCAGATAATCTAATTTTTAAATTATATCCTGAGTTTTTATAACCATGGCATCAGAGCAAAAACTATCCACTATCATCCATTTCCTTCCTAAGGGCTGAAGAATTCTGCCAAGTCACCTCAAACTCTCTTCTATTAAGAATAAATTCAACTCCATTAACTCTACTCCATTAACCTTTCCTCCTGGTTAAAGGTTTCTAAACCACTCCAGGGGCTGCCATTTCCTCTTTTTCCATCCTGCATTTATTGTGGAGTGTGAAGCTGAAATAAGAGCACAGGGCTGGGATTTTGAGGTTTTTCAAAGTTTATTAGGAAATACAAAATTTTTATGACTTCTGATGTGAGTTCTTAGAGACAGACCATGAGTTTTTCCTTCTTTTGAGTAGGAACTGGACCTGTGCTAGAAGAATACAATAAATGGAAATAGAAGCAGATAGGCAGCCATCAGGTATACTATCAGAGCACCGCAGATCAACAAGGATCAACCGTGGAAGCCCATTGTGGGTTGAAGTTCAGCTCCATTAGGTGGAGCTCATGCCAATCTCATATACCTCTCACAACTCTTTTCCAGCATGGGCCATTTGTCAACTGAAGGGCAAAAGTTGACCATTGTTCCTTGTAGGCAATGGAGCTTTAACGCCATGTCTGTTTTTAGGGTTAGGTTTAATGCATGCTATAGAAAGAGCAGTGGTTGCCCAGGTGGATTCAATGTCTTACCAAGCCCTTAATTACAGAATATGCCAGTTCTAGCCTAGATCTGGCCTAACCTGTATACCTGGAAAGTGATGAGATGCTAAAAGAGTCTCGCAATGTGGAGTTTTGCAATAGGCTGATAGATTTAATAACATTAAATTAGCAGACCAGATCCCTGTGTGAAGTTTTGACAGTACTCATTGACAACAGTGCTATAGAATGGGGGATTCTCCTTTGGTTTGTGGACAGAGCTACAGCACACACAAATACTTAGCATTGGTTTACTATATTACAGAAGAGGCTCAAAGTAATTTTCATGCAACGTCTTGCTCCATCATTAATAGTTGCTCACTGAGAGAACACCAGTACCAACCCAGGAGATAAATATCCCCACGCTTCCCTGCCTCTGGTGGCTCTTTGAAGCTCTTCTTGATGATTAAGTCATTCTCCAGATCTCTGTGGCTGCAGACCTGCTGACAGACCTCCACGCTGAACACTCATTTTGGAAACATTACTGAGGTTTAAGATCAAGACCCAGCAGTTTGCTGCCCAAAGCCATTGAGAGGCTTCATTTGATTTAATGGTAATTTGTTATATTCATTTCAACAGCGCAGGCTCCCTAAAGTGATGACCTCTGTTTTGCCAACAAAAAAAGGAAGACGTCAATAGACATTTGGGTCAAAAGCTATCTTTTGACTCAGAGAAAGTTCTGCCAGAAGGTTAATCTTATTTTCAGTTCTTCGGAAAATGAAAGTAACATGTTTTGACTTGCAGTGTGATTGATTTTTTTTTTCATTTCTCATTACTTCCTGATCTGTTTGTTAAGTTGTAGCATTCCTCTGTGATAAATCTTGCAGAAATTGATGGCTTGTGGATTTGTTTTATGGGAATCTCTCTCTCTTGACTTTAAGCTTTTTGCTTGAGAACATTTCACCCTGGTAATGGCTAGAAGATATCTTTAGTTTTAGTGGCCCTCTAGAAAATGAATAAAAATATATTAGTGGAGGCAGTTCCCTACATGGGTCAGCAGAAAGTCTCACAGCCACAGTCCACAATGATTAAAATTTCTTCTCTCTGTTCAGATTCAGGAGTCACATCAGGATAACAAGTACAGTGTTTGTGAAACTTGTTCTATTCCTTTAATTTCTTGAGTGAAATATTTTGGCTCCATCAAATCCAGTGACCAACCTCCTGTCAGCTTGCCTGAAGGAAGATATTTCACCTCTTCTTTCACTGCTGCTGGCTGGTGTTTCATTTTCCATTCAGAAAATTAACAACTGGCAAACCGTGTATCTGCAGTTTATTAGCAGAAGACTGTCCTATACATGTATTTGAGCACAGAGCAATAAATCGTTATGCAGGAGCCCTTCAGAAACTAGACCCTGTGATAAGCAGCTGGGATGTAGGCGACCAGACAGAACATGCAGCATCCTCATTTCCCAGGGAAAAGTGTCACTCACAGACACTTCCTATCATCACCATTGAAAACCATCAGTCCATGCCATGACATTTATGTTATTGCCTCTGATTAGCTAAAGTTGCATGTTCCTCAGCAAGGCATCCTCTTTTCAGGTCAGCGACTGTGAAGATGACTTGTACCTCCAGTAGAAGCATTAAGGATAGTGCTCTCCGAGAAGACCTGTAAAGCTCATTTGCCCGTGTTTGGTTTCCAGTCCATCACTTGCCAAAATGGAATCTCTTAGCTCAGTGTGAGAAACTCAATGATCCTATAAATGTAGATGACCAATTTCTATGCAATTCGTCAGGTAGCGTTAAAGCAGCTCAATTACCTGAAAATGTGACTGATAGTACATGGGTGGTAATGGGCAAGTGTGGTGACAAATCTGTGCCTGCTTCCCACACTGACTGAGGAGTAGAGATCTAAAGGTAGGGTTACCAAGACAGCTGCTCCTCTGTCTGGCAAACAGGAGAATCAAAGGTTGAACACTAAGTCCTGGGCTTTCCATACACACCTGCACTTCAAGCTGTCTGCACACTCTCCTGTGTAGTTAGCTGCTGTTGAAGATGCAAGCCTCTGGTAGCCTATCCCTTATCTGGCTTGCTCCTTGACACAAGCAGCAGCATCACTGAAGGAGGTAAGGGTTTTGCATTTCAAGAGTACACATACAAGATGTGAAACTCTTGTGGCATTTTGGAAAGAAAAGATTGCAAGTAGCGTATATTCTCAGACACAGTCTGACATATACTGAAAGCACAACTTGCTCACAGCTACAGAGCACTGTAGGTCTGTATTTCATGCCTCTGATACCCTCCTGAAACAACTCACTCATTTTCTTTCTCCTGTCAATAATGTATTTCATGTCAGATTTGGACATTTTCTTTCTTCCAGCATACAACAAATTTTAAAAATCATATCAAATTCACAAAATTGTGTGAATTAGGCATTCTAGTTTGTTCACAGTACACAAGACCATTGATGCCAGTAGTCTCCTGAGCTTTCTTAGAGGTTACATATCAGCTTTGCAGACACATCCATAGGAAGATTGGGAAATATAAGATGAAGGCCTTATCCAGGTGAAAGCAAGCTGCCTGCACACTCTCAGTCAGCCTCTAGAGTATCTGGATTACAAACTTTCCCTTCTCCATTTAAATACTGAGAAAGAATAAGTCCTGTATGACTACCACAGTCCCTCCAGCTGTATATCCAGAATATTTCAGTGAATTTTGTCCACAGGCTTGAATGTCACATTTCCCATTATAGATCAGATACTGGTAAGGGGTGCTAGAACATTTATCCATCACCAGTGATGAAGATAGGATTGTAATTTCCACAAGAAAACGTCAGATGTTTCAGTTGTTTTCAGAGTGTGAAATACTTCATTTTAAAAAATGCTTTAAGTATTTTAAGCATCTTGTGTTGGTTTTGTTTTGTTTTGTTTTGTTTTGTTTGTTTGTTTGTTTGTTTTTCTTATGTTCCATCTTTCATTTTACCTTTTGTAATATGTTCCTGACATTTTGAAATACCATCTTTGGAAAAGTTCTAGATTAGAAGACTTGCAATTTCACTCACTTGTTTATTAGTTTGCTTAACCATTTCCAACACGGAAATCAGTTTGGGAAAAAATACAGAAAGTAAAAAGCTAACATAATAAAAATAACTAAAACAAAGGATGTAGAAAGTAAAGAGCAGGAAACAAGATCAAGGAAGGAAATTAGTCTTTATTATGAAGCTGAAATACTTTTGAAATATGAAGTCTTTCTGTAATAGACTTCAGAGGTGTTTGATTTGAAAGGTCATTTTTTGTTTTACCCAAAACAGCGGAAAGGAAAGGTGTTAATGAGATAGATAGGCACACACATACTCATACAGAGTTGATTTGGGCTTTATATACACTATCATCCTAATTTTGCTGAGGCGAGGCATTCTCCACCCCTGGGAGAAACAGGCTTCACATTGTAAAACAGGGAACAAAACAAACAAACATACAAAAACAACAGAGAATCAAAATTAACCACATTCTCCTGTTGAGTTTCCTTACTGATTTGTTTTGCAATTAGCTGCCTTTCGATTCTAGTATTTTATTAAACAAAACAATAGATCAGCACCAAGTTTCTTGAGCCTGAAATCCTAGATTATATCAGACAAATATGCTGACATCTCATGCCCTGGGGTCTCACCCTCTCTTCCTAACACCCAGCCTCACAAAACCAATCAAGACATACTTGAGAGACCCACCTAGTACTGCAGACACACTTTTTTTTTTCTGGGTTTAAGAGCTCCAGGATGCTGAATAAAGAAGCTATTCATGTTCTGTATTCTGCAACATTTCTGAAATTCAGACCACATAGATAAAACACCGTCCGTCCGACCTGGTCCTCGTCTCCCACAAAGCAGGATGCTAGAGCTCTAGAGGGAACAGAAAAGTCCCTAATGCCTTGCTGTGAGATGGCTGGGTTTTAGGGTATTGTCTGCTTTCCTTCATCCTAGGAGATGCCTACCTCTCCTCCCATCCCACTTTTGTTTCACAATCTCTCCTCTTCAGTAAAAGAACCATGGCAGATTTTTGGATAAGTATTATTGCAGCATTCTGCTGCTGCTTCTCATCTATTCATCATCCCCTTGCCGAGACTTATCCGGGGATTTAAAGTCTCCTTGATTGTGATGATCTTCAGGAATTAAGGGTATAAGGGAGATCTTAGAGTACCCTCTGCCTTCTAGACATTCCTGTATCTCGAACAGAAAAAAAAAAAAAAAAAAAAAAAAAAAAAGAGTAAACATAATTATGCCAAAGCAAAATACACCATTAATGCTTCAGATGTCTACCCAGACTTTGTCAATGCGAAGTAGAAATAATTTTTACTACTGGGACCGCAGAGGAAATTTTGGTTGCATGACATTCAAATAATCAAGGATAAAAAGGGGGCAGTCTGAACCTTTGCCTAAGGCCTCACTTTGAAATAAACCCTCACCAAAATCATAAAGCGACTTGAAAAGGCTTGGCCACATGTCTGCATGAGGTGTCTTCTAGAGGCAAGTACACAGACGTGAATTCTGGCTGACCCTTATAAGGGTTGCAGCTCTGCACACCCCACTAATAGCTGCGATATGCTCTGCTGCCGCTTGTGCTGTCAAAATCAAAGTGGTGGGAGGGGAGAGGAAAATGCCCTATGCTCACTTTCCTGACAAAAGGGAAAATGATCTGCTTGATCAGGTTTGACCTACTGGGTTGCAATGAATCCTGCAGGAATCCCAGACAAGGAGCAAGGATTTGTGATCACACACTCCTCCCCTATTTCTCACCGGTCCCAAATGGGGTTTCAACCACTATTTTAGATCTCACTGCTCCATCTCTGGGTGGGATTTGGTAAAACAGAAACTGTGACCCTGCTCCGCTGGGTCTTTCAACCCTCACTGAAACCCCCTAAGGTGCCCCTTGCTCCTTGCATACGAAAAGATCTCAGCATCTGTGCCAAACAAGTCACATATGAATTTTTCTTCCCTTGCTCCAGAACAGGTTTTCTGTCCCTGCACTGCAGAGAAAGGGCACATCTGGGATGCACCTGCAAAAAAAGCAAACAAGCAGACCCACAGCTACATGGAGCTGGATTTAGAGGTGGGGGAAGGGGGCTATTTCACTGATTGAATCAGTGGGGAAGAAAAACCTGAGCTGGAATGGAAATGCCAAACATCTGGTTATCGCTTCTTTAGATATATCCCCGCTTCCTTCTTCTCCCTGGGGAAAAACAAATAATAACAAAACTGAAACGACCAATAAGCTCAGATTTAACACAGGAAAATCGAGAGTTCATAATTCCTGCCAGATGCTTCGGTGACAGGGTCGGAGATGAGCAGATTCACTCTCAGACCAGACAGAAAGGACAGATTTGCTTTCTGAGTTGGTGGGGCCTGAAGTCCCACCAAAAAAAAAAAAAAGAAAAAAAAAAAAAAAAAAAAAATTCTCTAACAGGCACAATGCTCAAGGGTGTCTCTAATGCCCCTCTCTCACTTTTTTTCTTATTGTTCAATCTGGTAAATAGCATCACCAAAGACTGTTTCCCTGTTAGCAGACTGAGCCATGGCATGGTGAGTCAGCCTGTTTGCATGAGGGTAATAATTAGTGTTCACTGTGCATTAGTAATACGTTTCCACGTGTGCTAGGAGGGTTTTCACTTGAAGCCTTCTCAAAAATTAGTGGGGAGACAAACACTTCAACACAAAGAAGAGGTCTCCTGAGACCCCCAGCAAAAGGAAGGGTTTATGAAAGTGTTCTGGTCAGTGGCTGTCCAAAGAGGAGGGATGTTTGCAGGTGGTGACTCACAGGAATGTTAATTATTGTGTGTGTGTGAGAGCAAAGGGCAGGTTTGACACATCCTGAGGTGCCATGGAGGAGTTCAGCTGTAATTCAAAGAGAGGTGTGGGTCGGGGAACTTGACATCATGAGGGTGTAGGTAGGTTTTCTCATGCAGCCCAGCCTTTACAAGATCACATGTGGGAGGACACACACCACAGTGCGACTTTCTCAGAAATAAACCATTACAAAATAAAAGAGAATTCATGTCCTTTTCCTTCCTGTTCCTCAGAACTGTGAAGAAGCCCACAATTTCCTCAAAAGCCTGAAGAAAGAGTCCATTAGTTTGAGCTTCAGAACATGAAGGGCCAGCCCCTTGCCAGGAAAGCATCTCCATCTCCAAGACCTGTGGTGCAATGACCAGGAATAGGATTGCAAAGATGCAGGAGATCTGTGCTCACTTCCCCTGCATGGCCCCAGTTTCTCAGTGTACCTTTGATTGGGCTGGGAAAAAGGGTCTGGAAGTCTCCCTGTGCCTGCCTTATTTATACAGACCTCTGGCTATTTCTTCCTGCAGGGACAAGCCACAGTTATTGCATCAGACACCCAGCTTCAGACAAGGTCTCTATCCACCACCGTAATGTAAATTAAACAGAAGTGAATGATGAGGCAAGAGCCAGACTGGACAGTGATATTCCAGCTCATCATACCTGATCATTAACACTCAAAAAAGGCTTCCAGGTTTCCCGTTGGAGGAGATTTCTCTTCCTCCCCAGGGGCAAACTCCTTGCACTTTTTTTGTTTTTCTTCCCAAACTGCCAGGGTTTCTTTACAATAAGGTCAGGAGAGAAGGGTTTTTTTAGCTATTGCTTACTTTACAACCCATTTCTCATTCTTCCTAGTGCTCCTGGTAATACTTATTGAAAGACAAAGCTATTCATCTTAGTGCATTCCCAGCCAACTGTGGTTTGAAGCAGTTCACTAGCGCTGTCAGAAGAGATATTGCTCGCTATAAAAAGCTGCCTTATTCCCTCAAGTCGCCGTGCTCAGCGCGTGACCCTTTTTTGCTGAAAGACTGGCACAATGATTGCTTACTTCTAGTCACCTGGAACTTTTCCGTCTTGAAGACATTTTATTGAAAATCGCATTGTACCAGTCAATCACCTCCCACCACCATATGTTGTTGTAGCAGGAGGAAGCCCAGAGAGTCTCCTAGTTGTGCTTGTTAAACTGCAGGCTGGGTGACCTTAGAGAAAACATCACCACCACACTCTGCAACGCGAAACGTCACCACCACGCTCTGCAGAATGGCTGTGGGGGCAGCCGGGACAACTTGTGCTTGTCTCGAATGTTTTTGGTTGCAAACTTCAGGCTTGCTCCTCTTTGTGCTGTCCCCAGGCAGATCCTTTCTGACTCACTCTTGTTATCCAGCAGCAGCAAAAGCTTTTGTGGTCATTTCGTATGGGCTCTGTGCTTGGGAGACAAGGGGAGAGCAAAGAAAGCAGCCTAGAGGCATCAGTCCCAAAGCCAGGTGAGCACTCACTTTGGAGCCAGCAAACAGAAATAATGGGGGATCTCACAAGCTGCCAGCTGAACATCTTCAGCCTGGCCAGGATAAAGCCTTTGCTGGAGTACCACGAAGCCGTGCGGCAGCCTCGATCTCCTGGGACAGACATGGTGTTCTGTTTTCTTTGGAGAGGACAGGCACTGCAATACTTTGCCTGTCACACAGCAGTTTGATAATAAACCCACTCGGTTTGTTTCCCAGACAGCTTGATCATGACAGTGATTTTCCTTGTCTTGATGCAGACTGCACAAACATTGGCGGAGATTTCTTTTCATAAAAGTGGTCTCCAGTCTAGAGACCAGGACAGCTTCTCCATGCACACCTTGCAGGGATGGGGGTCCTGTGGGGCTGCCTCTAGAGAAGGATCTCAGTTTGCAGTAGTCACTATAAAAGTGAATTGTAAGATCTATCATGATCATTAAAGGGGAAACAGTAGGGAGTCACAATTTATTTATTTATTTGGTTGGTTGGTCTTGTTTTTGTTTTGTATAAGGCAAGATCTTTGCACGCAGTATGGGTAAATGCATACATCCTTGTTATTTCCATTTAAACTACCCGAGGTCTAAGGAATATTCAAGGAAGAAGCAGCAAACCAGGATCCTAGATGTGCCTATTTGTGGGAATACTGTCCGAGCACAGCCACAGCCTCTGCTAAACGAGACATGTCATTCCCTGTCTTTCTCTGCCCTGTTTCTCTTCCCTCCTCTGTCCTTTTCTGCAATCTCCCCTACCATTTAAGTTCTTTTAGGAGTTTTTACCTGTTGGCTGGGGATCACCAGCTCGGCCCTACTCTTGTATTCTTCACCTCTTGCCCAGAGGCTGTTCTTGAGCCTTCAGAGAGCTGCTGCGCCTGGAGAAGTTGGAAGCCAGCCTGAGCACAGCCACAGTCAGTGATTCCTTGCTCGTTTTACACACATAGTCACTGGGAAATCTGTCAGCCTTTGCTACATGCAAATGACATGTACATGCATGTACAAGGAGCATAGGCAGGCAAGTAATTACCTGCAAAGAGGAATGGGGATTTATTTCTGTGCCTGTGGAGGGAGACGGACCTGAGCACCCACTGGCTTTGGAAGGATTTACTAACTCCTCCTAGGTATAGGAACAGAGTCCCCACAATGCCAGCAGCCATCTGAGCTGAGCAGTCATGCAGGCAGTGTGACATGATTACTGTATGCCCTAACTTCCCAGGGCTTCTGTGCATTATCAGTGCTACTAAATAAAGCAGGTGAGGATCACCTCCTGGCCCAGGGAGCACAGCTCTCTTCCATACAGCTAAACTTGCTTCCCCGCACCAGAATCAGGCAGTCTTGCTCATCCTGACAGCTGGGAACAATCTCTGACCTCTGTTACCCCTTAAACAATGCTTGGATATTCACTGTGACGGCGCTTAATTTACCTAAGTCCAAAAAAAAGTGCTAATGAGCACACTAGCAAGCAAACACTATGGATAATCATGAACAGCACTAAGGCCAGTGCTCTGGCTCTGTTCAGTTGGTTGGTGGAGCAATAGCTTTAGGTATTCTTATATTTTTCCTATAGGTATAGGAATAGATGTACACAAGCTCTGCACTGCTCTCCTGCCCATCCCCATACTTGTGGCTCAGCCTTGGGCTTTTGTCAGCTGCAGAGCTCCAGTTGTGCCCCCAAGTGGGCTTGGACACCCAACCATCTTTTTTTTTTCTGACCTTCAGGCTCAGGTCATATTTCTAAAATGTCTTTGGACAGCAGGGAGCTACCAGGTCCTATTACAGTGCAGTTAAAAAATGTGAGCCTTTCCTTGTAAGAGGAATGGCTCCCCCAAAACCTTTCCACAGATCAATACGGGATGAACTAATGCAGCATCTTTACCAGAGGAAAGGAACAGTGTCCTTCCCCTTGAATTCCACTGAATGTGATAATTGGAAGATCCAAAAAGATCTTCCAATCTTGCTATCATTTCACCTGCTCCTCCTGACACTGGTGGGTCATTTTTTTCAGGTAACATACCAAGGATGGTGTTTCTGAAAATGCAGAAAGCACTGTTCACGTCTCAGTTCTGCTATCACCTTGGGAAATAAATTCCAAGCTTTTCATAGTTAAATTGTTCAGATAACCTTCTCTGTGATGTACTTACATTCTTTGGTTACTCCATATGTATATATATATAACTCCTTATATATACTCTATGATACCCAATTCTTATAAAGTACCCAGCACCCAGCCTAGAGACTCCCCCACTGTGTTTTATATCTATAGGTCCTCTACCCTTCTGGTATCAGAACATAACAGCTTTTCCTGACTGATGTTGTCTGGGAGTTGATTTTCTATTTGTAGTCATCTTTTTCATGTCTTTTCAGTCTTTTTTTATTTCCAGGTTCAAAAACCCACAAGAGTACTTCCAATTCTTATTCTCTGGCACTCTGAACCCATTTACCAGTTATTCCAGATTGGTTCATTTTTCTAGACCTAGGACTGAAAGAAATGAAGAATTTGCATAGTATGAACAGCAACTGCATCACCCTCACATTTGTCGACAGGAAAGCACAAACAGACCTGAGCAGCAATACTCAAAAACAGGGCTGGGTCTGGAGTCCCTGTATCCAGGTGACCCTGTCTCCCTGTCTCAAGTGTCTCCACTCACATCTGCTACATGGAAATTGAGCCAAAAAATGAGCCTGGCCATCAGCGTCATTAATTGCTCAAGTGCTGGATGATGTAAATGCACAAATAGCTTCCTGATGTGGCTTTTGCTTGGAGTCTGTCTGTGTTATTTAAGAGATTGCCTTTAATTGATTATGGATCGGCTTTGAGGCTGGACCAAGGGAAGTTAATGAAGGGGGAGAGTGACATTATCCGAACCTGACAGCTTAAAGAGCCTCTGAACAATGGGCATGAATCCAGCCCACTGCACTGACCTCCCTGCTCAAGAGAGTCCAGGAGCTCGGCCCCAAGCAAAGCAGGAACTGCGCAGGCACATTTATGATTTTATTGCTTTCATAAGAAATGAAAATATTATTAATGAGTGTGATTTATAAGCAGGGGAGCAGACAAAAACACGCTTTTCACGAGCTGCTGCGCGGTGCCTCAGGAGGGCAAGGCAGGAAGTGATGGGCAGATACCAGCTATTGTGTCTGGTTTGCAAGGTTACTTGTTCTGATAGAGCTTCATTTCACATCTATCTCAGAAAACAAATTCCCTTTCAGGTCTTTTCATAATGAAGAATAAAGAGGCTATTGTTACAGAAAGCTAATTGTGCTTTTAGGCCATTTTCTGCAGCCAAGCTCTGTGTCGCTTTGGAGCGGCCAGCTCGGGCTGCTGCAGAAGAGGTGATGCAAGCCTCCGGCATGCACCCACAGCTACCAAAGGAGAGCTCAACTTGCCCAGGACCACGAAATCACTGCCTGCAACAGCTCTTAATTTTTGTTTCACAGAGCTTTTCCCGTGGGAGTGTATGTGGGGTTTCTATTATTGTCACGGCGCAGAGGTTCACAGTAGCTGTGGAGGAGAGACGGTCTGCAGAGAAACAACACACTGCTGCAGACAGGAGAAATTCCACTCCAGCTAACATGTCAGTTTTGTCTCCACTGTTTACCCAAATTCATGCACCATTTGGCCTGCTGTACAGCTCAGAATGACATCTAATGGTTAAAAAAAAAAAAAAAAAAAAAACTTATTTTGCTTGATTTTCTTCCCTGAAATTCCATCATAGTCTTTAACGTTAGTTGAGCTGAATTATATTTAGAAATGTTTCAGCTGTGTTAGAGTGGTTTTAAGACAATTTAGAATCAGGAAATGGTACCCAGAGGGAATACAGGAAGAGCAATCATTAAGGATGCTTGTCATTAGACTTTTAACCTTCATGCTTTCCCTGTCTCTCCCCACTAAGGAGCTTCAGCAAGGATCATTCTTTCTAGAGCTTGTTCATTTATCTCTATCTTTCTCATCTGACTAAAGTCAAACACCAATTAGTGCTATTAAAGCAGAGTTGTTATATGGGTGTCTTTCACAGAATCACAGTGGTTTAGGTTGGAAGGGACCTCAGGAGATCATCTAGTCCAACATCCTTGCTCAGGCAGAGTCCTGTAGAGCTCATTACCAGGGACTGTGTCCAGACGATTTTTGAATATCTCCAGAGAAAGAGACTCCACAGCCTCTAGGTGAGGCCTTACCTAAGGCAAAATGAAGATAAATACTTTCTGGCTCTTCTAGAGACTTGGTAGGACATAGCCTGAGGCCTGGATCATGGAAATCTCTTAAAAATCTCGTGGATTTTAATCTGGTTTTGTTGGTTTTCTTCCTTCTTATGCAAGATTATCCCTGAACCACAAGGAACTTCAGGATAAAAGAGGTGGTACTTGCATTGAAGGTGCTACTTGCTCAGGAGTGGATCCAGTCTGGACTCAGATTTGGTTTTGTTCATTCTGCTGCAATTGCAGTGCAGCCAGGGGCAGCTCCTGATTTCCCCAGCCTGACTAAGGCACAATGCTTTTTTCACTACAACATAAGCACTCCATAAAAGCACTGTTATTAATCATGTTATCTTCCCTGCTAAGGGTCTGTATGGCTGACTGACAGTCAAAGGGCTTTAACCAGAATGTCTCAGCAACACGTGTGTCCTAAGTGTTACTTTCGCAATAATCACTTTAAGGAGAAATCCAATTGCTCTCACATCACAATCTGCCTTCATAATCCCTTTAATGCTCAAAGGTTTGGGTTTTTTCTAGTGGTTTTTTCTCTGGTTCCTCCCTCACCCAGACATTAAGTCTCCAGGCTATGCTGACCTCTCCTCAGCATGGTGCTATCCCATGTCTACTCCAACCTGCAGCCAGCCATATTTCCCAGCTGGGTACACGTCCCAGAGGAGCTGCAAAATGTAGCAGTAGAGAAAATCATGAGCTAGGAAGGTTTCTAAGAGAAAGATTTTATTCCTCTGTCCATCCGTTGAAGAGTCTCCATGGATTTTCTCCATGGGATCATAACCCCACTCCAAACCTCCAGGCTGAAAGAAGACTTTACGTCAGTTGCAGCAGGGTAAATTATGTC
Organism: Nettapus auritus; assembly: GCA_011076525.1. Classification (NCBI taxonomy): domain Eukaryota; kingdom Metazoa; phylum Chordata; class Aves; order Anseriformes; family Anatidae; genus Nettapus; species Nettapus auritus. Next base: position 3,032,662 of record CM021765.1, read on the forward strand.
TCACAACTTAACACAGCTGTGTTGGCTTTCAGCTCAGTTTGTTTCATTGCAGTGAGGAACCTTCATAAACCACTAACCTGGGTTCACTGAAGAGGTGAATGTGGCTCCTCCATGACATCACTTTAACCATTATTAGGAGTGGACCAAAGACCTCCTGAGGCTGCAGGGGCCCTGTTTCACTTCTTACTGCCACAGACTGATGCCAAATTCACAGCTTCACCTTGTTCAAGAGGCAGCTGCTTCCGACTACAGTTTTGACTGGGATAGAGTTCTTTTTCTTCATAGAGGCTATGGTTCATCAAAGTCAGGAGGACTGCTGACGATGAGCCATTCTTCATGAACCACCAAAAAGGCACAAGGGACAGCGACATGGGAATTAAGGTGAGCTGGAACCTTCCCTGCTCCAGGGAATACAGCCACCAAGCACCAACCTCAGGCCATAAATCCCAGGATCCCATCTTTGCTCTAGACTGTTCACCCCAACAGACATTTACCCCTACCAAGCCATTGCTTCAACAGTTCTCCATTCCTCATTCAATGCTCTAAAAACTCTCCATTCCTCATCCCCAGTCACGTTTGTGGAGAGGTGAATCGCCAGGGCCCACGTGTCCTAAAGAAGGCCCAAGATTTTTATTTAATTTTCGATTTGCAAGAACAACCACAGGAAGTGAAACAGGAACCAGCAAACTTTTCCCAGCTGAGGTTTGGTTTGAGATTTAAACAGCTGTGCTAGAGGAAGGACTCCACTATATGGGGGGATGGATCTGTCTCCAGATGAGAGAAAAACTCATGCTACAATTTATATTTATCCCCAGCCATCCTGCAGATGGATGATTTGGGTGCTAAGGCATGGGCCTCGTGCTGTTCCCATCTCTGCTATCAATACAGACTAATCCTTTGTGGTTTTCCCCAGCTCCCACCAACATAAACACGGGGATTTTCAGGGGGATAACAAGGGGTGTCAGAAACACCGCTGAGCCTCTTTGGGACTTCACTTCCTCAGCAGTACAGCCTGCTGTACTCACAGGAGAGCTTCGTTTGTTATTCCAGGCAAGAAACATTATCTCATCAGAGGGACGGCATGAGCAAAGGCCAAAGTCCTCGTGTTCATACAGGTGCCATTAACAAGCACAGACACAAAAATCAGTGCAGAACACTTCATTCCTTTAAGTGTCAGGACATGCTGACCCTTGATATCTGACTCACCTTTTAAGACTTTCTTTGCTCCCTACAAATAGAGAGAAAAAACTCCCAGCAAACTGGACACCCCTTCACACAGCCCTACTCCTGTGAAACAGCCAGCTCTAGAAGAAAGCAGGCATGCAGTCACCAGTGTCTGTAAGATGAGAAAGAAAGAGACAGAGGCTTACTTGAAATTAATGTCAGCCCTAAGGGATGGTTCTCCTGTCTCTGTAGTTCAGATTTACTGTAGTGATGCCATGGTTCCCACAGACTCTTGGAGTCAAAGGGGACACAACTACGAGGAGGGCTTTATTGTCTTAGGTGCTGTAATTAGAGCAGCTACTGATGCTAATCTGACTGCAAAGGACATCGAAACTGCCAGCTGATCACCCCAAGTGCTGCCACAGCACGATACATGAGATTTGCAGCCAAATATGGATGATGGAGAATATGCAAGACACAGCTGACAATGTGATTTCAGTATTTTCTTTACCTTCTCTGTGGATGGACAGTTTTTTTCTTTTCTGTGATAATCTAGTACTTGAGTAATGCAAGTCCTCTGTGGGCTGCATGACCTCTGGGGTATGATAGCTTGCAGGGACTGATTGAATTCCTGGATAAATATGTTTCTGATGTCGATGGCAAGTATGGAAACCATCAGGTGTAAAAAGAAATAAACCCCACTGGCACTAGCAGCTGAAGCAACCCATTGCCCCTAAGAAAGTGATGAGTTCTGGGCTCGCCAAACCTTGCAAGCAAAGGTGGGCTGGGGGTGGTTACCAATCATCCTTCCATACATGCATGCATCTTTCAACACTGTCTGTTTTCACACTACTGCTTGTGCAAAAGTGGAGTTTTATTGGCAATAGAACCCTTTGGGTGTGAGTCTGATCATCAGCTTCATTCAGCTTAAATCAATTTATGTCTCCATTTTGGAGCATGAAAACCCCTTTTGTGCAGTGAATTCTGGCTGTTTTGTCAAGGGCTTGTTCTGGATCCTTCAGAAGGCTTTTCCTACAGAGTATTTCAGTCCCAAACACTTTTGCAGTATGATCTTTCCATTATTTAATTGATATCCTCTCAAAATCAGCTCTTAAACTTGAGAGCAAATCCCTGACTTTTCCCCATTTTCCTTTTCTTCTTCATCATTTCTCATGGCAGGAAAAAGAGGCAATCCCTCGTGTTTCACTCCAAGTGCTCATGTTTGCACAGAGTTAAGTGCTCTTTGGATTTCTGTCTCAATGTTTCGTAGTTAACCTTTTCTGATATAACTGAAAACCTTGAAAAGTATCGAGAACTTCACAACAACCAACTGAAAGAACTAAAGCCACCTCCTGACTGCCTTCCATTTTCTGCTGGCGTCCCTGAGATGCAGGTGCAGGCAAAGTGCTGCTTAAACTCTCTCTCTCTCTCTCCCTCTCTCCCCTACATTTTTCCAAGGTTTTAATTCTGGTGGTTGTCTCCAATGTCCCACTCTTCATCTACAGAGTGTTTATTTCTTTTGCTTTGCTCCAAGTATCACAGACTGCTCAGAAATCTCTCAGAGGTGAATAGTTTAACAGGGCTTTGACTTCTCCCTCAGTGTTGAAACTCTCAGTGCTGAAAAGCAGAGGGGACAACGTGATTTATCAAATCCATCCCAGACCTGTATGAAAGCAAAACTTCCCTGATGGGGAGACACAGAGAAAGAGAAGTCTGCCTGGCTAAGGAGATGCAAGTGTCTGTGTTGGGAAGCTGGGTTGTGTTTCAGCAGGAACAGGAAAGCAGATAGCCCTGCCCACTTTGCTTAAAGGGAGATACTGATCTGAAGGGTCACAGCTTCTTTTCTGCTCCAGCATCTCATACGCCAGGTCTGGCTGGCCTGCAGGCCCCTCAGATATGCTGGCTTGAAGGTCCTAGAGCAAGTAAGCTGCAAAGCACTATCTGTTATCATCAGGTCACAGGTCTGGAAAGGAGATGGACAGTCTTGGGGTGAACTGGTGAACCTTTTATCTAAATCACTTCATAGAGAGCTTGGACATTGTAAGAACCATGTGATTTTCTGGGGGACTTCAATTCAGACACTTTTTCTGGCTCTCTGCTCCTCCCTGCTGGGACCCAGTTGAACTCCACCAGAGGTCCGTGGTTCATGTGGGAACATCATCAGCTCAAAGTACTAATTTAGGGCCTTCCCAGCTTCCAGTGATCCTCTCTGTTACTCAATGATTGTGTCACAGGGATGACACTTCCCCCCACCTCCCCCCCACCCCCCCAGCCCCGTTCATCCTCACCAAGTTCCTATAACTTTTTTAGCTTGTCCAGAAGCTCACAACACCCACACTTTGCTGAGGAAGAGCTGTGGGTTCTCCCTTGCTTAAACTGACTCAGGTTAAATCCTAACATGAGTGGTGCCTGCACTAAGACACCACGCGCATGGACCTATGTAACTCCCTTTAGGGTTCATGCTGGCACGTGGATGAAGCTATGATGTGGTTAATGCTTTCAGAACTGCCCCCAACCTTCCTAGAGCTGCTGTTCCAATAAACCTGCCATTCACCACCTTCATGCTGAATCTGAGCACTCAAAAAAAAGTGCCTGGTATTTTCCTCTGAAGACAAGAATGAACTAAAAACCCTCTGTCCCACCTGGAGAAGCAGAGTTGGTTTGTTTTCCTCCATAATATTTCATCAGGCCCATATCAATGCAGCCTACCCAAACTCAACCCAAAGGTATGACTAAGCATGTGATGATTAGCAAGTCCAGGGTAGAAGTACGGAATATCTGCTTGAGCAGGCATCTGCTGCAATTCCCTACAAAGGGTCCCCATCCCATCCCTCAGCCCTCTACCTCCACGCCTCTCTGATTCCTAAACCCATCTTTTGTAATGCTAAGTTATAGCAGGCCTTGTTCCCTGCCTTGCCTGCTTTTCATCTAAATTAAAACTAAACTAATCTCATTAAGGAACTCACCCGGGTGCCACCATGTTCTTCAGATGCCCCCTAACATCATTAGAAACTTATCCCATGGAAAAAAAATAGGGGGGTGGGAGGGGGAGGGGGGGGGGGGACGGGACATTATTCCATGCAGGGAATGATGAATTAGTGCAGGGGTAGGGTGTGCTTTGCAGTTGTCTCCATAATCACTCATTTGTGTGCAATTAGTGGCTTTAATCTCCAACTCATTGCCACTGTAGCAGTGTGCAAATCTGAGTGTGGGTGTCTGCAGAATACAACTCTTCAACAAAGGAGGTAAAGTGTGTTCAAATGGTGGGACAGTGGGGGCTCAGTATCAGTATAAAACAAGGAATTTAGGTGTTTCATCAGTTGGGATGCCCATCGGTGACACAGCATTGCTGGCAAGTACTTTGCTGGTGTAGAAAAAGGTCAAACATGCTACCTGGAAGGGCCAATAGAGTTTCCTACTGTCCTCCCAAGAGACAAGTCTGGGTAAAGGTGTGTAGGGCCATAAGGCATTGAAAGAAGGGAGAGGGGATTTCTTAATGCTCCTGACCTCCTAACACAAAGGCAAGGGGATGTTGAATACCAAAAAAAAGGGGGGGAAACAGATTCAACGAAATAAAAGACATTTTTATATCACCTCTGCAAATTTACCTGGGAAATTTGTTACCCTGATATCTCACTGATCTTCCACTCTTAATACAGTTTAACTTGTTAAACTTCTGTGAGCAGAAGTTATAAAGCTTCCTACAGAGCTCAGTCTCATGTCTGGATTATCTCAAATCTAATCAAGCCTCTGAATGATACTTTTCACCAATACCACTCTGTGCACCACTACCAGCTTTCATTTCTTTTCAGCTACCAATTTTACCAAAACTTAGGAACTTCCAATTTTGAGCATGTTCTCTGCTGTTCTGTGAGTACAATAGTTACTTCTAAGAGATTGAAATGACAAAGAGCACAAATGCATGTGAACATGTGTGCATGGCAGCAAAGGCAGAACTGCCTCCTGAAAACTGCTGAAATGGGATTAGATATGGATGCAAGATAAACTATTTGAAGTTTAAAAGTATTACAATAATAGGAATATAAGTCTGCAGACTTGTGGCTTGAAGAAACCTCTGAGTATGGGGAATCAGGAGAAAAATCCCTGGGTGACACTGTCCATCACCCATTGCAATGTCCAACACCTTCAGCAATGTCATTGAAGACATGATGGTGGATTGCTTATTGATTATTATCTCTTTCCTTACAAGACTGGGAAGGTGTTGGTACATAAGTGAGTGGATCAGAGGGCAACACCTCTGAATTTGGGAGTGGGATATTTGGGATTAAGGCCATTTGTGTGATGTCTATCAGGGCAACACAATCTGATCCATTTGATGGCCAAAATTTTCCCAAAGTCATATAATTAAACAGTGGTGTCCAGGTGCCCATCTGTTCCTATTACTCCCATCCAATTCATTCATGGAGCTTCCAGTCTTGAATTCAACAATTTCTACCACCAACTCCTCTGCAACATGTATTCTTTTCCTCCTTCTGTCTCTTATCTGGAGATTATTTTTTCCTTCCTATTCATTCAGATAATTTGAGAAAGGAGTTTCTTTCTTCTCATCTAACCAGAGTTGGAACAACGTAAAGGAAAATATTTTTCTCTTTCAGGCTCTCCTCCTGAGGGATGGGTCATTACAGTCATTTGTCTCCAAGTTTCTCATTTCAGTTCAGGCCTGTTTTCATGGTAGCTGTGTCTTTTGCGTCCTTGGGTGAAGAGGAAGGAATAGGTCATGTTTTTTTTTGGTTTGGTTTGGTTTGGTTTCTTTTTTTTTTTTTTTTTTTTTTTTTTGCTGCTGAGAAAAAGTCTGCTGAAGTGATGCATCTGAGCACTCATCCATTACAACCCAACTACTTGTTTCCTATCTGATCCTCCCAGCACCCCACATATTGGATTTTTATTATTATTATTTTTTTTTTAGGATCTGATCCCAGGATGTCAAGCGTATTTGTTGCTCAGTGGGACTGCCAGCATCAAGCACTTCAGTATCAATGTTGCTTTGTCTTGGAAGTGCAGCTACACAGGAGTGGAGTGTGTTTTTTATTGAATTTCTGGTTTTGATCTCACAGGCCTTTGTGATGAGGGGAGCGCATGTTGCTTTGACTGAGATCAGAACCACAGCAGCACTTTGTATATTGATTAGCTCAGGGAATTGCTCCAGCTTGGCTTTGTAGCCCATTGTGGAATAGTTTCTAGACAGAAACTGCATGCAGGTTTGCAGTTTGGGGGAAAAAGAGACAGAGGTAAGCTCAGTTTAGCCAGATTTTAAAATTGGCCACCCCCAAAAATTCCCTCCTTACAACAAAATTAATGCTTTTATAACGTAGAGATGTTTTACCCCCTGGACTGATTTCCTGGGGTTGTCCTCTTGATGACATAAGAAACCTTCAGGGGTTTTAAGTGCAGTCATTTGTGTATGTGCATCTTGCAATAGTTCATTAGTCAATATTCAACTCTTCCAGTGGCTTCATTTCTTTTCCTAATGCATTATGAAGACATGAACTTGTAAACTTGTTCAGTATCAGCCTCACTCCTGAAAAATCTAAGATTTTTTTTTTTTTTTTTTCCTGAGAGTTTGAGGTTTTGATATCTTCCAAACTGGGCAGTTGGGCTACTCTGGCATACTACAATATTTATTTGAAGACTCGTGTTCTGTGACTGTGGTATTTGAGGAAGGACAGGGTCTAGAAGTAACCAAATTGCATCACTGAACTGCCACCAACTTGCTAAAGTAAGTTGGGCAAGAACTGGGAGAAGCAAAATATATTTCTGCACTGCATAAGGGCCAATGGAAGAGAAGGTGGCTTCAAATGATCTAGCTCATCCCAGGGAGCAATCCCAGTCCCTGTTGTGTCTTTGCATTGCCCCAAATACATTGAAATTCTGCTCCCTGGATCTGCAATGGAAATAACATTTCCCTGTATCCCTGTTCCATAATGTTTCATGTCATCTTGCCCTTCTTTTGAAGTTGCAATCTTCTCTTTCACTCACTGAGGCACTAGGATTTTCCTGGACCCTGGATAAGAAGCAGAGCATCCCCAGGCAGGTCTCAGCTGCCCCAAGGGACACATCCAGACTTGGTGCCAGGCTCTGGGGAGCCACATGTGCAGCTGGAGCCGCTGGGTGTGCACACCAAGGTGTGGGGTAGCTGTGTTGCTCTGCGTGTATGTGCTCACAGCTGTGCTGCACATGTGCTCATGCACAGCTGCCACCAGGAATATTCGGATGGAGCAAAATAGGAACAAGAGCACATATAGAGACAGAAAATGTTGTGTTTGAAGACTTGGTGAGTGCATGCATTTTTACACATGCATGTATGGAGAGAGAAGAAACAAAAAATGACTGGGCATATGTGCATATATCAAGAGAGCTTTGGTAAGAGGAGTTAACATTGCCTTATGAAGCTCAACTCATAACAGATTTGAAAATCAAATAATGAAATCCCTGAAATCACCACCTTCTTTCTCTGGATTCCATTGATGCAGACAACTCACAAACAACGCAGAATTTGGTAGAGGTGGCAGAAAGTTTGGAAGGAAATAAGGCAGGAGACAAGAGAGGATGAACACAGAGAAGGACAGGTCTGTGTGTGATGGGTTTAAATAGGGTTTGAGCAAACAGTGACCAGGGAAACTGTTGAAACAGGGCTGTAAGTTGAAGGAAGGTCTATCAATATCAACCCTCTTCCATGCAGAGAGGTGTAATGTAGCCAGGAGTGTATGAACTGTGAGATACCATGGCGGGACGTGTTTTACAGGCTGGGGATCTGTAGGGTGTGTGAGTGGGGCTATATAAGGAGGAGGATGTTGAGATACTGTGTGTACATGGTCATATGGAAAAGTCAAAGAATATGCTTTAGTTTGCAAACTACGATTATGCTGCCCCTTTCCAGTTCCTCTCCAAGCACCCCTCCTTTCCAAGACAATGTATTAAAGCATGGGAAAAGTGATACTTAACATTGAAATTCATCATTAAATCTTCCCTTTTTTATTGTCTTAACATTAACCATAATGAACTCTTCTTGTATTGATGTCGATTTGGTGTGTCACTTTCTCTAGAAGTGCTTCATAACTTTGCATTAATTAATGATGACTTACTGCAAATTGTGTTACAGAGCTGATAGCATTTCTGGGTAACTAAGTGTCACCAACTGCAGCCATCAAACTGGCTGCAATAGCCAGGCATCGCACAGGATTAATTGCTGTATCACACAAAGACATCACCTTTGGATCCCCACAGGAGAATAAGGAAGGTCCATGGCTTGGGATTTAAACTTGGTTCAGTTCTCAGCTCTGCAGTCAACCTCCAGCATAGCTTTGGACAAATCATTTAAGACATTCAAACCTTTTGATACGGTGACAACCGCAGCTGCATGAGGACTGGGGCAGGCTGAAGCCCCAGGTGTTGATGTGATTTGGCCCCATTCAAGACCTACTCAGCTGGCTGCATTTCAGTGATGTCCACAAGGTTCTCCCAGGTTGAAAGGTGCTGTAGACATGAAGGTGTCTCCTCTTCATTGAGATTTGGCTTCAGAAGGACCTGCCTAGCTTTGCTCATCAATGTATCACTGCCTCTACCTAGATCCACCTGGGTGCAAACCCTCCACTAGTAACTTGGTCAAGGGGAGGTTTGACCTGAAGGTACAAACATACAGCTCTCAGGGACAGACTGCAGCCACATTGCCGCTGATCACCCTGCCAACAGCAGTGGAGTTAGCTCTGACCTATTCTCCCATGCCTCTTGCTACCGTGGTGACAAATCCATAGTGTATGGTTAAATGAACGCTTCTAGGCTATGTTCATACTGCAACTCTTCTAATCCAAAAAAGAAATGTGTCCATCTAAGCCAGCTACCACAAATGGTGTTTGGCTCATGCCAACGTTTTAAATTTCCTAGTATTGAGACACGCGGCTCAGAACTGTTCAATTTACTTAGAATAGAGGGACTGCGTCACAGCTGTCCATCTAGGATATACAGTCAGTAGCTTTTACCCATTTAAAAGACGAGCTAAGATGTTAAATACTCCGAGAGATGTTCAGATTCAGCAGAAACGGGAGCACTAAAACAGCTAGGAAAAGACAGGCAGATGAAAATACAGTGAGTTATCAAGTAAAGCAAAAGGAGACAGGACGAGACAGGGAGGGGACAGGCAAAGAAAGGCTGAAAGATGTTTGAATGGATGGATCTCCACCAAAGAGCTGCCAAGTATCCTCTGTCTTCACAGCCTGGGGATGGGGTGAATCATGGAGGAGGATTTAACGTGAATCAAGTCAAAGACAAAATGACCCTCAAGATAGACAGGACCAAACACTTGGCCTGGAGTGAAATACTGCAGTGGCTCATAGGCAATGCTTTGAGTGAACCGCAGGCTCTTCTTCAGGACCTAGAAGCATGCAGAAAAGCAGGTGGACTGGTGCAAGCAATCCAGCTGACTGGATACAGCATCAAAATTCTACCCACATCAGGTCTTGGTGGTTTTCTGAGCTGTCTGCACCACTGGAAAAGGAGCCATGGGAAACTAGGTTCACTGATCTGTTTCCTTCAGCTCCCTGTATCATCACCAGGATTCAAATCATGCTAACAAAATACAGATTTACTCCAGAGGGAAGAAAGTCACATCTGAACATGTTCTGGAGGGAGATAAGGAGGAAAGCTCAGATGTAGGCATTTGCAGTTTTCAATAACTGGGGTAAGACTTGACTCACAGGTGAAGACACACTCACCTTTGGCTGTTTCTCTGTAGGTATCTCCTTGTGAGCTGCCTGGTTGAGCTCTTGGTAGTCGCTGGAGATCTGGTTGATGCTGTCAGTGGGCTCTGACTGTGATGGCTTTAATTGTAGGAGGAGCACCAACACCAGAACTCAAGGAAAGACCCTTGCGTAGATATTTAGATGCCTTCATCTGAATGCTAGATCACAGGCCCGTGATTGTTCAGGTAACTTGTTTTCCACTGTGAATTCAGCAATTTTTAAAGTTAACCTGAGACTCAATAACTCCTCACATGCGATAACTTGCCTGAGGCTAAAGGATAAAATAAGAGATACCAACTTCCTTCAGCAATAGGAAAGACCCTAAAAGAAAAGAGTGTACTTGGTTATAAATGACAGCACAGTTTAGCAGACCAAACTGCGCCTTTTGGCTTAGCAAGACTGGGTTCCATTCCCAATTTTAGCATTGCTGTGTGCTTTAGATATAATATAATGCTAAGCAGATCAGCCTTCCTCGGAGAAAAGATTCAACCACCCTCTTTGCAAATATTAAAAAATGCAGGCAGAGGCCTGTGTTTAATGAGTTGACTTGCAAGGTACTAAAGCCAGCTACCACCTGTCAGTGTCTTCTGATGTGCTCATAGACCTTAATTAACAGCTGCCCTTTGTTTCCTTTCTTTCCTCCCCCCCCCCAGGCCCACCCACCTCCTTCCTCCCCTTACAGTTTGGGCTCTTTCAGAAGACAGAAAACGGCCCCAGGGAGATGCCTTCTGAAGTCAATCAGAAATTCATTTCAGGACAGAGCCCAGTCAGAACTTCTCATTTATTCGTCACCAGCTAGTGACTTCTAAACTAATCGGCGGGACAAAAGCAGCCAGCCAAGCATGCAAATCAGATTAACAATTTGCACCTTTGTGAAAGGGATTAGCTGCTCTGCCTGGTGTGGATGCTCTAAGAAATCAATCTGCATCTGTCAAAAACTGTAACCTTACTTGTGTCCCTGACTCCATACTTGGGTTGGTTAAGATAATAATAATTAATTAACAGCCTGCTTTAGATTGCATCTTCTCCCGTATGGGATTAATCTTGTATTTCCTTAGGGAGCTGATTTTCCGGGCTGGCTGCGAATTTATTCTTCGCTGCTGTAATACATGATGGTGTTTGCATGCTTTCAGGGTCACAGCTACAGCAGGGAAAGCATAGTGGTTAAGGCAGTGGAGCAGGTTTAGGATTGTGTCCAAATCCCATAAATGCCACATGTGACTTCAGATAAGTCACTTAATCACCCTTTCTCACACCCTATATTTACCAGATCAGTCAAGGCAAGCGGATTTACAAGGATGATTCATCCCCAAAAGGGCCAAGGGACACCACTTCTATTCCTGACTCCACTCTGAAACTTGGGTAAAGTCATTTAACTTGCACGCCTTCGGCTTCCCAGCTGCAGAGGAAGGGCGGCATCCTCTCACTGCTGAAAAGCAGTCTTAAACCAAGGTACTCACTCACAGGCATCCCCAGCCTTCAGCAGCCTTTGGAAAGGAGGTGAACTTGGTGGTCAGTGGCTTTTCAGTGTGGTGTCATGATTCTACATTCAAACAGGGAGGTGTCACCTGCAGGTGACAGCTTTACGTTGAATTTCCCCAAAGCGTTGTTTAGGCAGTGACCAGATACTAGGTAAACCCTAAGCAGTAAAAGTAGAGACAAACCTAAACTCCTTTAAAGTGTAAAAACAAGCCCTTTTCTTAGAAATTGCCCCACATACACATGAGGAAGGAAGGGGTGAATGAAGCTCACACTAACACATTGCACTGTCTGGTGCTTCTGCAGAAAACAGCTTCTCCAGGGCCAATTTCCAAATAAAACAACAACCTCTGAGCTCATTAACTGAAGTATTTGGGCAAAGCAACCAACCAAGGTCTCGCAGAACCAATAAACCCTCTCCTTTTCTGTTTCCCTGTTGACCTTCGCGGACCAATTCCCCAAAAGGAGGGGAGCTGCTGAAGACAGCAGCCCTGCTTTGAAGCTTCAGGCTCCTTTCTTCTATGCCCTGCTGACATGATAACCTGTCTGAGGCCAGTAAAAGTCATTTTCCACAACACAGCTTCTCATACCTTGGAAAACTTTTCCCTGTGAAGAGCAGGGGAAAGAGGAGAGGCTGGCAGGGGCAGCATGCGGTGCCCAGCATCTCCCTTCGGGTGTTTCAGGAGATGTCTCAGCTCTCCTCCTCCTCCTGCCTCTGGTGTGCAGCCAGGCAGAACCGGGCAGCTGCTGGGAGTTACCGGTGTGAAGACCTGTCAGAAACACTCTAGCCCTAGGACCACATCTTAATAAAGCAGTTGCTGAAGGGATTTGCATCTCCTGCCTGAATAGGTCATTGGATGCAGTAGCTAGGGGTGAGGTGGGATGGCAGCATTCAGATGGCTCACTTGCGAGCAGCATATCCCAGTTCCTGTAGAAAGGAATCAAATATCCCTTTCTCCTCCTATTTTTCCTTCTTTTTCCTTCCCAGCTCTCCTAACCTGGTCTACTTCGCTTCCCAGTGCAGCCAGTCCCAGCAATACCCGGGATATGGATTACGGGTCCTGCCATAGCCAACAGACATCACAAAGACCTTGCTCCAAGTCCCACTGAAGATCATCACCACGTAATTCTCCTTTAGCAGGAGTCCCTTACAACACTGCAATAACAGAGTTATTTAAACACATGCACAAAGACTTCACAGAAAGCTCCAGTGACTCAAACCATTTCCTTTGCAATGACAGCCTACAGCTCTTAAGGGCTCAAAATAGCCCCCAGCGCTCCAATTGTCATTTCCCTCTGACGTGCTCACACTTCCTTCTTCTGTGTCTGCACAGGGTGTGGGCTAGTCTCCTGGTGCTCACAAGCCCTGGAGGGAACAATTCCTTGGGTCCATTCTGCCTGTTGCTGTGCAGATCCGGTGCTGTTGATCTCCCTCATCCTGCCACAAACGTCTCATCTCAGCCTCACCTCTCTGCTGGGCACTCTCTGGATCTGCAGCCACTCAGTATAAAACCTGCAGGAGCTTCTTCACTCACCATGGTGGTCCAAACATGATGGCACAGGGTGATGAGCTGCACCAGTCTTTGAGATGTGTCCTGTGCTTCTCAGGGACATCCCACAGAGGTTTCCAGTTAAGACCTTCTACCTTGTCATTGCACATGGTGCAGTGCAGGGTAGCAAAGAGATGCTGGGCGGCCTGTTTGGAGATACTCTGGGCATTAGAAGTGGGCTTGATGGTGGGGAGTGGAACTCACCTCCATCAAATTTACCCTGTGTCTGATTTAGAGCCACTTTGGATGAGGGAATTCTTCATCCCACTGCAGCTCACAAAGGGCGCACACATCCTTGGTCTCAGCAGCTTTGTTTTCCACGTTGTACATAACACTTGCATTGGCAGCTAATTTTCTGTGTATTAATCTTTTCAGCCTCTCCAGGCAAAGTCTTACCCACAGTGCTGGTTAGTTGAGGTGATCAGCTGCAAAATTATCTCCTAACAGGACCTGAACACTCCTAAATCTTTAGTTTATCCATTTTCCTTGACAGTGTTTCCCAGAGGAAGAGTTGTTCATGGCATCCCTAAAATATGAGAGGACAGAGAAGGAACTTCAGCTCCATGTTGCCACTTTTTGCAAGAAACCTGCCATCTCCTGTCTCACTCAGACCAGTAGTGCCTTTTTGTTCGCTTTCAATGGAAAGATGCAGGCAGTGCTGCAGTTCAGACAATACCCCAGTGTCACAAGCTTGTGGCTTGTATGGCCTTGGGCATGTCTGCTAACAAGGACAAAAGCACCTCCTCCTTCGTACCATGGACTGCTCACACCAGCCTGGGATCAGCAAGTGTCTCTGCTCAGCACACACACACAAAATGCCTGGCACTCGTGTTCCCCTTCAGCTGCAAGAAAACAAAAATGAACACCAAGACAGGGTGGGCATGGGGTGGAGAGGAGGGAGAAAAACAAGGACAGCAGAGCTTGCAATGCACGTATCAGATAAAGTTGTAACTTGGGTTGTATGTCCAGAAAGAGCAGACAAAAGCACAAGGGAAGTCCTGGGCATATTCATATGTCAGGACCATCCAGCCCTTCTGACGATTTAGATTTCGACAAGCAAGAAATGACATCTCCCTCGGAGCCAAGTCGTTCTTTGGAGCTCTGGCAGCAGCCCATCATTGTACATCTATTAAGCAGTTTGTTATTGTGACAGCTGACACGGTGACTGCTCGGTATGAATTGCAATTACTGTCCAAGCATAATGCATTTAAATATTTAAAATATTAAAAAAAAAAAAAAAAAAAAAAAAAAGGCTTCTTTAACTGACAATTCTGCTCAAAGGGCTAGGCCTCCTCCTGGGAGAAAGAGGCTCCTGAGAAGCAAATATCTCTTCTTCCAACAGGGACGTGTGCCCAGACAACAGCAGGGCTGGGCTTTTGTGGGGAAGGATGCTCAGGTGCTAAACAGAGAGGATATTCTTACTTGTTCCTTTGCCAAGCACTAAGAGAAACAGGAGTACTCGTGGAGCAGAGCCATCCCACTCAATAACCCCACAGCGTAACAGGGAATGTCTCCCCCATATTTTTCCCCCACACTGAAGAAATCAGAATGTAAAATCTAATAGATGCTGGAAGAAAGTTTGGCATGGAAAATATATATGTGTGTGCATGAAGCCTCTGATTTTGGTGCTTCATATTGTGTTCTCTAGTCCTGAATACACATAGAGGTCCAGTCCCCAGACCCCTTCCTATGAACTCTCACTGTGGAGCAGGGGAAGGAAAGGAATCGTAATCCTCAGAATACAAGAGTCCAAGGATGTCCCCAAGAGACACCCCAGAAGGCTCCCATATGGTCCAGCAAATGGCTAGAGCTGATTTCCTGGCAGCGGCCATGGTTTGCAGTTGGAACAAACCTGGCCCAAAATGCCTCGCCGCCCTCCCGCCTGCTGAGTGCAGCTGAGCTGCGATCCTGCCCGGAAGGAGCAGCCGCCTGCCTCTGAGCTGGGACCATGGAGAAGCTTGTCCAGAGCCCTGAAGGTGAGCCATGAGCTGGTTTGTCTGCCAACGGATCTCCAGCAGATGGGAAGGCTTTTCACATGGAGAAGACCCAGGAGTATGAGTATGGATGTTTCGAGACTTGCTGATGGCTCTCCTTCCTCCAGCCCAGCTGCTAAATGCACCTTGTCCTGTGCATTTTTAGAAATACACAGCACAATTAGTACTTTCTGGTGTCCCAGAACTGAGTTTGCATCCCCAGAATAAGTGATGAGTCCAGTTGCTAAACAGGACCAAGAATGGAAGTTCACTGTCCCTCCTTTCTGGTGTTCTTTTATGGCCCCACATTGTGGCACATGGGCTGCTGTTGAAGGACAGCAGGAGCACTGAACATGGAGAAAGAAGCTGGATTTTTAATTTCTGAGGATTTTCATCCTGCTCTCTATATATCTGCAGTTCAGTCTCTCCCCTTGCCCATCTTTGACAGCTGTGGTGGAGATAGAAAACGGTTGTCTTCTTTAGAGCCTTATGCACGGCTCATGTCTTACCCCTTTTCACCCTCTTCCTCAGTTTTCCTTCCTCCTGCACTGAAAATACAGTTCCTGGGATAATAATTACCAAACAACATGTACACAAAAAGATTTTTTTCTTTGGCCTGATACCACAGCTCCTTAAATTCCTGTCCCTCTGCAACCCTTTGAGTGTCTCTAACCGGCCAGCCAATTTTAACCTCCTTCTTGTAGTGTGCAAAGCCCAGTGCTGTGATTTGTCTCATGGGATGGGATTCATCTCACCTAATGCTGGATGTCTACTGCATTGACTGTCTGCAGCTAAACCAGTCACCTTCGGCTCCCTTTACAGTCTGCAGAGAGAAATAAGCACTGCCAGGACATGAGTCATCTGACCTCTTTGAGTTGTCTACTTTAGGATGAGATTAATCATGCTCTGGAAGCACCTGTTTTTCTCCGGCTAAAGTAGGAGTCTAGACAACCAGCTCAGATGAATTCAACCTCGGTGTCTTTTTCGCTGCTCGTCTCCCCAGGATCATTGGCTGTAATGAACCCTCCCGCAATTTTCTCAGCCCTGCCTTAACTGATCTGTACTTTGGCCCATGCTGTGCTTCAGACAGCTAATGATGATAACTATGACCTAATGAGAGCAAGGACTGCTGTTGTCTCTGCAAGAACAGTTCTTGTTTCTGCCCTTGAAAGGAGATGGGAGAAGGAGCATTAAGGTACTTGGGAAGGCAGTGGCTCCTGGAAGCTGGACAGGGATATCTTTGGGGGTACTTTTGTCCTTCCCAAATGAGGTAGATCCTGCTCTATCAGTGCAGAGGAGATGTGAGAGATCATGGGTAATTTAAGGGTATGTTTGAAGTATAAATGTAGAGGAGTCTGCTGATGCTCTGTCTACTTCTCCTGATCCTGCTGACTTTCAGCCTGTCCAAAGTCAGGGCTCAAACTGGGAATCAGGAGGAAATCCATGGTCCTAGAGCTGACCGTGCACCTGGAAACATCTCCATAGAGCATGCAGTGTCCTGGCCATGCACCATTGCTCTTGGTTCTGTTGTACTCCCACTTCCCAGGTGTCTTCGTCACAAAGATGAGTCCCTCATCCCATCAGCAGAGAATAGGATTTGCTAATTCTGGTCCACAAAGTCTATCTTTTTCCCCTTTTACAGAAGAAACATGGAGGCAAAGCACTACTCAGTAGCACTCTACCCCTTCCTACCTCTACTCGGAGCTGCCCTTGTCAGCTAAGCATGCTCTATGCTAAATTTACACCGCTCATTGCTCTTGCAGCCAGCCATGAATAAGACAATGCATGAACAAGACACGGTTGAAATGCATGCACACACACACAGAGGAATGCCCTGCTTCTCTCCTGGCATCTGTGACTGCTGCTTCCTGGAGAGGAAAGGAATTTCCCCAAAGTGCCTCACAAAGCCTTGTTCTCCACTTGCAAAAGCCAAGCAGCATTTAACTTCAGATGAAATCAGTGAACAGGAGCACAGGAGTGGGGCTAAGGGTGAGATGTTCTGTGATATAGTTAAGGCATTCAGTAATTGCACTGTGTGCGAATAGATAGCATGAGGAAGGAGGTTTCATGTGCACCCAGATTTTAAGTGTTGCTGTTCTTATTGGAACCACTCATCCATTTGGACCAAAAAAAAGGCAGTGCAGGACAGGCTGTGCTCACACAGCATGAGCAGAAGCAGGGATCAAGCCCCTTTGCCCCAGAACTAAGGTTTCAAGGCAGCCCTCAGCAATGGCAAACCATTGCCAGTGACTTTGAGTCTTTCCCAGGTGCAATAAAACCCAAGCTAAACCAGCCAGCTCTTGCAGATACACTAGACCTCTACTTTATTTCACACCTCTTGTTTCAGGCAGGAGGAGGGACATAAAAGTGAAGTGGCAGAGAAAATTTGGAAGAAGAGTTTGTGGTAGAGGAGAGCCTGGAAACAGCTTGGCCAGGAGCAAATTCTGGAGCAGGAATCTCTGCTCTGGGCAAGAGGGATCGGACCATCTGGCTGCACGGGTTTCACTCACTCCTGAAAGAAGCCATCAACCTGAAAACGTACCAAGAGCACAGGAAGGAAAGAAGGATGATTCTGTTCTCTGTCACAAGAACAAAAGCCAGGTCAGACCGTCAGCATTTTGAGAAGACCTATTTCTTTAGCCCAGAAATGCCCTCAGTACATTCACTCTGAGCTCTGTTTTCCCCTCTTTTACCAGAGGGCTCCAAAGGTCCCAGGGGATTGTGATAGAGCTGAGGTTCACAGAAGAGGAGGCATCTGAAGCCTTTTTGTACTGGGAGTATTACTTCATGTTAAAAATATGCATTAGCCACTCCATCCCTTTGGGACTGCCTCATCCTCATCGATGTTTGCACCTGAAGTTGTAAATACCCTCTGTTCACACTGTCACAGGCGATGCCATCCAGCACCAGCTTGTGTAGTCTATTGCCCTCAGAGCCCATTAAAATGACTGGTCTGAAACCCCAGGAAATTGGGCAATTCCCCTCTGTCTGTCTCCCTTGGCTCTATCTTTATGTTTCTGTACTTAACATTTTAATTGAGGTGTCATCCCCATGCCATATAATTTTGAGAAGCATCTTTGACCTCCCTCCAGGTCAGATTAAAGATGCTGTTCTCCACCTTTGAGTTCCTGCAGGACAAAAGCTGTGGAGTGGTGGCTGTGGCCAGCAGTATCCAGGTGTATGATGCTGTGCATCCCAGCACCAGCCTCCTCCTGAATAACCATCCTCAGCAATAACTTCAACTGCATTAATTAGTCACTGTTTACTCGCTCCAGGTCTGGTGTTATCGCTGGAATATGTCTCATCTAAATCTGGTGGCCAAACAAATTAAAACTAATGAGGCCATTCGGGTCATATTAACATACAAGGAAAATGGGAGAGCTTCCGGAGGAGGCTTTATTGCCAGACTGGGCGCATGCCGTGCTGCACGCTGCTGGGAAAGCCTGGTTTCCAAACAATATTGGAGAGAAAAGAAACAGTTGAGCTAGATGAGGGACTGAAATAGCACCAAGTCTAGGATGCAGCAGGACAAGGCCCCCTACTGCCTCCTGGGGTGTTTCATAAAGGCAAACATGGGGGGAGCAGTGTGCCTGGATGAAAAACCAGCAGCAGAGATTTGAGCTGATGGTGAGGGCTTGGCACACAGTACCAGGGAAGGATTCGTGTCTCAGCTCCCTGCACAAGTCACTTGACCTCTGCTAGTAAACAGGTTTAGTGCTTCAACAGAGGCTTCAGGTAGAAGATCATCCAATTCCTATGCCTAGTCATCAAGCCAGGGAATGAGATGCAAAGCCAGCCACATCCTCTCTCTCATACGCTTTTGGCTCCAGACATGCTTGCAGAGCATTTCTGCAGGCACAGGAGTCCACCTGGGTGGAGGAGAGATCTTACATGCAAAGGGGAAGGTGTCTTGGGCTTCACAAATTCTCCCAGATGTTAGAAGGGCTGCTGGGACCACTCGGCTATGAAACCACATGCCATGTGATGAGCACAGAATATCTAGACCAATATCTGGATATCAGTAGGACAGAGACCATTAAGGGTTTGTTTTGCCAGCTTTTGTGAAAGGGGACAAGAGAGAGGGAAATTTTGTCGAAGGGTCAAGACCTGTAGGGATAAAGCCAGGAAAGGCGAGTCCTTAGAAACTTAAAGACAGCCCTTCTACCTTGGACAGGGGAAGTGTTTGCAGTTGGCATACACACAAAGTAGGTTTTATTAATTACTTATCACTGCCTCCGGAGGATGGAACGAGGACAGCTGTCTCAAGGCTCTGTAGGCTCTATGCAGCAGCACCAACCAAATCAGACATACACAGGATGGTGGCAGCAGCTGCAATAGAAACTGAAGAAGAATAAAATCACTGCAGACAACATCTCTTGTCTTTGAGTAAGTGCTGAGAAAATGGACTTTCTGAGGGATGGTCCATCAGCTTAATCGAGGGTGGGGACAGGCTGCAAACATTCACCACTTGTCCATCAGTAACATGACTTGGTAAAGGGAATATCAGGTGTTTTAAACACTTTTAGCTTCCCTGAAGGATGTCTACAGAGATTTAGATGGGGAGGAGATGGATGCAGCAGCTGTAGGTGTAGGGATTTCTGCTTAAGTAGGGTGGTGTGGTCTCTCAGAGAAAGGGACATGAGGGTTGATGGGGCTTCAGAGGACCATAACCAAAACCCAAAGCTAACCAATTAGAAGAGACATCTCAGAACATGCTCAAGTGTTTTTGTCTCGATAAGGACTTCCAGATATCACAGAGGTACTCTGCCTGTCTCTGCTCCTCCTTCTCCAGGTGTCAAAGGAAGAATTGCTTGGGAGAGGCAAGAGAAAGGCTTTTAGGAAAATTTAGGGTCTTCAGCCAGGCTCAGAAGACAAGAGAAACGTCTTGGTTAATACAAGTGAATTTGGTACCCAAGGTAGACTTGCCAAATGTGTCTTGGGCTCTGATCTGGGTGTTCAGTCCAGTATCTTGTGACTTGCTTCCCAGCATCAATTGCAGCTGGGTGGCTCAAAACAACTTATTTATTGGACATTGCCTCTTGTGAAGTATCAGGCAGGAGGATGTTTTCTGAGACGTATTTATTATATCATTTCATTTAGCAATGAATTTCCTTCCTATTGCAGAGGTAGCACAAAGAAGTAATTATTTGCACTTCAAGCCAATGATATACCAAACACATAACTTCCATGGTGTCACTGCTATTTTCTTGGATAGATGAGGGTCGCTTTTAGGACCTCTTTCTTCAAGAATGAACTCTTAAATAAGGAGTTTTAAAATCTATTTTGTACAAATGTTTATGCTAAAGAAGACAGAGCTTTTACAGAAATCTCTGAAAAAGAGCACTGGATCATCCCTACTTGTCTTGTTTTCTGGAGATCATCCAAGACTGAGCTAATGCTTACATTTCTTTGCAGTGTTAGAAGGTTTGAAAAGCTTTCTCAGTTTTTTTTTTTTTTTTTTCTACTTTCACAACTGCACTTGAAATCTAGGTATTAACTAGTAATATATATATATATTATTTTATAATAAAATCACACATAAGCTATGTGCCTGGGAAGCTCAGGTGATGGTGTCTAGGCCACTAAGCTTTTCACCTACATGCTGCCAGCCCGAACTTGGCTTCAGGTGACATAAACAGGAAGGTGTCACCATCTCATGATACAAGAGTGACATTTTATAGGACACTAAGCAGCTCTTAGGGTTAATGCTGGTTAGCTCTAAGATGTTCATGATGTAGTAGGCATCCAGGAATGAAATCTTATCTCACTAACAGACATAGACCATGGCTTTAAATCAGCACCAAGGCTTGAAGATGACCCCGTATTAAGAGAAGTACTTACAGTGGTGGTGTTCTTTCCAGAGATATACCTGGGAATATGGGACCTGCATATGAAGAAGATTGTCCTTGAGAGAAAAAATGCCAGCTTTCCCCAGCCTTCAGACATTTTTCCAAGACCTTAACTGGGAGAAAAGCATCACAGAGTTCAGAGAATCTGTCAATGTCCTCAAACCCTCCAACCACCCATACACCGTGCAGCTGCAGAACAATCTCCAGATGCCCTCACTTGTTGCATGGTAGAGCTGAGAGGAATATTTCGTACCCACCTAATCACCCTGCCCTGGCTCCCTAGCAACTTCAAATGAAAAGGAGGGAAAGAAAAGAAATGTCATGATGGGAGAGACAGTTAATTTTTAGGGCTGCACAAGGAATAACTGATCTGGATGTCATTCTGCTGCACAAGTGACCTACTTTAGCTTTATCTGGCTTATCTCTGTTTGCATGGGTTTATTGATGGCAGGAGATACTGCTAAGTGAGTGGTGTTTCTGGAATATAAATGAAGGTGGAATGCAGCCCTCCTGCCTGGGTGAACCCTGGCAGAGACCAGGAGCAGCGCCTCCACTCAGCTCCTGGCAATTAGTGGGTAGAGCTGGAGCAAGGAGGTGACAGGCAGCGACCACAGCAGTGTCACTGCCACGCTTTCGAATAAGCAGGAAAAAATTAGGCAATGAGCCCTGCAGGCAGGTTCCGAGAGAGTGAAATGATGGGTTAGTCCCTCAGAAAGTCTGGTCCAGCTGGGGTGGAGTTTTCCTCCACCATTCCTTGAATTTCGTTAAGATGGGAGAGCAGGGGGAGAAAAGACTCACTGGGAAAGAGCAGCTCCAAGTGAAACACTGCATTCTCCTCTCTGGCTTTAAGACAGGCAGCCAGTGGGAGACCACGGGACTGCTTCTGTCTCCCAGTGCCTGCCACAGATATGTTATCCCCCCGTAGGCATGGTTCTCCATGTGAGCAGGAGGTCGTGCTTCTGGTGTGCTCCTCATCCCCTACAAAAGCATCCTCATCCCCTACTAAACCCCGGAGCTTTAGCACCTGAAAGCACATGAACTCAGTACCCTCTTGCCTTTCCACAGAAGCTGAATCCCCGAAACCAGGTAGGCAGCCCCACATTCCTGCTCCCTTTACAGCCTTTCCAAGCACCGAAGAATCACTAGGCTGGCCCCACGCTTGTCTGCAGGCTCCTGCTCCTCTCCCGTGGCAATAAGCTCCTCAGCCCCTCTTCTTCTCCTTTTTTTTTTTCCCTTGCAGAAGACAGCGCCTGCCACACCTGTATTTGCTAATCAGCTCACAGCGTGCTCAGTAATTGGCCACCAGAAAACATGGGTGCAGATGTGGTGGGGAGCCAGGGCACGCACACAAAATGAGATTCTTGTTTTCCAAACAGAACCAAGATTTAATTACAGCCTCAATGAACGGTTATTAAAACCCTCTTTGCTTTGTTGTTTTTCTTCCCCCATTGTCTCCCAGCCCTGTGCATTATTGAATCATCAGCTCCTGCTGCCTTGTTTGGATGCATTTGTAAAAGGACACGATGCAGAAAACTGCAAACACGGCTTGGACCCAAATGGCACCTTCCCCCTCTCTCCTCCTTTTCTTTCATTGCACATTTTCCCTCTTCTTCTGACAAAAAGAGGTTTCAGAGAGTCATCACCCCTCTCTTCTGTCTCGTTTTGATTCCCAATCAACAAGAAATTCCCAATCCACTGTACAGGGAGCAGAGACAAGGAGGGAAAAGGGAAAATTGCTGTTGTCTCTAAGGGGAGGTGGACCTGTGAGGTGTGTAGGAGGCCACCGAGGGACATTACCTCTGCAGCTCCCTATGATGGGCTGATCTCAGACAAGTCACTAAATTTATCTCCTGCCAAGACCACAGATTCCCAGCCATGTTTGTCCCAAGGGATGTTTCAAGAGCAATGCAAGTTCTCTGAGACAAGAGAGCATCTTCCTGCTCTGTTTGATCAGTACATTATCCATGCGGTCCTGTTCTTTCTGGTGAATAATAACCACAATAACCTCAGAAACCATGACAGATACCCCGTGGGAAGGCTTGGATGTCCTTTTTCCTCCCAGCCCTGCTAACTGCAGCAGGTCAAAGAGAGCTGGCTATGTGCAGGAGCAGCTCACAGCTGCCTTCAGGATTTGTCCTCGCCTGATTTGCAGGGTGTCAGAAAGGAC
Organism: Nettapus auritus; assembly: GCA_011076525.1. Taxonomy (NCBI): domain Eukaryota; kingdom Metazoa; phylum Chordata; class Aves; order Anseriformes; family Anatidae; genus Nettapus; species Nettapus auritus. The sequence continues at coordinate 3,055,600 of CM021765.1, forward strand.
TGACACACACATTACACTCCTTGAGAGGATGAGGGAAGTAATGTTTGTCCCCAGGCTGGAAGCTGGTGGCTAGCAGGGCTCCTCACATTGCTAGACAGTAGAGCAACCACCTAGATATCCCCCGCAGCCAAATATCAGCTCAGGCTGCCAGGTGCTCTGCTTATCTTACCACCTCAATCCACGGGAGAAAAGACATGAGGATGGGAGCTTTCCTTTCCCCCATTCTCCTGCACCATCCCTGCCCTCCGAAGGGTCCATCCCAGCTGTACATAAGAGGCAGAAGTTAAATCCTGTCTACATCTAGACTTACTGTGAGGCTGTCCAGTGCAGAGGGCACTGAGAAAGGTTTGCTACTACACTGGCATTCATTAGCCCTCCGCGTTAGCCCTGGCCATGCATAAAAAAGGTTAATTTTATGTTTCCCCCTTTCTCCTCCCCCTCAGTTTTAATTCCTCTATCAGGATTCCCATAAGTTTAACATATGAACTCTATGGCTGCTGACATATCTTGGTGTTATCTCTGCCTCCATCGGTGAGGAACCAGCCAGTGCCTAAGCCCTCCTGCTATCTGCTGGGTTTCCATAGCTGATTCCATCTACTTTCTACATAATCCCTGCTTGTAATTACAAATGTTAGGCATGGGGGGCCATCTGTGACCAAACCACTCTGTTTGCTGACCAGAGCAAGCAGAGATGGCTCCAGCTGTTTGCCAACTCCATTTCACAATCCCAGGGGGCCTAAAATTTACATGGCACCTTAATTCCCTTCTTGCTGAAAGCAGTCTCACAGGGGTATTTCTTGGCACCAGCCCTGGAGGCTGGTTTATAACTGTCTCTGCCAGTTATAAAACCAGCAGATGGATGGTTCCTTATCTCATTTACGCCATGGACCATGATGGGCCCAGTTCTGTACCAGGCTGCATGCAGACACATCAGAACCCATCCCTCCATCCCTCAGTTCCCATACTTTTAATAGATGCTTCCAGGCTTTTCCCAGCGCTCCCCACACCATAAACTGCATGCTGGCATCTTTTTCTCCTCACCCTGATACCAGACACTCCCTAAAATTATTCACCAATGGACCATCATTCCTCTCCAGCTCCATTTTCCAGCCATGCCTTGGCTTAGCTCTACTTTGACACCCCAATGGGATGCACAACTGCTAGCAATGCTATGGCTTTGCTACCAGAAGAGCTTTTTACCCTCCATCAGCTGACTGGTAATAACCATGGGCCATCAGGAGCTGTTATGGGGCTACTGGCCATCTAAACCATGCAGCTTTGACAGGTAGGGATGCTGCTCTGAGACAAAATGATCCCCTTGTGCAACAGGAGGCATAAAATTCATCTGAGTACCTTCAATGTAGACAATGGTGGTAATGTAGACAGAGTTTAATTGTTAAGCTTCCTGGCACAGATGGAGGGTCTTGCTAGCAACCTACCAGAAAATATCAAGCATGAATCAGGCTGGTCCATTTGCTCTCAAGGCTGAAGAGCAATCTCTGGCTCCATTTTGTTTATACAAAAACATAACCTTTGATCCCTTGCAGTCCACAGAGACCTCTCCTGTGCACCATGAGGAATTTACAGTGCACGTTGCCTCATCCTAGAACAAACACCTACTCATGGCCCAGTGACTCACTCCTTAAATCCTGCTGACGATATTAATTAGATCCCCATTGTGACAACGGAGATACCAGCTCAAAAAACACCCACGTGGCAGACATTTAAAGAGGTGAATTCCACCTTAGTTCTCGGTCCAAAGTGGCAGCACAAAAGTAGGGTCTTCTTGATATCGCATATTGGAGCGGGGCCCTGGCTCTTGTCCCCAAGGGAGGCACAAGGAGGCATGGCTTACACTGAAGGAAAATTCCCCTTGGTTTTGGATCTGTTGCTCTAAATCAGCATTAAAGAGATGAGAGCAGCACTCTGAGCAGTCCCCATAATCTTTCCCCCTCCCTTGCTCCAGAAGTTCTAGTCCTTTATCACACTCATTGCCATCCAACTATTTATTGTGCAATAACTCATTACTATTCCTCCTAGGACACCTTTAATAAAAGCCTATGCTTGCATATTAAATATTAAGTTTATAAGATGTATAATCCTTCTAATTAAGTTGAATTTAATCTAGAGCTCTAAATTAGAAGGAAAGGAGCAGGAAAAAAAATAAATAAATAAGAGGAAGAAAAAAAAAATAGAAAAGCCAAGCGTGGCACAGCATTTCTGTGTGTGCCAACCACCCTGCTGCTTCATTGTCTGTGAGCAAAGAGCGAGCGACTGGCCACCACTGGGATGAGGGAGGGCAGGGGATCCACAAAGCCCTTTGAAGATTCGTTTCATGCCACTCACAGGCAGTACGGCTAAGGGAGAGATGTCCAGCAGTCACAGCCCCAGCCTGTGGTTTGACAGACGTGGTTTGCCTCCTGCCCTGCTCCAGACTCCCTGCTTGAACGTGGGCATGGCAGCAGGGCCCAGATGCACAAAGGGACTTGGGAGCTGTCTTATTTGAGGCAGTATAGCTGCCAACAAAGTGACTGAGTAAGCTCCTGGCTTGTGACTTTCCAGCCTTTATTTTTCATATAAAGGTTGGCTTCCTCATAAAAATAAGAGAAAACCCAATACCAAGAAGTTTATGCTTTACCTTGGTCCTGTGCTGCAGTGACTGGCCACAGGGGAATTTCTCCTGCATCTCTTTCTCCGTGACACCATGAAAGCACCCACATCCCTAGGTGTTAAGTGATGTCCAAACAAATGACTGAGAGCCACACTGCCCTATTAGTGACGTGTAGCTTCTAAGGGTCTACAGCCTGAAAAGCAAAAGGATCATGCCTGGATTCTTCAGGAATAGGAGCTCCAACTTCTGCTCCTTGGAGTCAGTATTCTCTTCTGATGTCCAGAGGAAAATGCAGGTCTGCAGGGACTGCCATTAGTGAACAACCTTCTTATTTGCAGAGTATCTTATTTTGTTACTAAAACAGATGAATTTCCCACCTTATCTACCCTGCAGATATCTAACAACCTTTGTTAAAACACATTCCTCATTTAGAATATATCTTGAACACATTTCTAAGACATTTCCATAATCATAAAAAAAATCCAGCACACCTTAAAAGCAAAACCATAAAGTCTCCATCATTCCTGGCCAGAAATTAGAGAGGTACTAGTTATAAGCAGACTGTGTAAGTGCCAGTGCACCTCTGCCCAAGTAAGTACAGCTTTAAAAATGTGGTGACAGGCTGAGAACAAGAGGTGGAGGATAGCTGGTAGATCGGGCACTGAAATTCACTGGCTGGATTATAAGCATCCACCAGCACATCTGATGGAAGGTTCTTCTGACCTATTGGCACAATATCTGGAAGAAAAGTCCTGAGGGATGCTCCCAGCGCAGCTGGAAAAGTCCTGTGGCATATCTGCAGCACATCTCGAAGACAGATTCCAAGGGATGTGCCCAGCACATCTGGAGGAGGTCACCAGAATGCTTTCAACACATCAGAAAGAAAAGACGATCATGATGCTCCCAGCATCATCTGGCAGCGTTTAAGGAAAATCCCATCAGGGTACAATGGCACAACTGGAGACACATTGTACCAAGATGCTCTGAGCCCATCTGGCAGCACTGGAGGAGTTAAAGAGCACAATAACTGGAGTGCTGAGAAAGGAGGAAATGAATGAGCTCTCCCAACAGCTTTATGTTCGTCCCTCCCCACTGGGTGAACAAACCCCATAACTAGAAAAGAGTCAGTGAAACCTCCCTTCATGTTGACTGTATTCCACCCAACTTTTGCTTATGCCTTTTTTTCTGCTGGTAGTAGCCCCTTACAGGGCCAAAAAAGAAACTAACACATTCACTGGCATTTTCTTCAAAGTCCATATTGTATGCATTGCTTTTCACAGGGAATTGGATTTTCAAATTCACAGGCTCTAAAGGTCAAGGATAACAGGCTATCAGCATTTAATATGCATTCCAGGGAAAAGAAAAAAAAACTATTAAACTGGAAATAAAGGCTGCATGAAAATTCATTTCCAGAAACCCAGATCAAAATATCTCTCTTTCCTCCCTATGAATTGGCATCTGTTCTTTGTTGTTGTGTCTGAAACATATTAAAAGTCTCCTGCCAGCATCGTGGCTAAGTCAACATGTGTAGCACTGATCCACGATACACAGTCCTGAAGGTGATGCAGCAAGGAGGGGAGCAGAAGCCAGGCCTTTTGTTCTGAATCAAAACAACAAGCAACAGTGACAAAGATCGCTGTGGCCTTTCGTGGCATGTATGTGCGCGTGTGTGTGCCTGCTGGAGTTGCTGAGGTGGGTTAGGATGGAGGGAGAGCAAGGAGATATTCAGCATAGATTTCAAACCACTCTGCTTTGACAGAGACTGTGGGGAATGGAGGAAAGGAAGAATATGAAGCCCTAAAGCTGAGAGTGGTGTGGTTTTGGTCACTTCAGCCATTCTCAGGAAGGGCAATTGCTTTGAGTTCTTCCAGATCCCAGGATAAGAATCAGAAAAAGAAAGAAAAGGGGAAGGAATTTTACTCAGAATCTCATATTCTGACTGGATGACTGCCTTTTCCCACAGTAGGTTCCAGAGTTAACGCCTTTTGTAGTTTGTCATTATCCTACATTCTGCAAAATGTAAGATCTTACCAAAAAAAAAAAAAAAAAAATCTTGCTTTTACCAGAAAAATGAAAAATCAGTCACAGCTTTTCCATCAATACCCACCCTGTGACAGACTCTTTAACAACAGTTCCCACCCAGATGGCCTCACTTCCCTCAGCATGGATGCAGGGACACAGGGACTCACATCCAAACACAGACTTTGATACCAGGAATGAAGAAGAGCCAAAGCCCAAGCCCTCCTCACAGCTATTATTATAACTACAGGGGTACCACAGGTATTAAACCGTCTTGAACAAAGGGAGAAACAGAGGCACAAGAAAAAAGAACCCAAAGTCTAATTCCCCACTCACAGCCTTATCTACTGTGTCACATGTCCCATAAAGCACTCATTGTGAGGAAAACCCATTGAAAACGTGCTGAGTGACTTAAATACCACTGCTCCCCATACTAACAAATGACTCACCGTGGCTCAGTACTTGGTGGAGAGTAAAAGAGGAGGAAAACTTGATTAAAAAGCCCTTACAGTCACCCTTCAAAGTTAGTGGCAGGGGTGGGATCGATCTGCTTGGGCTCCCTCCATCTGAGAAAAGACATGCATGGGTATCATCAGCTCTGATCCAGCACAGGAGCTGAGTCACGGCAGTCATTGGGTCCTAGAACTACATTCCTTAGGGGATTTGGGATTTATTTTTAGATTCCTTGAAATCTCCTCTCCATTGCATTTCTTCAAGGCCCCCAGTACCATTAGAGCAAGTGTACTGATAGCTGCCCATCTGATGGGCTGGAGCCCCGCAGCAGGGCTGTGCAAGGCACGAGGACAAGCTCTCCTACCATCCACAACACTTGTCCATGGGAGTTTCCTTGGGGTCCCCTCTGTGGATATCCATCTTCCACAAGGGTGAAACTTGGATTTAGATTTCAAGGGAACTTTGAATCTGTGGAGCTTCACTTTGTCCCCTCCACCTACCATTTCACCTTCCCTCCTGTCCATGTGGCTCCTCGGAGGGAAGCCAAAGTACTCTTCAGTGTTATTGCCACAGCTGCAATCCAGGCTGGTGTGATGACAGCAGCCTCACTAATCCATCATCTCCATCAGCCTGTGCCTCCTTCCCATGGAGAACAGCCCTTCTCCTTTCTAATGCCTCCATGAGTATACATTGCAGGGTGTTTTGAGGTCTCCACTTGCCTGCAGGGAAGGGGTTAATATGTTCCTCTCCAAGACGAGAACCAGACACCCCAAATCCATCTCTCTGCAGCTGATATGAATTAAGTTTATTTCTGCAGTGAACTATGGGAGACGCTGGTTGCTGTTAAGGGAGCATTTATGAGGGTGTTTGGAGGAGTTATTAGATTGGAAAGGCTTCTGCTTCCCCAAGATCAAGGACTTGGGTGTTCAGAAAGGCTACAGCTCAAAGTATTACCTGGCTTTGAGGGATGGCAGTGGATACCAAACTGCTACAATTACGTTAGAAATCAGCGACAGCTCCAAAAAGGGAAGATCTGCAGAGTAAATTGAGTGAGGTGGAATAGCACAGGGCTCTCCAATGTAGGAAAGAAACACCTGAGGGTTCCTAAAGACTGATCTGGTGGGCGAGCTGAAATAAAATTTGACCCCACCATGCAACAACTAGAAGGTTCCCAGTGAATGGTCTTAACTCAAGCCAAGGGACTCCTTTTCTCATAAAGACCCAGATCCACTGGAGGAACCTCTCATTTCAGGATATTAGGTATTAGTAAGTCTGCAAAAGTGCTAGTTATTTTCATCAACCCTCTGTAATTCAGAAACACACATAGCCTGCTGCTCTATCTCCAGTTAGGCACTCCCTTGAAAGCATGCCAAATCTGGCTGCATTCAGAGTCAACATCTCCAGACACTTAGGGATGTTTGGTTCAGGAAAATACAGTTTATTCAGGAAAAGGCATTTCCCTCCCTTGCTCCTTCCACTTGCTTTGAATTCTGCCTGGAGAGATAATTACTGATTGCTTCAGTGGCTGAAGTCAAGAGGCACAAAAAAAAAAAAAAAAAAAAAAAAAAAAAAAACAGCGAGGGAATGAGATCAGATCAAATTACCCTGGAAGAAGAGTTTTACTCAGCAGCATCATTGCAAGGCCGAGAGACCCATACTGTGCTAGCCAAGCACAGACCATGGCTCTGAACTCCAAAAGTAGGGCAGAAGCCAGGGCATAAAATGGTACCGAGCAGCGATAAATACCCAAAAGCAGCGCCCGACGTTTTGCTCATACCCCCCACGCGTGGGATCTGGGCTCTCATGGACTGAGACTACTGCACCACCAACCCAGGGACACCAGCCTCCTATTTTGTGTCTCAGCCACGTGATTATGCAGTACAAAGTCGGGGAGAGCCTCAATGCTGAGGGAAGCATTTCGATTCACCGCCTGACAATTTGTCTCCCTGATAAAGCCCCTGCCCTTTCTGCCTACGCCAATTTCGTAGGAAAGTTGCTCCAAAGCCAAGGTCTGGTTGTTGCAGACTAACACCGCCTTCATTGCCTTAATGCACTTTCAGCATCCTTACCTGGAACGGAAAATTCTAGGAAATACGTTAACAGCTCTGTTTCTTCATCTCCAAGCTCTCTCTAGCCTGGGTCTGCCCAGGCTCCTTCTGTGCATTTTCTCTGTTTAGATCCACACCCTTTCCTATGCTTTGCCTATGTATGCACTCCTCCAAACAGTCATGACACAATAGGCAGAAAATTTGAAGAGAGAATTTGGGGCATGAATGTAGGACACTCAGAGGTTGAAATTCAGTAACATAAAAGCAAAAATTTTTTTTGGACGCATTATGAGTGAGAACATCTCAGTATTTCCCAGCAAGCGTGCTTGGTGCAGCCAGAAGGAGGACAATTCATTTGTCCTGAGGCTGCCCAAGAAAGTGAAGTTGCTTAGTTGGTTTAATTTGAAGCAAGGGTTGCTGATATGAGAGAAATTGTCCTCACAGCCAGGCTGTGAAATACTGGAGGAGGCTTTTAGGGAAAATACCAGAATCTTTTGTGCTGGGGAAGGCTGGCATACCTGCTAATGTCTGCTCAGCCATCAGTATTACCTCAGTGGACCCAATCTCACATGCACATGCACAGGGAGTCATTGTGGTATTTGTCTGGGATTTCTGGTTATTGCCCACGTTCTGCTCTGCCTGGGCTGTTGAATGGCCAGAAAAAAATAAAAATAAAGAACTCCTTATGGCCACATGATGCTAGGCAACAGCATAAGGTCTTTTCCTTGCCTGTGTATTCATGAGGCTACCATGGATCTGCTGGGACAATGAGAACAGCGCTAAACATGTCAGTGGCTTCCCGTGATTGCAACCAGCCTTGCTTCACACTGGATGCATTGAGCTAGATACAAACAGTACCTCTGCAGCAGAGCCCTTCAGGTTACAGCCCCTAAGGTGCTTACCTGGCCCTGGTGTGAAATAGGAAGGAGGAATGTCCCTTTGGTCATCTCCTTCTCTTGCCCCCATGGCCCATTTTCAGGTGGGGAAATGCTTCCTGCCACCTTCGTGTGCCAGCTGCTGTGCTTCAGTCTTGCCTGAAACTCCAAAGTAATCTCTACTGTTACCATTATTGCCTTTTGCATGCGCTTTAGGTGAAGGAAAAGGTGTAACTCTTTTTATAACCCTTAGGTTTTATATTGAAGTGTCCTCTGGGAACAGGGAAGGACCATGGACATCACAAACTAAAGGTGAATGGGTAGGGAGGCAAGCAGGTAGTTGTTTTTCCATGCTAGACAGAAGTCAGTTCTCTGTTCCCTGCCCAAGGAAGGGCATCCACACAGCTCCCAGTCTTGTGCCCCCCATCTGCTTGGAAATGGTCCCTGGAGAGAAGCCTTCTTGCCCTCTCCTTTACTTCTCTAACCTCTCATTGTGGACGCATGGAGCAGAGTGAACCAGAGGTGATTTCTCTTTATATTTCCTTAAGAAGAACGAGGCTACAGGGAACATACATTCCCTTATGCACCCCAGGTACTGTGTCTAGATGTTGCTTCAAGCCTTCTTCCCATGCTGGGGATGTCAGAGCTGGTTCCTACCATGTGTAGGATAGAGGACACCATCATATCTACGTTGCACAGCTGGCCCTAAACATGCAAACCAGAACCTCTCATCTCCATCAGACTTCAGCACAGTCCCTAATTTTTAAGGGAGCACAGATCCTGCCACCTCCTGATCCACCACGGTTCTGTAGTCTCCCCCATTGCAGAAGACAAGACAAGGGGTAGAGCCATCCTCTGTGCAGCCAGCAGGAGATGGCATTGCCATATTGTGGGGCCAGACAATGCTTGGTAATCCCTCCATTGATGTTTCTCCCCGTGGCATCAAGGAGAAGGACCTCTTTACAGAGTTTTCATTTATGTGGGAACTAGAGAATCAAGCAGTGAGAAGTGGTGCTTTCTTGTTTGGGCAATTGGGCTTTTTTCAGTTGCTTTTTTCTTTTTTTTTTTTCTTTCTTTTTTTTTTTTTTTTTCCAAGCAATAGCACAGCCACTGCCTGCATACTAAGCACCCTGCAGCACTCTAATTATCCTAGCAGCACACGCAGCCCCTGCTTTTGCTGATGACTGGAGGGAACCACTGGGAAGGCAGGCAGAGATTAGAGAGAGACCATGGGCACCGAGAACAAGACACAGAAACCAGCCCACCAGGTCAAGCCTGAAAACCCTCAGCAGTGTTGGGAGGAGGCGGAGGTTGAACAGTCATACTGGAAACAGGAGGGTCTCGCCTTGGGTCTGCTCTAATCTGCCTGCACGATGGAGCCGGAGGCTGAATAAATGATGCAGGCTGGGACAAGAAGAGCCAGGAGGCCTGAGATGAGAGCTGGACCACCACTTTTTGATGGTGTCCTCTGTGTCTTATGGCACTGTTGTGTCTGGGTTTTCAGCACAGACCTCCAAAATGCCCATGGGCACGTGTATTATGGAGCTCTGGGAGAAAAAAAGACAGGAGCCTCTTGAAGGGGATTTTTTTAATTATTATTATTATTTGCCAGATTGATAGACCAAAAAATAAAAATAAAAAGTAAAATAGGGCCATCCTCTTCCCTCTTACCAGTTACTCAGCAAAGGCAAATGGGATCTCTGCAGTGGTTGTTTCTCATTTAATCTGCTCTGCTTCCTAAAGCTTTAATTAAGGCCCTGCTGGGGTCCCAGAGGATCCTCACAGAAAGTCACCCCAGAAGAGGTCTAATGAATTTCCAGCCTTGGAAAAAAAATAAAAAAGTAAAAAAAAAAATGCTGAAATGAGGGAACTCAGAGCTGAAATCCCATCAGGTTTCAGCCAAGAGTAGACAATGGAATCCTTCTTCCTAAGAGGATGTATTACGGATGTCTGCCAGAGAAAGCCAAGCCCTGACAGCAAAAGGAGCATGGCCAGAGTCCAGTTCTGTGTGATGGAGGTCTTCAAAATGAAGACAGCCCCTGGCAGAGGCAGACCCAGCCACAGGAAGTGAAGGACTCAGTGGAATGGGAGAGTAATTCAAAGCTGGAAAGGACCTCTCAGATCGATGCAGTCTGAGCTCCTACATCACCCAAAGCAGGAAATCATAGTCAGTGCTCTGTGCACAAACTATGTTGATTTCTCCAGAACTTCCTTCTACATCATTTTTTTTTTTTTGATTAGGGGACAACCCACTGTCCATTTGAGGTGAAGAATACAGCACCTCCTACTGCAGGTTATATCAATAGTTAGTTTCAGTCTTTGAATTGATTGCCCTTATTTCTACTTTTTGTTTGTCTACTTCCACTTTCCAGGAAGAAGCACATTTGTTTCAGTGACAGGCTGAAGGAGGGATACAAGCAGGCCACAGCAATGCTGTGTACTATTTATTTACCTATTCAAAGCCTATTATGTCCCAAATTTTCTTCCACCTGTGGCTTTGATGACAATAATTTGGGACTGGATGGACCTTGAGATGTGTTACCACTAGTGCACATCCACAGCCCCACCTGGGCACTTCCAAATGGATTTGCACCTAATCTCCTTTCAGATTGCTCCAGACATCCCCAGATCATCTATTCCACCGTTACATTAGGAAATGTCTTCCAATTCTTAATCTGAAACTCCCTTGATCTTAATGTACAGCTTCAGGCTCCTCCCCATAGAGAAAAGTATACTCCTTTCCCCTGCCAGCCTTGCATGGGCTGAAGAGTGGTGCCATGCCTCCTTCAAGTACCTCCTCAACGAGCAAAACACTCCTACCACCTTTCCTTGCAGAGAGGGAGCCCTCTGATCACTCTTCTCTTCATTCTTTCTTAATGGATCCATCTGGATGTCATAATTAAGCTGAATGGCTTCCCATCGCTCCACTGAGTAGAAGTAGCATTGAGATAAGTAGCCACAAACAAGGCTGTTGTAGTCATGCTCCCCTCTGTGGAGGCATCAGAAGTCTCTGCTGTTACCTAAGATGCTTCTAACTATTTTAAAACACAAAGAGATGTGCATTTCCATCTTTATAACCAGCCTTGCATGATGCATCCAAGCTACCATTTATTACACTGGCAAGAGCAATCTACTGCAGTCCCAACAAATGTAAAACAGACCATCTTTTCTTTTCTTTCTTCTCTTTTTCTTTTTTTTTTTCCTTTTTTTTTTCCTTTCCTTTTTTTTCATAAAAGCAATAAGGTCTGAATAATCTCAACATCACCATTGACTTTATTGGTTAATCAAAAGCTTTTTTTTTTTTTTCCTTCTGAACCTAAGCCAAGCTCTTAACTTCATATTTAATGGGCAGATATTTTCTCCAAATGCTCTTTTTTCATTCTCATAAGCTAACTGTGCTATGGATAATGGCTTCTTTTTCCTGTTGAAGTGGGCTCTTTATCTACCTATAGGTTCCAGCTGATTTAAATCTCTCCTTTTCGAGATGTAAAGACAGACAATTCCTAGCAGGAGCCAGCCTACATCTGTCCTGAAGCTCTCTGTCCTGGCTCTCACTGGGGGGTTTTAACCCATTGTGTATGAAAATATGGACATTGTTTTCTGTATATGATCATATATATATATCTACATATTCTGCTTAACTCTCAGTGAATATCCATCAAACCCTGAATATGCAGAGCCCTCACATTATCTCAGTAAAAAGTAAAAGCCTCAAAATGACCCATCTGACACATCAGCATGTGTGCCAATAGCAGGGTGGTGGATTCACAGTGCAGCATTTTGGAAGAGGGTAGGACAAAATGGAAGTGCTAAGGAACAGCTCTTCTGGACAGACATTCCCAGCAGATGATCTCCTACCCTGCTCTGTTCTGGGCACGAATTATCAGGAAGAAGGGGCTGGCTAAGGGCCCTTCATGCAATTTCACTGGGTTGGTCCTTCTGCAGCTTTTTGCATCTGTTCCTTTTGTTCTCCTCTCCCTCTGTCTAGCCAAAGCCACCCACTTATCTGACAAAACACATAGGAAGATTCACTGGGACCTTCTTAGCAAGAGAATTCCAATGATAGATCCACCAGTCAAAGACCAGTATTACTGCCCTGTCATCTGGATAGCGAGTACCAGTCCCCAAATCTTCTTCCAGCTTAATCTGGAACCACACATTGGCTCCAAATTGTCCATCTGACTCAGGCTTTCCAAGGCAAGCAGCAAGAATGGCAGCTCTTCAGGTGGCTTCAGAAGTACCCATCTTCTGGAAAAAAAAAAAAAACACTTTATAAATTAATGTTTTTCACTCCAAGCTTGGATTATTTTCATCTCCCATGCTCTTTTTTTCCTGAGCTCATTACTGGCTTGGCTGTTAATCCCTTCCACGGCTATTTCCTCATCTTCAGGGGAAGTTTAGCAGTCCCTTTGCCTGTGAAAGGGCCTTCAGATCTGGGATCACAAAGCATTAATTATGAATCTGCAGTATCAACTCTGTGCCACTTGTCACATTTGCAAGCTGCAAGAAATCAATGGGCAGTTTATGACAACTGCTGGCTGTGATTTAAGGCTTCTTCACAAGGAGGAGTCAGAAAACCTCTGCATGTATTTTGGGAGAGCAGTCTGAAGTGTGGGAGGTCACAGATGGTTTGTGACACCATTATTTGGAAGGGAAGGGCTGGCTTCCCACGAAACCAGCTCAGCCCACGTGTGATGTAGTGGTGGGGTTGTCTTGGCACTTGAGCATCCAAGGCCAAGCAGATCTTTGGAGCTGGCATCAGGATTAGTCCTGCAGTCAGTGTGGTTTGGAAGAGCAACCTGCTCGCTCTGTGAAAGTGAGGTTTCACAAAGCCAGCAGAATTGATCTCCGAACCTTTTGACCTTGCCCTAATACCATGTACATGTCTCTTTCACAACACATCTGTGTGCCAGTTCATACATCATAGAGGTGAAGAAAATAAACCCTAACACAAAGAAAGCTGCCTTTCTACCAAACTAATGTCATGAATTGGTTCAGCACAGAGCCAGGCAAAAACCCACACCAGATCAGAGGGAAGTAAATCTGTACACATATTCTCTTGATTTTTGGGGGGTTAATGTATATCTGTTCAAGAGACGCTAAGAGTGAGCAGACCCTCCTGCCTTGTGGTAACTGGTCCCAAAACCCGTGTGGGGCTTTCTGCTCCTCAGACTAAGGTGGGCAATGGGCAGGCCTACCCAGAGGGGCTGGTGGTGGGCATCCTGCATAAACCCACCTCGGGCAGCCAACAAGTCTGTGCAGTAGGACAGTAAGAAGATACTTTATGGGGTCTGGCCCTAAGCTGCTTCCAGAAGGAAAGTTTCTATCCACGGACACTACAGGAGGTGTAAACCTTCAGGGATCTGTGCTCAGCACATACTGAAATTAGGCCACAGACAGGGTGTTGCTGCCCTCTCCTGCTTCAAACGTGAACCCACTTTTTCTCCTTGCTTAAAGCAAAGGTACAGGTGGAGCCAAGTCTCCGGTGTCCTCCCCCCTTAGCTGTGGGGCTCCCAGAATTAACATATATCTGTGCCCTGCCTCACACAAAGCCACCCATTGCCTTAAAAAGCAAGGGCCACGAGGCAGGAACCTCGTGGGCACATCCAAAAAAAAAAAAAAAAAAAAAAAAAAAGGAGATAAATCCCCCATGAAAAGCTCTGTTTGGCCTTTGTGAGGCCTTTGCTTGAAGCAAGGAAGGAAGGTCCCATCTTCTGACCAGTGCCTGCCTTCACCTCACCTGAGCTTTGTAATTCCTGGGATGAGGCTGAGTTGTCTCCCGAGCATTGCTAGTCAGTATGCCCAGGGAAGGGTCAGGATCTCTCAGGAAGAAGCTGAATTTCTTGGGAGAGGGGAAGCCACCACCCTGTGTCTGCCTGTGCTCTGCTGCAGCACGTTGCTGCCATCGTGAGTTCAAAAGGAGAGACTGTGCAGGGAGGAGAGACACCAAACACCTGGGTAAAGGGGGCTAAATGACTCCCTGAAGCTGGAGGGGGTCAGCACTTCTGTTCATTCACGGAGCCTTGCAGAAGCAGAGGGCTGAAAGGACCAAATTCTTTTCCTAAGGAATTGCCCTAAGTCCAGAGGAGTGCAGAGGAAGATCTGCAAATCAGCTTTGCCAGTGTCCACCATAATGCAGGTTCTGAGCCATTCTGATTTGGTTAAAACATCCCAAGAAGCAACAGAGGCTGTCCCACAGTCCAGTGGAAACCTCTTGGTAGACGCTCCTCAGGCATCCCACTGTCTCTCCAAGTAGAATTGTCCTGTCCTTAAGGAGGGGAAAATCCCTATGAGGAAGAAACCTTCACAAACCTCACTCTGTCCTTTCTCTGCCCTTCTTGTCTCTCTCAGATCTCCACACATAAACCATCTCCTCCATGCCACATCTGGTACTCTTACCCTACATCCATCAGTACTCCCTACTCTGAGGGCAGGACCTGTGGTGGAGAATGATGGTCCAGCTCCTGGTCACAGAGCGCAGGATCCATAGTCTGTAAAGAGCAATGCATCACGAAGTCCCCTGGTTTAAAAAGACTTTTGGATCAGACCAAAAGAACAGCAGTGCTGTGTTTGTAAGGGTGAGCTGGAAAGAAAATCAAAATAGCCTGGAGTATTTGTTTCTCCGTTTTAGAGCATTGCTTTCATATCTCTATGTGTTGTTTTTCTTGCCATTTTAAACTTGAGGAAGAGCAGGACTGTATAAAACTCTTTTTTGTTTGGGGGAACATTGCCCTGAAAGACCACAGGCAGAAGCTCTCGATGCCTACACAGTCCTTAACTCTGGGAGCCACTGTGCTGTGTTTCTAACAAAAGTGCTTTTCCTCCCAATCATTCAAGAGGCATTTCAGTTACATGCAGGTAAATGAAGAGTGCAAATTAAACCAGGGCTAAGCAAAATTCACCATCCCTCAATATTAGTGCCTTCACGCCTCTCAGTGTTCAATATCGCAGCCCCATCAGTTTGCCAGTCACCCATGGTATCTCCCAGGAGTATGAGGCACATGCAAGCAGGACAGGAGAGATCAAAATTATTTCTAATGCAAAAGGCAAATGGGGAGAAAATCATAACCTATCACATCAGTCTCAGACATCATAAGAAAGCTGCAAAAGGGATTTAATTCAGTCCTGTTTTTCCTTCAGAAACAACCCTTAAACACAAGAACTACCTGTGCTGATTTACCTGGGAACATCAATTAAGCATACTGATTTGCTGTTTAACCATTAATCCAATTACTTCATTAGACAGAAGGGTTTTAGTGAGGGAGCCTTGGGAGGTTCAATGCAGATAAGTCTGAGGAAGCTCAAATACATTAATGACATGCACTGTATGTTCAGGCAGTAGATGTTGAACAAAAGCCTCTAACCAAAGAGCAGATCCTGACACCAGCACAGAATTGGGTCCGGTACCATCTCACAGCTCTGCAATTTCTATCTGAGCTGAAAAAAAGTTTCATGGGGTCTTTCCTTCACCCTACTCCCTGAATATTCACTATTTCCCCTTGGAGAAGAGAAAAGTAAAACCCCACTCTGGTGCATCATCCTTTATGTGACATTTCCTGGGAAGCTTGAACTTAAAGGCAGTGATCCTGATGGCTCCTCTAGGGTTTTCTGAGAACTCTGCTTCTGGAGTCTTGTGGATATTATCAGACTTTCAGCTCTTAATTATTTAATTTCAAATTTATAGCCTTGTGGTTATGGTAAAAGCCTGGAAATGTAGGTATTAATTGTTAGTTATTATCCATTGATAGTTTTTTGGTTTTCTTTGGAGGGGAGGATGTTAAAAATTTCCTTTTTAGCCAAACATTCTGCTGAGTAGCTGTTCTCACTAAAATCCCAATACCTCACTCAGTTTCTTCCCAACCACAAATGAGACCACAGGTTCACTCTCATGAAAAGGTTCCCTGGAGGGACTGCTCATGCAATTCAGGATCAGCTCCACCAGGCCCTGTGAAAAGGAAAGGGCTTGCCTAGAAGCACTAGGGCTTCTTTGACCACAGGGCAGCCCAGCAGCATTCTCCCACAATAGACAGAACACCAGGCAAGAATACTGTTGCAAGTACAACACGGGTCTGGTCTCTCAGCTGTGTCCAACATATAGTCCCAGATCCCATGGGGCAGAAGAAATAGCCTGTAAATGCAGGTGGCAAGGAAGAGATAGGGTATACTTCTCTGTGTGCACCCCCTTTCAGGGTATGAGACTCAAATGTCTTTGAAAGTCAACCTGAGCAGTTGTTTTGCTCAAGAAGCCAATTTTTCACTCTTGCTTGCACTTTCATAGAGTGTTTGGTCTGTCTCGGCAGAGAGGTTTTATTGCTGAGATGGTTACTCCAGCCTTGTCTCAATTTGCTTTTAGACTAACAAGCAATGTAGCTGCAAATTAAAAAAGATGGAAAACAACAATAACCAAAGCTCTGTGTTTCTCCCCATCCCTCCTCCCTTCAAAGAGGATGCTAAAAATTGAAAAGTGAGTCATTTAAAGATCATTCTAGGTTACAAAGACCTTTTCCTAATGCACTGCAAACAGAGGAAGGAAGGCTTTGTGATTACAGCACTGGGCTGGGACCTGGGTTCAGATCCCCACTCAGCTACAGGCTCGCAGAATATTTTGCATCTAGTAATTACAAAACTCCAGGGGATTCATTTCTACACAGATAGGTAAATGGCTCCCCTCTTTCCTGATTGTCTGTTCTATTTAGATGATCATTCCTTCAGGGCAGAGATTATCTTTCCAGGGAGAGGAGATCACCAGGTACCCATGCTATAACCATCAGCAGGCTGTAAATCACAGCTGCAATCAATAGCAACAACTGAACTACAACAGCGTGACACACCACTCCCTGGCCCACAACCACAATCCCTTGTAATTTTGGCCAAAAGAGGTCTCACTTTCATGCATTAGCCATTTGTGACTGTGATCACGTTGATTGTACCTGGAATGGCTGAAGTATCTGTAGAAAGGCTCATTTCTGTAGGAGCACAACCTCTGTACCTAAGGGAGGAACATGCTTTGAGCACAGAATCTGTTCTCCAGGCTGGAAACAGAGCTCTTGCAAAGACTCATTTGGGATCGATTTAGCAGGAGAGACTTTGATGCTGCAAATCCTGAGTTTAACCAGCTTTCCATCCCTGCAGAACCAAGGGAAGGTTGACAAGCTGAATGCACATGTGCTCTGGCCAAATAGTGATGAGCACAGGATCACCACGATGGCAGCTGAGCATGAGATGGGTGTGGGCTGGAAGGGGGAAGTGGAACTACTTGGGAAAACATGAAAGGGGTTAACAGGTTAATGGACAACTGAATGGAGGAAAAATATTCGGTGGCTGGGAAAAGCTCCCTAAACAGTCTCTTGGATGCATGACTGTTTTCAAAGGGAAATGCTGGAAGCAGCTGTTCCTGGAGATATTTTCAACTTCGGGGAGACCAAATGCTATGGGACATGCCAAAGGGAACATTAGCATCAGCAGGGAGAGCCAGGTCTTTCCCATGTGTAATTTATCTGCTTTGCCCCTCTCCCACTAACATTTTCTCCCCTTTTTTGATTTCAAATTCCAAAACACAGCTGACACCCAGCCATGTGGAGAAAGCTCCATGAGGAGATGTGTTTGACAAAACCCCGAGCACCTCAGAAATGGTGTTTCCAGAGCTGAGGCTGTATGCAGAGCCTCAGGACAATGTAATTCATGGGCTGAGCCGTGTAGGTTGTTTTTGGATCTACAACCTCAGAAGTTCTCCATATCCAATGGGGAAAAAAATAATAATAAATAAATAAAATAAAAGGAGTTTCCTACTACCTCTCACCTTAGGTTGTAATTTCAGTGCTTGTCACCTGCTGGATATCACTGCTGCAGAACACCTGGATGTAGTGGGCTCCCACTGAGGCTGGTAGGAGGCACAGCTACCTCTCCCTCCAGATGACGATAAAGAAGCACTTAAATTCCTCAGTGAACACTTGTGATTAAAAAAAGGGGAAAAAAAAATGTGTCCGCCACTCAAAGTACAATCATGCAGTGAAGTCAGAGCAAGCAGTCAACGATGTGGCTCAACAGGTTTCCATGGGAGCTGCCTGCGAACACATGGCTGAGGACACTGACTCTCAGGCAGAGAAATAAATGAAAGGGCAGAGAAACTGGAGAAATACATCTTCCTCTGAATGTGATCCTGATAAGAGCATGAGAATGTCCATAGGCCCCCATAGAAAGGGAAAGCTGAGAGCAGGGAAGTACCTCCTGCAAATCTTTGCCCCTTCTTTTGTCTAGGAGGGGGTACGCTCAGTGTACAGCAAACACTGCTGTGCACCTAACACACCCTTCTCAGAGTATCCTCTTGGAAAGGGGTGATGGGATTTTGGAGCCTGACTAACTCATTGGGTCAAGAAGAAGCAGCATTGCCAGTGGGTAAACTGAGGCACAGAGCACTTAGCTCAGGGTCTGGGACAGTGGCAGGGCTAGGACCAGGGATCCAAAAGTCTTGGCAACCTGCCCTCATTTCAACCACCAGCTTCACCCTCCACCCAAGTCTCAGCAATAAAATACAGTCTGCAAATAACAGAGTTTAATGAGACTTTGCAAGATCATCTAAACCATTCTCTCTGCTCAAAGCCAAACCCTCTGTATGCCTGTTGTTCTCAGCTACTATCAATAATAGTTGTTTATTTTCAAGAAGCTCCAGTGTTAAAAGCCCTCAATCTGAATTTTCTTCCCTTGTTCCTGGATTTTAATTAAGTTAGATGAGCAGCAAGCACATTTCCTCTCATCTTTGGCTTCCTCCATTCTGCCTCAGAATAGAAGAAGCAGCCAGAGACGCAGGGTTTTTTAATTGTCCAAAGAGGCTGGAGACAAATTGGTTAGTTGTTACTGACTCTCGGTTTCACTGTTGTTGGTTTTTCCTATAGAAGAGAAGGCCACGCCAGAGGAATACTTATGAGTCTGAACAATGAGGAAATGGCTTGTAAAAGTATCTACAGCAAAGTGCACCACAGACATGTCTATTTGCTAAGGAGCAGGACCAAGCTTCTGAATCTCGGGAGCCACTGATGTATGCAGTAATAGTGTGAAATCAAGCTCCAGAATAAAATGTGCAGTCAGGCAGAGACCCGAGTGAAATGTCATTGCAGGATACAAATGAAAAATTATCAAAGGATAAAATGAAACCCATCAAAACACAATGTCCTTCAGTTTGTTGTTTTTTATTCTAATTCAGAAACATTTGGGTTTCATCTCCAGCCAGGCCCTAAACAGAGGCAGACTTGTACGTTGCATTTCAGGCATTCTTTCCTCGCTCTTTTGTTCTTCAATTTTTTCTTTTTAAGTCAATATTTAAAGTGAATTTGAAAAAAAATAAATAAAAAAAAATCCTCTTTTGTTTCTAATCTGAGCAATTTGCCCATTGCCTGCAGGCTCAGCTCCCAGATGCCTGCCCATATTCAGACCCTGCTCTCTGACCCCCCACATAACACGTCCTGATCACTTCACCTCCAGCATCTTTTTGTTAAGTCCAAAGCCTGAGCTGGGACAAGAGAATGTGTGCAAGAAAGATACACCGGATTTCTTTCCCAAGAGGAAAATCCACCTGGTTCCTATCCTTTCCTTTCTCCTCTGCCCTCCACTGGTAAATTGTTTGAAAGAGTAATTGCCCCAGTTTTAAACATTTACATGTGTTTCTCCTTTTGCTGGATGCCAGTCACAAGGCTCTGATTACACTTTTCCTTGCTGAATTTCTTAGGAATTTCTTAGGGCTCCCTCTTCTAAGCAATCACTTCCCTGCATCCGCAAAGGGACTTGCAGAAAGGAGTGCAGTTGAGTATTAACCCATTGTGCAGTAATTAGACTGAACTCTGTAGAAAGGCAGAATTTCCAGGACTGGGGACCAGTCTCGTATCGCTAACAGACACTGCTGGCTGAATCCCTTGGGCAAGGAGAGGAGAGCTGGTTGTGTTTGACTGACAGACAAGGCAAATTATGTGCTAGAGGTGATTTAGCTAATCGAGGACATTTGGATTATGCAGATGTCCTTCTCCCTGCCTGTGCTAGTTGACCACCTGGGACTTAGGCTCAGCTTGCCAGCAGCCTAGCAGGGCATACCTTGAAACATTGGCTTTTGGTGCAGGAAGATACAGAGATTTGGGGGAAATTTTCCATTGCAGAAGGTGGGGAGATTTCCAAGCCTACCGAGAATTAAAGCTCAGAATTACTGTAGTGTTCAGCAGTGTGGTTGTTGGGTGGCACCTTGTTTATTGGATTCAGTGAAGCACACTGTGAGCACACCTTGTTCTTGCTGTGTGTTGGACCAGTCATACTCATTACAAAAAAACATAGGATTGCCTATGTTGAAGTCAAGGATTGGGATATATAGATTTTTTTTTTTTTTTTTTTTGCATTGACGTTTTATCCTCTGGGCATCCCAGAAAGCCCCTAACAGCCGCCTCATTTTAAACATGCTTCTTTGTATCTCATTTTATCACAGTCATTTCTTAGCTCTGCTGGCTAAGATGTTCATATTTTCTGCTCTTTTTGACCACACAGATCATTTCCAGCACTTAGTATTGCGTTGCTATGGTTATTTTACTGTTGCAGTTTGCCTTTGTATTTGGTTCAAACCCAAATCCAATTCTTCACATACAACCAAACGTTAACATAAAGATATCACAATTGTGTGTTTTTTTTTCTAGCCAATATCAAGCCCCACATTATCCCTTCTAGGTAACAGGAGAGCTGATGTGTACCAATCTACCCTAAATTCAATTCACTCCTAGGCAGCAAACTTTGTATTCAGTGAAAACTTAGCTGATTAGTTTTTAGGTGGGAAAAAAATTAGCAAAGATGAATGCTGGCTAAAGCCCACAAAATATATTTCCAAGAGAACATGCTATCACAGGAGAACATAAGATGAATGGTGAACAGTTGTTGAAAAAAAGGGTTTGGGGATCAAACTATTTAAACTTCTTTCATTTGGTTGGTTTCTTAATTAACACAAGTCCCAGCATAGGATATGGAAGAAAGCATTTTGGTCAGAGATTCCAAATGCTGTTTCCTTCTGTTAAGGTGAAAATACTCACAAAAAATGACTATGATGCTACTGAAAACATGATCTAACAAAATTCAAAGGGGGAAATGAGGCTTAAGAAACTAACTCTGAAGGCCAAAAATTAGTCAAAGATAGAAGAAACTAAAAAAAAAAAAAAAAAAAAAAAAAAAAAAAAAACGGAATCCTTGAACTGTCTGGCTTAAAATTATGGACTCAAGTAACTTTAAGCATCTCTAATGTACATCATATTGGGAAAGGAAGGGAAGGGGATATGGAAGCCCCATCACTTCTCTGATTTGTTTCTGTCTTATTAATTGTGTCTATCAATCCAACCTGAAGAGGCAACAAAATGCTCGCAAAAGTTATATGAATCATGTGAATGGCCTGGAGAAAGGAAAGACACTCTAGCTGTCCCAAGGTACTTTGGTTTTCATACACAAGTAGTAATGCTTATTTTACAACAAGAAAACCAACAGGAACTAAGCAATATTAAGTAGCCCTGAGGGAAAGCATGGTAGCTGTATCTCTGAGAACACCATGTCTGTGCTTAGGGGCACGTTAAACAGAAAATGAGAGCCATGAAGCCCCCTGCCTAACTTCCATGCAAGACACAATAATAATAAATGTGGAGAAGTGAGCAAAAGGAAGATTACAGTGGAAATAGGAATCTGCCTAACCAGTAGGACTGACTGGACGGTGAGATACAGCAGGTGTTGAAGGAAGGGGTTCATATGGACACACTGACAACAGATGCATCAGAAGCTAATTTGGAAGTGTGAAAAACTGGGATGATCTGGGTAGGGCCAGTTATCAGTTGTGTGTCAGCTGCTTGACTGAGGTCCCTTGGATTGTTCAGCCCAGAGCAGAGAAGGTCGAGGGGAGGCCTCATGGCGGCCTGCAGCTCCCTCACGAGGGGCGCAGAGGGGCAGGCGCTGAGCTCTGCTCTCTGGGGACAGCGCCAGGACCCGAGGGAACGGCATGGAGCTGGGACAGGGGAGGGTCAGGCTGGGGGTTAGGGAAAGGTTCTGCACCCAGAGGTGGTCGGGCACTGGGACAGGCTGCCCAGGGCAGTGGTCACAGCACCGACCCTGACAGAGTTCAAGGAGCATTTGAACAACGCTGTCAGACACGGGGTCTGATTTTGGGCGGTCCTGTGTGGAGCCAGGAGGTGGAATTAAATCTTGTGAGTCCTTTCCAACTCAGTGTATTCTGTTATTCTATGGTTCTTTGATTCTATGAGAGGCACTTAGATTGGCCCTCTCACTGCAGCATTTTCTCTTTGATCTAACAGTTTAGTGTTTTTTGTTGTTGTTATTGTTACTGTTTGTTTGTTTGTTTCAGTCTAGCACTAAACACTCCCCAGAGTTTGAATGTCTGAAGACAGTGTTGGGGAAAACATCTCAATATCATACTGTCCTTTGTTATCCTACAGAGACCATGTCCTGGCCTGGACTAAGGAGCAACTGATGGATCACAGAGTCACAGAACCACAGACTGGCTGTTGTTGGAAGGCATCTCTGGGTCCATCTGCTCGAACCCCTGCTCCAGCAGGGCCACCCAGAGCAGAGTGCCCAAGCCCATGTCCAGCTTTTGGAGATTCCCAAGGAGGAGCCCCCAGCACCTCTGGACAGCCTTTGCCAGCACTCCATCACCTGCACAATGTGGAAGTGCTGCCTGATGTTTAGACATAATCTCTTGTGTTTCAGCCCTGGGGTGTTCAGCACCACCACCTCCCATCCCAGCCACCCCCCATGCCTTTCTTTGGGATCCATCTTGGCTCTGGAGCTTTAAAAAAGGGGGAATTGTGCAGAAGGCACACTCAAAGCAGTGCTGCTTTCTTCTTTCCCCCATCTCCCCCTCCTATTTCACAGCCATAAATACATGCACACACATTCACCTAATGCATGGGCTTCTCCTGCCCTCAACTGGCTGCACATTGAAATGCAAAGTGCTCGGTGCTCAAACATTGCTTGTTTTTGATGTCATGATGATGATACATATGGGACTGAGAGAATGTGGTCCTTGAGATTGGTTGTAGGTCTAAATAATTATAATCATTTGGAGAGGATGTTAACAGACAGCTTTTTGTAGAATTTCCAAAATATAATAACTTAGGTTTTCCTAATAAAAAGAATGAATTTATGTTTGAAAGAAACCCAGCAAATTGAACAATGTAAAAAGTCACTATCAATCATTACAGTACTTTTAAACACGGTTCATTCATTTTCTTCCCAGTTCTTAGAGCAAGGTTTTCCCCTGTGCCTTGGTTTCCCTTCTCTGTGAAAGGAAGACATATTACACTTCTTTTTTCAGTGTATTTAGGTAACCAGTGGAGACAAGACCTCTTCATGTTGCTGATCTTTAGGTGGAGAAGCACAGCACTGATCTTCCTGGGAGAGTTTTGAAGAAAACCCTTTGGGATAAGGAGATGAAAGTGCAAACTGTTGCTTAAAGTTAGAGGCTGTCAGTGATGCTCCTGCTGGTCTAGGTCATGACCAATTCCCATCAGACCTTCAGGTGTATCAGTGTGGGCAATCTCTGGCTGCTTCAGGTCACGTTAGCTGATAAAACAGCCACACAACACCCCAGTTGTACTGAAGACCCTGCTTGGTAAGTGTACCTAGAATCTGGGACATGCAAAAAATCATGTATTCATAGAATAAAATAGACTGGAAGGAACCTGTGGAGGTCTCCATCTCAATACATGGCCAGCTTTAAAGGTACACTGGGTTGCTCAGGACCCCATGCAGTCCAGCTTTAAATAACTTCAGTAATGGAGTTTTCATAAGCAACCTGGCCCCCTGATCTGAGCACCCTCATGGTATATTTTTCCTAATATCTCATCAGAGTTTCCTGTTTTCCATCTTGTGTTCATTCCCTCTTGTCCTGTTGCTGTGCACCCTGAAAGAAAATCCTCCTTTATCTTCCCTACAGGGTCCCATTAGGCATTTGCAGATGGCAATAGCTCTCTTGTGAGCCTTCTCTTCTGCAGAGTAGGCAAATCCAGCTCTCAGCTTCTCCATGTACAGCATGCGCTCCAGGTCCCTTAACATCCTGGTGGCCCCTGCTGGACTTATTTCAGTTTTTTATTACTTTTCTTGTACTGACAAGCCCAAATTGGACACAGTCTACAGATACAGCCTCACAAATGTTAAAGAGAGAGAAAGAATCACTTTTCTCAGCCTGTTGGCTGCCCTCTTTTTAGCACAGTCCAGAAAATGAAGGTGGAATCAGTGCAGGAAATAGGAGATGGATCTCCTCACAATTTCTTCTACCTCCAGAGCCCAAACCATGTGGTGGCATCTCTCAAAGGCAGAGGACAAAAATACCGCCACACTCATCGCCGCAAGAAATTCAGCTGCATGCTCCCACAGAAGGGGTGGCAGAGTGGATGTACTACTTGCTATCAGAGACACTAAGTCTCTCTATTATCCCATCCCCATTTCCCATGGTGGGAAAAGCAGTCTGCAGACCTGCAGGAAGGTCCTGGCAATAACTGTTGTCTATAGAGGGGACTATGACCTCACAGACACAGCATCTGTCTGTACAGGTGTGTCTGTCCCAGGTATAAGCTGAAGCTATTTCAGGTCCTGCCATGGGTTCAGGCTCTTCAAACATGCTGGCAAATTCTTGAACCTATCCTGTACTGGGTTTACATGGCAAGGTTTTGGTAGCAGGGAAGTTGCAGGGGTGGCCTCTGTGAGAAGAATCCAGCAGCTGCCCCACGTTAGATAAGGGCCAATTTCAAGCAGCTCCAAAGGGACATACCGCTGCCAGAGCCAAGCCAATATTAAGAAAGGGAAAAAAAAAAAAAAAAAAGAAAAAAAAAAAAAAGTCATTTTATGTCATCTATGAAGAAGCAACGTAAGGGAAACTGCATCATACACATAGATTCTCTTAGTGGGCCAAGAAAGGTGAGATGTCTCAAGGAGAGATCTCTCCTTGTCCCAAGGAGAGATCTCAGGAAGAGCAGGTGGATCTGTTCCTGAAAGTCTGTCTTTTCTAAGGACTCTCATACATTTGCCTTCTCCAGATGTTCTCTGTATCTAGGATTATACTCAGGCTTGTCCCCCAGTTCTACAGAGGAGATTTGATTCCTCAGCTAGTTCAGCCACAGAGGAGTCTCTCTGATGAACTAGTAGCAGACTAGACATTGCAGCCGTGTCTCTGGGAGTCCCTTAGGTCATGCCTTTATCTGGTATTGTTTGTTCATCTTGTCTTTCCATCTCTGTGAAGGAAAATAGGTATGCTCTGATGCACAAAGTAGCTGAGACCACTCCTTCCAGCTTCTCCATCTGTGACTATGGCTGTGGAGAAGCTGCTGTGTTAGCATGCAAGGAGCTACAGATCTGCCCACAATCAGGTGCCTACAGACCCTCTGACAACATGGCCTTTGGTAATTAACTGTAGTTCTGGAGGTCTCACAGCATAAAGGGGAAAAAAATCGGAGTAGATGTCCCTTGAGGAAGTATGATAGCAATGCAACTGGGGAGAGGTAAAGTCCTTCAGCACCGTGGGGAATCCTCCCTCACTGCCCATCCATGTGGGGCCAAATGCAGAGAGCACAGGCACCAACAGCCAGAATGAGAGGTCAGAAGAAGACAGTGCCTTCATGCTGCCCAGCTCCATGTTGCAGCTGTTATTCAAACAGGGGGAAATGCATTTTAACATTTCTCAAAGGATGCAGGGAAGAGCAACTCCTGAAAACAAAACCTACAGCTGGAAAGCCTGTCGAGGGCCAGAGGACAATATGGTAGCAGAGCCCTAGTAGTTCTCATAACAGCCTGCTGACAAACCTGAGCCAGGCTATACACCTGGTATACCAGGACAGTGCTACAAGAGGCATAACAATGTAACAGTGAAGGCAGTGGTTGCACGTAGGATTCAATACCTTTAGGAACACAAGGTGGTACCTGTGACACTTGCTGAGACCCAATCTGCTTTGCTTTGTGAAACTCCTCCAAAGTTTTGTTTTATTATTTTTTTTTTTTTTTTGGGGGGGGGGTGTTTTTTGTTTGTTTGTTTGTTTTCTTTGACAGATACTAGCATGGAAACGTGTTTCTTTCCTAGAGAGAGATTGTATTATGTTTGGGAAAAGGATATCCTTTCACTCATCTCTTCAGTCCCTAGTGCTTCTGGTCTGAATGCAAATGTGACCCAGGGAACCCCCCTCCAGATTTTCTCTGTCCCTGGGAATCCCCTAAGCCTGGGAAAGCCAGACTATAGAAGGGGATACTTTGTTAAAACACCACGCGAGGGCAGCCTCTTCCACCTTCCCGTGTTAGAAATCCCCCTTCAGCCTCCCAGGTCCAGGATAAAAGCTCTTCAGTTTGTTTACGGTCCCTTGCTGATGATTTTGTTCCAGCGGTACTGGCTGCTGGATGTTTTTCAACAGGAGACGCATGAATATTATTCCATCATTTAAAAAGACAATCAGTGTCATCATAGGTCTTCCAAAAGGGATGTCTGGAGCTGTAGGAATATCGCTTAAAGGGGGAGATCACGAAATCCCCATCACCTCAGGCTGTGAACACTGAAAATGTCAGGTTCATGCAAACATGGTTAATGTTCTGGATACTGCGGTGTGTGCAGTGCTGTGTTCCTGAGCATGCCACCTCCAACAGGACCAAGCAGAGTCTTCTGGCTCTCACAGCAAGAGCCAGTACCTACAGCAAATAATAAAAGCTGATTTTGTAACCCAGAGGCTGCAGCAGATTTATCAGCTGCCGTTCCTTACAGTCACCACTGGATGGGGGGAGAACTTCTTGCTGCAGGAGATGAGTTACACTCATGGGTTAAATATTTGCCCTGGTTGGTGTCCTTTTCTGCTGCACCCTGACCCCTTATTTGTGCACTCTCACCCCAACTGAAGTAAAAGATCTCCCTGATGGAGCAGCAAAAAGACCCAGAGCAGTTCCTTTCAGTGCTCATAACACTGCTGTAACCCTGATGTGTCCAAGCTGGCAGCCCTGAGCGAGGATGCTTGCCTTACTGACGAAATCTCCAGAGAGAGGAGGACTAGCAGCGAACATCATTAAGCAAACTTATTTCGATGAATGCTCCTTAAAGACTGGTCCCAGATTTCTCCCTGGGGTGCCTTTAAAGAATGTGGTGAAATGTAGTGCTTAAGCTGTGCATGATTAGCTTCTGAAAGAAATATTCCTTCACCTCTCCAGAGAGAGAGGGTGTCTTATTTTCCCATGAACTGAGCCTCCATCTACCAAACCATGCGGCATCCTCCCATGCTTGCCATGACCCATGCACAGCAGATTTGCCAAAAAAAAAGACCAAACCCCAAACTGCTGAACTATCACGGTCCCAGCTGTATCATTTGGCACTGTGTAGGAGCTGAATTTGTGCAGAAAATCAAGCCTTGAGCTTGATTCCCTGGTGTCCCAAATCTACAGACTGTCCCTGCAAGTTAATCAGGAAGATTAGCAATTTACACCCACTTTGCTTGAGCATGAGCAATTGGCTGAGTATCAGAGCAGTAGTGAAGCTGGCACCAGCCTTAACATGTTAAGCAAATTAAAAGCTGGAAAAAAAATCATTGTATCTGACAGAGCGATTCATGGAGATGGAGTGGGTTTTTTCTTCATTGGCAAGAAGAAGGGCAAAAGAGGGTGCAGTCAGTCTCTGTAAACCCAACGATAACTGCTGCGTGGTTTATTGTGGTGCCAATTGATCCAAATGAGAAAGGAATCATCAGGCACCTGCCACAGGCAGATAAACATGCAAAAGAAGAATTGGCAGTTTATTGCAGTGAGATTAATCATCACCCAGCACCACGCAGGGGGAAAATTATGCATGGTCTAAAAGAAGATTATTGCCAGGCCACCCCAGGAACACATCATGCAGACTGAAGGAATTGCAGTCCAAGTCTCTCCTACCTGCTCCCTTCAAGGTTCATAAGGTTAAAACCGGAGGAACCAACTTGTGGAATGATGTCCCGGGTAGGAGTGGAGGCTCAGTGATGGAGAGTTGGTTATTGTCTCTTCCTTTGGTCCTCAGATGAAACAGATGACACCTTGGGTCTCAGCTTACCTACCCATCATCTGGGTGGGAGGATGTTTATCAGTCCCGGAGGTAAGCACTGATCCTTATTTCAGCATTATGACAGCAAACTTCTCTCTATGGGCATCTCTTTTGAGGCTGGGAAAAGACCAGTTATCTTATGAGCTCCCAACCAAGCAGCAGGTGTGTGTTAGCTTTCGTGCAAAGCACAGCTATTGAACTTAAAGAAAATCAGTCTGGTAATACTGATAATATGGCTGTAATGAGTTTTCCTTGAGGAGAAGAAAATAATTCTATGACAAACACAAACAGAATGTGTGATGTGGCAGAGGAAATCCCTCGAGGGTTTCTGGACAGAGCCAGCCCATCAAAAATCTTTGTTGTTTCTCTTTTCTGAAGCTTGCTTGAGGCCTAGCTGTGCTCACAGGAACTGCGTCACATTGATTAGGTTGCACAAATTGGGATAGATCTACCCCCTGGTGAGGAGATGAACTCACATTCATAGGGAAGAAAAGGAAAGTCGTTGGCCACTGCATCACCAGCATGAAGGACACAGAGGGAAATTCATCAGCCTGTCCAACAGAGCAGCTTCTAGATGTTTTCTTTAATATTCAGCCCTTTTTTACGCTGTCCCTTCAAGCCTGAGACACCACCAAAGACTGCTTTCAGCCTACGGCATCATGATGGGAAT
The DNA here is from genome assembly GCA_011076525.1 of Nettapus auritus. Classification (NCBI taxonomy): domain Eukaryota; kingdom Metazoa; phylum Chordata; class Aves; order Anseriformes; family Anatidae; genus Nettapus; species Nettapus auritus. The sequence goes on from CM021765.1 coordinate 3,084,335, forward strand.
TTCTCACAGTGCTCCAAGGGTCGGTGCAGAAGTGTTCTTTGACAAAGAGGACACGGGAGTCCTCTGTAGCAGCTCTCTGCACTGCTCTTTTGATTTAGGGGACAACAAAACCTCAGGCTTCGCAAAGGTTAATGTTCCTAATGTAGGGATATCAAGCAGCACAGAGGTCATGAAAGGTGTCTCATAACCTCTACAATATCAGAGGAGCTTAGCTGAGTCAGACAAGACACAAGAAAGTTCAATCCAAGCTGCCTTGTGTGTTACACTTTCCTCTCAACCTGTGACAGTCTGAAAGACCTGAGCTGTTGGTGCTTCTCCAGAGTTTCTCTCCTGCATTCAGTGCTTGTAAGATGTTTGTAAGGGGGCGGTGGGGACAGCAGTGTATAAAGCTGAGAAGTGATGTGCTGGGAAGTAGAGGGGCTGACCGGAGAGGATTGGCAACCAGCTGCTTTCTTTTTCCAGCTCTGAACCATCATCTTGAACAAATTCAGTCCAACTTCTTCCATCTCTTGCCCTTCCCACAAGCTTTGTTTGACATGACCGTGTAATTAAAAGCTTTGGGGATGCTATATATGCCAAAAACATATATATGCAGTATCTTGAAGGTGCTCTCACAAGACCATTAAGTCCCTTGCACAAGAGGATGACGTTGGCTGGTGCTGTTCAAAGGCTTCTCTTCACTCAAAGGTGGGTATCTCACATCAGTAAGTGAAGAACATCTTCTTACAGTGCTTTTTTATTTTGCGATTAAAGGCACATCTAAGGTACATCGTATGGTGCCTGCTGGCCGGAGAGAGATGCACTCAGCCTCTTGTTCTGCCAGCATGTTTTTCCCAGCAGACAAGATCACCTCAGTTCATGTTCCTGCCCAGCACAATTAATCACTGTGACATGCTTGCCCAGGCAAAGTGCTGCTTCACTTGAAAGTGAAGAAAAAATAAATAAACACACATGTATAGAGAAATGTAGGCTAAAGCAGAGAAAAAGTTCAGCATCTGATCAACAAACAACCAAGACAACACTCTTGATACAGGGGAGAGAATGTAGGATTTTAAGCTCTTAGGCCTTAAACCCATAAACATCCAAACACTGGAGCAAGAAGGAATTTGTAAGATGTCCACAAGATTTTATTTACAAGCCTTGTGTCAAGAGCTGAGAGATGGATGAAAATAAGAAAGTGTCCTACAAGGTCTCAGGGCAGTGAGAGGACAGCAGTGGGGACAAGCGTGGGCTTCCATCATATTCTCCACGCCTCTGGTGTCCGTGGAAGTTCAGCCAGGGCTGGGTTAAGACCCAGCCAACCCCATCGTGATACCTGCACTGTGGAAGTGGTGAGATACCTGCAAGGAGGCAGTTCCACCAGGAAGATATTGGACATGGGACATTCCCAGCCCTGTCGTCTCACTCCTGTGCACTCTGAAGGATGGATATTCAGATGTTTTCCTGCTTTTATTTCAAGCAAGTCAAGGCTTCCCTTGTCCCTGCTCTGCCACCTAAGGAACGAAGATGCTCATTTTTTCTTCTTCTATAGCCACCATCTTTCTCTTCCCCACACTGGTACTCTGTTCAGGCAGGTTCTGCAAGGAGAAGGCCCCCTGAAGCTGTACTGCTTTAGAAAGTATCTAAAACACCTCTATATCATTTTGATAGACCAAAAGGTCTGAAGCTATCCTGACCTCTTGGGACATATCCCTCTTTTAGGAGATGTTGGCTCATACTCCATGCCAAAGGAGGTGGCAAATGAAGAAAGAAAAAAGCAGTAACTCTGAGAACTCATAAATCACTAAAGTCCTGAAAGCGAAAAAAAAAAAAAAAAAAAAAGGAAAAAAAAAAAAAAGCCCAACATGGCCTTTTTGGTTTGCAGATAAGCACAAAGTTTGGCAGGAAAGAGATTAGGACATTTTCCAGTCTACCTCGCAGTCGATAATCCCCACAGCAACAGAATTATGGGTTGAAAATAGCAGCACGTGTTCCCCTTGCAGAAAATGGGCAAGACCAGTCGGGCAGGGGGACAGGGCAGGGGATGGATTCTGTTTAGATATGTTCATTTTCTGGTTGTTCCAGAGAAGAAAAGAAAAAGTCTCTTCCACCACGGAGAGCATTGTGGCCATCCCTAAGGGAAGGCCCCCACTGATCCCTCCTGTACTCTGCAAACAGGGCTATCCTCTAGAGGAACATTTTTACTGTCTTTGCTGATTCAAAGCATTTGGGACCCCTGGGATGCTTCTTGGGAAACTCCACCCTCGCTCTATCAACTCTTGCCAGCAGCCCGGAGTCATTATGATTAATGACAGAAGAAAACTGTCAATTGTAGACACGAAGAATTAAGCTGTCACTAACATTTAGGAATCAACATCAGGCCACGGTGGGGATGGGGGAGGAAGCGGACGGTTGTACTATATCAGCATCTGCAACCTCTGAGCCTCTCTGCAGTTCCTTGCTGAGCTGGCCTCAATCCATCCTGGAAAGAATGCAAAAGAAATAATTTATATCAAAATCAATTTAGAAAGAAAATAAGTAATTTTTTTTTTTTTTTTTTTTTTTTTTTTTACAAAGACTCGCCTAGCATCACTGAGGATGCCCGGGTATCCTGCCAGACACTCAGATTCTGGCACAGAAGGATGCAGGTCTCCCATGGGTCTTGTGTCACATCCACCAGCTTAGGAGGACATCACAGGGACATTTGCAGTGGCATTAGACATCTACTTTCAGGCAGCATGGTCAAGTCTCTGCAGCTCTTCCTGGGGCACAGAAACTGGAGAATCAAATGAGGGATAACAACAGAAAAGGACTAGGGAAAATGGATAAACACAGGTGATAAATTTCAGCTGAGGGAAGTAGAAAGGGATACAGAGTAAAGTGTCCTCCCACGCCCTGAAGCATCTCCCTCTGCCTACCAGTGATGAGCTTGGGGGTGCTGGTGGCCCAGGGAGAGCCCTGGAGGTAGTGGGGATCCCCTTAAATCAAGCATCAGGATGCATGCTCAGGGCTGGGAGATAGGAATGATAAGGCCTTATGATGCCAGGGAGCATCTCACAGAAACAGAGTAAATAAAAGTGAGAAGTGCAGCCAGAACAGCAGCAGGAGGTTCTGGTGTAGACACTTCTCACACCTCTGCGTGCTTCCCACCCCCACGGTGTACATGGGATGACAAACCCTCCCAAAGCCCATCCTGCCCATCCCCAAACACCTTGGTTATGATGAACTTCCCACCTTCCAACCTTCACCCCATCATTCCTGACGTCCCTGACTCAGAGAAAGGAAAGGGGAAACAGAGACAAGGAAGGGGGCTGGGGACAGGACCTCCCCCTCCACAACGGGGGTTATTTTCCTGTCTGAAGCTGATTAGATTTGGGCAGAGTGCTTCTTTTCAGAGCTTTCTTTTCCTTCCAGCCATGGTGGGAAGGGGGCTGCTGGTGCCTGATGCAGCACGGAGGAAGCGGTGGCCACGGTGACGAGGGCAGGCTGAGGGACGTCAGGTCACACTCTGTCCCCAGAGCGATCCCGGCCCGCTGCAATGCACAGATGGCTCCTTTTCATCTGACCTCATTGTTTAATCTGACCTGATCTGGTGCCATAATCTAACGGCCATTTTAATCACCACTACGGAGCTGGGATTGTTTTCCCTGGGCTCCACCCCAAATTCCTTCCCCCTGAGGGTAGGGGCACAGCCCAGATGCCATCCATCCAAGGGACGTCCTCTGCAAGCCCGCGTGGGAGCTGCTCCCAGCACACAAAGGGGAGATGCTGCTTCCCCCCGCCATCACCACAGTCTGCAATAAAAGGAAATTTCCATTTCATGAAATCAGCAGAAATTTCTCATGCAGTTCCTACAGGAGATGTAACACCCCAGCCACACGTTCCAAGGGTTTCTAAGACCCTTGGGAATTTTTGTTCAATGCTTCCGTAGCATTTTAGAAAGAAATAGTGATTAGAAAGTTACCTTGGTCGCAGAACACTTGAGTTTGTCTCTTGATTCTGCCAAAGAGACCCTGTGCATGACCTTGGTCAATTCTTTTAGTATTGGTGACAGCACCTAAAACTGTAGGCACCAGAAAACTTCCCCATGTCTGCAACCTGCCTTTTTGCTCTGGTTCTGCTCTGACTCTGTGTTCAGACTAAGGCAGGCACAGTTGATCCCCAGACCACCATGGGAAGGTAAGAGACAGCATATCCCCCAGGGAAGATGCAGAGGTCTCCAGTTCCCTGCCTGTGGGTTAGGACCTCCATACCTCAGTTCTTCCCATGTAAAAGGCTCAGCCAGGCCTCTCCAGATCTACACTGATCATTACTGAAGCAAAGAAAGATGAGCAGGCACAAAGGACAGCTGCAGTGTCCCAAAGAACTGCACCTGCTTCAGGTCTCAGCCCACACCATAGCATTCAATCTGGCACTGCCTGCACCCAGCAAACACAGCCCTATGCACGCACGCACACCCCATATAGCTCCATATAGAAGCAGGTTAGAGGAGTGCACAGAAAGGATTTATTCCACACACCCCCCTCTGCCCACAGCCTCAGAGGGTGGGAAGGGACCTGGAAAGGTCACCGTGTCCATTACGTCCCCCCAGGGCAGGATCAGCTCTCCGATGGCCCTGCTGACAGCTGTTTGTGTAACCTGCCCTCAAAGCCCTCCCGTAAAGGGAGGCCCACGTCCTCCTCCCAGCTATCTTCTCCTCATCTCTCTGGGGTAGCTCAGAGGATTTTCCCACGCTGTCCAAATTACACTGCATTATCCCAAGCTAAGGAGAGCTGCTCTCAGGGAGGGCAGTTGCTGCAGCTCTCTTCCAACTCTGAAGAATTAGAAACAGTTTGCTAATACCATTGCAGTGAAGGAAAATCTATTCTAGCCTTTGCTTCACAACAGTAGCAGACAGCCCCTAATTCACAACCCCGTCAGCATCTAGGAGAGGACATGGCTCCTCCAGGATCTGTTTGGCAGCAGAAGGCACTCAAGTGGCCCCAGCTCTTGCTCTCCCGAGGTGCAGAGCCTTGTTCCCTGCAATGTTATAGCAAAAAGTGAAAATAAATTGTTTCCCTGCCTCTATTCTCTCCCTGCCCCAGACTGATCTGGTCTGACCCCTTATTCAGTTGCTTTGTTCAGAACACCTTGCTCTGCTGAGGTCTCCCCACATATTCTATTTCAGCAAACTTCATCTCCAACACTTCTCTCATGCCTCACTGAAAGGGTACCAAAAGGTCTGCTCCATGTTCCCACAGGGAACAGCCTTCAAGTGAACATTGCAAGAGGATAACAGACAGTGAGAAGTCCAGCTTCTTAAACACCTTGGAGTTCTCCATCCTTTCTTCTTCCCCATGGACAATTTACTCTGTCTTTCCTTTAGGATTAAGGAGGTTGGCAGCTAACAAGCAAATATTTATGTCTAGACTGCTAGGTGGTGGAAAATCCTCTAGTTGGGGTTTGAGATAGCACTTTGATGCTGGAAGAAACCCCATCTGCAATGTTTCCCAGCCCAGGGACAGCACCTCCTCTACCCCCAGTCGAAGTTTCACCACCGCCTGTTTTAAGGAGACTGCTAAGGCCATGCCCAAGACATTTATTTACCTTCTGACTGTGAAGCTGTCACATTTCTCTGTTTTTCTCTGTAATCAAGTGTGCTACAACTGCAAAGCAATTCTAGGAATACAGCAACACACCATTATTGTGGCAGCCGAAGCTTTACCACAAAAAGCATACTCATGATCAAATTGAAAGACTTAGCAATACCAATTCTTCTATTTCCTACAGTATTACATTGGCTTTCTTGATGAAACAATTTTCACTTCAATATTCTCACAGTGAAACTGCTCCCAGACGGCTTAGCTTAGACTACAAATTTGTCAGAGAATTTGTCACAGATTCTCCCAGGTGACTTTCTTTAGAGAATGGAAATCCTGGAGGGTTGGTCTTTGGTTGTGGGTTTTATTTTGTTGTCTTCTATTTTTTCTGTGTCAAGTCCACTTTAATTGATTTGGGAGGGCGGAAAAGCAGAAATCAGATATCTCTGTGGCCCTATTTTAACCATGTTATTTAAATATGCGGTCGCATTGGTCTCTGTGTTGCTTGAGAGCCTCCTTGGAAGGAGGTGACACCCAGGGATCGCAGATAGAAGGATAATTTCTTGGTGCAGTGCACCAAAGGGTTTAAAAGCAAAGTGCTCCTTTGGTTCTGAGGCACCACACCTCTTAATTAAGGACTGATTAAAGTTTTGGGATTGTTTTTTCACGTAACCATTATTTTACAAGGACTGGTCCTCTGCCAGGGCTGCACCGGTTCCACCCCGAGCATTTGGAGACCTCGAGTCTAGGAGGCCAGGTTCTTTTAAACATGGATGGGTTTTATTTGGAGAAGTGGTTTCATAGCCTCTCTTTGTCTCTCAGCCCTGTAGCATAGTTTTTATGTCTTGAAAAAATCATCTTGGCCAGAACAACATATGTCATGGTACCTGCAATGCCTCTTGGATTTTGGCTGGAGTCTGGACTAGATCTGTGGAATACAGGTATAGCACAGGCTACAATTCAACATTACCTCATAGGAGGAGGAAGATGGGAGCATGAGACCACAAAAAGATGTCCAAAATGGCTGTACCAGCACCAGTGACTTCCCTGGATCACCAATGAGAATGAAAACCATCTTGTAGCAGAGATACAAAGATGTATTGACTTGTCAGAACTAGACTGAACATTAGACTAGATCATCTTGGAGGTCTTTGCCCACCCAAATGATTCTATAATTCTGTGTCAGAGAGGTGATGGTCTGGGGAAGAGTGGCCACGGTGAGCTTGTCTCCATAACCACCAAGCAGAATACACATTTTCAGTGCTTTGGAAGCCCTCAGAGGACAAACAACCTGTTGGGCCCATTCTCTAAAAAATAAAATAAAATAAATAAAATTAAATTAAATTAAAAAAAAAAAAAAAAAAAAAAAAAAAAAAAAAAAAAAAACAAGAGCCAAAATCATCATAAAGCAAGAAAATAGTAAGCAGGAGACGGAAAAGACCATCACCCTTGGACATGTAGAGAGATGAGACACAACACGGGTGTAACTGGTTATCCAAAACCCCGGTCTCTGAACCCAAATGAAAATCAGAGGAACAACCCCTGCCTTTCACTGGCTTCTCCCACCTGGTTTTAGGTCAGCCTGACACCTCCACACCATCCGGGCACGTTCCCAATGCATGTGCCTGCCCATGCTAAATGGATGGCAGCCACAAGACTTCTGTTCCCCATCCTGCACAACATCTGCAGTGGCCTCAGATTGTCTCCTAACACACAGCAAATGTTTTTCTCTGTTCAGCCTCATCCATCTCGTTGAACTGTATCTGCTCTCACGTTGTGGTGTTTACGTTCTTCAAAGAACTGAAAGCCGTTATCCTATCTTTGCCTTAGTCATAGTTTGGCCGGGGTTTGTATATTTCTTTCTCCCTTTATTTTCTAATCTGCCCTCTCAAGTCTCTCCCTTCAGGAGACTGGTCTCACAGGCTGCTTTGGTTTCTCTGTTTATCTTGGACCAGGAACAACTTTTTGAAATCCTAATAACGTCGATTTTGCAAAGCTAGCTGCAAAGCAAAGGACTTTTGCACTCAACAAGCTCACGGGTGGCAAAGTGCCGCAGGACAGCTGTTGAACTGCAAAGGGATTAGCAGAGCTAAGCAGATGCCCTTGAGACATTCAACCCCAGTCCCTTAGGTCTTTCTTCTCCAGAGGAGTGACCCGTGTGGGCTTCACTGTCCCTCCCCAGTATAAATTAGCCAGGAGGATCATAGCACAGATCTTGGGAAGAAGCTCCTGTGAAAGCTGCCCCAATAGCACATCACAGGGCTGTGTAACAGGGAGGGCAGTGCCTGGTCTCTGGGCACCAGGCTGCAGGAACCAGTCTGTCCCTGAGAAATATGTCTTTTCATGGGGCTACGTGAGATTGGGATTTAGATAAATGGCACGTCAGACTCTGTCCCTTCATCAGCCATCATCGTTAACATGCAAACGGGCTGGAAATCATAGCTCACCCAGGCTGCTGCGTCTGGCTGTTGGGGTGTCAGAGGGAAAGGAATGCAATAATAATGGGAGAAAACGAGGAGGGAGCTGGTTCTGCAAGCCCGTCTCTCTGTGCGTGATGTATGGCAGGTCTGATCAATGACTGGGGGGAATATCATGGGTAAAGGGCTCATCTGCTCACTTTGGGATAAATCTTGATCAGACCTAAGGGGAGTTAATGAACGTAAACCACTGCCAAAAGGGGCTGAACCACTTAGGGCTTTGACTTTTTAGGCTGCCTGTGAAGCTATCGGCATTTTCTGTCTATGCAAACTGAAGGCTCTTGGTATTCACTGGAACTTCCATCAAGTTTGAAATGGATATGAAGCTGAAACCAGGGTGAATGATACCCGGAGGTCTCCCTTCTTATGCTCTGCTCCTCCACAGCAAGGTTTTTTGGTGGGATCAGCAGGGGGAAGAGGTTTTACAACCTCAACATGGTTGTGCCATTCATACAGCCCATCAGGAAAAAGTACGTGCTTTATTTGTAGGGTTAATCTCAGTGAAGAGAGAAACCACAAAGCATTCCTCTAGAGACTGTTCCTCTCCCCACGCATGTAAAAATAGTCAGACAAGAGGGCACTGTGATCCCAAGGGAACAACCAGGACAGGATCATGAGATGCCAGGAATCCTTTTCTTGGCTCATCACAGACCTGCACTAAGACTTTGGCCACCTCCACCTCTTGTCTTCTCCACTTTGCCCACTGCCATTTATATCATTACCTTGGAAGTTCATAGGAGGTTTTTGCTGTGGGTATGCGGGGGTGCTTGCATGTGCGCAACACACTGAGGCCTCTCACTACAATGGCAATATAAATTATATTGTGACAAATTCTTGGAGTGGTACTATTGGAAGAGTTTCCTCCCTTAGAGGCTTTGCAAAATAGCTACCTGTGAAATTAAATTAAACATTGCCTCTCTTGGGGTTTAAACAATACACTCCCTCTAGCTTGGGATGAGGGTTTCTTTTTATTATATTACTTTATAGATTAAGACAGCACAGGAAATTAATTACTTTATTTTTTTTCTTTTCCTTTCTTTCCAGATTCTAGGTTTTTAATTTAGAAAAGAGAACTTAGCGGGGACCGCAGGAAATTCCACTTATGTGAGGAATGCAACCCTAAGATCTGGTTCCTGGTACCTGGCCTGTTCTGCTCCTCGGATCTGCTCTGCCTCCCCCAGCTGATAAGAGCACTGCTGGGTCTGCCTGCCACGTTCATTCAATTACTCTTGACACTGTCTTTTGTCTCCAGTGGGTCCTGTGCAAACACAAATCAAAGCTGTCAAGTCCTGTGGAGCCCTGGCTTGGCCTGGAGGGCAGAGATCTCCACTCTGCCCTGTCACAACCATTTGTTACGTGGCAGGAGAGGTGCGGGGCAGGAATTCAGATGCTGCTTTTGGCTCATACTCCAGCCTGGGACAGAAAGTTTGGAGGAAGGGGTTTTGCAGCACTGCATTGGCCACAGCTCATCCGATGGTCCTGAGAGTGCAGCTGGGAGGGGAAGAGCAAAGCATGATTAATATTTAATTGTGGCAGGGGGAGAAGGACAGACAAATCCTTGTGAATATCTTCGTTGTCTTTCAGACCAGTAAGTTTTGGGTAGAGACCCCAGAGGGGTGTACACACACATATACACACATTTCAGTGAATATATACATAAATATATATATTTATATGTGTGAAGGAGTAGTGGAAAAAGGTAGGACTGAAAGCAAGTCTTTTCATAGTTCTAATCCAAGACTGGTGCCAGTACTGAGGGCATGAGTCCTGCCCCTGCCTCCCCAAACCGTTTCCCTGAGATCCCTCCTTCTCCAGCCCTTTAGAGGATTTTGATGCAAGCGAAACCAAAAGCACTAAATCCCCTCAGGGAAAATCCTCCCCCTGCCCTCTGTCTCTTTTTGCCAGAACTCCCCCCCGCCCCCCCCCCCCCCCCACCCCCCCCCCCCTTCTTCCTCTTTATGTTATCACCCCAGGCCTGAAACCTTTCTGGGAGCAGCTTTCCCAGTGAGCTCAGTGCCTACCTCCACTGCCCCCTTGACATCTGTCTCCATGAGCAAAGCAGTGAGGGGGATGCATGAGCCAGCAGAAGGCAGCCCTGCTGGAAATTTGGCCAAATTCAGCCCTGGTCATCAATGGGCAGGCAGGTACTACCATGTCCCGCAGGTCACTAAGCCATTGCCAATGTTTTCTGTGCAGAGCTGGCTTGGGGAGGAACTTTCTGAAGTGCAGAGGGCAGCAATTTTATCTGTTGCAGCTGGCTATCTTTAGACGATTTTAATAAATCAGGGAGATTAAAAACATTCCTCCCTCCAGCCTCCTCAGAGGTGTTTAACCCCATCAGGCTGGTTGAGGAGGAGGAGGAGAGCTTTTGAAAACCAATTGCATTAAGAGGGATATCTGGAGGAGTTTGCAGCCAAGTTACCTCCTCTTGAGCAAGTCCTGTGTTAAAGTGATGGTCTCAGCTTCCAAACCACCCTGCAGAGGGGTAACCAGCCTTAAGGTATCACCCTTAAAGAAAACAAAGATTGCAGAAGGTGCCTCTCCTGCCCTGTCTCCGATAGATATTATTCTCATTGCACATACACTGAGAGATCTTCCATTTATTTATTAAGTACTGTGAATTATTCCAACACCTTCTTCCCTAGAGGACACAGCACTTACATTTGTTGCTTGATTTTGGCAGTTTTGGAGAAGTAATATCTCTCCTCAAGGGTTCCAGAGGTAGTCCTTATCCCCCTATCCAACGGAGTCCCTGTGAGACGGACATCCAGCTCCTGTCCTTCTGCATTCCTGACACGTCAGGTACAGCAGGCCCCATAGTGCTCTACATAGCAAGTCTTGGTCCTTCAAAATGGTCTGAAAGCAAAAATCTGCATTGATCACTGTTAACAGGGATACCTTCTTTTCTTGTGCAGAAGTCCGGACCTTCACAATCCATTTGCAGCTTTAAAGTGCAGCTCCCACAGGCCACTTTTCTGCAGCGGTCAAGTGTTTCTTCATGCAATGACCATAACGGCATCCATGTTTCTAAAATTAACCTGTTTTTTCACAATAGGAACAATTTTCAGAAGCAGTCATTCAGCTAAAATGTGCCAACAAATCCGCTTCCAAAAGCCACATGAATGTGAACGAGGTCCATGGCTGCATCACACAACCAGGACTCCACCTCCTGGACTAGCTACTGCTGATGGGGGGCCAAAATTCCATGTACTCCAGGGTAAATCCACGATTAGTAGACAATGGGAAAAGACGGTTTTGAAACGATTAAACATTGAAAATTCACCTGTGTTTTCTTCCCACAACAGTCAGATTTTAAAGTAATTAAAACTTTGACTTCACTGGATCTTGCAGTCAGCCTTGCATTTGTTTCATTTTTTTTCCCCTGAGAAATTCTCATTTCTTCACAAATAAAAACAAACCTTGTACAAGAGCCCTGGGGCTGAAGATGAACAGCAAACATTAATGAATTGCATCAGAATTTTCTGGAAACATCACCCATGGGATTTCCACCTCACTTTCCCCATTCTCAGATTTCATGAGGCACTATTTAAAACTGATGTTTTTTGGGGACATGAACCACCTTCTGCTCCCACTTGCCCCCACAGGTGACAGAAGGTGAACTTGTCCTTGAGCTCAGGGTACGTTCTGAGTTTAAAATATGGTCCAGATATTGCCTCTGCACCTGCCCTGTATTTATACGTCAGCTGGCTGTAAAATGGTATAAAGCACTGAAGGGGTAGTTTTCCTTGTTGCTGCTATCACCATTCTCTACCAAATGGGGTCCTACAGGGACCTGCAAGGTCTGGGGTGTTGCACTATTGCAAATGCTACTGCAGAAGACAATCATAAGAGCTTACATAATTTTAAGCTGAAGGAAGAAGGTAATGATGTAGCTTTATGTCTGTTTTTACTACCCATCACCCTAGATTCATACTCAGATATCAACAACGCATCTATGGGGATGGAGAGATCCCACTCCTTTTCCAGGTGCTTACCTCCAAGGATGAAAAGTGCCCAAGCCAATGCCACAACCACATCTGAGAATATGGATAAAATGATAAACAAAACATTCTTTGAGTGTAATAAACTGCTTCAACATCCAATGAGGTTACAGCACATAAATCCTCACTCTTAAACAGGATATAAGCATCATTTGTTTTCCCTGTAGACCTCTAATTCAGATGACTCCTCAACCTGGAACCCAATGTAACTTCTGTTGTTTTTTTTGTAGTGGAAGCTCACATCCTAATTAATTGAAAGAATGAGAAAAAACAGCTGCCTTCTTGAAAAGAGACCCTCCTTACAAACCTTGTGTTAACAGGAGGAGCAGGAAGATACCAACAGCTGCATGAAATCACTATAATTAAAAAAGAAAGAAAAAAAGAAAGAAAACTTCCCCGTAAGCAGATAGCTGTGGGCGTCCTGCAGCAGGGAAAGGTTAATTCCAGCCTCATCTCCCAGCTGGCTTCAAGAGGACAGAGGTTAAAGCTGAAGCTGTAGGATACACATGTCAGCACAGCTCAGATCTCTAACAGTCACCCAGACATCCTCCTGGAGTCTGCCCCAACTAAACCTCTTCCTCTTATTTGATAAAGATGATCCATCTTCCAGCATCCTATAATGGAGTTTAAAAGTATGTGTTATTAAATATGAATGCTTAAGAGGTTGCATCTCCACTTGAGAATGCTGGTCTTATACCTTAGGAAACGAGTACTAAGAAGAGAGAACCCTTGGGGACTACCAGATAGACAGACTATTGAAAATAACTGGAAGCTGGAGAATATCTGGAATGGGGGATTATATATGCTTGCCCAAAACCAAATAACCCTTCCTAGGAAGGGGAAAAGCTAGAGGAAGAGGGAAAAAAGAAAAAAAAAAAAAAAAAAATAGTTAAAGCTCAACTGCTCCTGGAAGTGCCCAAGGAGAAGGCGCTCTGGGTGGAGTCCTGGCTGAAGAAGGAAACAGAAGTCACCCCTGTTATTTCTGGGATCTCCCACCTCAGTTTGCTCATTTGTGAAGGAGACTTTGATTTGTGGTGGCCTTGGAGGATGAAAATCTAAATAAAAAACTGGGGGAAAAGCATAAGCAGGACTTCAACATAAAGCTCTGGGGGAGCAACTGCAGTCTGGCTCATCTGAGGCACTTGCAGAACAGACAAGGGTTAGAGGATGCTCCAAAGGTTGTTGTGAACATGCCCGTACCAGTATATTCTTGTACATTGGAGCTTTTAGCCCAATATATGCACCCTCTAGGTTGCTTGAGTCAACTTGGGCAGATCAGTGACAGCTAAAATCTCCTGGACTGAAACTTAGGCAACATTCACTAAAAGTTTTAACAAGGTATAACAGTATCCCCTATTCTGTTGGTAATTCCTTGCTCTGAGCCCCTGTACTGAGCGTCTTTACTGACCACAAAACTTACAACTCATCAGGGAGCCAGAATCCAACCCATATTAAACTTTCTGCCATGCAACTCTTACAAAACCTGCCCTTCTCCCATGCTTCACCACGCCAGAAGGCTGCTGAGTTAAAATAGTGATATATCAAAGCAGCACTGCTCAGGCTGAGGTATCAGGAGGCCAATGTCACTCTGCTGCAAATCCCAGAGCTGTCCTTGAAATGACTGCAAGGAAAGCAAATAAACCAGCCCTTATGCATGCATTCCCCCAAGATTAGCAGGTACAAGTCTGTGCTGGTTCACAGGCAATGGGATGTCCATAAGCAGGTCCTGTGCTAATCCTTTGCAAAGGTGGGTTGTTTTTTTTGTGGGTTTTGGTGTGTTTTTTGTTTGTTTGTTTGTTTGTTTGTTTTTTGTTGTTGTTGTTTGTTTCTTTCTTTCCTTCTTTGTTTTTGGTTTGGTTTGGGTTTGGGTTTTTTGTTGTTGTTGTTTTTTTGGTTTTTTTTTTGTTTGTTTGTTTGTTTGGTTGGTTGGTTGGTTGGTTGTTTTTTTCTGGCGGGGGTTTGTTGTTGTTATTTTTTTCCCACAAGGAAAAATTCTTTCATTACCAATCTTAAGCAATTTGAGTTTGGATTTTGGAAATCACACCAGAAATGTACAGTATAAAAACATCAGTATTCTGCAGACAATAGTGCAAGCTATGGAGCGGACTGAGAAAGACATTTACTTAATCCTTGCTAAAGTGCAGAGCACCATAAATCCTATACCTACTTGAAACTTGATTCCCTTCGTGGGAGGTCTGGGAGACCTTTATCTCTGAAGGTTTCCTGTGGGCTTTCAACCTCTTGTGCTTTGAGCTTTGGACAGCACTACTCAAGAAGTTGATTTTTTCGCCCTCCTAAAATTTTGTCAGAAATAAACTGGCATTTTAAGTGACGTTTTCCTTGGGAAATGTGTGGATGTTTTTTAATGAATGCTTTTGTTGTTGTTTTATTGGTGAAAGGGTTTTGTTACAGTAGTTTTTCAGTATGTTTGTGTTTGTTTGCTTATCTTACAAAGGCCCCAGAAAGGGACTGGGGGGAGGAGGGGATTTTTTTTTCACCAAAAAGGCTGAATTCTCTAACTGAAAGCTTTAGGGTTATGAATCCTGATTTCGGAAAAGAACATTTTAAAAGCTGTGGTTATCGTGAACTGTTTGTGTGCATTGTGTGTGTATGAATGACCAACCAACCACTCTCCATACCTACAGCTGTACTGGTAAATTGAACATTTCACAAGGCTGCCTGGTGGCCAGCAGACAAGATGGCACAACCCAAGGTTTTGTGCCTGCTTCTGTAACCTGCCACTTTATCAGACTAATCCAGACACAGACTTCAAAATGAGTAACCACACATGTCCTCGTGATTCTTAGTATCCCAACAGCCAGTGGAAATTTGGTGATAATTTGCTGGTTTAGAAACAGCAGCCTTGAACTCTATCCCAGCCATGCTCCCCAAGGTCTTGATGCTCAAAGCATGTGGCAGGTGACCACAGAGCATCGCCCTTTAACACACAGCTATAACCATGTGGAATACCTTAATTCAAAGACTTTCTTCTTTCCTTAATTCAGTTTGATTTTTATTTATTTATTTAATTTGGCTACCCAAGAGAAGAAAACCTGTTTTTTATAGAGCACGTAATTCAGACCCCTACAAGTACTTTTACCAAGTGCGATTAAGTTCTCCTAGAAGGAAAAAAAAACTGTTCTGAACATGTGCATGGTGCCAAACCAGATGAAGCAGAGTTGTCTTCAGGTTCATGGTTTCACAAGGATATTTATGTCCCTGTTTGGGGTGAGGAGGCAAGGACAGCCCGCTTGCTTGACAATGAAACCTGGTCTTGGAGGATTCCCTTCTCCACCACTTCAGCCTTTTTTCTCCATCAAAGTAAATCAAGTGACGCACACGTGGCATTTCTGAGCCTCAGTTCTGTGTCTGGGTCTTCTCTTTCATCCCCCAACTGGAATGTAGCATAAAATCCAAGGAAGAAGAGCATTTCACCATGACAGCATCACAGGGACAGGATATTGTAGATGAAGAAACTGTTGGGAAAGACTATGGGGTGGGCCTGGTGTTAAGGAGTGGGGAACACTGATTTCTCTGTCACTTTCTTTTACCCCTCTGAAGATCTGATATCACTACAGTGCCATTCACAGGTGCGGTTGGCCCAGAAAGCTAAGGAAGAGGTTAAGAGGGAGTGACCCTTCCGAGTCAGTTGTGATTGAGGAAGTCTCCAAAAATAGTAGCCTAAAATAGGATAAATGGCAAAAAACTGGAAAAGTTATCCCTTTTAGAATTAATTATAAGGGGGGAGGGCAGTGATAAGAGAAGAGAGAATCCCTCTATACTATCACCAGGAAGAACAAGACCTTGTGCATTTAGACATGCTGAAAAGCAATTGCTTCACCAGAGTTATTCCTAAGGTCTCTCTCTTAACACCATGTTCCCTCCTTTCTCTTCACTCCTTCATTATTCCCATTTGTCTGGTTTGTTATCTCATTTATTATTCAGCTCTATTCAGCGTCTAGACAGCCTGATCTGGTTGGCAGGTCTTGCTGTGCAGGGGCTTACACCAGTATCTTGGTGTCCCACCAATGTCTCCTAGAGGACAAATCCAGTCTCCTCCTCATCCACTTATATATCCCTGGATGCACAGAATATACATTCTTTGGGGTCTAATTCTCTCCCATGAAAGGTGAAGAGCCATGTACGCACTACTTCAGACAGCATTTCTTTTTTCCTGTTTAACTCCCCTTTGGTTAGTCTAGCCAGGAGATCTGATCTCCCACCTTTCCCCTGGATGAAGATGGTCCTTGGGTCAGAAGGGCCATGTCAGAAACACGACCTCTTCTCCAAGACTTCCCAAAAAGTGCGTGGCCTTAACAGAGGACAAGAGAGTTGTTACCTCATGCTCCTTCCTTCCTTCCCCTGGGCAACTTCATCCTGCTCATCCTTATCCCACCCTGGGTTTTTCTCTCCAATGAAGAGATATGGCAGATGATGCAGTGTAGGGATGAGTCAAGATACACAGCTCCCTTCCTCCCTCACCCATCCAGGTAAACCTTACCCTGTTACATCACAACCATTTTCAGTTTTCTGTTGAATTCTGAGATGGTGCTGTTGTTTTTCCTCAATATAGGAAATATAAGGTGTGGGCTTGCCTTTTTTCTCGTTTAATTGGGCCCCCATTTTCACCAAAGCGAGAAATGAGAACTTGCATCAGACAAGCACACTAATGCAGAACAATAGCAAAGATCAATAAACAATTCAACCCTTTCTGAGAAAACAAGTCTGAGGCAACCTCCGGGAATCAAATAAAGTACACATGCACAAAAACAGCAAAAAAACAGCCGCTCTGCATATTAATTCAAGCCAACTGCTTTTCCAAAGTGGAACTTGAAAAACATAAACAAGTTACAACAAAAACAGAGGAAATTGGCTGGCATTTCCCAGTCTTCCTTTCACAGCTTTTGAAGATATTTGATAAGAGATCCTCTTGGTCTTTTGAAGTCAGGGACAGTCCATTTCCAATGCCAATTGCAAGGCAGAGTCATCATTTTCAAAGGAAATAATGGTTTCCATCACTGCTACATAAAGACCAAATTCCATCTTATGGACCACAGCTCCTCCTCCGGTGGGACAACACAGATCAGAAGATGTCTGAGAGCTCCCAGGCAGAGTTTTTCTGATGAAGGGGACTGGTTAAAAAACAAATACCCAGAGGAAATGGATTCAGGTTCTGAGAAAATGGCCCCTTCTGAAGAGAGCCCTTTTATCCTGAGCATGACATGTTCAATACTTAGAGCCTTCAATACTTTCCGCCTCAAGTCCCAGTGGTAAAAAAACACACATTTTGAGCAGAAGTCTGACTCCTCCATTTGGCTATTTCTATTGATTTTCCTTGGCAGCTACATGGATATTCCAGGGATTGAGGCCACTGGGACTGGGGCTCAGCAGTTTCCAAGCTCTAGACAGCCTTAAGGCAATCATCTAGACTCCCTACAAAGAGCAAAATAGGCAAGTCCAAAACACAGTTCTTCTCGTACTACAATGGGTAGCCATATCTGGGTGGATGAACTGATCCCTAAAAATGTCTGTTTTTCTTCTCTGAGCATTAAGGTAGTGGGGATGAGCAGATTAGATGTAGGATTCTGATGTTAACCAACACAGACCCCTTCCCATTGTCCTAACTAGACTGAAAGATTTTTCACCTTTGTCAGAGAACTTGAAAGTCACTTGTAAGGCAACCATTGGAGATGCCTATCAAAGAGAACAAGGCAAAATATTTTTTCAGTTTGAAATATTTACCATTTAAAAATAAATGCTTATCTCAGTTGCTGTTATAAGGGTAAATCTGCTTGTTCAGTAGAAATGATGGAGATGACAAGTCACAAGCCTGTAATATAAACTGATACTCGATGCTCGTGCTTACCTGACATCTTGTCAGGAACTGGTCAAAGGACTGGTAAAACTAATAAAGACCTAAAAAAAGAGCCTTCACTGGG
The DNA here is from genome assembly GCA_011076525.1 of Nettapus auritus. Taxonomy (NCBI): domain Eukaryota; kingdom Metazoa; phylum Chordata; class Aves; order Anseriformes; family Anatidae; genus Nettapus; species Nettapus auritus. Next base: position 3,102,310 of record CM021765.1, read on the forward strand.
GTGAATCATCTGCTTTAATAGGGAAACATCCTCCCCAGGGCTACTGGGAGGCCCTGTGTTCAGGAATCTTTTATTCTTGGAGGAAGTCATTTCCAAAAAATGTACTAGGAAAAGGTGTGGTCCCTACAGCAAGCTATGATGTTATAAAAGGGTATAACATCTTTCTTTAACCCATCAACTGATCTGTGGTAATTAACTACCTGAGTGTGTAGTCTTACCAAGCCTCTGTTGCCAAAACAAAGTGCATCAGACTTTAAAAAATCTGTCAGGGCTGGCAGAGGGCACTCATATGGGCAGTTACTGGGGCCTCAGCTGATGCCTTATAGCTTCCTAAGCCACAGTCCCTCAATCATTTTATACCCTGTGCGCACCTGTCCACCTAACACATCTGAAGAATCCATCTGAGGAAAACTCTTTGGGGATGTACAGCTATATGTACTACTCACACTTGATCGGTAGGACATGCAGCAGTAATGCATAAACACACTCTTAATTTTAGCTGCGACCTGCTGATATGCACAGAGGAATAGTCTGGATTGAGGCATTGCACCAGACCGCTGATAGCTTGCCTACTTGAGATACTACCAGTGCCAACACAGCTGCAAAACCATAGCTGTTGATTGATAAACCCTCGCCACTGTGGCATGTGGGCATAGAAGAAATTGTAATATTGAAGAGTAAAAGGCTAGCATCCCTTATGCCACTGGTGCATAGATAAAAGGCTACTGAGCTCTGACTTAGGGAAACTAATCATTCTTTGTGTGGCTCTGATACATGGGAGGTGAAAGAGATGCTCTGGATAGAGAAAATTTAGGTTGAGGGCTAGGCAAGCTTTTGGGAGCTGTTTGATCTGGGCTTTGATGCTTTATTTTGCATTTATCATCTATCTAACTGTATTCATGTGGCTGTAAAATGTGAGAGTCCAAAATGAGAGTGTTTTCTTTGTGTGTGAAAGCAAAATAAAAGCAAAGTTTGCTGCCCCAAAGCTCCAGAAAACTAAAAAAGGTATTATTCATATTCAAGAAGACAGAAGAAGGATTAAAAAGTAAACAGTGGCACACCCAGGTGTGGTCGATGATGAAGGCAGGAGCTGAGACCAGCTTTCCTGACAGTGTATTGATTTATTCCCATGCCCACCCTGGCTGACAGAATCAGAAACTGAAGGAAGGGGAGGACTTGCACATTACAAAAATAGGCAGACGTAGTTTTTAGGAAGGACACTTGTTTGCATGACTACCACGTTTCCTTATCTCATTGATGCTTCTGTTCTATGGGCATAATTGTCCACCTCCCCTTCCACTACCAATAACAAAAGCGGTAGAAAACCTCTGGCCCTCTTTTTCTGTGTTTCACATCTCCATCTATTTTCTCTTGACATTTGCTGTGAGTACTGAGTGTACCATCCCGTCAGAAAGGCAATGTCGTACCGTGATGTACGGCGTTTCACTCTGTTACAAGTATGTTTGCTCTGCCAGAGATACAGCCCTGAATTGGGCAAGGAGCAACAAAGAGCCCACAGAGGAGGTAATTTATCCTTTCCTCAGACACATCCATGAAAGCAACTTATCTTCCCCTTCATCCAGCCAAAGTCAGGATGTGGCTCTTATCTGCCTGTAAACCAGACAGAGTGGAGCATGTTGCCCTTTAAGGTCATGCTGCTGAAAAAGAAAAAAAAAAAAAAAAAAAAAAATATAAAAAAAAAAAAACGAAAAAAAAAGAGAGAATGAAAAAGAGAGAGAGAGAGAGAGAGAGAGAGATAGAAGCATTTTTAAGTTTTGGTTGGTTGGTTAGTTGGTTGGTTGGTTTTGGTTTCCTAGCAGCCTGGGTTTTTGGCCATGCCTATCAAGGGCAATCACTGGGGAATGGGGGAATCACGGACTTCTGCATCTGAGGTCTGTCTTCAGGCAAACCCACTCATCTACCAAGCCAGCACAACATTTTTTGGGGTTCATCTGTCCAAAGGCTGATGACCACAAGCCCATAGTTGAATGAGCCACACTAGACCCCTTTTGTACAGACAAAAGAACCGGCCAATGCAGTCAGTGAACGACAAGGTATGATGCATCCTCTGCTAACAGGAATGTCTACAGTGGATGTGAATCATCTCATGACGCTTCCCACTATCTTTCCGTTGACCATAACTGGATCCTCAGTCCCCAGAGGAGAAGTGGCCCCCAGCACAAAAGGTGCACATTTCAGTGTATCCCCTGTTAGAGTTAGGTCAGATGAATCCCACCCCAGTGACTCAGAGATAAGGAATCACATTAATATGGGCATGTGTGCTGAAATATTTCCTTTGTTTTGTTTTCAAATCTGACTCCTGGTCATTTTACTTGATGCTTCCTATGATGCTTGTGCTATGAATAATAGTGAGTAACTGTTCCCTACTCATGTTCTCCATTCCTCCCCTACTGCTCATAGTCTTAACATGGTTTTAGAACAGAAACTACAGAGATGCCATACAAAAAGTAAGAGGCACTGTTGCTGTAAGTAGCTCCACGATGTTACTTTCTGTTTTGTTCATTATTCCCTTCCTGTAATTCCTAACATTCAATTCCCCTGAGCTTTCAGCTGACATTATCATCCACGCTGACGATAAGATCTCTTTTCTGAGAAGAAATAGCTACTCTGGAGACCATCACTGTGTATAAACCTTTAGGGCTGCATTTTCCACATGAGCATTGCTTTGCATTTACTAACACACAGCTTCACCTGTCTCTTTGTTGCACGTTGTCTCAGGAGTTCAAGACACTCCCGCAGCTCCTGAGGGATTATTATTTTCTATTATCATGAATAATTCTATGTCATCAGCAAGCTTTACTGCTTCTTTGTTGTCAGTCTTTTCCAAATCATTTAAGAGTGTGTTAAAGAACACAGACCTCAGTGGAAACCCCTGCAGGACTCTCCTGTCAATGCTTTCCATTATCAAAACAGAGCAATTTGTTGTTTCTTACCTTTTAATCAATTAATAATCCACAAGAGTAATCTATCCCACAATTTCATTCACTGATTTTTTTGTTGAAAAACTTTTCTGAGAACACTCCCATTTCTACTACACCAGCTGGATCATTCTAAACCACATGTTCACAAAGTCCTTGAAAGCTGTTTGATTTGTGGGGAATGATTTTTCTCTAAAAGCAGTATTGCCTCTTTGGTATGTTGCATTTGGTCCTGAGACTGGGGATGCTCTTCCTCCCTGTAGACTCCACTAATGTGTCCAATACAGATGTCAGAGCCGCTCCACTGCCATTTTCCAGAACTTTCTTGGTGCCCTTTTCAAAAATGCACAAAAAAAATTATATTTTATACTCTACTGTAGCCAAGTCCGATATAAGTGACAAGCTGCTTTTGTATCTCCATTCCCCTACAACTCTTGAATCACATTTCCTTTCTTTACATTGATATTTTAAATATTATTTTACTATTCCTTCTTTTAGAAATTATTCCTCTGATTGACCCCTCCACCTTTCTCCCTAAGATCAGTTCTGACGTGGAAACCATCTTAAGTTACTCCAGAGTTCACGTGAACAGAAGAATCCATCAAGGCTTTCTGCTGTACACAGTAGCTTCATACCCCTTTTACTCCAGTCATGTCTAAGTCCCAGAGACTCCCTGACACATATTTCCACCAATAACTTTTTGAAAGGTTTTATTACTGTTTCATTCCTTTAGCAAAATGGTTCTCAAAATCTTTTAGAATGGTTTAAGATTTACATTAAACTACCAGACATTAAGCTCTTTTCACTTCTTTTTTGTTTGTTTGTTGTTTTTTTTTTTTGGTTTTTTGGTTTTTTGGTTTTTTGTTTAAATATTTCTATGAATTCTCTTTCTCTTCAAATGATCACTTTTACTCTTTTGCTAATGGATGACTTATCTACCTAGGTATAGTCCTTTTCAAAAAATTTTAAATATGTGGTGTATGTTTATCCCCTGAGACTCCAAGTGGTTGCCTTTAAGTACTTGCTATGCCATCCACAGACATTTTGCCCCTTTTGCTGTTTCATTTAGATTCTTTTTTGAAAACTTCACTATTTCTATTACATTTAACCCCTTTTGGACATAATGTTTCATTAGTGGAATCTTTTACTTTTTTTCTTCTTGCAAGTATTTTAGCCTATGTATGTTATGGTCTCTATCACAGTGTAGTGTAGGTTGCCGTTGGATGTTGCTGGAATTCACAGACTTCAGAAACAAGAAAGAAAAATCCTGTGATTCCTCCCATATTATTACATTTTTGGTATAGCTTTTTAAACCATTTTTATACCTCTTTAAAGGGGCAGAAAAGAACTGTACTCTGACAGTCACTGATAAGAGTACACTGGGACTTATTGGCAGAGCATCACTCAGTCATAACCTGGACAGAACCTCTGGAGGTCTCTGGTCCAATTTTCTGCTGAAAGCCAGGTTAACTTCAGAGTGAGCTTACGTTGTACAAAGTCTCCTCTAGTCAAATTTCAGACATCTCTAAGGAGATTCTACAGCTGTTGCAATAGTCAGTCCTGCCCCTGGTGAAGAATTTCACCTTAAATCCAGTCAGCTTTCCCTTTGCTGCAAGGGTTTGCTCTTCTCTTGTTCTTTTTCTTTGCTCTTTCTCTTTTTTTTCTCTTACTTCTCTTTGCTCTTTCTCACCACAGAAGAAAATGAAGTTTTTCACCTGTCCTCAGTAAGTCACACCGGCTGTTTGTGGCCATCTTTCTGTCCTTCATATGCCTGGAAAAGGCTTGCAAGGGAATTTTCATTATAATTTTCCCAAGGAGCAAAATGAGGTTGACTGGCTTTAAGTACCCCAGACCCTTTTACTTCCCCCTTTGAAGTTGGCTTTGATGTTTGCTTTCATAGTCCCTAGTTTCATCCTCCTCTACTCTGGGTTGTAGCTCTCTCTCCCTGCTACAAGGCAGGTAGTTCCAGGAGGTGTGAGGAAAGAACTTGCCAGTAAACACTGAGACAAAGAAAGCACTGTGTACTTATTTCCATATAAATAGCCCCACAGAGTTTTGTGGCAATGGAGTAAGCAGCTGCATCTATAACCTTTTATTGGAGCAGTTTCAATCAGAGACACCCACTTCTAAGGGCAGCTTTTCTGTGCAGTATCATCATTATAACAGAGTTAAGGCCTACCTGATGATGATATCAGCTGCTTGTTTTGGAGCTAAAGCTGTTTTCCTCAACACATTGTGTGAGGCTCCTTGCTCAGTTAACACTAACCTTTCCCACAGACCCCAGAGGGTTAGCAGAGCTGTGTTACAGACAACTTTACCAACCAGCCATCCAGCACTGAGTGCTGAGTGGAGGTAAGTGGGAAGAGCAACCTCTTCGTCACCATGGCAGGACAAGGGTTCTCACCCATGGGTTACCATTTACCCAAGATTCAGGATCATAACCTTATGTGTAACAAATATATGCTGCCGGGAAAGCTGAGCTGAAAGGATGGAGTAAGGAGTGTTGCTGCTGTCCATGCTGTTTGCCATTTGTAGGATCAGATTCTTCAGATCATGACCGTGGCGTAGCTCAGCCTTTGCCCCTGATTCTTCAAGCACCCAAATGCAAAATCTGGCTCTGCATCTTCAGAGGGTTGCACGTGTTAGGAAGGTTAGGACTGACCCATGTTCATTCAGACAATCATGCCTGGAGCTCCTGGGCACTGCCACTAATATGGAGCACTGCTAACAAGAACATGGGCACATTTTTAACCTGTTCTCTTTCCACAGTACTTAGCTCCATCCTTTCCCCTGGCCCTAAATCTCCTGCCTTTCACAGGACCTGAAACTTCAGATCTCTCCTTTAGAGGCTCTGGTCTGAATCCAAAGTGAAATCTGCATTTCAGTGCTCTGCCTTGCCACATGCCAGTCTCCCTCCCCTCCTTATACTCCCCATAATTTATGTTTTCCTGCCTCCTTGATGGGATTTTACATTTAAACAATGTTCCACCATGTACCAGTTCCCCCTGTTAAGTGAATGTCAGTACCACATTGACTCAGCTCCTTGGCATGCAGGTAATTTCTCCAGCTCCCTCCCATGGCATTCCTCCCCAGTGCCTGCATTTTAAGGATTCCCAGTGCAAGCAATTAGATGTCCATGTGTGTCCTAGATAGCTAGAGCACTTTTATTTGTATCACACCTAACCTACAAAGACATAATGTGTAGATTTAAAAGTTTTCCAACAGACCTGTCTTGAAAATCTCCTGTTGTGTTGTTAAAAGTTTTAGTCCAAACACCTAATTTGTTTTTCAGTTATATTCTAGGACTACCTGGGAGCTGGGAACCATCCAGGACTAAACCTACTGGTGGTGATAGCTGTATCTTGTACTTGAATAGGAGCTCTACAAGACCCTATGTGCAGAAGTACATAGAGTTACCCTGAGCTGGTGGAAGGGGATGAGGAGCAGCATGTGGCCCCCACAATACATGAGGAAATGGTTGGCGACCTGCTACAGCATTTGGATGTACGCAAGACAATGGAGCCGGATGGGATCCACCCAAGGGTACTAAGAAAACTGGCGGAAGAGCTGGCCAAGCTGCTTTCCATCATTTATCGGCAGTCCTGGCTGTCGGGGGAGGTCCCACTCGACTGGCGGATAGCAAATGTGACACCCACCTACAAGAAGGGCCGGAGGGTAGACCCGGGGAACTACAGGCCTGTTAGTTTAACATCAGTGCCAGGGAAGCTCATGGAGCAGATTATCTTGGGCATCATCATGCGGCAGTTGCAGGACAGGCAGGCAATCAGGCCTAGTCAGCATGGGTTTATGAAGGGCAGGTCCTGCTTGACGAACCTGATCTCCTTCTATGACAAGGTGACACGCTTAGTGGATGAGGGAAAGGCTGTGGATGTGGTTTACCTTGACTTCAGTAAGGCATTTGCCACCGTTCCCCAAACCATTCTCCACAGGAAAATGGCTGCTCATGGCTTGGACTGGCACACGCTTCATTGGGTTAAGAACTGGCTGGATGGCCGGGCTCAAAGAGTCTTAGTGAATGGAGTCAAATCCAGTTGGAGGCCAGTCACTAGTGGAGTCCCCCAGGGCTCAGTACTGGGGCCAGTCCTCTTTAACATCTTCATCAATGATCTGGATGAAGGGATCGAGTGCACCCTCAGTAAGTTTGCAGACGACACCAAGTTAGGTGCGTGTGTCGATCTGCTCGAGGGTAGGAAGGCTCTGCAAGATGATCTGGACAGGCTGGACCGATGGGCCGAGGCCAACGGTATGAAGTTCAACAAGGCCAAGTTCCGCATCCTGCACCTGGGGCACAACAACCCCAAACAGAGCTACAGGCTGGGAGATGTGTGGATAGAAAGCTGCCTGGCAGAGAAGGACCTGGGTGTTTTGGTTGACAGTCGCCTGAATATGAGCCAGCAGTGTGCTCAGGCGGCCAAGAAGGCCAACAGCATCCTGGCTTGCATAAGAAACAGCGTGGTCAGCAGGTCCAGGGAAGTGATTGTCCCCCTGTACTCAGCTCTGGTGAGGCCGCACCTCGAGTACTGTATTCGGTTCTGGGCCCCTCACTACGAGAAGGACATGGAGGTGCTTGAGCGAGTCCAGAGAAGGGCTACGAAGCTGGTGAAGGGTCTGGAGAACAAGTCTTATGAGGAGCGGCTGAGGGAGCTGGGACTATTTAGCCTGGAGAAGAGGAGGCTCGGGGGCAACCTTATCGTACTCTACAGATACCTTAAAGGAGGCTGTAGCGAGGCGGCGGTTGGTCTATTCTCCCATGTGCCTGGTGACAGGACAATGGGGAATGGGCTAAAGTTGTGCCAGGAGAGGTTTAGGTTGGATATTAGGAAGAACTTCTTTACTGAAAGGGTTGTTAGGCACTGGAATAGGCTGCCCAGGGAAGTGGTTGAGTCCCCATCCCTGGAGGTCTTTAAAAGACGTTTAGATGTAGAGCTTAGGGATATGGTATAGAGGAGGACTTGTTAGCATTAGTTCAGAGGTTGGACTCAGTGATCTTGGAGGTCACCTAGACTATTCTGTGATTCTGTGATTCTGTGAACTGCCAGGTCCAATAGTCACAGGCAGTTATGGCCAAAACTGAGCATGCAAAGAAATGAGGAAGCTTCCCCTGAAGATCAGCAACTGGAAGAAAAATCCAAGAGCCTCAGAGCCTCACCAGGGCCTGGTGACAGGTGACCAGGGCCTGGGACAGGTAATGTACATGCATACCAATACCACAGCCATCGTCTTCTGTTCTGTGATGACATTACTTAAAATAAGCACTCTTATCTCTGCAGATATCTGCTCTATGTTTTTTTCAATCCAGAGAAAGACAGAAGTCAAAACCTGTGCATTGTGTGACCCTTCTCTCTCCCACCCAATGGCCTTGCAGAGCCCATCTTTGGCCATGCCAAGCCACTGGCTACCACATGGGGCTTACTGGAGCTCATGTGATATCCAAGGCTAGGCTGGGTGCTTGACTTGTGGCATATGTATAGCCCTATCTGCTCCCGTCTCCTAGCAGAGAGCTATGTCCTGGCTAATCCTTTATCTCTGACCCATGTTTTTTACACATCCACTTATGCTGATTAATTTTGAAGATGTTTCTGTGGTTGTTTTGAGCTGCCTCAGACTTCAAATGAGCAGATGAGATGGGTTGGAAAAACACCATGGAGGACACTGCCAAAAGGATTTCAACCTCCCTACAGAGAGAACCGTCCTGGCTTACAAATCCATTTGTTCCATCTTCCTCCCACCCCCACCCCCCCCAAATGTGTTCCTCTTATTGCTGTAACTGGAATCAGCTTGTGGAAGGAGAGCCAAGCAGAGTGTCCCAATTAAAGTCATAATTCACTCCACAGGTCTGATGGGTTTGCGTCAGGATTACGAAGGCAAAACCAAGACAGTTACAAATCTGTGAAGTAACAGCAGGCTGATAAAAAAGAACGAGGGAGGAGGATCACATTCCTCACAGCTAGGTAGGCGGGTAGTACAGATGAAAATAAGTACATGTAGTCCTCTGTTCAGTGATGTACACGTGTTCTCTGCTCTTCAGAGCATGTCTGGGCCTTATCAACTGAACAGGGCCTTCATATCTCCTTGAGAACTTCACTCAGCCAGGTCATGCCCCTGAGGTGTGATCTACCCCGTGGGGTTGTAACTGTTCAGCCCCATGAAACCAGCCCTCCACCCACTCTTACTCTCTTTGATGGCTCTAAAGGTCAGCATTTCTCAACTGGACACCTCCCCACCCCAAAATCATGTAAGAAGGGCTAAATTTGCCTTTTTATTAAATTATTTTGGAAGATACTCCTATGGGTTTCACCCCAAAGTGATGGCAGCTAAAATAGCTACAGCCTTGTCCATTTTCTCTCTGCCACCACAATGTCTAAAACTGTCAATTTATCTTTTTTTTTTTTTTTTTTTTTTTTTTTTTAACTACCAATGGCAGCTCCATAAGTTTTGGCTTTGAAGACCTATTGCATTTGTAGGTTGCCTAAGTTATGCTGTATAAGGAGAAGGGACAAAAATGTGGTCTTGCTATAGGTTTACCCAAATGATGGCAGATTTAAGATTGAGGTAGTCCAATCTAACCACACAGAAACATCCTCCTGCCCCAGCTTCAGCCCTGATAGAGGGCCCTACAATAACTGCTCAGAGAAATGCTTTCTAGAAAAAAATAATTGAGTTGTTCAAAAAAAAAAAAAAAAAAAGCATATTATATGAATTACTTTCCAAATTGAAAGTCTGAAGTGTTAAATTGCAAAACTGCCTGTGACTTCAGTTGACCTTTCTTAAGAGTTTGAAGGGATAAGCAAAAATCCACCTGACTCTATTAAGTGTTTAGTTTTAAGTCAAAGATGAAGTGATGACTCAACCGGACATGATTTTTGCTTGCCTGTCTAATTTTGTGAAGACAAAAAGCAAACAGAAAACATTTCACTTGGGTTCAGCCCGTACCAGTGTTTTGACTTGGACTTTTTATTATCTGACTATAGCTTCCGAGCCAAAAAATCTCCCCAGATGAAGAAATAACATGCATTTTGACACTATGTTTTTTCTATTATTCAATGCAGGCTACTAGCTGATAACCATTGGACATTGTTTCTCTGTTCTTATGGAAATCACATACATTTACATAACTATTTTTGGCAAATATATGAAAAGAGACTTTAGCAAGATCAGAAATTCCTCCTAAGTTTCTGGGACATTCCCCTGTACTCATTCTGCTATGGGATAACTCTCTATGGATGCACCTGCACATAGGGCACCTCCAAGGGCTTCCAGGGAAGGACCTTGAAAATGAGTGCGACCCTTTGCTCCAACTGGAGAGATGGGCTGAACTCTCAAGCGTAAGATGTCTTGTTTTCTCTCAACTATATTTCCTGTTTGACTCCATTTCTTATCAATCTTATTTCTAACCAGAAAATCCCCTATACTGACTCCCCTTGTGCAGTTAAGATCCACTTTAAAATGTGGATGTGCTTAAGAGCTCTTGGGCATGTTATTTCTGTATTCCAAGAGGGACCTTGGTCAGTTCTCATATCCCAGCTCAGCCAGCTCCAGCAGCAAAGACGGGATGATTTTCAGGTAATGTTTCAGGTGATGCTTCACACATGCTTTTAGGCAACTAAACCTGGAGTCCCTGAAGTCTGGGATCAATGTTACAAATCTGTGTTCAAATTTTACATCATTAGTCTATCTGGACAGCAGGAATGTCATGTTGGTGCTATCGATCCTTGCCCTCATCTCTACAATAAATCACACACAAGTCTTACTCTGTGTCTTCTGTCTGAATACATGCTTCATATCTGAGCTATTTTTAAAATATGAATCTCTTCCAAAGGAAAAACTGAGTCTGAATAACTGCTGGAGAAGATATGGTCAACTGCTTAGGAAAAAAAATGGTGTCTATATGCACATTCACTGCCTATACTGATGCAGGGCTCTCGGGGAGAGGTACAGAGGAAGCGTGCTATTTGCCTAGAAGAAACATAACATCAGTGACTATTTGCTTTACCTTTGTACAAACAGGTTCCTGCTCTGAACCTGACTCCTGGTCGCTTTTAGCATCCACCTTGCACTCAGCATAGACCCAAATCTCACACATTAGCACAGAGGTAATAAGGTGGGACGTGCTTTTTGACTAGTCACAAAGAAATATCAAGGCCCTTGGGCTCAGCTTTCCCCACCTGGCAGCTCACAGCCTGTTCCAGCAAGGAGGCAGGTCACAGCAGCACTTGGTGACAATGCTTGGCAGAGCAACACGAAGCTGGATCACACCCTCTTGGCTTCCTGCAGCCACGGGCACAAAGCTAGCCCCCCTGCACCAGGGCAGTACAACTGCTCCTTGAGCCAAGCTTGAATGTTTGTTCTTAAATCCTCCACTTTGCCCACTCCTGGGGAGGACTTTAGGTGTGAAGCAGCAGAACAGTTTGCCCATTGGAACAATGGTATGAGTATGTTGTTTCTTAGTCTCCATGGGAAGAGGCAAGAGAGGATACATTTAGGTTGGTGACTCTGCTGCACAACGTCACTTCATCAGTTATTGCTTTGCTCTTCTGGTTCCCCAGGTTTTGTCCCCTTCCTGAGAGCTTCTCCATCCAACAGGTCTCTCAGATCCTATGTCTCTTAAAAGGGCAATTTCAGAGACTTGCCCAATTTCTAGGCTGCTTCCATAAAGACTTTTGAGTTGTCTGATGAATGAGGACGGGTAAAAACCACACTTGGCAGGTCTGCTGAGCTTCTCCAAATCCACGTCAGCAAGAGAGGTAACATTCTGGTCATCTCAAGACTAAACATCACTGTTCCTGATTTACAAACAATGGAGGCCAAAGTAGGCATGTCCCTCACCCAGATCCCATAACACATGACAGAGCTAGGAGGAAAACCCAGCTTATCCATCTCCTTGACTCCTTGTCAAACCATCACTATGCCTTACAAGAACTCCCACCATGTATATTCTAAATCCATGGCCATGTTTTGGGCACAGCTTGATCACACTATTTTTAACTTCCAAGCTATTTATATGATGTTAACCCAGAAATTTACATGTCCCATCCCAGAGAGGAATAGTGGCCTAACAACACCTATCAATTTTTTGGGGCCCTCCTTGTTTGTACGGCCAACACATGAAAAGGGAACCCATGCAGAAAGACCTCACCTCTTTGGCAGCACTGTGCTTCTTTCTTAACATGTTCCTCAACAATTTATGCAGGCAGTCAAATCATGGGGCTATTATTTGTGTGTAGGAAATGTGATGCCTTGATTTGCCATGTTGTTGTGACTATTATTTCATTAGTCTTCCCCAAAACTCCACTTCTCAGTCTACTTTTTAACCATGTTGGTTATGTAAAATTCATTCTATGTTTGTGTCCTTGCCTTTGTGTTTCTCAAGAAGTTCCCCTTTCAAAGACAGGATGTACAAGTAGTTATAAATTATTTCCTCCTCATGAATGTAATTTTATTTGATTTCATTAATATAGAATTGTAAAAGCGTAGACACATTATCAGAGATCAATATGGTTATTTTATTTTCATATACTCTTATATTAGGAAGAACATCTTTTCAATTTATCCCCAAAAGAAAACTCTACTGATTACCTTTCAACTTGAAACTTCTTTCAGGCGGCTCGTATCCACTGATTTCCCCTAAAACAAAGGTTTCTTTTAACAAAGCATTTCATTATGTTCTCCAACTCTCAAGAGGATGTGTGTGTATAATGAAAACTCTGACTAAACAAAAGTTTATTTTTAATGGAAATATCTATAGAAATTATCAAGAAGGATGTTCCTTCAAACGTCACTGCTCTTGCCAAAAATATATCTCAGCTAGCATTGTGTGATGCTCTCAAGCCCATGGAAAGCTCTGTTGACAAGGACAAACAATACACTTCACTGTGCTACCAGGCTGCAAGGCAGATGGTAACACAGGGGCTGTTAGCTGTGGATGAGGAGGAAAATCAAAGGTCCTGAGAACTCATGACAATGAATAATGTGTTGGAACTTATTACAAGATAAAATATTTTAATTCCAATGTTTTACCAGAATTATGTATGAACACACTCACCATTTCAGGTTCATTAGTTGCTGTGCAACTAGTGAAGCCTCAGCACTAAACTGGGCTATTACTTCTAGGTGAGAGCAGGGGATTTGCTGCCCAAAGTCTTCAGTTTATAATTCCCTAGTGCTGTTGGATGATTTTTGTTAGGTTTCAAGTTTCTGGGGTAGTAGTTCTACCTCAATATTCTAAATTTGATACTACAAATGTTTTGTTTGGTCATGAAGGCCACATGGTGTCTTTTAACTAATCAAGTGGGTTATCATGAGCTTTAAAACAAGCATCCATTGCAAGTGCATAGATATCCAGATAAATGTGGCAATACGTAGTACTTTTGAGCCCATAGCTGGAATTTTATTTCTCTGAATTAATAGAGGCACAAATGCATCACTTCATGGTTGCACCAAACATGCTGAATTAATTTTGAAGTACATGAAGTACATTGCCATTCTGCCCTAGCCCATAGTGTCAAGATTCCTGACCCAACAGTCTTTTATTTTAGGATCCACTATGACAGAAGTCAGTGCAAGTGTGAAGAATTAGCTTGCCTCTAGGAGAAGGCTTTGAAAAATAACCTTATTTGCAACAATTCATCACCTCACTCAAAATGATTTTCAGTGAGACAAGTACTTTAGGAATATCAAAGGTTCCTTGCTTGATGTCCTTTAATTTCAATTATGTTTCTAATTTAAGCATATAAAGAGTCCTAAATGACAGTGAGTTATCCAAGCACAAGCAGATGACTGAAGAGTAGACACAACGATCCAGTTCTTAGAGGTTTCCTTCACTCTCTGTCCTACTTGCCTGGTGAGCTCAAGATATTCTACAAGTTGACAGTAGATCAAATGCTCCCTGCAGGTGGAATCACAGCATGCCCTAGAAATGGGTTTTCAAAGACAATTTAGTGTCATCTGGTGTAAATCTTGGGAAAACAGTAGATGTGTTGAGTTTGGGTATTCAGATGCTCAAACTTCCCTGTGGAGCAGGCAAGAGTAGGGAGCCTGTGAGATCTGACAGACTTTAAATAGTGCTGAAGGCAGATTCCTTTTACCCAGTGATGTGGGAGAAAAACTTTTAGCTATGTATTCATACCCAAATTAAGTGGTTATCAACCTTACAGACTTCCCCAGAATAAGCTTGGTGAAAACTTTTCATGGATGACTCCAGATTTTTCAGCAGTGTGCTCAGTATTGCAGTGAGGACAGAGGAGTTTCCTTTTCTTACTTTTACAATTGACTCAAGGCATAGCCCAGCCCCAAGAATGGATGCTTGTCGTTCTTTCCTTTCCTCCCCTCTGCTTCCCTCTCTGTCCCACTGGCAGTCCAGCCATGACAAGATGAGTGTGCAGCAAAGGTTGAGGGGAGACTAGTTCTGAAAGTAGTTCTCCAGATAGCATGAGAAAATCTGGCCACTGGATGCATTCAGCCACAAACACACTGGAGCTCTGCATGTCCTGTTTCCTTCTCCTCCTGAGGAGCTCAGATCCATGATCTAACCACCTGGTCTGCAGAGAATAAAACTGTCCCCTTTGAGGACTGTTTAGCTCAAGCACTCTTTCTCCACAATCTCACTGTAGATGAGTGAGAGTTCAGCATATCTAAAGCCAAATAATAAGTGAAAAAAACAGGGCACAGAGCTCCTGAGCCCACCATCCCATTACTTCACTTTTTTTTTTTTTTTTTTTTTTTTTTTTTTTAAATCAAAAAGGGATTGTTTATATCAGGACCAAGTCAAAAGTCCAAAAGTCTTGGGAAAAAAAAAAAAAAAAAAAAAACATTCACTGTTGTCTTCTCTCTGTCATGATGCCAGACATCAGTCAGATACATCAAGGGGTCTTAGTGCTATGTAATAGATTTGGACTTTGGCACAAGGACCTGCACAAGATCCCATGTAGTTATGCCTCTGCCACCATGTTTAGTCTTGGAGAAGAAGGCATCTGGGAGCAAGATGCCAAAAGTGGAGAAACTCTTGTGGATCATCCCACCCTAACAAAGCATTTGGAGGATATAGCTCTGTCTCAGCAGCAGGCAGAGAGTGCACTATCAGCTACAGACTAGGAAACTGCTCCTCCCCGATCTCTTCATTGCTGTGAAGGAGCAAGCTTGAAGCCAGAGGTTTTAAGCAGCATGGAAAGAGTCAGATGCATGATGTGGACAGGGTAAAGGCAGGAAACTTGACAATATGAAGAGGTGGGGCACAGCCAGGATATAGTGCAAGTGAGCACGCAGGTGATAAGTCTGCAAGCATTCAGGAACAGGAGGTACAAGGACCTCAAGGACATTCTGGAGATGTTCAGGATCCTTTTGGACCAACCATGACTCACGGCTGAATATAAGTCCTTCCAGCTAGACATGGTTGCTCCATCTCTCAATCCCACCATGAAAACCTTCTCACTCTGTCCTGCTTGACACCTCTAGAAGGTCCTTGTGACTTACTCCCTTTTGTCTCTTCCCCCATTCCCACTTCTGACCTCTCCTTCTAGCACTTAGCTTTCCTGCTTCCTCTTCATCAGTTTTATTATACCACTTAGTTTATAGCCTCACAAGCAATGTTGTTAATTCCTTTTTATTTCCCTGGTCCTACATGATTTGCACCTCTATTGTTTTAATTGTTTGTTTTTAAACAAAACAAAGCAAAACAAAACAAAGCAAAACAAACAAACAAACAAAAAACATAGCCCTTGGCCTGGGAAGGATATGGCAGGATGTAACCTATGTCATAATTACGTGCCCTGTGTAGACTGTAGGTCTTGCACATCATAAGGCAGATCTCATGTCCCTGGGCACCTCTGTTTAGAAAATAGAATCCCAACTTTCCTAACAAAATTAAGACACCTGCATTTGTATGTCTGCTTGTGAGCTAGGTATTTAAGCTCCTGTGATGGTCAGCAGAGACCTAAGGCTCAATTCAATTGTCTAAACATGAAGTTGTAGAGTAGAGATGCTCTAGGATATTGATATCTGCTCTAAGATACCCACATCTGAGATACAGAAAGCTTTCAGATATACTAGATACCCCACTGAGACAGCCGAGCTGGCCCAACAAATATATGATTAGGTAGATGAATCCTTCCTACGGTGGGTGGCTGGAGCAGAAGTCCACAGCAAAGACCAGCCTGAGGACCAAGTGGAGTGGTAGATGGAGGACTGCCTGCACCAGATACAAACTTCTTCACAAAGGGAGCAGACACAGGTCAGGAATACCAGACATTATATGGGATTATTCTATGTAGCCAGAGACAGCTCCCAAAACAAATCCGGTCTGGATCTCATGGCTCTGTGGGAGGCTGATGCAAAGAAGTGGTTAATGGCGTGATGAGATGTTTGCTGGGAGCACATCCTTGTCCTTCCTTGTCCCCATCCTGCCACGGTCCCCATCCCTCACAACCCATCTTGTAGGCAGCACCTCAACCTGGGGGTCTGGGCACGGGTGGTGTTTTGCTGCTATCTGTCAGGCACCAGCAGACCCCAGCCAGCAGCAATGGAAACTAAATGTAAACTGGCTCAGGCTCACGGATTTCATTATCGAGCTCAGAAAAGGAAACACCTGGAGCAAGGGGAGGAGGGGCTGAGCCCAGCACAGTGCTTGCAGGGAATACCCGCCCCAGAGGCACCGGTGTTCCCATCACTGCCTCGTAACAAACAACAAATATATACTGTTTTCCATTCCAGTTGCATGTCCCTTTGCAGTCACTGTCCAGCCTCAAGCTGTAATTCCTGCAGCAAGAGACAGCCCATCCGCCAGCACAGTGCTGCCTGCAAATGCCTTACACCTCTCCTAGAGGGATTTGGGGAGGCTGAGCAAAAAGGATGCCCTATACCTTCCAGCTGGCATCTTCCACGAGCCAGGATTCCTCTTGCAGGGGATTATGATGGCTTGCAAAGGATGGTCCCCCACCCCACTGTTCTTTGGGGCAGTGAAGGAGGGACAGCACCCAGCTCATGGTCATTGCATCTTCTCCCCTCCCAGCTCAAGCTACATCCTCCATCTCTAGCCTCGTTGCATCAAAGGGCTCTGTGTAGCTCCTCTAGCTCCTATTGAAGTCACTTCTACAAATTATCCTTTTATCCCTGCTGAGGTCACTTTTCCAAATTATCCTTCTATGATTATTTATTATCCCAGTTCAGTACAGAAGTGCCTACCATTCCATCCACACACTCCAAGCTCAACCACTAAATAAATAAATAAATAAATAAATAAAATAAAGGTTTGTTTTTTCCCCCCTTTAAAGAACAGTCCACCTGCTCCGACTTTCATCCCCACCCCGTTTTCTGCCTTTTCTCGGCGTTTGGCCTATTCTCCCAGGAAAACGTTCACAATGGAAGAGATCAACTGCAGCACAGAGGATAACACACGAGCCAGTGTCCATCCAGGCAGCTGCTCCTGCTCCACAAGCAACCCATACAGATTTTGTTTTCCCCTTTCCCTTCACATGCTAATCACCCAGCAGCGATTAGACACCAAGGAAAAGAAACAGAGCGAGGGGCCGAGAGGAATTTTTCTGTGCTAGGCAGCACGCAGGAGAAATAAGGGGAAGGAAAAAGCAAAACAAAGCAAGCAAAAACAAGACATGCAAGGACTTGAAGAAGCCTCATTCCTTATGGTTAGTCACGTTCACCCCTTTTCAGCTTTCACCCTCAAAGTGACCAGGCAAGGGGTCTATTGAAGATGCCTGCTTTCTTATTAGTATTCCTCCTTCCCAGCCCGAGGAGGGAAAGTGAGATGCAAGCTGAGTTTGGGGAGGGCGCTGGGAAATTCCTGGCATTTTTCTGCCTTTGTGTCTGGGGGCTGAACTGAAAGGGAGGGATGCAGAGCTGCCAGGGAGGGCAACGGCAGAAAGCCTCCTGCACCCTCCAGCAGAGAAGGATCTAGCAGAACTGAAAGCCTATTTATTCCCTTTGCTAGTCAGCTTCCAAAAAAAAAAAAAGTATAAATTTGAGTGGTTTTTTTGGAGGGATACTTAGCCCTCAAGGGAACTCGGATGTCTCCCTGCTATCTTCCTTGATAACACGGACTCCTGATCCCTGTGGGAAAGGTCTGTTCAGATCTTCTCCCTCCATCCCTGGGGGCCGAATCCCTTCAAGTTTTTGTCTGGCTTCACTTTAAAATTGCCGGCTGATCGGGCTCCCCTGGCTCCTCTTTTGACACGATGATACACTGCTTCACTTCGCTGTCAGACCCCCGTATCATCACATTCCCCAAGGCACAACGACAACCACGGTGGGTCAGAGCACTGCTCTAAGTCACTACCGTGTCCATGTCCCCAGAATAACTAGAGGTGGATAAACAGGGAGAGAAGGGATATTTCTGCGGAAAAGCATGAGAATTACAGTGACAGGTGAACACCCCAGGAGCTGCAGCACGAGGGTGTCTATCCAGAGCTTTATCAGTCCCTGATAGACATGTCCTCCGGATTTTTTTTATTTTTTTTTTTTTCTGATTTATTCATACTTTTGGTGTCTAAAGCACGCTGAGCCAGCACCATGGGTCACACCTAAACTCTGCCCTGCTTTTGTTTGGTGAGAGATGCCGCCCAGGTCCCAGTTATGGGAAAGGATGAATGCTCCTGCCTCCTCCCAGCACAGTATCACTCCGGATGCTGTGACCCAGGGGCTGGTCTCCGGCTCAGCTTTCTCTTTCCCAGACAATGGAGTCCCCATCTATTCCCTAGGTGGTGCTTACACAGCGGCTGTGCAGGGCCTGTGATTGTTCCTAGTGTTTTTACCTTTCCCAGCCCCATTGTGTCCTGTTGAGGTGGGGGATCAGCATTGTATGCACCACGCAAGGGTCATTGCCCCAGAGGTTTACTCAATGCACTGGGGTTTTTT
>CM021765.1:3121230-3278327 GCA_011076525.1 Nettapus auritus
TTTTTTTTTTTTTTTTTTTTTTTTTTTTTTTTTTTTTGTGGAGTGGGGGGGGAGAGGGGTTGAACTTTATTCTTAAAAAATAATAATAACTTTTATTTTACTTTTTTACTCTGGTTGAGTGCTGTGAAGACATTTCATTCATCTTTCTAAAAGGACATAAAGATGTCACTCTGGGAATGGTTTATTTGGGGCCCAAGTATAGTTAAGCTGCTTTTTTTCCAGGTACAGTCTCTTACACTTTTCAACATCAAACACGTCCCTTTTCACACTTGCTTGCTCTACACTAGAACATCCTTCTGCAGTATTTCATGCTGAGATTACAATTGCATAAATCCCTACTGGTTTCATTATTCACCTACTTTGCCAGAAAAGACTGACCTGAACAAGACCAAAAAGAAGCTGGGACCTGCCAACATCACATCCCTGCTGGGAAAGTCAGCCATCC
This sequence comes from Nettapus auritus, assembly GCA_011076525.1. Classification (NCBI taxonomy): domain Eukaryota; kingdom Metazoa; phylum Chordata; class Aves; order Anseriformes; family Anatidae; genus Nettapus; species Nettapus auritus. The sequence goes on from CM021765.1 coordinate 3,121,676, forward strand.
ATTCCTGTTCTTTCTTCCCCAGCTTTGAATCTCTGATTAGCCCATGGCAGTTTGTGAATAATAATGATGGGATGGTTTTCTCAGGAACTGGATCAATCCAATCAGATTGGATCAGACCCATGTACCACCTCATCTTTTTTATTTTATTTTATTTTATTTTATTTTATTTTATTTTATTTTATTTCATTTCATTTCATTTCATTTCATTTTTATTTCATTTTATTTATTTATTTTATTTCATTTTATTTTGATTTGATTTGATTTGATTTGATTTGATGGAGCCCAGCAAAAGAGACCAGAAAGCCCAAATGACCTCACTGTTGATGTTCACCCTGTATCTTACTATTAGCCATGAGACAACAATCCCAGAAGAGAACTCCCAGTAGCCCATATGATCCCATGAGAAGCTGGACATGACTAACAGCATAAGACCCAGGCATTTAGATACTCCCCTGAACTCTGCCCCAAGTGACTCTTCCTGGGGAAGAAATCATGATTTTCCTCACCCACCTCTCCTGCAGAACACAGCTCTTGGCCCTTCTCCCCACCTCCATCCATTCTCACGGAGGGAAAATGTGTGGGCCTTTGCATCATGGAGAGCTATAAACCGTGTCCAGATCTGTCACATGGAAAGAATTACGACAAGCCAGCACATCCACACGCCATCTGATAGCTAAAAATAGGGAGCATCCATCTGAAATCACCGAGCCCCGCCTTGGAGCGCCCAGCAGGACGTGTGTTTGCAGCAGCACAATGGAAAATGGTGAGCGCTAAATATAGGGGAGGTTGCTTTTAAGCACGAGTAGGTGGGGTAGAAAATTGTGACAGGAGCTCAGCTTTTGGCTAGTAAACGAGGGATGACAACAGCCAAGAAACTGAGGCAGGAAGAAATTCATTTAGCCATGAATGCTTGCTGGCTAGTACTTTTCCCTCCTGTCTAGAGTAACCTTGAAGAAATGGAGAGTTCCTCATCACATCTTGCACTTCTTCTTCCCTACTTTTTTTTGCTTTTGACTGTCAGTTCATCATGGTCAGAAGATGCACAAGCACCAGGGAGTGAGATCCACAGAGCATATCTCTCATTGACGAAATTTCTTATCAAAATCAGAGCTCACTGAAGAGGGAAAACCATGTGGATAATGCACTGGTGGAGGTTTGAGGCTTCCATTTTCCTTCTCATTATTACCAGCGATTATTCCCTATGCTATCCAAATAAGAATGGCTGGTCCTATGTGCCTGGTTCCCATGTGTAGGAACCAGGAAAACAGATTCAGACTGAGATGTCAGATCAAAATAGGTAAGAGAAACCAAAGCTTGTGCTAAGCATCACTGAGACGTAGCTCTGGTTCTCGCTTATGTGAGGTTAAGCATTCAACAAAGGCAACTAAACTGGGAACACCCTCACTTAAGTTTGAGGATGAGTCCAGGCCTGACATATTTTACTTTGCAATCTGTACAAAAGGGTTAATAAAGTTTCTTAGCTTTTTTTTTTTTTTTTTTTTCATCCTTCTGGGACTAAGTGTCAGCTGGCACCTTGCAAGTCTGAATACTGTTCTGCTCTCCATTACACGCAGACACGACAGAGACCAAGAAAGCAGACTTTGAAGAGGACAAACAAACTTTTTTCCACCATAACAGAGAAAACAAGTTTTTTTTTAATTCAATATTTGGACTGTAATATTACAGTGTCAACACCTTTTTTTCATCTGGCATCTTAAAAATATTGTTAAAGATTCAACATCAAGTTTTGTAATCTACCTTATGACTTTGTTTGCTTTGAAGGACGTAAGGCTTTTTCTCCAGGGAAGAAAAAAAAAAAAAAAAAAAAAAAAAAAAAAAAAAAAAAAAAGCAGTTATTTTTATGTTTCTCATTTCAGAGAGGCTTTTTCCCTCCTATGTAGCAGGCAGTTTGCATTGATCCATATGGAGCTTTATGCATTAGCTATAGGGGTTCCTGGAGTCCAGGTAGGAATTCAGTTTGTTCCCAATATCTTCAAGCCCAAAATACAGGAAGCTCTTGCAACACCTCCTGACTCTTCCCAGTCCTGCAGCACCCTTCTTGCCCTTGTGAACCCATCAAACCCCTGCCACCCTCCTACCAAGTCTCCAGAGTATTGATATCAACAGCATGACCTCTACACATGTGGATGGGCAGCCCTGCCTTCACCGAAGTAATTCAGTAGTCTTCTCAATACTCAAATAAAATGTCTGGGAGCTTAGAAATACAGAAACAGAGCAAACTTATTTTCTTTGTTGACTTAGGATCCCAAATATTTCCAAATATCAACAGAAGTTAGTATGCAACCATGTTTTAGGGCATCAGAGGTGAGCTATATCTAGAATTAGACACAGAAAAAAAAAATAAAATAAAAAGGCATCCATGCAAATCTCTATTCATCCCACGCAGTACATCCAGTACAGCATAAGCTTCTAAGATTGGTGGCATGTATCATATCCAGAGGAACCTCTCCATTCCTACAGACCCTGAAAGACTATGTTATTCCTCACTTGTAAATGGTCAAAACTGGTTGACCTTTAACCTTTGGGGCCTTTACGGTGGGACACACAGCACTTTCTACTTGGGTGTTGACTGAGACTAAACCTTCATTTTGAGACCAAGAGTGCAGTATAGATTGCTCTTGGCAAGTCTGGGATCTAGTTCAGATCATCTTTTATGTTAAACAGCCATCATCCTGTCCTCCCAACTTTGCCAAATTTGCCAAATCCATAAGCAGGATCATTCATCAGAGACATGGGATCTCTCCAGCACAGTCACTGATGGTGGTGGGTTTAGTTCTGGCTGATTGCAAGCCTGCTGGGAAGGAACTGCAGGTTTTCTTTGAGTGGATTTGTCATTTGTCAGCAGGGGAATAGATCACCCTCAACCTGCCATAGAGTGGCCAAATTTTTGCGTGTCCCTTTGCATCTTTTGCAGATGTTCTCCTAAGTGGACCATAGCTCACTCACATACAGGATGCAGCAACATAATGTGAACTTCCTCTGGTCCCAGAATTTTAAGCAAAGTGCTCCCCACAACGGGGGCATTCCCACCATGCTTGTTACAGAGCTAGCAAGGTCTCTGGAATGACTCCAACCCAGCCCCCCGTTCTTCCCAGAATTTCCTTTTATTGTTAATCTCAACAGCATGAAACATAGACCTCAATGGAGTTTTCCCCTGGATATTCAGCTTTCTAACCAGCAACACTTTTTTTTCGTGATGTCTATTCCCTTCATTGTAAGGAGAGACTCAAGCTGCCTCTTTGGTTAACTACTATTTTAACTGACTCAGGAAAAATAGCTCTGCTTTGCTGTGCCCTACCTTGTCCTTGGCACAGATCTAAATCTTACAAAGCCTTCCATCTCCCTCTCTGCAGTGTCTTCAGATCTGCTGCCCTTTTGTACGCATGCACCATTGCACAGGTTGCTTTATACAAATATCTCTCCCAAATGCAGAAACATACACAAAGCAGCCACATCTTTCACCTCCAAGAGGCTTAGAAATATAGCATCCCCAAGAACAGGGGATGTCTCTTAAGAAATATATCACCCATTTGAGGAGATGCCCCAGAGAATTCCCCATGGCTTCCAGCTGCTGCTCCAAAAGGGCACGTGTCTCCTCTGGGTACTGGGAGATGTGTCATTCTAAGTGAATATCCAAAAACTGGCAATTTGAGTGACACTCCACCCTTAAGCTCTGCCCCAGAAGTGGTTGCCTTTCAACCAAGGGCAAAGGGCTTTGCTGGATGTGATGAGCATCCTTCCAGGTTGATCCAATAGAACTGCAAGGACTCTGCTTCATGTGGACAGTATGTATACTGTCCTAAAGAAAGGAGACCACAGATTATTGGGCATTTGTTAAATTATTTGTTCATTTTCTTCTTTTCCTCTCTATCCTGGCTGTTAGCTCTCCTCCCTTTACTATCTTAGTGGACCTGTGGTCTATCACACTGCAAAGTGGGTGGATGTAAATGCGAGGGTGCATTTGCAGAACTCCCTCCTTCAGGCTTCTCAACCACAGAGGCAAAACTGACATTTTTAGGACAAAGCAGCTCCCCTGACACTGCAGCCCGCATCTGTAAGCTGAATTTCTCCTCTTGCAAGCAGCAGAAAGCTTAGAGGTGCCTGCTGTAAAAGGCAGGGGAGTATCTGATGTAAAATAGCGAGGTGAAGTGTTGTGAATGCTGCTAATTCTCCCTTTCAGAGCCTGGGAACAGTCACGAAATGCCAGTTCCCCAGGTACCTAATTAGCATCCTTAGACCAGCCAAGAGGACATGCCTTTATCCTGTGCTGGGACAAGGGCAATCTCCAACACTTGTTTGCACAGAGTTTAGCAAAAGACAGCTTTGAATCCATTTGAGCTTTCCAAGAGCAACCCAAAACACAAGAACAAATAATAATGCTCCTTAGCTCTAGTATGTCCCGTTTCATTGCCAATGTCTGGCTAAAAGAAGCTTTTGGCCATTTTTTTGCTGGTACAAGGACTCAGGGACTCAGCCCTCTAGGCTGGCTTGGTCTCAAGAGGGTGAAGTGTTCGCACAACGTGGTCTCCTGGCAATGATTTAACAGCATCTGGGTGGTAGATTTGGAAATGGCTTAAGTTGAGTCAACAGCGACTCCATCAGAGTGAGGTTAAGTCACTGGAAGGCATTGAGGAGCCCTTTGAACACACCTCAAGGAAACAGGACTTTCTGATTCCAGAGGGCTGGGGTCCTGGAGGGGTTGGCCTGGTGGGGCTAAGCAAGCTCAGCCCTGCACTATCCTAGACATCAAAGAGGCTTTTTCTCAACTCTCCCTCCCTACTGTAAGCAGCAGATGAGGGAAATTCAGAATATGCTGGGTTTGGGGCCAGAAGGATGAGGAAAAGGTTGGAGTGAGCTCTGGGGTCCAGTCCCAATCTCCTCTGCTTCTTTCAGCATAAGCTCAGTGTCTGAGACAGTTGGTGCGGCCTCACATCCTCACGGTTTTTCCCTTCCCAATTCCTGGATGGATCTGGGGTGCCTTTCATTTTGCAGACACTATACAAAATGTCAAATAGGGTTTATGCTGATGTTTCTGGTACACTCTATGCTGGAGGTGGGCACCCCAGGAAGAGCACAGGCCTGTAAGAAAGGTGATGGACAATTTGACTGGATTGAGTTTTTTCCATCCTGTAAATAAAGTTGGCAAAGTACACAGTTGCTCAGATCTGCATGTCACACAGTGTCTAGTCTCAGCAGAAGGACTCCTGACTACACCAGTATCAAGGTCCAAACAGTCCCCATGTACTGTCTGCATAAGCAAGATAAACTCAGTGAAGACCTGGCTGTTTATTATTATGGATTCTGTTACAACTGATACCCACGATACAGAGCTTCATCTCTTCTAGTGTGGAGTTAAGTGTTTTGAACATATGGCAGGATGCAAACAGCAATTTTCCTGTCTCCTCTGCACTTGTACAGCAGGGAAATGGAGGACTGATATCTCCATTGCTAAAAATCTTTTGGTGATACTGGATTCATCTAAAATTGACTTAATTTCTTCTGCTTCTGAAAGAGTCTCCCCAAGCCAGTAGTCACCAGCTACTGTTAAGATTCATGCCAAGGAGTGGGCCAGCATGTCTTACTGAAGCTGTTTAGTGGTATTGTCCATTAAACATGCCAAATAAAACTGAAACACGCTGTGATTTGTACTTATCTTCCTTAGGCTGGAGATTTAAGGAGGTTCTTTGAGCAACCAATGGCCTTCTGTAATTCCCATTACTGCTGATGAGAATGACGCATTTCCACTAACTAGGTGAACGTCCCTTAAATTAATCTTCACTAAAACATGGCAGAGGGGAAATAAAAGGGAGGCAGTGCTTCAATTAGCTGTCAGTTTGGTTTTATTCTTGTCTTTAAATACAGAAGAGCTCCATATAAAATATAAAAAGAAAAAAAAAATACGTTAAAAGAGAAACACAACTGAGTTTATCTGTAAAAAACCCTCAGTTCTTAGAAACAATGACATTTATTGTATTTACAGCATGTTCTCTCCATAGACGCCAAACACAGTCTACTACCGTCTTGTTGATCTTAGGGAAATGTGGGATGCAATTTGCAACTTGCATTGGGAAACTGAGGCACTGGAAAACTCCTGGTTAAAAACTGAATTAGCATCAGCATTGGAAATGAGATTTAGGAGTTGGATTCCCCTTATCTGTCTAGAGTAAGTGATTCATCTGACCTAGCTGGGGTTCCTACCAAAGTGGTGATCTCCCCCTTCAAAAGGCATATTTCTCCCCTTAGTCTACCACAAATGACAGTCCTTCCCTCCTAGCTAGGATCATTTTTCCCCTCAAACAGACCACTGCAGTGAACAAAACTTGAACCCACACTCCCAAACCTGTGGGGTATCCCAGGGGACCACTCAACAATGATGAGCATTGGGATTTTCCACAGCAGCCAGCCAACCATCAATCTGAATGGGAGCAGAGCACAGCCAGTGCTGGGTTTTGTCAGAAATCCCACCCCTGCCCTTCTGAGAAGAAGGCTGGGGCTTTGTTTTGGTTGAAAAGAGGATGAGTGGATGTGGGATTTTGCTTAATACCTGGCAGAGCAGCTCGAGGTGGCTGAGCATAAGGAAGCAACACGGTGCAGGACACAGGATTTACACCAGTGCTGATGTCCCAGAGATGAGTTTGGGAGGGAAGAAGCCAGCTGTGGTGATTCACATCATGGCAATTTGCAGCTTGCAGCACAAATAAGGGGAACAGCTCACAACATGAGCTGGGAGCATCACCCCCTTGGCTGACATTGGAATTATGAAAGAACCATGAGGTTTTTGAAAGCACTGAAGGATATGGAGGGGTCAACCACTATTCTGGGACATAAGGTTTAACCCACGCTTTACTCTTTATTTTTCAATCACATCTAAAAAAACATGAGGGGAAGCAGGAGGATGTGTCCCAAAATGCTTGCAGTCCAGGACAGGACCAGAAGACAAGAACATGGGACATGTCTGAGGCTACCCAACCAACCCATCCTGACCCCCAGCTCACTGCAACTGTCAACAGCCCTCTCTGTGCCCCACAAAACTCAAAAAAGCCTTAACCAAGTCCTAAATCCTCTGTGTTATCAATGGATGTTTCATGGAACAGGCCCATAAGGAAAACTGACGTACAGCAAGCTCTCCCCCATCCTTTTCCCAATTCCGGGCTTCGAATGACTCGTCTCGTCTCTAATAATTCAATGAGCTTTGTTATGACAGTGCAATGCAGTTAATGGAGAGTGAAATTGAAGAAGAATGTGTGAAAGTTGCAGCTTTTATCTCTAAAACAAATAGTGAATTCCTCAGGGTGGCTGCAGGCCCAAACAATGATCGGACCTGCTGGGCCTTCACACGTTGCCCTGGTAACTCCCAGGCTGTTGGGCGCAAATCCTTCTCAAAGAGGGCATAGAAGGTGGCAAAACCTACTGGAAGAGTTGTGGAGATGATGTTTGGAGAGGCAAGTGGGAAGTCTGGAATATGTCTGGGTTGGAGGAACACCCTGCATGCAGTGCCAAGGCCCAGAGGACTAGCCTGGAAAAATCCCACCAGGTCCAGGAGGTTTGGGTTCCAAGGAGTTCCCCCACTGCAGATGGAACAAAGAAATGCCAGTCCATCATTAAACAAAAGAGGGAAATCCACCTCGAATCTGTTTTGGAGGTCTCCACCAGCTCACAGACTTCTGCAGAAAAGGCTAAATAGGAGACTTTGGGGCAGGAGTGATACAATTCTCCTCTCGCTCTGGGCTTGAAAAAAGAGGTGCCTATTTAGCTGCAGATGTGCAGAGTGACAGGTTTCCACCAGCAGCTATTTCTAGCAGTGGAAAATGTGTCTAGCTGATTGCCTCTCCCTTCTAATGGGACGTTTGTTTTTCTGTGACTTTCCCGCTCCCTCCACATTCTCTTTTAATAAAAACCATTACGCAAGTTTGGGATGAAAGACAGTCCAAGACAGATGCAATATGCAACTTTCAGATGTATCTATGAACATTTCTTAGCCCTGATGGGGAGTTTTGTCTCTCCACATTGCCTCTCCCAATGCCCCCACCATACAATGACCATGAATGTCCTAAATTGCAGCTCTCTGTCTCTCCAAATCAGGTGGGACCAAGACCATGCTTCTTGCCATGAAGGCATCTCCAGTACTCAAGATACCTCAAGGCACCTATGTCTAATCCATCCCAACCTCATCCCATCAGTTGTCTAACCAGGGCTGCCATGCAACCTGTAGGGCAGAGAAGGGTGGCCATTTGTACAGGAGCTCATCAAAATAATTTGTTTTTCCTTGCAAAACCTCAGTGATGTGTGGGCAGGGCTCAGTACTTTCCAAGCATAGAGGGAAGCCTGCCCTGGAAGGTCGTTGGTTTGGATGTCTTTGTGCAGGGTTCACTGAAGTATTTGGATAGGAATTCCAAGAGGAGGTGCTAAGCCTCCAGTTGTATGATCTGGTGTGCAGCATGGGCTCCTGCTAAAGTCTGTTTTGTTCTTGAGCAGCCTGTGCAGTATCGTAGGTGGTAGCACTCCTCTGTGCACCACGTATGGGGCTTAGCCTCAGATCCAGAGTCTTCAGGCTCACTTCAGCTGCCTGATAAGGCCTTCCATGGCCACCTGAAATGCACTATGTGGTCTGAGACATCATCCTGGGGCTGGTCAATGTGACATGGGACACGTGAGACACTCATACCCCTCTGGACAAGCAGCAGGATGCTTTACCAAGCAGGACACATTTTTAGGCATTTGAAGTGAACCCCAAGTCAAGGCACTGAGTAGGGTTTAGAGAGCTCCCTGAAAATGAAGTTCCTCACTTCTCTCTCCTTAAAAAATAAAATAAAGAGAATCATAAATTGCACTTGTCTTAGAGGCCAAGTCCAATGCAAAACAGAGGAACAGAAATTCTATTGATCTTTAAATATAGAGTCAGAGCTGAGAACCCAGATTTTTTAAGTCTTTTTCTAATATTTTAATTGTAAAAGTACTTTTACCTCTTCAGTCACATAGTTTTGAAAGCCATTGATAGCACCATGAGTGTTATCTTGGACTGTTTTTATCTTTCTGCCAGTTTCTGCTCCCAAGAAAAGATGCATTTTGGTTCATCCTGCTGGACCACATCCAGGCTAAGGAACAGAACCCCCGCCCATGATACTTCTAACTTCCCATCTTCTGAAATACATGGAAATCACCTCCATCCCCATTCTGTGCACACAACAAAATTTCTCCCTCTTTTTTTTTTTTCTTCTTGTGACCAGCCTTTTCCCCTCACTTTGTATATAGCTACAAACTTCACTCCATCAATGGTCCCGTTTCCTTGAGGCTATCTTTCAGGAAGACATCAAACCAAAGGTATTTTTGTCTCTTGCTGGAGGGAGGGTAGCTAGGTTGGGATTGCTTTCCTTCCTGAAATGGCCACTACTGATGTTGACCCCGGGAGCCCCAGTGATGTTGTTGACATTGTTACTCATACCGGAGGTACCAGACCAGTGTGCTGCTGTTCATCTTCCTATCTTAATCCCAAATTTGAATTCCAAATGTTATTACTTTGTGCCCCATTGCACAAGTAAGATAGGTGATGACATTCAATAAAATAGGATTACTGGCAAGTTAAATGATCCTAAGCTGGATTTCAGCCCAAGGATTTTCATGCTGCATAGGTTATTTTCTGTGAAAGGAAGTAAATATTGCAAGGATGTCTGCAGACGTCAGTCAAATGTTATGACGAATCTGAACACAGCTGAGAAGGAATTACATGGTAGGGAGAATACAAAGCTCTCTCTGGGCATTGATCCCAGAGCTGTGAAACACAGGAGCATTTCCTACGTTATGCTTTCTGCTCCTTTGTCCAGTTTACTTCTAAATGACAGAAGAAATGGCTTTTCCCTAGCTTCCGGAGAACCATGAAAGCATCTTATGATTTCCCCAATGCAAACTCTTCCTCCTCCTGAGACAGTTTCATCCCAGCTTAGTTGTATGACTTAAAAAAACTGGCTCCCTATCCTGTTTTTTCATAGTCCTAAATAAATATTTAGCTGTGATGAAGGGTTGTTAGGAACCAGGTATACAAGAGACTGCATGTATTACCACATCAACATCAAGTTTAGAAGACACCTGACTGACTAAGACCTGTGAGAATTTAAATAACAACAACATTAATAATAAACGTTAGGGTAAATTCTTATTGTTTTAGTTGCTGTTTCTCGGGCAGATGTGCAGACATCTTTTCCAAAAGGTTTCTTAAACCTCTAAGGCATGCCCTTTGTGTTTGGAGTTGAAAGCAAAAGCCCCCCTGCAATTTCCTGACTGTGGGATGCTGGCATTTAGGAAAACCTCCGAAACTGGGAGACCTGTGTTAAAGCTCCCCCTTAGCAGTGCTGCATGTATTTGAGTGTAAAAGTCTTGTTTATGAGTTCCTGTGAAGCACCGATGCCATTTTGACTCCCTGTGGAAGTGCCCAGGTCCCCAAGCTAGCACTTTTTCTGACCATTTCTCCCAGCTGATCATTAGGCATCAGAGGAGGATACATGCAGACACCTAGCTTTGGAAGCAGTCATGTTAAATATCCCTTTCTTTTTTCCTTCAGCTGCTCCATGATTCATAGCCTTGATCTGACACCCTCTTGGTAATTATCCCCTCGGAGCAGAGACGAGAGGCAAATTCTGAGCCGATGCAAGTGGGCAGGAGCCAGTACCCTGCCAAGCAGCAGAAACAGCACGGGTCCTTTCTGCTACCCCCTTTAAAAGGAGATTTAATCCAGAATTTCTGGATGAAGCGGGTTTTCCAAGAAGTGGAGACCATACTGCTATTTTAGCCACCATGATTATTGCAAGCAGCCAGGGCTTGCAGAATGGGAGGGCCAAGCTGCCAGGAGCAGAAGGAGAGGAGGGTGGAGACCCTCGGGAGATAGCCCAGCTGGGTGTGAAATAACACCCCTCATGGACAGCAGGGCCATTATAATTTGAGCATCCCGTCATAACCACAAAACCCCCAAAGGAAGCCTCCTGCACAGCAAACCACTTCCCCTGCAGTGGCTGCTGTCTCTTCCACGTCCCTTAAGGCAAAAGGCACGCTGAGACTACCCCCCACTGAGAAGGGAGAAAAATCTCTGCAGAAGTGGCAAAGTGCCTGTTCTGATCATTTAAGAGAAATCCTACAGTCCAGACCAGCAATCTAAAGAGGCGTGCACCCAGTGCTCAGGGAGTGAGGTTCCCTCCTCCCTGCGCAAAGCCAAAGCACCCGCACAGCCCATTTCTGCTGCTGAGGCCAACCAAATGAATTCTTTCTCCTTTAACTCCCAAAACAGCCATTGCAGCAAAAATCCAATGGCCATTGAAGCCAGACTGATTTTTAGGCAGACCTCCATGTGCCAGCTCTAATTGCAGCCAGAAGCTTTCAGGCCGTTCTGCTTTCCTTCTTCTCCTGAGGTCTTTTTTAGCTGCTGCCAAGGGAGCTTTGCTCCTGTCTGTTCTTGCCACTGCACACACCCAACATGGAGACCCACCACATCTTGAAGGGGTCCCAGTCTCCCAAGCACTATTACCCCAGAACAATGTACCATGGGTTGTTTTTGCAAGGTATTGTGGATGCTGGTGCATTAAAACAAGTGTTTGAGGAGCTCAGCATCACTTTCCTCCTCTCCAGCCCAGGGACACCGTTATAATGATGCAGCTCAGGTTTTTCCCTAGACTGTCTTGTCTTGGCAGTTAACATGGAAGTATGCTGATCAGCAGAGCGTGGGGGGGGGGGGGGGGGCGGTGAATGTGATCTGTTATTAAAAAAGAGAAATATTTTGCAGGGAGAGAAGGAACCGCCTCTCTCATACCGGCAAGATTAATAATGTGCATCCTCACTTTCATTCATTTATTGCCACTCTGGTTTCACAGCTTTTAGGTGCTGCATAATGCAGAGTCACAGCAAGAGGAGGTGAGGCTGGGCTGAGGGACATGGAAAGTCTCGCTCCAGGTCTGACCCAGAAGCTAAAATCAGAACAAGGAGCCTCTGCTGGGTGCAGAGCAGGTAGGGAGGGCTGAAAGAACTCGCCTAAGCCTCACCAGAAGCCTTCTCAAGGTGACCTTGCAACAAAAAGAAAGTTAATTTTTAACTGAAGCCATCAAGAAAACCAAATTTGGAGAGTCCATTTGGGTGGGAGGGCTATTTTTACCACGTCTGGGTCCGGGCTGGGAAGGCTCATGGTTTAGCAGGATCTGCTAGTGCAAGGGGGAGGATTCGGTTCAAAGCTCCGAGCTTATTTTTAGTCTCCTCCTAGCTGCAGTGAGCACTCCTTGCCTGAACACCAGATAAAAAACTTTCAGCACCTTTCCCTCTTGCCACAAAAAGTGCAAAGATTTGATAAGAATTCAGTCCTTCTTACACCGTGGTGGTGGGGTGCTGACCCCCACCAAGGCAATGCCCCCCCAAGCCAGCCCCTGAACTGTGCATCCATTGGGATTCCCCATTGCCCACTCCAGGTGGGAAGTGACCTCAAGAGAAGGGAAATTTTGCACCATGGGGGCATGGATGGCGGAGACAGTATACTCAAACAGAGAAAATCCCAAATTCAGCCCCCTCCAGGTAAGAATCCCAAATCAAACCTTATCTAGATGAAAATCCCAAAGTAACCTCCACCTAGGTGGGAATCCAAAATCAATCCCCAAACTCCCATTCAGATGGAAAACCCAAATCCACCTTCAAACCCCAACCAGATGAAAACCCCAAATAAATAACAACTCCCTCCTCCAGATGCAAATCCCAAATACCATTCCCAAACTCTCATGCCTATGAAACTCAAAATCAATGTCCATCTGTATGAAAATCCCAAAACCACCCCAAGCCCTCATTCTGTTGAAACCCCCAAATCTCCTTCATGCAGATGTGAATCCAAAATCTCTCCCCCAGATCCTCATCTAGGCAAGAACCTCAAATCAACACTGAAACTTTTTGGTGGGAAGCCTCCACCCCTCCACCCCCATTCCAATAAAAGAAACAAATTCACCTGAGACCCCAACCTGATGAATACCCCAAATCCCCACATATACAAATGGAAATCCCAACTCCTGTGCAAACTCTCGTCACAAGGAAAATGCAACCTCCATCCCCAAACTCCAGGAACCCTCCAAATCGCACTTGGTAACAGGCAAGAACCACAAATCCCTGTGTAGACCTTCATCCCAACAAAACCAAAATCAAAATAAGATACAAGCCCCAATCTCCCACCCCAACAAAAACCCAAATCCCTCCACTTGAATCCCACCTCCCTCACACCCTCATCCCAAGGAAAACCCAACCTCCATCCCCAAACTCCATTAACGCCGCAATCCCCCTCCATTTGTATCAAGCAGTCACCCTCAATTCCCCCCAAACCTCCAACCCAAGGAAAACCCTAAATCCCTTAAAAGTCCCCATCCCAACAAACTCCCTCCCTTCAAACCCCCTCCATCCCCAGCCCCTCCAAACCCCCTCCACCCCTACTGTGATAAAATAAACAAATTCACCCAAGCCCCCATCCCGATGAAAACCCCAAATCCCCACACATGCAAGTGGGAATCCCAACTCCCCCACAAACTCCCATCCTAAGGGAAACCCAACCTCCCTCCCCAAATTCCATCAATCCCTGGATTGTACCCAGTAGTGGGCAGGAATCCCAAATTCCCCTGAAGACCCTCATCCCAACAAAAATATACAAACAAACAAACACCACCACCTCCCAACCTCCCACCCCAACAAAACACCCCACATCCCCCACTTGAATCCCACCCCCTCACACCCCCATCCCAATGAAAAACCAACCTCCATCCCCAAACTTCATGAACCCCCCAAATTAGACACAGTAGCAGGAGGGAACCCCAAATCCCCCTGTAGACCCTCATCCCAACAAACAAAAACACACAAAGAAACACTACCCCCCAACCTCCCACCCCAACAAAACCCCAAATCCCTCCACTTGAATCCCACCTCACACCCCCATCCCGAGGAAAACCCAACCTCCACCCCCAAACGCCGCAACCCCCTCCCCCCCCAAAAAAACTCCCCCGATCCCCTAAAAGCCCCCATCCCCACGAACCCCCCCGTGCCATCCCCCTCCATCCCCATCCCTGCGGGGCGGAGGCGGGGGCGGGTCGGGGCCGCCGGGCGCCTCCCCCGGCTGTGGGGCGGGGGGGAACCGGGGCCGGCTCCGGGACCGGGGCCGGGGGAGGGCAGCGCCCGCCCGCCCCAAACGGGGACAGCGCCGGGAGCCGCTGCGGGGTCGGGGCCGGCCGCACCGAGGCACCATGCGGGCACCGCTTCTGCTGCTCCTGATGCTGCTGCTGCTGCACGGTGAGTGGCACCGCCGCTCCCCCCGGAGCTGCCTTTGCTTTGCTACTTTATTTGTCTATATTCCTATTTTTTTATATTTCAATTTTTCTATATTTCTATTTTTCCATATTTCTATTTTTCCATATTTCTATTTTTCTATATTTCTATTTCTGTATTTCTATTTTTCTATATTTCTATTTTTCCATTTATTTCTTTCTTATATTTTTTTTTACTCTTTTTTTCCCCAAGCGTTTCGGCGCTGCGCGTATCCAGCACCCCCCCCCCTCTTTCTCATCCCCTCTACTCGGGAAGCTCTTGGCAAGTTGAAACCAGAAAAAAATAATGAGGGGGATGCTGAATCTGGCTCTGTTAACCCTCTCGTTCATCAACAAAGTGCCGGGAGCCAACCAGCAGTGCAACTCGGGGCATGGATCCGTAGGACGGCGAGCTGCAGTGCTCGTTCCTTTATGCAGTGGTACGAGCTGCCCGCGCTGCTTCTTCGCTCCCTCGTGTGGCTTCACAAAGCCCCCCCTGGTTGGGCTCTGCCCAAATCTCATCGGTTTGTGGAAGGGAGTGCAGAGCGCCGAGGCGCACGCAGCTCTTTTGGGGTCCCACCAGGCGAGGGAGAACTTTGGGTTGGCGTGGCGATGGCTCAGCACGCAAGGTGCTGTAGGTATGGAGCCCTCCACCTTCTGTTTGAGGAGGTGGCATGGGGAGATGGGGAGAAAAAGGTGGTGGAAGATGGCAAAGTCAATGATAGAGCCGGATAAAGGATCGGCATCTGGAGACCCTTTGCGGCGAGGTGGGTCTGGGGAGGTTTGGGAGAGGAGGTGGAGATGCTGCCTTGGGTCCTGCAACAGCACGGGGGGCATGGGTGCTGCGAGAGCAGCTGTGGGTACCGCAGAGACTGCAGGAGGGATGGTTTGGGGAGAGATGGCTGTAAACTGCTCTGAAAAGTAGCGGGGAAGGGAGCCGCACTGATTGCTTTCAAAGCCGATAAAGGCGGGGAGGAGTTGGGGGATTTCTCAGGGAGAATGGGGAGGAAAAATCAAAGGAGAAAGGGAAATCTTGCTCCGGGTCATGTCACACAGCCGAGCCTCTGCGGAGCTGGACGTGCTTTGGTTTAAGGTAACAAAAGCTCGGGAAGTCTCCGGAGGTAAAAGCAGAGCAGGGGCAGGGCCCTGGGGTTTGAACTGGGGGGGAATTGGCTGAGGTCAGGCTGGAACCTCCGCCTGCCCTTTTTTTATTGTCCTGCTGCTCTCAGGACTGCCGTGTGTTAGCGGCAGCGATGGCAGAAGGGAAAAAAAGCGTGTTGGGTCTTGGTGGGCGAGCAGGTGGGAAGTCCTCATCTTCTCCTGGCGCCACCGTGGGAGCTGCAGGAGATTTCTCTTGCCATTAAAAAGCCTCAGTCTCATTAATATTGGCACGAAGCAGGAGCTGTTAATGCAGTTTTTCTTGCACCGGCCAGAACTGAGCTGAGTTTAGCTGAATTTGGCGTCTCAGTTTTGTGTTGTTTTTCAGACCCAAGGGCTAAATATGCTCGGACTGGCATAAAACAGGCTTTCATCTCCAGGACAGTGCCCTGGGAAGGAAGGTGGAGGGACCTGTTTCTGTAGCACTCCCGAGTGATCCTATTACATATTTCTCGGAAATTATTTGATTAAATCCTCCCAAACAGCACTTCCTGCCATAGTTGCTGCTCCGAAGTTTTGAAATAAGCTACTTAGAGATGCTTTTGTGTTGCTGCCTGGGTGTTGGCACCAGGAATTTCTTCCTTAGGGGTCAAAATAGGCACCCTTAGCGGCTGGGTGTTTTGTTTTGGGCACTGTGGCTTGGCCAGGTTTATGCTGCTGGTCCCAGCAGTGGTTATCTGGTATCTGCTGTGACCACCTGAACTGCTCAGCCCCCAAAGTGCAACATTTCACCCCCCCTAAAATGGCAAAAAGTTGGGTTTGTAAATGCAACTACAAGTTCTTTGGTGTCTTGCAACAGTAACTTGGATGGAGCTCATTGCTTGCCTCTCTCCTGCATGCGCTTGATTGTTTAAGTTGGATGGGAAATGGGTGGGTGAGCAGGGAGCTGGGATTTGGGAGGACAGTTTGGGGTGTCATAAAGAAGAAGGTAACAACACCATGCTAGGGGTAGAGAATTGGGTCAGAGTTTTTAAAAGAAGCTACTTGTTGTTTCCCTACAAATACTCATGGTTTGTATCTGATTCTGGAGAGATTCACCCCCTATTTCTCCTGCTGTACGTCAGAATAAAATCAGCCTCAGACAAGGCACAGCCAGTCCATCCAAGAGATGCACCGAATACAACATTGGGTAAATAACATCTTTAAATCCAGCCAGTTTACGAGGGGCTCAGAGTTACCCATTACGACACGCTCCCAGGCCATTTGATTTTGTTTATTTCTTATTTATTAGATCTTCTATCCCACTTGGGGGCATGATAGCAGAATTGCATCAGGAAGAGAAAACCGATACGCTTCATTCTCAGAGAGAGGATTAAAAAGAGCCACAGCACAAACCTGTCCTGGGGGCGAAAGGCAGGACCAGGTCCTGCCCTTTGTCTGGATCAAAACATGCCACACACCTCCGGATTTTAAGATCTTGTTGCCAAAACAGCCCTCTTCATTCCCGAAAGCCGCCCTGGCTCCGTGGTACTTGGGGTTCATGTTTGTCCAAGACAGGCTGCCAAAGACATGCATTTTTTAAATCTATCTAATCCATCGAATACTAATCCTGACATGGGCAGGAGCAGGAAATTGGGGCCATGCCAACGTGAGGAAAAAAAAAGGTGTTAGCCCGAGTGTTTCAAAATTGATGATGAAGCAGAGCGTATCTTCATGTACTGCTGCTGGAGCAACTTTGACCAGGTTTTTGCATCCCGTTTCCAAACCATGCCTTTGATTCCCCAGTGGCAAAGCAGATACAGTAATGATACCCCATGGGTCTGTTTAGGCAGCTTAATTAAAGACTTGTTTGTAAAGCACTTGAAGATCTCTGGATGAAAGGAGCTGGAACCGTGCAATGCACTGATATAATTCTGGAGAACTGCTCGAAAGGCTTATGAGGAGGAGGCTGATGATCACTCATGTCGGCAGTGATGGGAGACCGGCCGCAAATATCCTCTCTCAGCATTTGTGGGGAGGATGGGGCTGTGCTTTGGTTATTATTTGCCTTATAAATCCTGCGTCTTCTCTCCCCATCTGCACCCTCCAGAAGACATAAGCCTGCTGGCATGGTGCAAGCGAGCTGTGGGGTGTTTTGGGGGACTAAATCCTAGTAAGCGAGGATTTCCCAGGCTGTGCAGCAGCTTCTGTGTTATTCTGGGTGTTACATCATCATACAATAGCAGAGGTTTGCTCTCAGGGTTTAGGTGCAGGGCCACATCCATCTCATTTTTTTGCACCTTGAATTTTGCCCCTTCCCCGCCATGCTGAATCACTGCATTGCCCCTTTGCCCTATCATGTACTCACCATGGCACCCAGAGCCTTCAGCATCTCCACCTCCAGATGGTCCAAGCAGCAGGACCAAGCATGGTGCAAACAACCCACCCACGGCTGCCCAGCAATTCCCAGCCGAGCATCCCCTCAGCCTTCGGTCCTGGACATCGCAGGAGGGCTTGAACTCTGCAGGAATCCGGGTGGCCCAGTTTGGTCCATTCCCCATGTGCAGGCATGTGAAATCTCACAAGCTCTCCGAAGCGTTTTCACATGCCTCTACCAACTTCCTCCTCGAAAGCCTGTTTACGTGCACTGCTGGCTGCATAACTTCTCCTGCAAGCCGCCAATATCCACGTAAGGATGTTGTTCCTGAATTCTTGCAATGCCTGCCCTTCCCTTCAGAGAGCTCCTGAGCAAAGTTTGTCTTTTTATTTTTTTTTATTTTTTATTTATTCTAGAGGACGCACACAGTCATCTGGCATTTGTTAGTGACAAAACCACAGACATTTGTCAATCAGAGAATGGTTTGGGTTGGGAAGGACCTAAGCCCATCGAGGTCCAACACCCTGGACCAGGTTGCTCAAGGTCCCAGCAGTAGTTCTCCAGCAATCTGTGCTCACCTCTCCTCACCCCGGGGGCTTCACCCTATAATCCTACATTGCAGAGAGCATCTCCTCTGGGTTTAAGATTGCCGAGGAAAGCCACCAAGTCTTTCCCCCTGTGGTAGGCTGGGATGGGATGGGAAGTAAGCTGAGGACGAGATCCCAGGCAAGGTGCACCTTCCTGCCCAATGTGCCTAGATGGGCTCATGCTCAGTAAAACATAAATATCCATAAGATGGAGTTGTTGGGGCTGAAACCACAGGGCGTTTGGGATGTGGTTGGCTGAGCCTGATTCTTTTTGGGGGTCTCACAGGTCCCACTGCACGTCCATATGCTGCTGGTGCTCGATCCAAAAATCGCTGTCTTTTCCCCAAACTGGCTGGTGTGATGGTGTCCTAGATCCCAATGGCCTTTCCCATGCTGCTTCCTTCATTATTTGGGAGGAGGGAGGCAGCTCATCTTGGCTTCATCAGGTGTTAATGACTCCAATAGCTTATTTTCCTCTTCTAGCACTGGGCTAAAGCCTCGTGGTGGTTTTCTGGAGATCCTTGAGGAAGGTGGAGACCCAGTTAGAGCTGGGAGGGGGCAGAAGGGAAGTGCTCTCTCCATATCACAGCTCCACTTTCGAGGTGCCTAAGCTGTGGCTAGCCTAAATCTAAAACCATGCTACTCTAGAGTTGAACAGCCCTTTCTGAGAAAGTGGAAAAGACTGGGAAGAAAAAGATTAACTTCCCCAACACTGTACAAAAGTCATATGTGATCTGCTAATATGCTGTGTAAGGACTGGCTGTGCTGTCATTTCTTTCTATTTTTTCTTTTTTTTTGGAGAGATCCCATGGTGAGTGTTCAGGGACAGGGATATGCCCTCCCTGGGGTCTCCAGGGCCACTGCAGTACAAACAGCACCGACGAAGTCCTGGTGAGCAGAGGGCTGAAATGCAACAGCAGCTTTCCATGGCCAGAAGCTATCCTTTGGCAGTGCAAGGGGAAGGTAGAGAAGTCTCACATCACGTTTCAAGGGTTTTTATAATGGCATTTGGTAAATTTGGAGTTCAGCCCAATGATGAAGAGGAGGAGCTGCTGACTTTGCTCTGTCAACACTCCTTTACAATGTGACCATGCTGATGTGCTAATATTTGTCTTCTCTCTGAACTTCCTGGTGGGCAGGATCAGTGGCCTCACCCCCTTTTCAGAGCCCAGGTGAAGGGATGGGCTCCTTCACAGGTGACTTAGCCCACTTCAACTTAGCTTCCTGCTTGGAACTGCAAATACTGCTGGAACCAGCAACTGCTTTGGGCAGTCCTGGGAAATACCAATAGTACCATTACTGCTTGCTGGGAGTGCAAAGCTCTGGGTGGGATGTTTGGGATGACCTACATGGGTGGCTGCATGCACAGGTTCTCTTGAATTAAGTCGTTGCATGTCTCAGAGTCAGCCTTGGCTCCTGAATATTGCTGAGAGCCACTGAGAACCAGCAAATGCCAGGATGCCTCATCAACCCTAACAAAAAGATTCCCTCTGGCTTTCAAGAGATAAAACAAAGCTGCTTCAGACCCTGAAGGCACCAAAATCCTCCACTGACCACTTGCTTATTGGTGCCCAGTTCTTGTCACTGAAGTTTTCTGATCGGTACATCTGACTGCTTTGCAAATCTTTGCGTCTTTGCAGCACGTGCTGCTCCACGTGCTGCAGGCACCTTTCCCATCCCGTAAATAACGTACATGTCACGGCTTTCCTGGCCACAAGCCAGGACTGCTCAGTGTTGTGTGCACTGCTGGTGACAGCTTGGTGACAAAGCATTGCAAGGAGGCAGGGAGAATGCAAATGACTTATTGAAATTAACTCCGTGCAACGCCTCAATGCCCAGCGTAGAGCAGAAGGGCTAATGAATGGGAAGAGCCCCCATCCCTGCTGAAGCACCTGATTTTAGATGTGCATCTGCAATAAAGAATCTGCAGGAAGGCAGCATCTAAACATGGTTGTGATTGGCATCATTTATATGCATGGCACCGCAGTTTGATGAAGCACTGGGGCTATCACCGCCCCCAGAGGCACCGCTCAGATGCACAGGGGAGTGGGGAGGGAATGGACCCAAGTTGCTCTTTTTCTCCACCTGAAGGACCCAAATGAGTTCCTTGTAGGCTCAGATACCTAACCAATGTCTTTAGGGTTGGAGCTGAGTTGTCCTTGAATCCAGCTGTTGTTAATGAAAAGAGGCATCTTCTGAAGACAATTCAGGTGTGTCTTGGGATGGTTTGGACACTAGAGATGCTTGTGTCCATGCACAGTCCCCTTCAGGGTCTGATGTTACGCCAAGTGTCCAGGATTTGTCCCTGGAAACTCTTACATTGCATAACAGTAGCTGCTTAAAAATGGCCAAAAAATAGGTTTGGGGATTTGGAAGAACTTCTTGGTGGCGTGTTAGGAGTACACCATAAAGGCTACAACATGGAAGGGCAGATAGGAAGAGCACTCTTGGGGTTTAAAATAAGTCCGTGTTTGCAGCCAGGTGCAGGATAGATGCCTCAGAAAAAGGCAGACAGGAGCTGTGTTAAGATCTCCTCCAACATTGGAAAGGTAAAGTTTTATCTCTGATTTGTTCCCATTTTAGAGGTCACAGTCATATTAGCATCCTCAATAAAAGCTGGATTCATCCAGCAGATTTTTCTCTGTCTTGCAAATTCTACGTGCAGGAGTCTTCGGTGGTATAGCACATGGCTCATGAGACTGGTGAAAGAGACGAGGAAGGTCATTCTGCAGTTGTAGAACAGAGCCATAGTTATTAAAAATAAAGACTGATTTTTTCTCTCTCAGCCTTAATTGATTTTAGTAAATTTAACTAGAGGAGAAGGTAGAAATTGGCTTAGAGTTCTTAAGCTGCAGTACTTAAAAGATACATTAAATCTCCATGCTGGCTATTGTAAGAAAGGAGGAGACACGCTTGTCAGGCATTTATTCTAAGTGGCTTCTGCTCGACACAGGCAAAGAGAAAATGCCAGATTCTTGACTTCGACAAAGGGGATTTGAAAGGGTTTGCAGAAGGGTTTAGAGAAACTGTTTGAGAGAGCCCTTCTTTGAAGCATAATAGCAAAAATGTTGTTTTTATTTTTCCCCCTGGAGTCTAAAGGCAGGAGGGCAAGATAAGACATTCCACCACGTACACAAATGAGGAAAAAAAAAATGTAAAAGTTTCAGTGATACTGCAGCAGCCTGCAGAAAATGGATAGCTTTCAGGGTGGCTATTACACGTTGCTTATCAAGGCACTGTATTCCTTGACTGTGAGAAAAAGCAGAGTAGCTAAAGTGATACGCTGTGTTCTCCAGCAGAGATGCAATTAGAAGTGGCTATATTGGTGCAACTTTTCCCTGGGTAATTGCAAATAGTTGCGGCGGTACCAGCAGCTGAAATGAATCCATGAGTGGCTCCTCCACGATGCACCTCCTAGAGCTGTAAAGAAGGCAAAATTCCACAGGAGGATATCAGCACATCTGCGGTGGTCCTCAGCTGTTCTGTAGATTTCTTTTGGAGGAACCATATAGGTTTGATAGGTATGATTAAAAATGTTCAATCAATTGTTTTAGAATTTAAGAAAAAAAATATTTGAATGGGTTATGTTAAAAAAAGTCTCCCTCCCAGCTGAACTGCAGAAATTTCTTTATTTTGTAATGGAGAGTTTACATGAAGTTAAAGGTCTGTGATCGGTATAAAGCTTTTTTTTTTTCTGCTTGTTTCATTGCTTCTAAGGTTTAGCATTATTGCTGATGGTATGCAAGTATAATTAGAGCTTCAGAAAAGTGTTATTAAATACACATATTCTAAATAAGAAATTAAAGTTGCCCATCTTGGACATTTCTAATTTATTAATCAACAAAAGAGATACTTAAAGCATGGTTAAGGGAAGCAAGTTTCTAGCAAGTACTACTTGAGCTAATATTGAACTTCTTCCAATGATATGGCAATTGCATGACTGCAAACCCAGGCTTTTGTTTCATACATTTTTTTAGCCATCTTCTCACTCTTAGCTGCTGGTGACCTGATCTGGTTTCAGAGCCTGCTTCTGTTTGTTTTTTTTTGTTTGTTTGTTTGTTTGTTTGTTTTTTTCCCCCCACAGGTTTCTCTTGGCAAGGTGAAGAAAGTAATAGCTCTCAGTGAATGCAGGAAATAATCACTCTTTTTTTTTTTTTTCTTTTCTTTTTTCTTTTTTTTAAATAATATTGGGTTTGTTTTCAGATGGATCAGTTCCCTGATCTGGTTTGACACACTGCTGAAAAGTGTTCGTGCTCTCACAGGGGTAAATGCCTCCATCAAAGGGAACATGGATTGATGACAAATCAAGGCAATGCCATAAGCACACCAAAATCACCAGTGGCGATCAAAAGCTGGATTGCAACAACATAAAGTGCTGCAAATGTGATGAGCCCACACCAGCCATGGGGCTCCTGATAAAGCCTGACTTGGACAAAAGACAACCAGGGCAAAACATAAGCAAAACAGGACATAGCTGTGGGGCGAGCAAGCAAAAATCCCACTCTTGCCCCATTTTTCAGGAATGCAGGATTTAATCTCAGCACCCCTTGGTAGCTCTCGAGATTATTGCTGCCACTCTCACCTGTGCCTTGGGATAATTCACATGCCAAAAACTCAGTGAGAGATGCTGACCTCTGGTTTAGGTGATAAATTTTCCTGTCTCTAACAGCCACATAGAATATTGTGCAAAAATAAGATTTGAGCTTCTTACAATACCCTAATATAGAAAATTACTTTGTTTCCTTAAGACTATCCCAGACAGATTAGAAAAACCTCTCCACGCTCTCAATCTCTGCAATGTTATAGGCTTCTAAAATAGCTTCTCCAGGTACCAATGAATCCCCATTAACGGCATGCAACAGGAGAACATCCTTTTTCTCATTAAAGCCTCACACAGGGTTCAAAACCTCATTTTATGGCAGGGTGCTTTGATTTAAATCGATGTGGCTTAAATTATGAATTTTAATCATGATTTAAAATAAGGAAGCATAAAGTCTTAATTTGAATGATTTGATTTTAACCATGCTTTTCATTTCCAATTCATAGCTATATCCCTTAAGCAAGGTTGATTCCCCTTGGTTGCTCACTGTAAAACATGGAGATTTACGGCTTGCTATTACCTTTCAGCTGTATTTTCCATCCAGGTGGACACACTATTAACATATTTATTTAAGCAGCTATATAGCCTGCCACAGCTCTATTTTGATTTCTAATGTATTCATCTTTGAAGTCTTCCTAGGTAATGATGAATAACACTAATTTTGGGCTTGTTGCAGGCAATCAGTCTTTACTTGGGGATGAAATTTCTATTAAACTGACAGATGCAAAGCAGCATTTAAAATTCCTTTAAATACATCAAGCATCAGAGGTCCTGAATACCTAGCACGTAAACTTTTCAATGTGTTTTTAAGGTTAAAACCAAGCAGTTTATTGAGCAAATTTCAAGCGTCAATCTTAGATTGAGTTAGTTACTGAAATGAATTGTTCCATGTCCCTGGAGGGTTTTGAATAAACAGGAGTCATTCTCTTAAATCTCACTTTTACTGTTTAAAATGGGAGAGGAAGCAATTTTATTTTTCAGCTGCCAGTTCCCAATTGCTTTCACAGCTTAGAATTAACCATTGATGGCATGGCTGAATATGTCCTTCCAGTATATGCAGGGGGATTTTAAATGGCTAGCCGAGGTTTATATGTGCAACACCTAACTGAAGGCAGAAGAACCCCATGCTTGGTGTCTGGATACCCTGGATATCTGCCTATAGTGAGGGCAAACAGCAATTAAAGGAAAGAAAACCAAGATTTTAGGATACTTCCTTTAACTGGCTGCCCACTTTTTGACCCCGATTCAAATCCCAACCCATTTAGTGCTGAAAATCCAAATTCCTCAACTGCCATGGATGTCCCATTTGGGTTTAGACCTAGTACGATATATTTAATATCCTCTTAGATGCTAAATGACAAGTTTGGCCTTTCAGAAATTAAGAAGAGACCTGACCTTGCAGGACTGTTGCCCATGGCAGTGCAGGTTCTCCTTCTCCATGGGACAATGCCAGCTTGGAGCAACCTTCTTTGTGTTCAGGAGAGTAATGTAGCCTGGCTGATCATAGAGGACCTTCATTCTTCCATGCTGCATGCCCATCTTGGGAATCTGGGGAGCAGTAAGCTCAGTTGCCCCTCTTTTTTCCAAAGTAAAGCACTGGTAATAGACAATTCTGAAAAGCCTGCTGGAGCCTGGATCCCCTTAGCCAGCCCATTTAGATGCATCTCCCTGATAATCCTCCGTGAGAGCACTTTCTCCAGCAGGCCTGACAACTAAAACATTACTGTTTGAGGCAATAATCACACAAAAAGAACAATTTGATGAGCAACACATCCTTGTTGCAGCATTCTGAGCCCCTCACCACAGGAGGCCCCTCTCAAAAGATGTTTTCATTAGGCCTGCAGTTGCAGAGCATGGTCATTGCTGCCAAGATGGCTGTGGTTGCTCCTCCTGCCCTGCCCTGACAGCAGCTAGGGTGGTGTTACTAACTCCTGAGGGCCAATATTTCCACCAGCAGGGGCTTCGTGGCCAAGGACAAAACCTATCACCCATCAGTATCCATGTTCCCCATGTCAGGGTTCCTACAAACCATGGCTTCAGCTGGTGGGGGTAATTTAGGGCAACCAAACTGGGAGAAAAACCTGTTCTTTTGGCCAAGAAAGAGGCACAAGAAGAGGAAGGGTGGCCTGGTGGGAAGGAGTCAGTGAAAAGTGGGCACCTGAGGTTGGGTTTGTAGCAAGATGTGTTGCCTTGCAGGCAGTATATAGTTTGTAGGATCCAGTGATGTTCTTTATGAAGAGCTGGGGAGAGAAATGCTGAAATATGATAAAGAGTTGTTTTTCTGTTAACAACAACAATAAAAATCCAGCTCTTTTGTGCTTCTATGAAGCCTGGCCACGGGTAGCTGACAGCTGTGCAGAGTAAACTTTTGGGGGTGGTTAAAGGGTTTTTGGTGGCAAAGCAGCCCCTGGGGGAGCAGGACTCTCCTTCCCCTGATCCCATTAGAAATGGAGATTACAGTGTCTCGTCCACACCACTGACAGCAGCATGGAAACTCCATCTCAGGACCCAGCATGAACAACTTGATAGGCATCAGGATGGGGGCAGAGCCATGGCACAGTGCTTTAGGGGGACAAAGCAGGGAGGAACGCGGAGAGCTGCTTTTTGGACAAAACCCAAAGATGCTAAGCTCTGAGGTGGGGATTGTTGAGGTCCTGCTGCATTTTGGATGAGAAAAGGAAGGCAAATTTTGATGCTGGGTGACTGCATTCTGCTTTGCCAGCTTCTCTTTCTAATTGACTGCAGAATTTTTTGGCATCGTGACTGTGGAGATGCTTCCAGCTCTAACCTGCAAACACCTGCAGGGTCCTACCCCAGGAGGAGGGCTGCTGTGGCTTTAAGTATCTCAGCAATACTTTTAAGTAGAAAAAACACACTAACAGTCACGATAAAAACCTGCAAAAAGCCCCTGGATAAAATACAGATTTTTTTAGACCACCAAATTCACACATAGCCTGTCAAGTTGATGAGAAATACTCACAGGACAGCCATGCCAAAGGAATCCCAGCAATCTAGGGGCTGTGTGTGTGTTTGACCTGGAGGAATCAGGTGGCAGCTCTCTGCTTTGTCTTCCATGAGAGCGTTTTGTTGGGCTGGTGGGGCTGCTCCAATTTGCGCGGACATAAGCTGCTTTCCCCCTGAGCAGAGCCGAGGGCTGCCCCCAGCCCAGATGGCTTTTTGGGGAGGGGTTTCCTGCTAATCCAGCTCAGAAGCAGTTTTAGGGGCAGGGCTTTATTTCCATCTCAGCTGGGAATGGGAGGGTGAGGAAGGTGCAGCCTGTGAGCTGCTATTGTAGGGACTTCAGCTCAGTCTGAACAGAGCAGAGAGCAAGGGGTAATGAGATTTTGCCTTTGCCCCAATCTGGCAGGAGCAGATGCTCACAGCCTGACTCTGAAGTAGGTAAAAGTATTCCTGCTGCAGGAATTTATTTCACAGGGGACAATATCTAATTTATTTAATATTTTCACAGGGACAACTGCAACAGATAACCTGAGATATCTCAGTTCTTGTTTTAAGACTGCTCTTTGCTGCAAAAGGCAGATGTCTGAGAGGTGCCCATGGGCTGATTTTCCATATTTCTCACCCAAAAAGGCAGGGAATGGCTTGCTATGGCAGCTTGCCACCTGGGCCTCACTGCACTTTCCAAACCCAAGGGTTGCAAATTGTCCTGGCCATGTTCAACCCATAGCCAGTACCATGAAGCTACCAAGGCTGGGGAAAGGAGGTTCTCTCTCCTTGATTACAGAAATTGGGACTGATGCATCAGTTTTGCAGCAATAAATACCAGCTTTTGGGTCCAGCTGGAGCTGGTCTGGATGCAAGCCAGTTCTCCCAAGGCAAGAGTCTGTGTGTGCATACAGCAGTGAGGTGCCTGACATCCTGGTGCCAAGCTCATCTACATCACAGCTGCATTCAGCCCTCCATGCATCAGGAATGTTTGCAAAATGGGAAGTTGTTCCCCTTTTTGTTTTTCTCCTGCGTGGTCCTTCTCCTGTTTGGGAGAGCTGGTTCTAATCCCATGGCAGCAGACTTGGCCATTCACAAGAGGCAATGGGTACAAACTGAAACACGCTGTCACAGGTTACCCAGAGTCTCTGTCTGTTTGGTGTCTCTTTCCTTGGAGATCTTCAAAAACCATCTAGATGTGGTCCCGGGCAGCCTGCTCTGGATCGTCCTGCCTGAGCAGGGTTCAAACCAGATGGTTTCTAGAGGTCCCTTTCCACCTCAACCATTCTGTGATTTTGTGACCTGTTGTGTCCAAAGTCTCCAAATGCAAAGCCTGGCTTCAGGACGCGTGTCTAATTTATTCTACCACAGTGCTATGCAGCAGCTTGCAGAGTGAAAGACCTGGTGCTTTTATTTCTTACCTTTCAAGCACTTCAGCCTCTCATCCATGATGCTGTAGCCCATGTAGAAAGGTCTGGGTGATGGAGGGAACAAGCAGGGGTGCCCATGTGCTGAGTAGCCACAGCTAACAGAGGCCAGGAGCACATCTGGCCCAGGGAGTGGTGTCTAGAGTACACTGTCTTGCTAGTTGTTAATTATTTAATAACAACAATCAATTATCAAGCATTGCTAAAAGTCAAAACTCACTGTTTGCTTTTGATTGATGCCTCAACTCTTTCTTACATCTGTGGTCAGAGACCTGATCTCTGGCAGCTGCCCCAGCTGGAGTCAAATGCTATTTTGCCCTGATAATAATAACCAGATACATCTGGAGGAGCTGGTGGTGCTTCTCTGAAGGTGGATTTAAAGTCTGGGTGGGAATTTTCAATTGTCTTTTCTGTCTTTCTGTAAACAGAGATGATGTTTTTCTTGTATCTCATAGGGGAGAATTGTTTTTTGCTGTCTCTTGTGAGCATTATGGGGTTGTTCATGTAGCAGCAGCGGAGTAATTTGGATATTATTATCAAGCCCAGCCCCATGTCCCCATTCTGTGCCCAAAGCTGCGGGTCCCATCCCTGATCCTCTTCCAAGGCAGGAGCCCAGTGTGGTGTTTGCAGACCTCCCAGCCTCTCTAAGGCGAAATAGGAGGATGATTAACAGCAGGGAGGGGATGCAGCTCCTTCTTCCTTCCTGCTTCCTTTGCTCCCTTCCCTTGCCCTGCCATGGCCTGCCCTGCCGTGTGACCTCCAGACGCAGCCGTGCCACTTCGCAGCCAGGAGGGAGAAGGGTTTTGGTGGCAGGGCCATGTCAGCAAAGCCCTGAGCTCCAAAGCCAACCTGGGTGCAGGTCCTTTCCATCCAGAGCCTTAGGATTCAGGGTACTGCAAGCTCTCCTTTCTATTAGATACCATTTAGTGTTTTTCTCCCTGACCGGTGAGTCTCTGCATGCTCAAACCCAGTACCTAAATCTACCTGTCCAGAGATTTTGGGGAGCTGAATATGGCCACTGCTGCATGCTATACTTCTGTTATATATTATGTTTCTCAGCACACAACAATGCCATTAAAACCCACCACAGCCTATTAGCACTGTGTGCAAAATGCTGGGTCCCTGACCTAGTGACATCCTACAACTTACTGTGCTCTTCTGCTCAGCCCTAACCACACAGGAATCCCACTCCTTGCTGGGAGGACAACATTGTTCCCCTATTGAGTCATAACAATGAGGTCACTGGGCTGGAAAGACAATGTCATTCAGCAGCCAAGAACCCAGCTGGCTGGTCCCGGTTGTGTCTCATCTCCTATGACAAAGCCACGTTTGATTTGACTCATTAAAGCCGTTGCAGGTTCTTTATTGGAAGGGGTGACCAAAACGTGCATTGTTCTTCATCAACATTAAGTCAGGACACTTGGCCAACTTATTAGCAAGAGCCTTCTTCCTTTTCCACCTTCGCTGCTTGCTGTGTAAGTTTATATTCACACTCCTGGCAACGGGAAAACCTCCGCAGAGATGTGCCAACATGCTTTTCAGAGCAAGCTAGCTGCTTGAAGGAGGGCCTAAGGCCCTCAAGACATTCCACCCAGAGCCCATTCTGCTCTAACGTGTGCCAGCTCAAACCACTTTGGGATGGCTGATGTGCATTGCCAGCCCAACTTTTGTTGGACACTCAGTATTTTGGTGTCCCAGCTTCCCAGTTTAGTATTGCACCTAAACCATTGGGGTTTTTCCATGTCCTATATACTCTACATGGGACCATTTTCCTGGCCCACACACCCAGTGGGTGGACCAACTTCAGCTCAGGATTGGCTGTGGATGAGGAGCATTTTTCTGCCCATTTTTATGTGTTGTCTTTCCCTTTATGCACCTTTTGGGTGGTACAGGCACAGTGCCCACACATAAGCAGAGAAACGTTCCAAGCTGTACGTCCACCATGAACCCCTACTTCCCTTCGTTCTGGTGTGGGAACCAGGACTGCAGCCTTCACTGCTCCACAGATGAAGATGTTTTAGGCCTTGAGACCAGTGGGCACTTGTGCTCTTGACATTTCTTGCTCTTATTGCCATTCTGAATATGATCATCCTGTAAATAGTGAATAAATATGCCCTAAGGGACTTCTCAGGATAAACTCTGCTTAGTGCTGCCAGGTTGCTCTTTCCATTGAACCCCACGATTTTTTTTCCTGCCCACAATGCGATTGTCTTAAATCGGATTTATCTTTTTTTTTGCTGCCCAGGCCCAGCTGAGTAGGAACGTTGGGTGTATGTTTACCTCCGCTGGTGTCCCAGCCCTAAAGCACAGCAGCCGCTTCTTTTGAAGAACATACAAAGCAAGGAAGAGGAGCAATTGTTTGGGAGGAAGTTGAACTATAATGTAATAGACTCTCTTGGGGATTAGTATTAGTAATTATTTGTATTGCTGTGGCACCTAACCAAGACTGGGGCCCTGGGTAGAAATGTGCTGGGCCAGCCCCTAAATGAAGACAGCTCCCCCATCCAAAATCTATCCCCTCCTGCATGTAGAGATGGGGGAAATGAGGACGGGAGAGGTTAAGAAATGTCACCAGGGTTGTTCTGAAGGGCTGTGGCAGAGCAAGGATGTGAGCCAGTGCATCATTCTTAGAAGAGCATCCTTCCTCTTAGGGGGAAATGGTTAGGGCTCCTTTGCTTGTGTTGCTCACAGCTATATGTAAGGCACCGCTGGGTAAAAAATATGCTGTCCTGCATTAGGACAGCACTGCGAAAGATCATCTCTCATTGTCTGCACACTTCATCAGTGATCCCTGTGATCATGGGTATTATTATACGGATGGGGAGAGTAGGACCTGTTGAGTTTGAAGAACAAAATTTCTTCAAATGGAAACTGAGTCCCGATGCTCTTAATATAAAAAAGCTAAAATGTATGTTTTCTTTTTTCCCTATTAAACCGACTGCTTCTGGATAGTTAAATAATGAGGCAATTATGAATTTGCCAACAATAGATGTTGATCTGATTACACAGCTTTAAAGCCAGATCGTCACTGGAGCCATTTGGTGGGAAAGCAGCTCCGTGCCAGACAGCCTTTAAATAGTTTTGAATAGGAGGGAGGGTGAGCTGTGTCCTTCCCTTCCTAGGCTCTCCCCACCTAAAGAATAGCCCTGAGCCTTCTGCCAAGTGTGCCGTGTCCAGCCAGCACCCGAAGGCTCAGCTCGCATGCACGGCTATATAAATATATGTACATGCATGCATATATGCGTGTGTGTATATATAGAGCACCGAATTATCCGGGAAGACCCCACCCTGAGGGAGGTGTGGGTGGGGATCCGAAGAAAAAAGGTGGGACCCAAAATAGCAGCGAGACACAAAGGATCTCAAGGAAATGTGGAGCCCTCCTCGCGGTGCTAACAGGAAATCTCCGGGCTGCTGGCTCCGTAACCCTGGCTAGCCAAGGTCGTGGAGGGGACTGGTCACGGCAGAGGGCCTGATCCTGACATCCAGCTGTCTTAAAAGTAATCCAAAGAGTTGTCTTAGAGACACAGCTGGTGGCAGCTTTAATGTCAGTGAAGGTTTGCAGATGCCCCGTAAAGTGTCTGCGGGGGAACCTGTCCCCAAGCACAGCCCAAACAAGCAGCAAAAGCTGCAAAAAAAAAAAAAAAGAAGGCAATGCAGAGTTTGTATTTAACTAGGAATCACCCCAAATTTTACCAAGAGAGGCTGGGATGTTTGAGGAGGTCACCACTGCCTGTTGGAGGTGTCTCCTTGTGTCTTTGGCTACTTATCACAGCACCCTCCACCACCTTTCAATCTCTGAGAGCCAAAGATGAGTCCAGTTCATTATCTCTGTGTCCGCCTCGGTGTTTGGCATTGTGTGGTGGGGTTGGGGAAGGCGATGGGATTCACAACCCCAAAAAGGTTAAAAATTAAAGCTGGCTGACCGGAACAGGGCAGAGCTGAGGGCGTAAATTTGGGCTGGCGGCGTGACTCACCGAAGGCGCTGGGCGCACAAAGGAGGGCGAGGCCGCGGGTCTTATCACCGCCTCGCCATCGCTTTTCCGCTGGCCCTTTTTGCCCTCAAAATGGGCGAGCATCCTCCAAGGCCTGCCCTCGAGCGAGGCTCCACCAGAGCCTCCAGGAGCCAAAAGCCTCGGTGGTGGGAGCAAGCAGAGGCTGTCACAGGAGGGTGATTCCTGCTGTAAATCTTCAGGGAGGAGAGGAGGAAAGGGAGGTGCACAGAAGAGGGGGACAGCACTGCACAGTGCCACGGTGGTGCCGTGTGCCAGCACAAACTGACCTTCCTGATGACCAGCCACATTTTTTTATCCCTTTGCCCTGGAGCTGTCTGTGATGAGGCTGAGATCTTATTCCTCTAGGTTAGGTGTCTTCCCTCCTTATTCCTCTAGATTTGGTGTTTCCCCTCTTGTTTTCCCACCCGTAGGGCCTCCAGCTAGTTTCAGCCTCCAGCAGAGGCTGGTGGCCTTGCTTTTGGTGACGTTTCTTTGCAAAACCCTTGTGGCCTTCATCTCTCCTGGAGCAGCTCTAGACACACAGCCGATGCACAGCACCCAGCTTGAGTGACATCAGGTGGGGCAGCTGGAGTAGGTTAGGCCACCAGGGTACCCAGGGCCATGTCCTTCTGCATTTTGCTCAGTATGAACCCACTTCTGAGCCTGGACAGCTGGAGAGGAACGTGAGATGATGACTTTGGTCTCCCTTTGCCACCCAACAAGGATGCTGTGGACCTGCAAACCCACCTCTGCCAACACAGGACTGAGTTATTGGTGCATGGCACAGCTAGCAGAGGATCTCATCCACTGCTATCTCATCACCTCGCCTTTCGCCAGAATAAAAACTGAGCAAGCAGCAACAGCTGCTGATGGGATACCAAATGCAGAGCTTCCTGCATGCAGGGATCAGGAAAGGCCAGCATCAGCTGGGGAGGCAGATGTGCCCTGTCACTGCTGTTTGGTTGGCATCAGTGCCAAATGTAATATTTGGGGGCTTGTTTATGTGGAGAGCATCACTGGATTTCTCCTGAATTAGCATCCTTAAACTACATGTTCTCCCCCCTTGCCTTGCCTTGTGTTGGCTTTCGGAGCTAAGGAGACTTTAATTTGATTTAACCCACTTCATTTTGGCTAAATTGAATGAGAGCTGACTTAAAGCTGAACAAGAGTGGCCACCTGGTGGGTTGTGTGCACTTTGACTAATCCACTCTGAAATCATACCTCCTTTTAATTTTAGATTAATTTTCCTGAGTACTCACTCCTGTGTAGACAAGCCATCGGGATGAATGAAAATCAGCTCCCGTCTCACTGGCTCCTGTCCTCTCTCCTTCTCAAGATATCTGTAGTAGCCCTCCAGGACAAACCAGGCAGGGATGATTCATTTTTCTAGGGCAAAAAGCCCAGGGAGGGACTTCTGCTCCATCTCAGTGAATAAAATCATCCCCCCCCCCCCCCCCCCAGCCATCCTCAAGCAGAGAGCATCAGTTCTGCAGCACATAAAGGTCAGGTTTCTGAGAGGGAAGGCTTTGATGTGGCAGCTCAGCCCTCAAGGGATCAGAGATCCTTCCTTTTGAAGTCCACATGGGCCAGCCTTCAGCCCTGGTGGTGATGCTGGGTGTTCTCTCAGGGGAGTCAAGTTGGCATGGCCAACCTGGGAGAGGTTCCCAGCCCTTCCTGGGATTCCTCTCCAAATTGAGACAGATCTAGGCTTTTCACCTATTTACTTTTTTCAAAAGACAGGGTTTTTAGTGCAGGCAAAAGGCTACAAGAGCATCTTGAAGACTGACAACCCAGAAATTACACAAGAAGAACCCCCACATGGTCTCTGTACAACCAAGTCATGCAGTCTTGTGGCATTCTCGTGATTTTCGGTGTCATTTTGATTCATGGCCGCTGCTTAGGGCCAGAGGTAGTTGGGCTTTACAGAGCAGCTGCTGCTGCCCATTACTCAGTGTAAACCTTGAGTTTCTTCCAAAGTCCCTGGGTGACTTCTGCAGCAACAGAGGGCGAAATGTACCAGGCACTGTGTCCTTGGGCTGCAGGTTGCAGGAGGAGAGCTCTCGTTTGCACGAGGGAGATTGATGCTCGCCTGGTACAGCAGGACGCCGTGCTGCCGCAAATCTTGCCTCAAAGAAGCAAGGACATCGTGGGATAACCCCACGCTCACGACACAAAGGAGAAGGGCAGGAACGCAGCTCTGCTTGAGCTGGGAGGCTCTGGTCAGGCTGGGACACGCAGATTTTTTGGCTGCTGCTCCCAGCGTTTCTGCTCCAGCAGCTCCGCTACCATTTCCTGAGCAATGCGGGGCGTTTCTGCCCGGGCTGCAGAGAGCACCCGCTCCATTCTGCAGCCTGGGGAAGGTGCTGGGATGGAGCCGGGCCCCTTCCAAACCCCACCAGCCCCCGGTGGAAAGAGGATGTTTCCAGGCTCGGTGATAAAAATGCCTGAGCAGAGTGGATAGAGGTGTGCCTGTCTGTGTGTCTGTTTGCCTCCTTGACAACCTCGTGTGAAGGATTTTGGAGCCTTCATTTTCCACATGGGTTTTCCTGTCTCCTTTTTCATTGTTTTTTCCTCTTTCCCTTCACTTTGATAGCTGCAGACCGTCCGTGGGAAGAGGCATGGAGACTCCTAAATCGGATGTCCCACGTTTATTCACGAGAGAGGCAGACTGGGGCTGGCCGTGCAGATGGCACTGCCTGGGACGGACCTTTTGGGGCCGTTTGGGTGGAAAATGCCGCGTTTTGGGTGGAAGATTTCCATGTTTGGGTGGAAGATGGCAATTTCTTGGCAGCAACCAGTCCTTGAGAGGAAATTCAGGAGAGGTCCAAGCATGGCATGAAGGACAATTGGATGAAAGTGATTTTGAGAAGATGGGAATGAGAAGGGC
This sequence comes from Nettapus auritus, assembly GCA_011076525.1. Lineage (NCBI taxonomy): Eukaryota > Metazoa > Chordata > Aves > Anseriformes > Anatidae > Nettapus > Nettapus auritus. Next base: position 3,155,890 of record CM021765.1, read on the forward strand.
TGAGATACTTTTAGTCATTAATTAGCACAGCAAATGAACCCATTTCTGCCTCCCCAAATGCAGCATTAGGAGGGGCCAAGGGAGTGAGGAGAGAGGTCGGGGAAGAGGAGTGTGTCCAACAGGGAGACGTGCCTTGGGATGATGATTTTTAATATTTGTCATGCTTCCAAATGAAACAGCAGATGAGCTGAGCTGGCTGAAATACTTGCAGAAAGAGCTGATGGGGAATTTGTTAATGAAGCATGTTTCTCATCAGAAAGTGCCAGTTCATCAGAACCTGGCTTTCAGGGACGTGTGTCGCAGTCCTGGCAGGGAAGGTGCCTCGGGACACGGGTGGGTTTCTTGCTCAAAACCAAGGAGGTTTAAAAACTGTCATTTGAATGAAATCAGTGAGGTGGATCTAAAAGGAGGGATGGAGAATCCAAAGCTCACATGAGGCTTGGTTCACATCCTGCTCCCTGAGCTGCCAGGTTACTTCCATTGGGTAAAACAGGGACAACTGAAAATTTCACCCGGTCTGAATCAAAGCAGAGCACATTTTGACTACTGCAGGGACATGAGTGGCTGCAAAAACCCTGCAGCTTGATAAGAGCTCCCAGGACAATGCTAAGGTGCTGTGGGGACCTGCTCCAAATCCCCAGCTGAAGGTTGGCCACCAGCAGGAAACACTGCACGACCCTCTCCATGTGGACTGGTGTGATAAGAGCAAAAAAACCTTCAGGGTTTGAAGCACAACCACGTTTTCCCCCTGTGTGCAGCCAGTAAGGGCTTATTGGGTAGAGGTTGTGGCTGCAGGTTCGTTTAATTTGACAGCAGAGAGGATGCTTGTTGGTTTTGCTGCCTTGATTTTGCTGTCACCCATGTGCAAGAGCTGAACAGCACCAAAGTGAAGGGTTTTACCAATAAAGCCTCATCACAGCAGCATCAAGGAGGTTCCCAACTGAAAACAAGACCAGTAGCTTTAAATCATAGCCCAGCTGTGCTCGTTTCCTTCCTGAGCAATGCTGTAGCACGAATTAGCTCCAGCCATCAGGTCTCATCTTTAATATTTTACAATGCAATTCTATCAAGAGTTTTCTGCAGCACTTTTTCTTCTGGCAGGGTTTTGGGCAGGATCAAAATCCCTGCATCAGGTAACTGGGCTGATGGGTTAGTGCCTGGCAGTGCTCTGGTGGACCTTTCCCCGCCTTCTCACCTGGGAAGCCAAGTTGGCCCTGGGTGAAGGCGTTTCATAATGCTGGTGGTGAGACTGGCAGTGAAGCAGCCAGGAAATGCCAGTTTGAAAATGTATTTGGGGAAGTGGAGGATGCCTCTTTGCCAAGGGGAAGGATGGTGAGAACACTATGAGAGTCCTCAGGCCAAATTTCCCTCCTGAAATCCCAGCAGGGAGCTAGGGAGGACGATGCTGTCGGATCCCATCTTGCCCTGAGCAAAGGACAGTGCACCTTCACCAGCACAATTTCAATCTCAGTGAGGTGACCGCTTGCTCTGGTAGCCCAGCTTAATTCCAGCATAAATAACTCTGCTCTGTGATATTCTGCCAACCTGATTGACCTCATGGTTCTAAAAGGAGGTGACAAATTTCCTGTCCTCTACAGCAACTGTGCGCTGTTCCTGCCCAGACAGGGCTGAGTTTCGGGGATAAATCCCTCCTTTAGACTAGGAGCATCCTCGCTGGTGCTGGTACATACCGTACCCTGGCCAACACCACCCCTGCAGCTCCAGCCACCGCTTTCCCTTTGGCAAACTCAACCCGATGCCTCTATTTAATCAGGAAAAGCTGCAAAAATGGGAGGCAAATAGGAACTTCCTAGGGCCTGGCTCGTATTCCCTCCCCTTCCCTGGGTTGCTGGGTCTCCGTTGCTTTCTCATCCCGCCTTGGGAGGAGCAGGAGCCGACTGGCGCGAGGCTTTGAGCCGGGCTCAGCCCTCCGGCCTGGGGTGTGTCGCCCACCATTTCCTAAGTTATTCTTTTGGGCTTCCTTTTCTCACTATTAATAGATTTTCAGCCAATCTGAGCTGTTTCAAAAAGGTGGTCAGGGCAGGGGGCGGAGGGGAGGCATTTCTGACATAGGAAGCGGGAAGCTCTCAGGCAAGGAATTAATTTAACAAGAGGGGCTGCGTGGGAAGGCGGTGGCGTTGGATGGACGGGACATGTCCTTTCGCTTTGCGTTTTGCACTGACGTGATTCTTTTTTGGTTTGTGCTCGGAGCTATATCCTTTCCAAGCAAGCTGTTTCCCTCCAAGCATCCTCCCCAGCTTGCAGAACACCACTCATCCGCTGCAACATGGTCAGGACCTCTGCATTTCTTCGTGGCATGGTTGCTGGTGATCCATCGACTTGTTGAGCAATTAGATCCATCGGCACAAATCACCACATCATTCCCTTTATATTCTCAATGCATTTTCACATCCTAACCTAGCCCTTCAACACCAACCCCATGGCACTTCTGGCCTCCCAAACCTTGCTCCCTTGGGGCCAAATAAGCCCATCCTCACAGCTAGCAATAAGGGAAAGTTCTCACCACTCCGGGGTTGTCCCCATCACGGAGACACCGTATCACCGGCGCAGCCGTGGGATACACACACGAGGAAATGAAATCATGTTTTTGCAGCATGCTCATTTCCTCCAGGCCGTTTGGCCGCCGTGCGCACAAATGCGTATGGGGAAGGCTTGAGCTTTCCTCCTGCAGGGAGGCATCAGGCAGATTGCTGTTGCCCAGCACAGAAATGTGAAGTTTTGGGTTGTTTTTATCAGTGGCACATGCAAGAGGAGAGCGTACACCGAGTACACTGCAACCTGTGGTGTCAAAATACACTGATATCTGCAATGCTATGCTCATTTTCCATAAAATGAAGAAATGACATTGGTCCAAAAAAGTGAAACTAAATAATCAGACCTGCCGTGCCAAAATTCAGCCAGGAAGGTCAAGGACAGGTAGGGCTTTTTTTTTCTGCTTTCTCAAAAACAAGGGTGAGGGAACCTGGCTGAAATTCAAGTGAACTTTGAGGCTTTTGGGAAGGACCTCGTGCTGGTGAGGAGCATGATAGCCTACAGGACTTCTCTTCCATCCTCATTCTCTCTCTTAACATGTATTAAATCCTTTTATCTCTGGGGCTCACAGCATGAAAGGGCCTTTCTTTTCCCGCAGAAGGACATACTGTATCTTTTGTGAGTAATCTTCATGCTAAAGGGGCACCGAACCTAATCCTGTCCTGTCTGCCCTTTGTTGCTGTCAGCCCATGCTTGCAGGGGTTTTCTCTCTTCTGTTTCAACCAGATCCTATTCATTTCTTCTGTGGAGGACACACATCAGGCCCCACTGGCCACCAGCCCAGGCAAACGGGGGCTCATTACCAGTTATTACCCCTGGATCCAACACAGAGATTTGGAAAGGGCAGCTGGGCAAGAAGGAAGGGAGAACAACAATTCTCCATCATTTGAAAGAGATCTAGCATGTGGTAGGAAAGCAGTTACTCCTGGACCTGCAGTGCTCTCACTGTTTGTTTTGTATTTCTTTCTGCTTTGGGATTAGGTATTTGGTAGGCTTCTGAAAAAGAAGAGCCTGCAGTTTGAATAAGCCATGCCTTCTACTGGCAGTGGACCTGTAAGACACCAAAAATGTGGTTTGTTTTTCCTCAGTCTAAATAAAATACATTTTATACCAGTGTTGCAGTGAGGCACAGACCCTGGGCAAAAATCTAATACTAATCCCAGAGCAATAAAACCATTAATAATAATAATAATAATAATAATAAACACGTGAGACCACAGCAGCATCTGGCACCTTGTGCAACAGCAGTGAGCAAACAGTTAAATTTAATGCATCTGCAGAGGAAATTTAAATTTCACTGTCAGTTGGGTGCCTAAAAATCTGGAAATCTGTGGGAAAGATCTGGGGATAGATTCAGGTGCCAGTCCTCCATGGAAAGTGGGTCTCACCCAGCTGTAGCTATGGAGAGTATGGAAGCAACTCATCTGAACTAGGGGAAGAGCATCTTCCCCTAGTTAGAAAGAGTTAGGAAAAGAGCATCACCTTCAGGTCAACTTTGAGATGGGAGATCTCTTACAAAGGGCTTCCCAGTGGTCCCATCCAGTATACACCATCAGGCATGGGTTTGTAGAAAGGAAGCAGTGTGATGAAGTGCTTTCTGCCTTACCTTTTGCATTGCCATTTGCCAAAGGGATGCAGGTCTCCATGAAAGGAGACCTGCAATTTCCACCACTGTGGTATTCAGCATCTTCTGACCTCAGTCAGGCCCATGTAGTAGTGTGATGGGCACCCACTGAATTCATCCTTCCTTCCTTCCTTCCTTCCTTCCTTCCTTCCTTCCTTCCTTCCTTCCTTCCTTCCTCCATCCCTCCCTCCCTCCATCCCTCCCTCCCTCCCTCCCTCCCTCCCTCCCTCCCTCCCATCCCACTTGAATCACTGAGCAGGGTTTAATGAAGAAGAATTAATCATGTGGGGTTCTTTAGCCTGGAGAAGAGGATGCTCAGGAGAGACCTTATCATGCTCTACAGTTACCTTAAAGGAGGCTATAACGAGGTGGGGATTGGTGACATCTCACAAGCACCAAGCGATAAGACACAAGGAAATGGCCTCAAGTTGTGCCAGGGGAGGTTTAGGTTGGATATTAGGAAAAAATTCTTCACTGAAAGGGTTGTGCAGCATTGGAACAGGCTGCCCAGGGAAGTGTCTGAGTCACCATCCCTGGAGGTCATCAAAACATGTGTAGATGTGGGGCTTAGGGACAAGGTTTAATGGTGGACTTGGCACTGCTAGGTTAAAGGTTGAACCGGATGATCTTAGAGGTCTTTTCCAAGATAAATGATGCTATGATTCCGTGATTCTAATCCTTTAACATCTTTTGACCTTAACAGGAGAGGGACACTAAGGCTGAATGGAGAGATATGAACAGATGAAGCTTGTTTAAGCTTTGTGGACATCAGCTCAAGTCTTGATTCTTCTCCCACTGCATTCTCAGGATGTATCTTTCTGTGTGAAGGAAGGACAGTGGGGGCAAGCCTGGAGGATCACACAGTTTTTCTCTATCAGCAGAAAAATGCCTAGCTTTAGGCTTTTCTCCCCATTTTCCAGTGAAATTGGTAAAAACACAGCTGCAGCTTCCTGGATTGGGATGGAGAAGTGATGGGGCAGTTTCACATGGTCCCAGCTGGCCACCGAGACTGTCCTGGAGCCAAGGCATGGACCTGCCCCTTTCTCTTCTGGACCAAGTTGAATTGAATTGCCCTTTCTACTTTTTCTTCGACGCACGTTTGCTTCCTGCCTCTCTGGGACAGGGACAGGTTAAGAAAAGGAAGTGACAGCAGTGGGAGATTTCCTCCACCTTCCTTCCACCCTTTCTTTATTTACATCTCTTTAATATTCTTTCTTCCACTAGGGTGTGGGTAGTTTTCCCTTTGCCATCACAGCCCCTGTCTGGCTTTTACATCGCTATTTATGGGGGAAATCCATTTGTGGCTAACTGGATGCCAGCTCTCTAGCTTGCTGCAGTCATCACTAAGAATTCTAGCCAGGAAAGTTAATTATACAGCTAAGGAAGCAGCTGGAAGAAAACTCTCCTGTCTTTTGCACCCAGGTCTCCTCTTCTGAGTGCTCATATCTTACACCTGTGTTTTTCTTCCTCTCCTTTTCTTCTCCTGCAGCCAGTGATCAGTCCAATAATACCTAAGACTTCACTTCATGAATTGTCTTTTCCTGCATGTGTAGAGGAAACAGGAATAGGAATGGCATTGTCTGCACATCTTTTCTCCTGGCATTTCCCTGTTCAGATGAGCCCAAACCTGCCACAGGTCCCCACCCCAAATCCCATTCCCCAGGTGCTGTCTGTGCCTCCAACCTCCAGGTCTTGACTTGGCAGGGTTGATCCAGGTTAAATTTCCCCAGTGGTACAAATCTCAGAAACTTGAGCTTCCATCAGATCTTTGAAGCACAACCAGTGCTAATAAACAGGCTCTGCAAGAGAAAAAAAAAAAAAAAAAGTTGCCAGTGTACCAGCACAGAGGAATGAACATCTTGAGAGCAGCTCTTGGATAGGGCTAAAAATCCAGCCTGGGAAGTTTCGCTTCCACTTTGGGCAGTTGGAAACAATATACAAGGGGGTAAAAAATAGCCCTGTTTTGAGCCGTTGTTAAACGTAAGAAACATAGCCCCCCAAAATCAGGTTGTTTGCCTGTCTCCGTGCAGGTGCGCTGGTGCAGGGCAGTCTGCAGTTTCTGAAAGAAGAAAATTCACTGAAACTTTTCCTGGGGTGAATTTGAGCAAGTGCCCAGAGCTGGGAGTTACTGTGTGAAATGCGAAGGATTATCTCTGCTGCGACTGATGGAGCTCCTGCCGTGATTACAAACAGAAAAAAGGACCCAAATTTTGCATCCAGTCTCGTGGTGTGTATAGCATGTTTGAGTGTTGCAGCATGTTGCTGCTGTCAGAGAGATGTCTTTTGCCACGTAACCTGTCCTTCGGCTGTGCCCCGACTCAGAAAAAGATTCAGAATTTAAGAATTTAAAGTATTCTTCAGAAATCAGCTGCAGATCTCATTCTGTGTGATTACTGAGCAATGGGCAATACTCTTTGCATTGAGACTGAGCTTCGTTCCCACTGAGGTATCACCAGCTCTCATGGCTTTCCCCGAAAAGAACCAAGCCATAACATGAGTAGAATTTCTATATCATGCTTTGGGATGTACAAATGCAGGATAGAGACCACAGGAAAACACGTGGGAATTTCACAGTTCAGGTTGTGCTTTTGTCATGGTGTTCAGGATTTGCATGGTACATGTAGATGGAGCAATTCCTTTCCTGATTTGCTTTTCCTTTTTCTGCCTAAATGAATCATTTGATTTTTTATTTTTTTTTTAATACTTTCCTATGAAACTGAACACTAACTTTTAAAATTTTTATATGAATTTCTTGGGCTTTTTGGAACAGTAAGCTAAACAAGCAAGTGATTGTAATTTGGTGATAATATTTGCAATAGGCAACTGAATTGAACAGCCTTGAAATTAAAATCATACAGCTCCAAGTAAATGTTTTTTTTTTTTGCATTTAATTGCAAGCTCAGTCCAGTGTTGACCCATTCTTTTGGAGCAAGTAGAATAAATATTCTATCCATAGTTCAGCTAGCTGGGGATTTCTGCCTGTACGAAATCTGGCTCTGTGAACAAACGCGTGTGCGTATTTTGTGTTGCTTTTCATAGTAACCATCTGAGTTTGGGAGGAAAATAAGTTGAAATGTGAACAGTGAAAGAAGCAAATGCTAAGCTTGCAAAAATAATATCACTTCCAAAGTGGTCGGAAGGATTCACCTCATTTATCTGCAGCTCCTCGCCACTACGGGGAACAGAGAGACTGTTGGGGTTGGCCAAACAGCACCCGTTGTGTCCCTTAGATGCTCTGCTAGAATTGCTAAGGTTGGAAAAGCACCTCCAAGATCATCTGGTCCAATCATCCCCCTGCTACCAAAGTCACCCACTAAACTATGTCCCTAGGCACCATGTCCAACCTTTCCTCAAAGAAAAGGTTTTTCCTTAAAAACATCTCTTAGAAGGGTTCGATGTTTTTTATTATTATTATTTATTTGTTTGTTTATTTTTAGCAATGACCTGCATGAGAGGTGATGCACCTTGCATCAAGGGAGACCTGACTTCTGGGTGCCAGCAGGTCTTGCCCTCATTCTTTGCTGGCCGACTTGATGCCATAACACAGAATTCAGTGAGAGTTTAGAGAGCGTGAGACAAGCCCCGAGTGGCTGACTCATGGTTTCTGTTCATTGCTCATTTCTGCAAATACCTGTTTTGGGTGGAAACCGAAGGAAATTCCCCTAGTCCAAAGTTTATCTTGGCTTTTCTGCTTTTCCCTAGGTGTCAGCTCTGATGATGATGGTACCATTACAAAGATGACCACGGCGAGCCCAGGAGAAGCTAAGCAGATCATCACCACTGCAGCCACCAGCAACATTCAAGGGAGCTCCCTCACAACCAAGCCAGGCAGCCAACCTCCCAGCCCCGGAACGCCACCCTCCACAGCTCCAGGGGCAAATCCCACAAACAAACTGGGAAGCCCAGCACCCACCACACCTATGACGTTGCCAGCCACTGCTCCAAAGACCACCCATACAAGCATTCTGGGGAACCTACCCACCACCCAGCCATCAGCAACCACAGCTCCAGCCAACAAGCCCACAGACAAGCCAGACAACCCTCCACCTGCCCCCACCACACCATCCACTGCTCCTGAGAAGTCCAGCCCTTCAGCCAGCTCCACGACCAACCTCCCTGCGACAGCCTCCAGCACTGCCCGGCAGAAGACCACCCCTACAGACACCTCGGGAAGCTCAGTAACCAAGCCTGCTGCAAGCCCCGTTCCCACCCAGGCGAGCAGCCCCACAACCACCTCAAGGGGCTCCGTGGCTGCTGTCACGACGTCTCCATGCAGCGTGGATCAGGGAAGCTGCCCCTCAGGCCAGCTGGCCAGCACTGTTGGGAGCACTGGAGACTCAGCACCCAGCCTTTCACCCACCATCAAGGACCACAGTGCCTCTTCTCCCCCATCCGTCACCAACCAGCCTCATTCTTCTTCTGCTTCTCAAGGCGGAGAGAGCAGCAGCCAGAGGCCGACTTCTTCCCCCCAGCCGGGGAGCGCTGGCACCTCTGCTAACCCTTCCGCTGGGTTCGTTTCCTCTGCCCCTGGTAAAACACCTCCATCTTTACCCACTGGCAGCACAGGCAAGGTCTCAGATGCTGCCGTCACACCAACTCCTCGAGCAGGTAACAGAAGACTAGAACCTTGATTTCTTGGGGTAGGGGGCCCTTACAGGGTGCCATCGCTTTGTCTCATTTTAGGACCTTCCAGCATAGTTTTTTCCATGACACCTAGACATTTAGGTCCCTGTTGTTGTCAGTGAGATCGAGTCAATATAATTCAGAGCATGGATCATCTGAAAGCATGGACATCTGCTTTCAGGTGGACCAAACCCCAAGCATCGCTGACTGCAGTGCCTCGATCGTGAGTGACTGCCAACGGGAGGCAGCTGCAATGAGTTCAGAGGTAGAGCACTGACAAAACAGATTGATGGCACCCCAAATGCTGAACATGGAAGGTCCCTAATATGGCTGACAGCTTGGTGAAGGCTGTCTGGGCACACACAGAAAATTAGCTTTAGAAGATTAAGGAGATTTTGTGGCTCAACTCTGAGTCTACAGCCCGAAGGACTATAAGCAGTCAAGTAGGATATTCAGCATGGCCACAGGGGTTTTGCCTGCTGACTTCTGCCTGAGCAGCTTTAGCAGTGCCCACATGGTGTTTTGGATCTTGCTGAACACCACTGATATGCTTGCTCTAGACCTCTGGAGCTTTGTTAAGTCATGTTAGTTCACTGGTGAGGCACAGCTCCACCTCCCTTGTGATATTTTGTTGAAAACATTCATTATCCTCCTCTGGGGAATATGTAGCTGACCCAGTTCCCATTACCTGCAGTGCAGAAGCCACTCAAAAACCCATCTCCTTCCCTCTCAGCCTTCCAGCTCCTTGCTGCCAGCATCACCAAATGGCCCAAGGCCTTACTGCAACAGCAGCTTCACTGACTTTCTCCAAGCCATGTTTCAAGCTAGCAGATAAGGATAGGTGAAATGAGTCTTGAATTGACAAGAAAGAATAAGGTTCTGTGAATCTTCATAAAGGATTCTGGATAAAGGATAAAGGTTTCTTTCCCCTCGTGCTCCACAAGATTATTCTTCATTAAAGGATGAACTAGGAAATTATATTGATTCAAATTTGTCCTGAAACAGTGAAAATGAAGGGGTTAAGAAATCTTTGCATTCAATAAATAGGTGAGAGAATGCAACAGAATTTTTTTTTTTTTTTTTTAAATTAATTCTCCCCTGGAGTCTCCACAAGGTGTTCAGGAGAAAATATCCCTTATCTTTGCTGTGAAAGAGGCAGGAATCCAAAAAGGAAACAGGCTGCGAGCAGAATGTAGTGTTCTAGTTCTCTTTGTCACCATCTAAGAATCAATTAGGAACCTGGGGATGCAAATCCTTGAAAGGCTCTGTGAAGGCAGGATGCTGCTCCTTCCATTGCTTCCTTTGCACAAGAAACCTTAAGATGCTACAAAGGCATCTGAGATGGTCTCAGGTATCTGGGACACTCTCATGGGGCTGGTAGATGGGTCCCTGCTGGACCCAGGCTGCCTCCCTTAGTACCAGGCACTACTAAACAGGTCATCTGGGCTTCTTCCATAGCTGATGGAGATGCACCCAGCAGAGTTTGTGGCATGCTGCGTCCCCTCTTTTAAGGCTGCTGTGGTCAGGGGAATGGCACACTGATCTCCATTAACTGGAGGTCCTGGGTAGCCAGCTCAATCTACCTCTGTTGTAGACTTCTAGATGTTGTAGATGAAAGAAACACAGATAAGGTGAAATGAGGGCCATCCCATTTGCCCAGCAATATCCCTTTTTTAAGTGATATCCCAGCTAGCAATGCACAGCCATTGTAGCCCTTGGGTTCATCTCTCCAGGAGAGTCCGATGGCTTTCAGCAGTAGAAAATATCATCAACGATATGATTTTTATTTTAAAACAGGAGCAACCCAAAGCCTTTCCACGAGTTGCCAAGTGTAGTGAGGAGATTCAAGGCAGGGCAAGCATTGGAAACTCATTTTCAGCCTCTGGCAAATGGAGCTGTGTCAGCTGTATCCTCTCTGCTGTATATCAAGTGTCTATCTTCTTGTTTTTTTGGTGTATATTGGGGACCCAGACCGTACAAGCCAAGGACCTGTGTTAGACAAGCCCAGACCTACTGAGCGGAGCCCCACCAGTTCCCAGCCGTCAGCACCAGCCCAGGGGGACCAGACAATCAGCAGCAGGCCTGGCCAACAGCATCCTAATATTTCCTTCAAAAATGAGGTAATGATACCCACAGGAAGGCGGGCACTTCGTGGTGGTGTCCAGAACATAGCTAAAAAGGGTACTCGCTTTTCCTGAACCAGTCTGTTGAGTTGGGAGCACGATCCCAAACTCAACTTTTATCCCCAAGTCACATTAATTTGTAGCTGGCATCCCATGTAGGTGTGAAACCTGCAGCCCTTCTCACTGTGTGTGTCTGTGTCAGAGAGATCTGCCTTAGGAAAACACAAGGCAGCAAAATAAGAGTGGGAAAACACTCTCACATCACTTTCCAGAGACAGATGGAGGTGAAGGTGACCATACTTAGGGTGATGACCAAATAAAAGAAGTGAAATCTGGGAAAAGAGGGGAAGTGAAATGAACATGGTGAGAGGGCAAAGACCACACTTCATCTTAAACCTTGCAGAAAATGGCTTGGGGAGGTCTAAAAATGCAAGCCAGGATAATGAAAGACCCTGGTGTTAATCAAGAGGGAAGGTGATCTTGTTTCTAGATGCTCATTTTTGTGGGGTAGAATTTCATCATGACTCACTGGTGTGGATCTTCCTGCTGCCCAAGCCAATTCCCACTTGGCCCCATACTGCAAACCCTAAGCCAGGTTTGGGAAGTGAAGTAGCAAGCATTCCCCAGACAACCATTCAAGTTACCCAGGAGAACTCTTATCACAGTGGAGAGCTGCTGGGCCTGTCTTGTCCCCATAAAGCAGATCAGGCCTTTGGTTGGGTTTGGGGCAGATTGTTGTATCAGTGGTCAACTGTCCTTTGACCTACAACAACAATTTGACAGTTGTTTTTCTTGTGTCTTTCTAGATCGTTTGTGAAGCCCAGATCCAAGACATGTGGCCCGTCATAAATCTGAAAGAAGCTAAAACCTGTGTAAGTAGCATCCTTTGGGATTTTTCTGTAGGATTAGCTGCTGGGCTGCTGTTAGCGATCAGCTGGCAACCTGTGGCACTCTGAGCATGTGAGCCTACAGCGATCACAGTAATTCCCTCAAAATAGGATGCAAAAACTTTTGGAATGTAAAATGGTAAATGCAAATCCACGCTCAGCAGTATCACCTAGTGGGGGACATGGCAGGAACAGAAGAAACCCATGGTGACTTCTTCATGTGGAGGGACCCACCCAGCCAGCCTAGGTCTCAGAAAAGAGGCAATGGAAAGTTTTAGAAGGTGAAACCATCCCTTTTTTAAAGCTAATGGGGAAGCTTTGCCTGTGACTGCAGAGAAGCATGAAGTTCACCCCCAAAACTCAAAACATAAATTAAAAAAAAAGTGAGGGTGGCATCCAGCTGCAGAGTGACCAAGAAGTTCAGTAGGTGGGAGTCTGGGGCTTGTGCTCCTTGATGCTAAAAGAGCTCATAAATCCCTAAAGTAAGAGGAAAAAGCTCTGTTTCATTTATTTCAAACCCTCTGCAGGATGAGTGAATGGTAAGATGTATTTGCAAGGTGAGGGAAAGGCAAACCCAACCCAAAAGCATATACCAAGACCCCTTTTCCTGGTGGGTACCCAAATCCCTGGTGGTTTTTCTAAGGGATACCCACCTTCAGAAACATTTGTATGGAAAGTATAGGTTTCCTGCAATAGGGAAGATGGAATTTATTAATAATTTATAAATAGGTTGAGCTTTTAGCTTTATGGCCAGGACCAGAGCCAATACCACACGACTGGTGAGATCTTAAAGGCTGGTGAGATCTTGACTGCTGTGCATTTGGGGTGTTTTTTGTTGGTGGTGGCGGTGGTGGTTTGGGGGTTATAATGTTCTGGTTTTTGGACCTCGGCACTGCCCAGGCAGAGTCAACATTGGGAAATTGTCACTCCAGGGACCTTCTCACATCTCATGCTTCATAGCATCAAGTAGCTGCTCACATTTATGAACCTCAGGTGTCCCCAGAGGGACTGGCACTGACTTCACTGTATGGTGGCAAGGTGCAAAGAGCAGTTTTATGACCCACATCCCTAAAAACACTTGAGATGCATGCTGAGAGGAGCACAATGGCTCCTACTGACCACAGCAGCTTTGAAATTTCCTGTGGCTTGGTGGTGGCCCTGCCTGGCAGCCCTGGAGAAGGTTTGTATCATCTCCCTCTAGTACCCGCTGAGTTCCTGGAAGAGGGAAAACCCCTGTGCTGCCATTTCATGGCCACCGCCTTCCTACTTTGGCTGCTGTTGGGTGGAAGTGCTCTTTGCCCAGACACCAGCGGAAGCAACAATTTTTTTTGCCAGAATGCTCGGAACGCTGAGGATGAGGATGCCCATGGCCTGGATGCTACAGCAGGACAGCCCTTCCTGAGAGCATCCCCTTACCAGCCCCACACAGTGTCCAAACCCACAGCCACGTCTGCCCTGGGAAAACTTCTCACCAATTTTTTTTCATGGAATTTATACAAATAATTCATCAGATTGACCAGATCTAATTTTGGAGCCCAAAGCATCAAGCTGACCTATGACCACCGTGGTGTTTAAGGCTTTATTCTTCCTCCTGGTCAGAGTCACACTACGTGGAGATGCTCCCCATCCCGTGGTTTAGCTCAGGCTGTGCCACAGGGCTTTGTAGAAATGGGGCTGTAAGGCTGCAAAACAGTGGTGCACAGGGATGAACCAGCAAGCTATGGGGTGAGAGAACATCACGGCTTGGCATCACTCGTGGTCCTCTCTGGGCATTTCCTTCCTGGAGCTGGTGAGCCAGCACATCTGCCCCACTCTTTTCCTTGGGTTCCCCGGGCGTGATAATGACCGGCAGCCTCGTTAGTGCTAAATGCCAATTGCATCCCAAAATGGCTACAGAAAGGGTGCATCCTCCCATAGCATCAGTCCCTTCCGGTGCCAGAACACCTTCTTGTCATTAAATTCCCTTTCGGTAAATTCCCCAAAAAATTGCATTACATCTTATGCCTCCCTAGTTGAGCAACTAACAGAGCAGTGGCACTATCTGGCTTCCCCACTTTGTAGGTCCCGTAAACAAGTCTCTAGCCAAAGCCTGACAACAAAATGAAAAAAACTTTGCCTTTTGCAGCCCGTGGGAAAACAGGAAAGTGTGCGCTATAAGGAGAAGTGTTCCAGAAAGGGCTCGGATCCTGGGCCGTAAAACGAGCCAGGATTGGGACTGCATTGTGCTGAAAGCTCAGCTCCAGCTGGGTGAAGCATGATGAGGGTGATGCAGGGATTGGGGACATGCCCATGTCCCACCTGGCAGAGGAGGGGCGATGTGGGCATCCCTCCTGCACTGTGCAGCTCCAGGAGCATCCTTGGCAGTGCGGGAACCCTGGCAAAAAGGTTGGGACTGAGCCTGAGAGCCACGGGTGCTGCACCTCAGTTTCTCAGCTTCAGTGAATTCAAAATTTCAAAAGAAAATAATTTGTAAACTCTTAAAATGAAATAAAAATCTAGTTTTATAGTTGGTACCATGCAGTTGAGTTAAGGTCCTTTACAGGCTACTCAGTTCCAGCAGTCTTCATTTTCGGGTGATGCTTTTAACTAGCATTGTGCTGTTTGGTCCAGGTTGTTCCACGCTCGCTGTTGACCCTTGTCTTTACTTTGACTGCAGCCGGATATTAATGAGTGTCCTAATGAGGCTCATTAGCTCTATGACCTGTGTTATATAGGGTGACTTTCCTAAGGTCTAGCTCCTGTATACTCAGCAAGATTTTTGGTGGCTACTTGGGCTGCTCCAGCCTCAGCAGCCGCCCTGATCCTCACCCCAAAGCCAAAACCCCTTTCGGTGCCAGGGGTGACCAATGTCCCCTGAGATCCATCAGAGCCACAACAACCCCACAGCCACCTCCCAGGGCTCCTCCACCACATCCCCAGCTGGGACCTGGATGTTCCCAGCTCAGAGGATACCGGGGAGCACCACAACCTTCTCTAGCCATGGGATGCAAAACTCACGGCGAGACCCTCGTACCCCAACCTCTCTGACCCCTTCTGGGTTCTGGATGGTCCCCAAAGGGCCACGGGACCCCGTGCTGAGCAGGGTCGTGCCCCCCGCTTGCCCCACCCGGCTGTTTGTTGACTCAAGTGCCGTTACCTCACCCGGGGATGTTGGTTTTAGGTCCCCGCCAGTGTGGGAACCGGATCCGCGCCGCTCGGCAGCGCCTCTCAACTCCGGCCAAGGAATGCGAGCGGCTCCAGCAGGGAGAGGGCACGAGGCCGGGGCACCACTGGGGCATCCCCCTGGCTCCCTGCTGGGAAAGGGCAAATCCCTCCTGATCAGACTATTACAGGGTTTAGGCATCGCTCGACAGCCAGCAGCAAAGCGGTTTGGCGTTCGTCATCTTTAAAATGCAAGGGCTTAACCTCCCCAGCATCCGCCCCCAAAAAAGTGTTTTAAATGTTTTTGCTTCTTCGTGGGGTGCCAGGAGGAGGAACGGGGTGGCCAGTGCTGGGAACTGTGAGGGAAACCCCGGAGAAGGCTTTGCAGGGAGGCAGCAGAGAGGCTTTTAAGGCTGCTGCCAAACAGAAAGTGCTGTGCGTGCTCAGGGACTGAGAGCTGCAGGACGTGCAAAGCGTAGGAGCACAGCCCAGCGTCCGAGCAGGCTAAAAACAGCACCCTGAGCGAGCCAAGGCCTCTCTGCTCTCCCCTGCTGCCTCTTCCTGCTGCCTGCGGCTTTTTCACTGATGCTGCTGGGGATGCAGCCAGGACAGCTCGAAGGGAGAAGCTTTTCCCCCTGCAAATGGAAAGGGCAAAGTTCCCAGTGCCGAGCTCGACCTCACGCTGCACCCAGGACCAGCCTTCCACCCCACCACGTGTGTCCTGGCTCTGCCGCTGCTTCCAGGGCCAAATCCCAAATATTTAGATAATATGGGGTGAGATTCAGGGTTTTCCTCAGCCAAGGGGGACCCTGGTGGCCGTCAGCACAAGCAGGACCTGGAGGAAGGTTGGAGGTGCTGGAGCAGGTGGGAGCAGAGCTCTTCCCAGCCAGGGCAGCTCGTTTCCAAAGAGTGTGCGTGGGAGATTTTTGCCTGCAGGGGCTGTGCATGCAGGATGAGTGCGTGCAGGGTCTCTGCATACAGCATCTCCAAATGTGGGGGTTATGCATGCAGCACCTGTGCATGCAGGGTCTGTGCATGCAGCTCCCGTGCACACAGGACTTGCACATACACGATTTGTGCACACAGGAACTGCACATGCAGGATTTGTGTGTGCTGCCGTACAGGATCTGTGCACCCAGCATCTCTGCATGCAAGCTGCAGAGCAATCAGCTATACTTTAGTGATCTCACAGCTGCTGGGGAGCATCAGGCAGGCGCAGAGGGTCTCAGGAGCACCCCAGAGGGGCCGAGGGCTCCATGCAGCCCTCCGCAGTCACCCCTCCGGTACCACCCAACCTCACCCCTCCAGTTCATACAGAAGCCAACCCCCTTTTTTTTTTTTTTTTCTGTCTCCAGAACCACAGGAAATGCCCAGGAGGTAGAAATGCAGGTGGTGGGAGGGATGCAGATGCCCCTGGGGCACCACAGCCCTGTCCCGTTCCCGCTGTGGCCTCAGCTCCCCACCCCGCTTCCCTCAGGGACCTGTTATTCCTGGAACACCAAAAGCTGTGGCTCGCAGATAAGACCAGCGCAGGGCCCCGGCAAGGAACGGCAGCCAAGAGCTCGGCTTTTCCTAAAGAAATGACTTTCGAACTTTTCCTGTTCCCTGGGAGGGCCGTCAGCGGCCGGATGAGGAGGAGGAGGAGGAGGGATGGCTCCAGCCGCAGCATCCGAAGTCGCGGTCCCACGTTGTGCCAGGGGAGGCTTAGATTTGGTTTAGATCGGATTTCCTCAGGGAGAGGGTCCTCAAGCACCAGGACAGGCTGGAAGTATTTAAGAAATGGGCAGAGGTGGCACCAAGGGACATGGTTTAAGGACGGGACAAGGTAGGTCAGGGTGGTGGCTGATGATCTTGAAGGTCCTGTCCAACCCCAGTGACACTATAACCCTGACATCCGGAGGAATGGGCATGATGCTGCGGGGTGCTGGGTGCGTGGGCAGCGGTGCCAAGCCCCTGTTTGTCCCCGCAGGCCGACTGGAGGGCTGCCAGCAGCAACGAGTCCTTCTTCGAGATCTTCTGCTCCATAGGGCGGCAGGCGTTCGACGTCCGCCGGGACAAGTGCACCGTGACGCTGGCCTCCTCCGCGCCCCAGCGCTGGGCCGTGCACGCGGTGGTGCACCGTGAGTGTGACCAAAGGCCTGTTGTGGGGAGGGTTTGGGTGGAGACACGGGTGTGGGGAGGCAGATGGAGGCTCAGGGGGTCTACCAGAGCCCAGTCAGGGTCTGCTTTCCTTGGGTTGCCCTTTCTTGCGGGCCTGCGAGATGCACAACAAATGAGTTTTGGTCATCAGTGCAGCCTTGAGCCCACCAGATCCCTCTCCTTGTCCGTGATAAATAAAAGCAGGGACCTGTCTCCAGGAGAAAAACACCTCCTGCATCATCAAAACCCAGTGCCCGGCTCATATCTTTCCCCAAAGGACCACAGAGGGGAGCTTCTTGGCCACGTCTGAGCCCTTGGGTTCCAGCTCTGCCCGTGGGTGCCCAAACGTTGCTTGAGCAGGGGATGGAGGCATCACGCTGCCCTGGACCTGTGAGGAGGAAGGGCTGAACTTCATCCTCCTCCTCACCAGGGCTGGGAATCACCTCCGGCAGGTGATTATGGGCAGGGGAAACCAGACAGGCCCTTGGGACTGATCCTGCACTGCTCCAGCACCGTGTTTACAGCCAGCAGCTGTAAATCTCCCACCACAGAGCTCCCCATGGGTGCTTGCCCAGGGGACAGTGAGGACAAGCCACCAGCTGTCCCCACGTGGGCTTTGACACACCAGGTACGGCTCCTCTCCCCAAAATAACACCCAAGGGAGGGAACGGGGCAGCCTCTCTCCTGCATCAGGATGCGACCCACCTGGGGTCCCACCTCCTCCCACTGTGGTGGTGTCACCCCCTGCTTCGGTTTGGGGTCAAGCCTGGACCTTTCCCCCATAGCTCCCTTGATGAGACCTCCAGGAGGGACTTGGGTCTCAGCTGGCTTTGGAGGGACCCTGAAGGTCCCTCCATGGAGCTCCTCCACTGAGCAGGAGGCGGTGGCACAGCCCATCCTTTCTCCATCCCCGTGCTCACTGCAGCTTCTGTCTCCCCCAAGGCCTTTTAGACCCCGAAGCCATCTTCGAGGAGCTGAAGGAGAAGAGGAACGAGCTCGAGAAGGTAAGCAGCTCCCCAGGCATGATATGGGGACGGCCCCAAAGGAGGCTGGCACGGGGTGGCCACCCCACCTTGGATCCTGACCAGGTCCTTCCCTCGGCAGCTGGGCATCGTCAACGTCACCTACCTCAACCAGGAGATGGAGGATGAGGTGAAGGACCAGTTCAGCACGCCCCTCATCATCACCATCATCACCCTGGCCTGCTCCCTGCTACTCGTCGCGGCCATCTACGGCTGCTGCCACCAGCGTTTCTCCCAAAAGAAGAACCAGGTAAAGTGGGAGGAAGGTTGAGACGGGCACCCCAAGACACCTCCTTGTCCTAGAGGCACCTCAAGGAGGCGAGGAGCACCCGAGCTGCCCCTCTGCTGGTGGAGACCTCCCTGCTGGTGCCATTTGAGGGGCTGCCGTGCAAAATCTCAGCACAGGCTGCCCAAACACCACAGGTGCTTTTGGGATGGGGGCTAAGTGAATGAGGGGCTGGAGGTGCAGGGGTACGGCCACAAGCAGCATCCGTCCGTGCTGCCCCTGGGACAGTTGAGCAGCATCCTCAGGTCCGGGCATAATTTTGAGGAAAGAGGCTTTCTCTACCCAAATCCCCCCTCTCTGAACCCATCCACTCCTCCCCTTCACCCTCCCACCCCAAAAAGAAACAAAAGATTGATCACAAAAAATAAATACAGCACCGAAGGAGAAGGGGAGCACAGGGACAGATTTTGTCTGACTGCTTGCAAGCGTAGCTTAGGAAGTCAAAAGCATTTCTCCTTTTTGCATTTGTTTTTTTGGACGCTTTTTCCTTTTTTATTTTTTAAATTTCGCTCCTGCTGCTTTTCAAAAATGACTTGAAAGTTTTGTTGTGTTGTGTGTTTTTTTTTTCTTTTTTTTTCTTTTTTCCCTTTTATTTTTCTCCCTTTCCCCCCTTTTTAAACCCTGCTGTTGTTTCACCTTGGAAATAAGCAGCACATCCACCCTGATCTCCCCGGGTTTGATGATGGACGGGCCATCCTGATCTTTAATGTGAGTTAAATTCAACGCAGGGGCGGGTGCCGCAGCTGTAACCCCCCCCCCGCAAAGTTCCAAGCTTTTCCCCCCCCACGATGGTCGGCAGCTTTTAACAAGACTAAAGCCTACTAAAGCCCAGCTTGGAAGCCCCCTGCCCCTCGCTGTGGATGCCACGGCGGGGAGGAAGCACTGCCCGAGCATCCCTCAACCCCAGGGGGGTTTTACCAGCATCCCTCGACCTGGGGGGGATTTACCAGCATCCCCCCCAAACCTCGAGGGCTCAGCCCCCAAACCCTGCTTCCGAGCATCCCCCTCCAGCTCTGCCGCCCGCTCCTGCAGTGCCTGCTCGCGCCGAGCCCTCTGGTTTTGCTTCTCCATCCTTTTCCCTTCCCACCGTTTGTTAGGAGCAATGCGTCGGCTGTACGGCCAGGAGGTTATACACAGAAAACCCTAAATAAATAAGGGAGAACACAGGAGCCTGTAAATACAGCCCCTGTAGATCCCCAGGGGTTGGGATGGGGCTGAAGGAGCCGCCCGTGGTGAATGCGAAATTGGGGCGAGATGGGGATGCTGCTGGCAGCGGAGATGAAGGGAAAGCACCCACAGGGCTGGGGCAGAGCTGGGATTAGTGTGGATCCGAACACTGGGTGATTCAGTGCCTGATTCATCCCTGAATCAGCCCTTTCTGAGGAGGGGGAGATGCCCCAGCCAAAATTGTGCATGGGCAAAGGGAAGGGAGAGGGGAGGGCTCGAGCAGGAGCTCTCCAGGACAGGGCACGGGGGTGATGCTGGTACAGGGAGAGATGGGCTGGTGGCATCTGCAAGTAGGGAGATGTCAAGGGGGTGAAGGGAGAATAAAAATAAAGGCTCCAAGGGGGCAGAAAGGGGAGTTGGGGAGGCAGGAGCAGGGATGCAGGGTTGGGGCGAGTCGAGGATGCTCAGCCTCCGGTGCTGGCCTCCTCCCAAGGGGTGACGTGGGGACACAGCCACCTCACCCCGGCTGCCCTCGGGGAGGTTTTCTGCAGGTCTCCGGCTGCTCTCTCCTCCTGCCACCACCGGCAGCCTCCTCCTCCAGCCTCGTGCTCACCCCTCGCTGCGCCGGCGCTGCCTGCAGCCCCCAGCCTCTGCTGCCCCATGGATCCCCCTCTACGAGCAGCAGCCTCGTCGGGCTGGGAGGCTGCGAATACCGCAAGGGGAGGACCCGAGGTGGCACACAGGGCACAACCGAGCTCTTCCTCACCGGGTTTTTTTCTGGGTTTTTCTCTTCCTCGCAGCAGCGCCTGACCGAGGAGCTGCAGACAATGGAGAACGGCTACCACGACAACCCCACGCTGGAGGTGATGGAGACCTGCTCAGAGATGCAGGAGAAGAAGGTGAACCTCAACGGCGAGCTGGGCGACAGCTGGATCGTCCCTCTCGACACCATCATGAAGGAAGACCTGGAGGAAGAGGAGGACACGCATTTATAGGAGACGGAACTCGATCCCGCAAGAAACAACCCCCGAGAACCCCCAACTCCCCTAAAAAAGATACCATAACCCCCCATACACACGCACAAATCCAAAACTAGGCAAAATTCCCAGAAAATCCCTCGTGAGCTCATCACGGCCACGCAGTGGGGTGCAGGATGGCAGAGGGAGGGATGCGAGCACACAGCTCTGTGGTCACCACAGCACCTGCATCAGGACCAGCGGCTCCATCACCCATGGGTGCTCCTTGGGACCCAACGGGGTGAAGGGGATGGCTTTGCTGCCCTGCTCTCCTCTAAGCAGGGATCCCCGAGATTTTTTCCCAGCAGGGATGCTGCGTCCCCTCCTGTCCATCATCCGATCGCAGCCTCCAGCTACTGAGCAACCCCAAAATAAAAAAAAAACATCATGAGGATGGGAGCGGGAGCGCAGCCCCCAACAGCAAACCTGGAAATCAGAGCTCGTAAATTCCTCCAGCCCACGCCGTTTAATCATCGCCCTGCCCTCCCCTGCACCCTCCCTTGCAGAACACCCAGGAATGGAGCAGGAGGAGCCGAACCAGCCCCTCGGCTCCCTTTTCAGCCAGTTTCCATCCCCGCCGAGCTGCTGGATGAAAGCGCACCACGGCCACGCTTTGGGGCACAAGCAAATACCCAGGGATACCAAATCCCACCCTGCCTTCAGCTGCCCCGCTAAGGGCTGCGCCAGGGCTGGGGCGATTTCTTGTTTCAGACCAGGAGAGGTGACAGGAAGGATGCAGCAGATTTTGCATTAACGTTGAAGAAAGGGAGAGGAAAAGGAATCACTCCTTGGTTTCATCCTTCTGAGGAAGTGTTTAATGAGAGCTGGTCGCCAGCCCAGGCACACGGCTGTGGGGTTTTTGCTGTAAAGGAGCCTAGCCCAGCTCTGTGGCTGCATTTACCTATGGAAGCATTTGATCGCCTGCCAGGAACGCCACAGCAGCACCATACATCCTCTGCCAGGGCCGGTGGTAACGTGCATGGCGATTTTTGGGGTCACGGTGTCCTGCGTGAGCTGCAGAAAGGATCAAAGAGCAACAGAAGTGCGAGCCAGGTGGCTCGGTGGCAGCTTTCCATCCGTTCAGCCCTTGGTGTTTCCTCCCCACGAGGCTGATAAGCTCAATCCACGTCCTCAAGCTTTCCTTTCTTCTCCCTTGGCAGCAAATCTTTAGAGGGGGGGGCAAAAATTGGAGCAGAAAGTGGCTGGACTGAAATCGTTGCTGGTTTTCCCCTTCCCATCCCAGCTCCTCGCTGGCTCTGGGGGGATGGGGAGGTTGCAGAGCAGGCCGGCTGCGGTGCAAGCAGATGCCCCATGGTCAGGTGGCAATGAGGGGAGAGGACCTGAAATCGCTCGGGTGAGGGCATCTCCAGCATCCTCACATCAAGGTGGACCTCACGGGATGGCTGAGGTGGGAAGGGAGCTCTGCAGGTCCTCGGGTTCGAGCCCTGCTCCAGCAGGGCCACGTCCAGGCGGCTTTTGGAGACCTCCAAGGAAGGATAAATGAGATATCTTCCATCGAGGGGTGATGCAGCAAAGCCCTGGTGGTCCCAGCGAGGCAGAGGAGCTTGGGATGGAGCACAGCACCCAAGCAGGGTCCTCCTGCCCTGCTCCCATCTCAGCCAGGAGGTTTCCTTCGGGTCAACACCACGGGGACCCCTTCCTGTGGCTGTCCCCAAAGCCGGGCAAAACAGAAGAGGCAATGAGAAATGGAAACGGTGCCCAAACCCCGCTCAGGGGGTGCTGACAGATGAAAGGGAGGGGGCAGCTTGCCCCAGGCAGAAGCTGGTGGCAGATGCCTCACGTCCCCTGGGCCAGCTCTTCTCCCTTCACCCCTGCACTGACGGACAGTTTGAAGCGTTCGAGCCTATCGGTTTTTGTATGTAAATACTCCTGCTGTTCATTAGCGATGTATTCAGCGCACTTCACTTAGCTGTGCACTGCACTACGGGGAAGTGATTTTGGAGGGGGGGGGAAAAAAATCAAAAATATTGAAAAAAAAAAAAAAATCAGAAAAAAAGCTAAAGGCCAATCTGGGAGGGGACCAAAAACTCGCCACGAAGCAGGAAAACGCCTCCCCGCTGGAGCTGGACAGCCCGGGGCTGGTGCCTCCATGTGGGCAGCAGTGAGCTTGGCTCCTTAACATCCCAACAAGCCTTAACGAACCTTAACGAAGCTCGCAGCCGCTTCGGGAGTCACATTGCTTCCCGGATCGAGTGCCCGAATTCGGCAACCTCGCTGGTCCTCGGCGGCCAGCAGAAGCCCAGGATCCCCTTCCCAGGGCAGAGATGCCAAAGTGCTTTAAGGAGTCAGGTCCAAAGACTTTCCAAGAGAACCCTACAAAGGCTTGAGATCAAGCGACCTTAAAATCTTTCAGAGCAGAGACCGGTGGAGATATCGACTGCTCGGCAAGTGCTTATAGTGATTTATATTTGAATAGGAATTGTACATTTATTTATTTTTCCAGACACCATATTTTTAAACCACTAATATTTTATAGTAGATCTTCCTTCCCCTATTTAAAGAACTATTTCCTTGGAAAAAGAAAAAAAAAAAAAAAAAAACAGTACGTTTTTATGTTGGTAACATTCTTTTTGCAAAAAGATAATAAAATAAATCAGGTAGGAAATGCAGCGACGAGCATCTTTGGCCTTAATACTTCCCTTCGTAGACCGTAGCCATAATTGTTAGACCAAAAATAAATGAAAAAAAAAAAATCTCCCCAGGCATTTCCTCCCTCCCTGCCCCTCTCCCCTCTTCCCCTGGCTTCTCTCCTCTTCCCCTACAACAGCTTTAAGGTGGGACACGCCGTGCGAAGCGCTCGGGACTCTTACCTCCTGGCGAGCCTTTGGCGAGCAGTCGGGATGTTCTCGCAAAGAGCCTCCCCCACTCGCAGCCCCTCCAGGAGTGTGTAAATAGGTTAGGATCAGTTATCCCCCGCTCACGGTGCCGCGGCCCCGCCGAGCAGCTCGATGCTGTGACCGTCGCCTGCAGCAGAGGACGCGGCCGCCGAGCCCCGCACGCGTCCCGCGCCTCTCGCGGGGACAGGAGTCTGACGTACACTGGAATTTACCGAGGAACCGGATCGCAGAGATTATTCTGGCATTTTCCTACAAATATATATTTTGAGAGCATCATGTATTTCTGTCAATAAAGGTTCGTATGGAAAAGGCTGGTTTCTTGGCTGGGGGAAGGGCGGGTGCTGGGTGGGAGGCGCGGGGTTTGGGCTCCAGGACCTGCAGTCGTGTAGTGGATAGGGCTGGTACAGTTCAAGCTCGTTTGGAAACCCAGCACAGGCTTTGCACAGTCCCAATAGCAAGGTGACGTTAAAATGTTGGGATGAGCAGGAGGAAAACCAGCCCAGCCCTTCAAGGATGCCCAACTTGAAATTCTGCCCTGCCAAAGAAAGCAGGACGGTGATGAAAACCTGCCCTTAATTAAGGGGAGAAAACCCAAAAGGGAGGGATGCTCAGCTGGTGTGGTTGAAGCAGCTCCATCACAGCCTGGTGGAGTCCCCAGTGCCCTTAAAAGACCCCAGAAGGCCATAGGCAGCCAAACCTGCACCCTTCCCCCTGCACCAAGCAAAGCCGAGCATCCATCACCCTCTTGGTACCCCCGGTTAAATGACCGACCCCAGGAGACTTCCTTGTGCAGAAAGGGGCTGCTCTGAGCAAAGGAAAATTATTTTTATTATTTTTTTTCCACCTACATCAAGGCTGTTCTGCCTCACAGAGGAAACAAAAAATTAAAGTCCCCCCCTCAGCCCTCCTTTTCTGGACAGAAGCACCAAGCACAGCAGTGCCAGCGTGTGCACGGCCTGCAACCCTCTGAGGTCGAGATGCCTGGGTAGCCAAAGTGGCTACAGCATACATGGGTGACTCTGAGCAAGGAGGAAAGGGAGAGGTCCCTTATTAGTGCCCCTAATTCTGCATTTTGCCCACCCCACGGCTGGGTCAGGCTGCGAAAGCAAAGCCGGCACCCCTGCGCCAAGCATCCTCCGAAAGTGGGTGCAGCCTTTCCCTTTGCCTTCGCGTGCCCCAAATAAAACATTTTGTTGCGGGTTGGATGGAGCAAGTTTCCACTTATGCAACAGGGAGAGGAAAAAAAAAATGAATTTAAGTATTAAAAGCCAGTGGTTTGCATCAGCCTCTGTTCCTTCCCGGTTTCACAGCCCCGGCACCGCTCATGCGAGGTGCTCGCGGCTCCTTTTCCATCCTCGGAAGCAAGCGCTGTTAAAACAGATCTAAGATAAACGCCCTTGGCAGCATATACGTTTTTATTAAGAAAAATGAACAAAATACATTCTCTCCTTATGTACATTACATACAACGTAACTACAGTAGTAGGTGTTCCTTGCAGCACCCGTCCACTTACGTACAGCACGAG
This sequence comes from Nettapus auritus, assembly GCA_011076525.1. NCBI lineage: Eukaryota > Metazoa > Chordata > Aves > Anseriformes > Anatidae > Nettapus > Nettapus auritus. Next base: position 3,180,854 of record CM021765.1, read on the forward strand.
GCTCGCATGTCAACCCAGCAACGACCAGAGGTGACTTAATTACGCCGAGGAAGCAAACAAACAGCCCAGGGTGAACAGAAATAACCCATTTAGCTGGAAGGGGCAGGATGGGGAATCACCAGAGTCCAGGAACGATGTCTGTACCCAGCAGGGAAGGAGGATTTGGTATTTGTGCTGCTCATGCAGCCGGTTTTTGCCCCATGGATGCTCTCTGCCAACCTGCTTGGCTGTGCCAGACCCCAGAGGGACACCCGAATCTGCAGGACCCCAAGCTCCTACGTTATCAATGCATTTAGGAGAGGCAGATTTAGTGTTTCCGAATACAATGCTCAAAGGAAAAGCCTTTACCAAGCTTCCTTGATACCTCTAAAAAGCGTCACGCTGCATCTCAGCACCTAAACATACCCCACCAGGCCTGGATCAGTCTCCAGTTAACTGAGAACAGACCGAAGGGAATTAACTTTCTGCCCCATGGCAATGTGGTCTGCAAGGTTCAGGGCCCCCAGGGCTCAGGTCTCCCAGCACCAGACACGTTTGTTTAACCGAGCTCTTTGCTGTGGCTGAAGGTCTCCCCAGCATCCCATCACTGCACTGGAAGAAGCAGGAAATACAGCTTTGGTGGATCGGAACAGCTCCTACTAGCTAGGTTTTTTTTGTTTTCCAGCACCACAGCTTCAGAAGCGAGAGGTGCTTGGCGTGTCAAAACATCAACGGGAAAAAGAGGGAGGAAGGCTACGAACGAGGAGGAAGAGAGGAAATTCAGCATCCCCTGCTGGCGTGCCTTTCCACTTACCACGGCAGACAAGAGGGGAAATGAAGCCAGTGGTGTAACAGCTATCCTGTGGTTAGAAAAAAGTAATAGTCACGTCAATATAGGAGCTGGCATCGACACGGGAGCTCTCTGCAGGGCTTCAGGCTTCACCTTCGGACTGCCACACACGGCTGCGGGGCACAAGGATTGAGAAGTTCAGACTCGATGATTTGCAGTCAAGTCACTGACTTGCAGCCGAGGAGGCGCAGACTGATAAAAAGACACTGGGCTCTTTTAAGGGCTGAGATTGAGGTGTTTTTTTCTAGGCTTCGAAAAAAAAAAAAAGTCACTTTTCAGCCTCAAAGTAGGTTCTTCAGCGAGCAGACCCACTGCGCAGTGAAATATGAATTGATTCGGTCCCCTGGGCGGCTCGTTACCAAGTCGGGTTATTTAAAGTTTATTTTCTCAGCACTGGGGAGAAAAACCTGTCCGCTGGTATTTGGCAGGTTGAGAAGACTGAAGCCACCGGGGTTACTGTTTTGGTCGAGCCTTCCCACCGTCCTCATAATTAAAAGGTAGCTAAAATTCCCTTAATCACCCCAGAAGAAAGCTAAGAGCATTTTTAGGTTCTAACACACTTTTAGGGCCACAAGACGTGGTCTTGATAGTCAACTGTGCTGCATAACCTTGGTATGTTTAGGAGCTTGGGCCCAGTTGGCTTCCTTGAAATTGCTGCAGAAGGACTTGGGGGGTGGACAGGGGATGGAGACAGGACCTTAGGAAAGTTTGTTCAACACATTTCTCTCTGATGCTGGTGGGGAACGGAGAGGACCAAAGCCCAGGGTGAAGCTCCAGAACTAGAAGGTCCTGGTCTTGCATCACATCCATTTGAGAGGGAACCAGAGGATCCAAGTCACGTGAAAAAAAAAACTTGTACGGAATAGCAGAGCTGCCTAAGAACCTCCAAGTTGTTCCATGGAAGAGAAATCACGTCCTAAACATGCACTCTCACGAGCTACTACTGCATTATCCAAGTCCGCTTCCCTCTCTGCCCTGCTACACTGGGGAAATAAAAGACTCCCCAGCCAACTGCTGTTTGTCTACGCCTGTAAAAGATTCGGGATTACACAAGTGAGAGGTAGAAACCCTACAATTATTGGGGTGAAGTTGGGAGGGCTGGGAAGGAGAGCAGCGGAGAACGTTAATTCACGAAGATCCTTGCTGGGTGCTTCAGAGGAGAAAGGAAGGAGCTCTGCAAAGGAAGCAGCTCGAGGATGGTGGAGCAGAAACTGATGCCTCGTAACCACCAGCCAGGTCCCAGCTCTTTGAATTCTTCAGGAGATGCTCCATCCACCTTATCTGTGTACCTTAGGGGTGTCTGAAGGCACAGACTGGGTTGCAGTGACCAGGGGAACACGCAGAGGGGACCGTGCTTTACCCATTACACAGGACAGCAAACACACGAGTGAGATTTTCCTTGAAAATAGCAGCAAAACCCCAAAATTAACATGGTAGAGCCGGTCTCCAGCTCTTCACACGCCAAGCTTTATTTTTATTTTCCCCAGGAACTGCAATGCCACGCCAGAGCTGGACACCAACTGATTTCTGACAGCACTCAAACACGTGCACTTTCCAGGTCATCGGTACGGGCTGTGCTGCCTTGGAGCAAACAGCTGGAGGCCAAAACAACACAAACCTTTGCCTCCGCCAAGCATAAATGAACATTTCAAGGTGCTGAAGCGATATGCTGACAGCCGCTGCGAGGCCGTGGCTATATTGGGAAGGAGAGAGCTGAATTTGGGTCACAGCAAGTATTTGGAGCCCATCGCACCAACAAATTGAGTTCGGATACGTGAAAGCAAAAGGGGACAGCAGCAATATGCTGCCTTCGTGAACTGTGCCTGGGGAAGATGCTGACATGGATACCTTTAGTCCCAAGCCATATAGCTGGCATTACACACAGCCCCGTGACCACTGCCCCCTCGCCAGAGGTTTCCGTATATAACCAAGGCGTTTATGAACAGCCCAAACCTCCATCCAGTTCTCTGAGCTCTGTCAGAACGCCAGAAGATGCCCACCTGATGGCATCAACCGTGGCATTTTCTGGTGGAAGCCTTTCAAATGGCAACAAACAAGTCCTTAACTGGCTCCACAACCACTCTGAAAGGTTTAGATGCTGTACCTACAGGTAAAAGCACGCGGAGTCGATTTACCTAAGCACTGAGCCACATACTAGTGTAATGGTTCCAGTACAATTCACTACTCGTTCCACTCCGACTTCTCATTACAAGGGAAGCTTTCAGTAAAACGGGTTTTGCCCAGGAGTCAGGACCACAACTTGAATTTCTAGCATGTTTTCCACGTCACAGTACGATCAGGGCTACCATACCCAGAGGCATTTAAATACACTAACGAGCTTCCAAAAGTACATTTAGGTTTTAACAATATTTACACTTACGGACTACTAATCTACACTAACAGCAAGTCACACCGCTGTTGTTCTGAAGTTCTCCTTTCACAAAATAAGACATCTCCAAGTCATCACGTACACCTACTAGAATTGGCCAAGCTCATTTTTCGTCATTGCTAATTTCTCCTTATCACAGCAGCAAAAAATTATTCTAAAGTGGGCCCACATCTGATTCTGCCACAGCTCCAGCTACAAAACAGCACGAGCACTCCCAGAGACGTACGTGAATTAGTTTTAACATCAGGGCTTCTCCTGACAACAGCCAAATATTCTTCAACCCCAAGACAATCCTAATAAGCTAAAATTCAAAGCGTATACCGGGACTCAAGGTTTCACGAGACGTCTTCCCACTTCTAAATACAAAGGTACGGAATGGAAACTTATCTGGGAACACATATTTTTGCCATTTTCCTCAAAAGCAGCACAGCGTTACATCAACAGAATTACGGCACGTAGGGAGATGTAGGAGCATCCGAGCCCAAGGTTGCTCAGAGCTGACCCACGCTAAAAGTTTAACTCGAGGAGCCCTACGAAAGTCAGTCCTTCTCCATCCTGAAAGGCACGGCATTACGGGTACCTGCCACCTCCCTGCCTTTAAAACAAGTGGCATTAATGCTTAACTTTTCTTAGAGTAAGAGCCAACGAAGATGATTCGAGTGTTTTCCAGAACCCGGCTCTGAATTTATCGCCCGTTGCCTGCAGCGTTCGCAAGCTTCCACGGCAGGGCGAGACGGGCGCCGAGCGCTGCGACAAAGCAAACTCCCTTCTAAAAATGTGCACGCATCAGGAAAATGATTCAGAAAGCAGCTGTTCCACAAAGCCCTGCGGAAAACACTCTCGCGGAGTAATTACTCTGCCGTGGAAGGAGGCCGTTCTGGAAGAAGCAGCTAATGGAGACCCTGGCACTCGGGGCTGCTTATTAAGGAAAAACAAGAGATAAAGCTGTCATCGTCCCTTGCCGCTCGCCCCACGCCTCTGAAATTCCCCGCATGGCTGCAGGTAGGTGGGTTTGAGTCATTTACCAGCAGACTCCTCCGTCATTAATTTTTCGGGCTGGGTTATTCTAATTAGGGAGAAAAAAATATCGGCAATCTAATTTAGGCTCGTCTCTGCAACCTTATTTAGTACAAACTTGATGCAGGTAAGCTGCAGCGTGTTTTATAGGAAAGTTCCCCTATTTCAGTCTAGTTGCTATAGCACGAGGGAAAAATCTTTTAAATTGGGACTTCACAGCTCGGTTGGCCAAACCCTGCCCTTTACTTTGAAAAGGGCAGAAAGTCCAAGCTCAGTCCTTGAGCTAACACGTGCCTGTGTGCGCCCAGGGCAATCCCAGGCAAACAGAACCAAATCCAATATTTATTATTTATTTACGTGGCTGGGTATCGCTGCCTAAATACACCTCTGGGATGCTGCCTGGAGAAAGGGCAAACTGGGCTCGTCCAGGACAAAAGTTCTCCTTCCTCGTTATGCTTAGAAAAAAAAAAAAAAAAAAATAATTACAAATAATTACAAACATGTTTAAGAGACAGAAAACTGCAACTCACGTTATGGTAGAAGCTCTCCCTCCTAAAAGTCGTTCTGGAAGAACCCTGCAGGACGTCTGCCTTGGGACTGCCACGAGGGGCTGTATAAATATTAAGATATTCAATTTTGCTTAATCCGAGTGGCCAAAATCAAACCTGACGGGCTTTATTTCTCAAGGACAACATCACTTCACATGGTACAGCTACCCATAAAGAATACTTCCACGTTCCAAAGAGCTGATCCACAAAATAATAGGTTAATATATAATTTAAACTACTGCAGTCACGTACAGCTTGTCTACCTGTAACACCACATGCACTGTGCTGGGATTCACATTTTCAGGTGGCTCTTTTCAGATCGAGGAGGTTTCTGTTCTGTTTGTACCTCCGCATTTCTCTAATGGTCACATCTAACAGTTTCCTGGATCACCACCAACATCTTTCAAGATCTGCGTGCGATTAAAATCCAACTCTGTTCCTGCTGGTTAATAACCGGCCTATTTTGAAAGGAAACGTATAATTCCCTGCTCAGAATTTTTAATTGGCTTTAAAAATCAGGTAGTGTAGCATATAGCAACACAATGAAATAATTTGATTTAAGGACATGGAACCAGGAAATACCCTTGGCAAAGCCACAAGCAGCCATCGCTTTGGATTAACTTCCCCGGCCACAGGGTGCCTCTGCTGCTCCACAAATACTCCGAAGCCGAGCAAACAGTTTCTGCTGGTTCATGACCAGCTGTAATCCATAAACTGCGCTCGTGTGAGATGAAATCGATCGGCTCGGGATAAAGGTAGGTCAATATTTGATGATCCTGAAGTGCTCTCGTTAGCTAGGATTGCCCGTCCTACAGAAGCAAGGCTCGCCAAGCTCGGACAAGGAACTCATCTACGCTGCAGCACGGAGACCGAGCCGGGCCTTGCGTGCACCCCGATAAAGTGAGTTTTGATCGAATTTCTCTACCACCAACCGGCTCGGCAGCCACGCCATTCACACAGCCTTTAGCATTTCTCAACTCCCACCACCTACTTGCCACGGCTCCTCAGTCCAGCTATTTTTATAGGCTCAGAGGTGCAGGGATAGAAGTACGGGCTGCAGCATTTCGGCTGGTTGTATCAGGTGGGCTCAGTTCAACCTCGGTGGAAAACTCAATTTGGAAAACTCCCCCAGGGTTAGCACCACGGGTAACTACGTTCACATCCCAAACTCTAACTAGTTCCTAACAAAGCATCTGCAAACCCAGCACGCCGGAAAACCTTGCAGTGACCTAAAACTTTCCATGTCACTGGAAAAAAAAATACCCGTGTTTCAAAGAAACAATTTAATCAGATTTCACTTTATGCTCTACGTACAGAGCGGATTCTTCCACAGACATCTGATTTGCCATCCACCGAAGTATACAATTTCTAAACAGCCTCAAGTTACAGGTTACTTAAAAGCATTGCGTCTGTATCGCCCTCCCTGCAGACAAAGCCAGGCCCAACCTCTACCGTTGTTCCTTTCTGGGTGATTAATCACTAGCATGGGGGTTTATAATTTATTTCTAATGCGCCAGACCTACGGAAGTCACACAAAGAACATGATAAAGAGGCAGTGCAACGCAATCAAAGCAAGCAGACACTCGAGCTCTGAAAAAGACACTTCACTAACTCTTTATTTCAAGAGTCCAAATCGTCTTTGCACACACAAGACTTCCATCAAGTTCAACAGGAGCCGTGTAGCCATAGTGAGTGCAGCAGTGATACCCTACCGGCATGAACATTTCTGGACAAAAAGCTTTGCGGTCACACAAATATTTACATCAGCCAGTTTGTACTCAACGCTTACTGACACCGAATGCAAGAAGTTGCTAATGCTGGGTACACGCGTCCTTCGTTCCACTTCATAGTGCAGCACCGAGCCCTTACCTTATTTATAAAGAAGGCTGTCAGCGAGGAGGAATATATTTTCTATACATATGCATCAGCTTGCTTTTGAAGAGGTTTATGCTAGAAAGGCCTCCCTCACGCTCAGACTGAGGTCTAAAATGTGTTTACGAGTAAGCTGCGCTACACAGAGAGGAGACAAGCTGTTTGGAGCAAACCTCTTTACATTTACACATTGACAAACGCACAGAGAAGCATAAGGTGGATGTAAACGAAGACAATCTGCTTCAGAAATCCTACACCCAACCCGGGGTCGGGTTGCAGAGGTTGGGCGTGCGCGTGGAAGACCCAGTTCTGCAGAGCTCTGCGAGGACCTGCAAAGTTTCTCAGCAGGAGAGGACGGCAGCGAGAACAGAGCGATCCCTGAAACGGAGCCTGTGCAGACAACCCCAGCACTCCCATTTTCTGACAGTTTCTCCAGAGCTCCCACTTGTCTGTCAGGTCTAAGCGGAAGGCTCAGGAGAATGGAAGCTAGGCATTTAGGTTTGAAACGGGTATCAAATGCGATTTGACATTGCTGCCAGCCAGGATCTCAGACAAGGAGACAGACAATTTGTAACACATGCTCCCTTCACATGACACGCTGCGATTACAAGACTCGAGACACATACATTACTATTACCTCAACACACGCCAGTGTCCTGCTGCCAAGTTATTCAGCTGCTGAGAATGAAGTTGTAGGACAAAACAATATATCATGGCTAGCTACATGAGCAAGGAACCGCCACCCCCCTCTCCCATGAAACCCAAAATAAAACCCATCATCTTTAATTCCAGACAGCCCATGAATCTCAATTTTTTCCCGACAGGCAAAAACAATCGCCGCGTTGACGGGGTTTGATTTTCTTCTCTTCCCCCCCCTCTTTTCACCTTGCATTTGCTAACTCAAAAATTCCAAGTCAGAAAAAAAATATATGTATTTAGTCAGAAGTATGTCAGTTACATTTTTATTAACCTACTCCAAGGGAAAAGCTTCAGGGATTCACCATACAAGTATAAAACCCCTCTCAAACACCTAGGGGTTACTATATTACTTCATCCCAGCAGTCAATCAATGCAGTAAAAAAATTAAAATACTGAAAATGGATGCTTTTCCCCCTCTTCCGCGTGTCCAGTGATTGCTCCGTTACAGCGTGATGAGGTCTACCAGGTTGCCTTTTGGAGGGGTCATGTTGTCCGGAAAGAAGTTGACTAGCGTATCAAACAGCTGAGTTCTCTGCGCGTAAGTGTGGTCGACGTCTGAAAATCCTGGGGGAGGAAGAGAAATACATCAGTTTTCAATTCTGGATGGCTGTTAACTATCTGCTGCTTCTGCTTTAACCCCTTTGCCCATGAATACATCGCTGTAGCCAACGATGGGTGTTAATTAACTGCTCTATTCCCCACGGCAGCCCAACTCACATCCGTAGCATCCTACGAACAAGGCCGCCAGCTCCCCATCCCACCTCCTACATGCCTACACACACACAGCTCGTGTCACCCCCAAGTCAACGCCGAAATTAAAACTCCATAAAAAGCAATAAGCTAACGCCTGTCAGGCTCCTGGACAGTCCTAAAGAAACTGGGGAAGTGACAGTCCTCAGGGGACCGCTCTGATGTCCCAGAAAACAAGATCTCTGCAGCTATTTTTATTTGGTGCCTCGTTTCTTCTGTCCTCAGGCTCTCTTCATTATCTCACGGCTGTCTTAGCCACAACTGGTACTTGTGCTGCTTGCAGTTTTCCTTGAGACGAGCTCTGCTGACGGTAGGAGTCCCAAGTTGAGAGCTGTTATTTAATCCCTGGACTGCACTGAGGTCCCAGCCTGAGTCTTGGCACAGGGTCTTGGCCAACTCGTTTTGTGAAGTGCCTCCTCCCGACAGGGGAGGGTTTAGTCTACCGCAGCAGCATTGTTTATCCAAATCCCCATACTTAAACCATCAACAGCAAGAACAATGGAGCGGGCATGCAACGATTTCCTCTGCTTTGTATTTACTTAAATCACTGGTATCTCGAAAGAATGCTTCTTAATTCACTCTTCAGTTAATCAAAGCCAACCAAGTTAATCAAATCAAGGAGGGCTTGGTTGTTTTATTTCAGCAGCACTGCTTGATGTATGTGTCCTCCTATCTGTAAAGCCAATCTGAGTACAGCATTGTACTGTAAAACACAGCGGTGTTATTGCAGGATAAACTAATTCATCTTTTAGAGCACTTAGAACTTGGGAGGGGAGGGCGAGCTTTCCTGAAACAAGCGCTGACTTTCTTCAGAAAGATGCATTTTAATAAATAGCATCAACTAGGTTAATATCCTCCGAAGCACACAAGTTCAGCAGAGCTTCCTCGTCCAGCAGGGCAGACAGAGCAGCGGTTTTTTCCTTCCCTCAGTTCCTCAGATTGGGAATTACACGTTTGTCAAGTCATCCAGGCTCCTAGGAAGGGCTCGGTAACGGGATGGCAACACAACCACAGGAACGTGAATTATGCCAACAGCCTTCCTATAGCTCGCCCAGGATTAACATCATAACCCTTGAGAAGAGTTAACTGGATAGAATAGCAAAACAAATCACGGCTTTGGCTCAGCCCTCCTGTTTTCAGACCTACACGCCACTGCTGTCTTCAGTCTTGACATTCTGCCCAAAGAACTAGTTTTGCAAAGAACAGAGCGACCCAAACTACTCCAGGAATTGCAGCTATCCCAGCAAACAGAGCCGCAGCCACGCTGTGAGATTCCAAAGTGACATGACGGGAGTTACTTTATTCTGCCCAAAGCTTCTGTTTATTTGGGTAACAGTAAAGCATCAGATGTAATAAGAGACACAAAATACTCCCCAGAGGCACGGATTTAAAACCACTGGTGACAGATGTTTTAAATATGGGCTCGAGGCATTGGACACTGGTCGTTATACTCCCTCTCCAATGCCTATAATGTGGCACTTCGCATATTCGAACAGAAAAGGGCTCACGATACTCCTAAGAACTGTAAGCTTTTGATATAAAAAAACCAGCAGAAATGAGCAGTAAATGGTCTTTACGAGAGGGAACATACTTCGCATGATTCCTCTGCTGCACAATACTCACCAAGAGTGGTGAAATCCGAGCCGGACTTAAATAACGCTGAGGCGAGAAGCTGAAACTGTAGAAGAGGAGGTGGAAGAAGAAAAAAAAGTGTTATTAAGTGCATGGGGGAAAAAAAAAAAAAAAACACCAAAAGATTCATAGCGGTACAGGTGGCTTTGGAATTGCTGGGTTATTTATACAAATAACAGCAATGCTTTCATTTGAGCAACACCGTTTGTCACCCTGGCAGCACAAGCTGGATGTTTTTCTAAGAGGTCCTGGTTAGACCGGCATCAATGCAATGAGAGGTACTTGACCAGGAGAGCCCTAACGTTTGATTATATAGGAATTTTTAATATTTTTCTGCCTCTTTGGCAGATATCAGGGCACAGAAGTCAGGTAAACCCTCTTTTCAAGCAACATTCCTAGAGATGAACGTGGTACAGTCTCTGCAAGGGAAGATTAGATGGCACAAAAACAGGGTAACTGCTCAAGTGCAGCAACTTCTGAACACAGAGAAAGCTCTTGAGCGGCGATAACCTTTCTGAATTGCCAGAGCAGCTCCCATCACAAGCCTGTTCGACGCAAGGTCTTTTTAAGTTAAAAAAAGAAGAAAAAGGCCCTTGCTTGGGAACATCAGAATCAAGAGTGAAAGAGGTTTAAGTAACACATTCACAGCTTTATTCTCCCCTAATGCCTTGCTGATAGACAGTCAGCAGTAGCTTTCCTCCGCCCCCAGCTGCTGTTTGCAGTTCCTGGTGTCACAGCAAAGCCTAGCGCTTTGTCATGTTTCTTCCAAGAATTAGCCTATCCCTTAAAGGCTTGAAACCTTTTTCTCCTGCCTGTGTGTCTTTACAGCACGCAAGCCCAAGGAAAGGAGGTTAAAAACAGAAGAGAAGCAAAATATGTTGAGGGAAGGGGCGGGGAGAACAGCCAGGAATTACATATCCATCATTGTAACTTCAATTTCAAGACAAAATGGAACAGATGATGGAGAAGGTGACAAGTAGCAGCCAAAGCAGATTTGGCAACTACGGGTTGCATCGCTTCCATCTAATTTCTTCTAGAGCGGGGCACCAAGCCCTAGGGATGGGACTCGGATGTTTTCCAGCTTGACTTCCGTAGCACTTTGTGTGCTTTTCTATGTTATTTATGGTAAATTAGTGAGGATTTGCTAAGATTAAGCTAGCAGGGAGTGGCAAACAGGTCAGATAAATTTACTGGGGGTTGCCATCAATGCTCTGACACCAAAACGGTGCCATGAATCACAGGAAAGGAACAGCCCTCTAATGAGAGCCTCGGGGTTTGCAGGGGTAACCTGGCTTGAGAGGACAACTTCCTTCAGTCCACAGAGCTCACATGGTGCCCAGACAGACCGCCAGCAAGGTAGCAGGCAGCCTTCAGCCTGTTCTTCCATTTCATCGAGGTTACAATGATGGATCAAGATGCAATTCGCTAGGGCCAAGTGCAAACCAACAAAACCAGGAATAATCAGTCGTACAAAGCAGGACGCACTCAGGAGTTGTATCATCCTATTGCAAAAGAGACAAACACAGTAGGAAATGCATGAAAAGGAGCAGGTCTTCAAGTAAATCAAGTGCTCCTTCTGTTACCAAGGCTCCTAAGTTCTCATCCACAAGGCAACCACTTTTGGATGCCCCGTATCAATTAGCAGCAGGCGGGGAAAGCACTAGAAGAATCAAGTGGTTTGAAACTCAAGCTCTATTAATTAGTCAAGTTAAAAGGAGTCAGGGTTGCACAGCCTCCACGGAGGAATGTCCAAGGATGAAACAGCAACAAGTCAAATGTGAAAGGCACCTACAAAAAGGTAAATCTACAACTAAGTGCAAGGAGACAAAAAAAATCAGTGAGATAATTTCAGTATGACATCAAAAAAAAGACTAGCCGGAAGTAAGGCCTTCTTACTAGTGCGTTGACATAAATTTGCAGGTTTTTGTGGAGGCTATTACTGCAGAAAGCAATCAATAAAGGCATTTAAGAACAAGTTAGGAAGATATAGAATTGACAGACTGCAGAATAGGGTGAAGAGGTTGATTAAATACCCTCTTCAGTGAGGTCTGATTACATGAAATCAAAAGGGACTGCAACGCTACACGAGTACTTCGCTGCTAGAGCAACTTGGCTCCACGTCGGTATTGTGCATCAACAGAAGCCCGGCCTGAACAGCTCCAAAATCCCCTTAAAACCGGTGGCTGAACCCATGCTCCTTCTGACTACGAGTGCCAGGTCCTGGCCACCTTCCCCTGGGCACACAAGCGCCTTAAGGGCCTGCTGCCAGCTGCCTGGTGACACTCCAAGCCAGCTCGGTGGGGACAGGGCAGATGCCACATGTTTGGAGGGGCTCCTTCCTCCCCCAGCAACCGCAGCCATCCCGCTGCAAACAGAAGTGAAAACAGAAGCGAGCCCTGCTTGGGGCCAGGCCTCAGGATGCCCAGCTTTAAGAGACCAAACAGCCGGATCCAGGTAGGAACTCGCTGAACTGAGACCGAAAAAATCAGACCCTCTGCCAAGTATTCCCATCTCTTCACACCATGCGTGACCAATTTCCACTGCTACGAGTTCCTCTCCTGCTTTTTGGGGAAGGAATATCTCGTCTCTTTCCCCGATGCCGCTGCACTTCAGTTAACCTTGAGCGTTGTGTTTTCATTTGCTTTAAAAGGGTGTTTTATGCATCATCACACACTTTTAAAGCACTTTCTGGTAGAAGAGTCAAGCACACAAGTTATGAACATCAATTACGGACAGCACTGATGCTTAAGCTGGCTCACTCTGCATTTGCATCACAATGTCAGCTAGCCCTGGGATGTTTTCCCAAAGGGCCCTTTCTTTTTTTCCCCCCATGCATCAAAACCAGGTCCCCTACACACTCTTCTTCACATATCTGATGCAGTTGGGTTTTTTCCCCTTACAGCTCTAACTGTGCTCTAAAGCAATTACTTTCTTCATTAGTTTTTCTGTTGTATTAACTGCTATCCTGCCAGATCGCACCTTGAGTCCTGATTCTTTGGGGTCTGCTATTTGAAACTGCCAGCGTTTGATTTTTCAAAACATTTGGTATCAAGCACCTTCTGAATTCAGTGAGAGCCAGAAGAGCAAAGCCCTCAGCAAACCACCCGTCAGATCTCTTCCACTGGGTACAGGAACAAAAGACTCGATGACTGACCGTGTAGGAAAAGCCATTTGCTTAACGTCACAAAGCATCTGACAGAGACAGGACCAGAATTCAATCATCCAGCAGAAGCATCCAACTGCTTTCATCACGACGCCACCCACTTTCTTCCGACACCCCCCTGGTCTCACTGGCTTCAGCTACTCCAAATTGAGCCTCCACTCACAAGACAATTCCCTTCGTTACTCAATTAACTTCTCTCTCCGAGATCTTCCGAGCTGAGGCAAGGGTTCCGTAGAGATAAACAGATCCGGTTAACTAACATCAGGATCATCAACCACGTTAAAGACCAATTAAGACAACACCGGTAATATTAATTCCAGCATTTTCCGACTTCCAGCCTTCGTGTTTCCCTTATTCTTGTTCTTTTAGTGCTGCACGTACTTTATTCAGGTTTCTACATGAAGCAAAAAAGCAATTTCACCACGTGGCAACCCGCGCAGGTTTTAAGCCTATTTGCACAAACAAACCCGTTAACACCAAATAACTCCCGGCTGGGATACCTGGAGGGTTGCATGAATCAGACCTAACTCCTCCTCCCCAATGTCCGCGTGCTCTGAGCGCTCAGATCACAGCAGAAAGCAATTTTTCCCCGCTTTGACCCATTCTGTCGGGACGGTGCCTCGCAGTGCAGGCACAAAGAAGAAGCAAGAGGCTCGAATTCTTTGAGGATGGAGCCGTCACAAGCTGAAGTCTGGGAGGGCTGAACACTTTTTTCAAAGGCTCCTTGGCTCCAAAACCTCTGTTCCTGCAGCACTCAGACCCTGAGGCTTTACAAAGAATCACAGCAGGACACGAAGAACAGAAGCGTGCTTTTCTTAGCTCCTTCCTAGAACTATTTTTCCTATTTGGGCTTGAATTTTCCCAGAAATTTCAGTCGAACGCAGACCCAAACAATACTTTTGGGCTCCGCTGGCTTTATCTGGCAAGTTTATTAAAGAAAAGGTCTCAAGAATGGAAAGTATGAAGCAGCCATGAACAGGGGCCTCCAGCCCAGACTACGAGCTAGTCAGGCCTCAAATTGGCCTCCAGGTCCTTGCTCCTTCTCCTCCCGTTCTCCAAGAAAAACAGAAGGCAGCTTTTACTTGCACTTTGTATCCGAGGGCAATCACAGGATCCAGCTGAAATCTTCTCTCCACCAAACGTAGAATTCTCTGTGCAAATCTCGTTGTACAAAATCATCTCGCTCCCCTTTCACAGGGCAGCGCTGGTCATTTTTTTTCCAGCACCTCCGGTCATTTTTTCCAGCACGTTCATTTCTTCTGCAGACCGCTAAGCAGCAGCAGTGTTCTGGGTGTGATGGCTCCAGCATTCGAGGAACATGTTGTTTTTAGCCTTGTATGTGATCGACTGACGTTTTCATGCTTTAATAGCACGTGTTTTTATATTAAAAACTTGGGAATTCACCATAAATTCCCATTTTGATCGTCCTTATGGATTTAAAAGCTTCTTCTTCTCCATATCTAAACTATCACCAAAGTTAAATCTCTTTGTATGTGAAATAGAAGAACACCCCTGCTGGCAGATTTATTTATTTTTTTTTAAATCATTAAATACCAATGCCAGCTTTTTATATAATTTTCATCTCTCCATGAACTAGAATGCACAAACTTCCACGTGCTCGGAGGATCTACGCTCCTTACATAAAGCATCAGAGCTACGAATCCACAGCCAGTAAGTGACAAAGATGGACTGCTGTGGAAGCACTGAACTGAAAAGATTTAAGTGATTTCAAGCAGAAATATAGTTAAAGAGAACTGGATCTGCATTCGTGGGCAACAGCAGAGCTGGAGCTGGCATACAGCCCGTGGCCACTAAAGCAAGCACCCATGAGACACCTATGGCTCGCAGGCATCTACGACTTCCTTTTGTAAAAATAAAAAAGGAAGTAAAACTGCCATCCCGTTAACATTGCTAAAATTCACAACAAAGAAAGGGAAATCTGGGGGTATGTTCCTACCGTCAGTCATTCGTGCTACTTTAAACAGAATTGGTTACTAACGCCAAAGTTAGCTTCAAGAACAGTCTGTTTATTTTCTTTGGCATCCAACTCAAAACAGCTGAAGAGACTTGCCTAACAAAGTTAGAAGAAATTACTTGTATTATAAAACAAGCAAGCCTTACCCTGAAGTGAAATTCTGCTTGTAATGTCATACCCCACAGACCAGTCTAAGAGAACTGTAATGCAAAGTCAGGTATGAACTCAGAGTTTTGTCCTTTCCAAATTTAACAGCAGGCCTGGAGAGGGGGGAGAGAACACGCAGAAAGGAAGGTTTTAAAACTTGCCACACTAAGAAGCCACACGGTGTTCCACGGCTGCAGTCCGCACAGAGCAGGACAATCAGATACACAGCCCCTGAAATTAATTGCGACCATCTCAACTGCAAATAAAGACAGAGCATGTAGGTGTCTGCGCCGAGACGCGCAATCGAATTGCTGCTTGAAATCTGATATGGAATCCAAAAAGCCTGCGTCAGTCCTCTGGAAAGCACACGAGCTATTTGAAGATGTAATGCCAGAGCAAAAAGCCAACTCGATGTGATAACCGGAAGGTAAATTGACGTCAACTGGAAATACACCCAGTCGCTACCAGTGCGGCGGCTGGCTCCGCGCCACTGACCAGGCGGATCTGTTCCAACGCAAAAAGCTCCAGAAGTCAAAGCTTTTTTTTTTGACCAGCAACTTTTTGCAAAGCAAACAAACAAGAAAGACTCCCAGAAACTGTTAAATGATTTTAGGAGACCGCTGGAACCGAGCTTTAAATTCTGCTGAACAGCAAGCATAAATGGCAGGCCCACAGGACAGACAGAAGCTATTGAATTTTCCTTGGGTCGGGCATCAGGATTGCCGAGGAAGGGGTCACCCAGCTGGTTTGAGCTACCTCGGCTCGGATGTTAGATCGTTAATGTGCAGAACACCAGTGAGTCCTGTGAAAAGGAATAATTAGTTTTCAACTTTTTATTCTGTTCGAATCCTGCATGATGAAGCTACTTTTACCCCAAAATCTTGACTCCTTGCAGTCAGGAAATTCTTCCTCACAGGGTGGACACGTTCAATACTGCAGACAGAACTGGGAACATCAAACAGAGAATTAAGGGGCTCCCTGTTCCTTTTTTACATCATGTACAGCCTTAATGGCAGTTCCTTTGGGCTGCTGGGTACAGTGCTAAGGGCAGAGGAGTTTGTTGGTCACATCACAAACATTTTCTGTTCCAACAACAGAAAGGCACAAGCAGTCAAGAGATGTAAGGTCTCTTCAGGAGCAGTTGGCCAGCGCCACCCATGGCCTTCGCAGACACGAGGAGGCTACCAGAACACATGCGACAGAGAGAAAGGCAAAGCAGAGAACACAGGGCATCATCTTAGGTCCTAGGGGGCAGAGGAGAAGGTGACAGGAGAGCACCAGAATCATTATTGTGTGTTACAGGTTACTGAAGGTTCAAACAGGAAGAAGAAAGTGCTATGACACTGGTAAGATTGGGCAAAATTGGGCTGAGCCTCCTTGAAGCGTGCTGCATGGGAAAAATGTCCTTTTCCAGCTGAAGGAAATGAGGAATAATTATGCCTGTCCTAAGCTAGAAATAGCTAGAAAAGGTGTGAAAGTACTTGAGATATGGGACAGGCTCAGCGAGAAACCACCGAACAGAAAACTTGCAGGCACAGCAATTGCATGTTTCATTGGACCAGAAATTTATGAAGCCTAACCAAAATTTAATCAGTAGTATTAGTAAATATTTTTCCCTTAATTTTGTTAACTTTACACTTTTATACTGTGCTTATGCAAGAGGTCTATTCCCCTTAAAATAACCCTTAAAATTCCCTTTAAAATAACTTTTCGTGCCTGTATAAAGATCATTTCTCGTGACAAAGAGTTAAAAGCAATAGATTAAGTGATTTGATTCAGAGACCCAGCATGGAGCAACAGAGCTCATTCTACTATTGCAATTTGATGAAAGGAGCTATCAAATCACTTCCAAAGCGGGTAATGCATGAACAGGGTAAGAACTGCACTCTTCCTCCTCATCTACCGAACCACAGCGCTGAGTGCTCGTGCATCCAGCTGGCTGCCCCAAGTTCCACGTGGAAATTAATGGCAGAGTCAAGTCAACCACCTTATCTGACACTTGACACTACTTCTTTAATTCCTGCTGTAAAGTGACACGTACTGCGGTAATGGAATCAAAACAGGAAGTGGGAGCAAATTCCTGGAACAAATCAAAGAACATGCCTACTGGATAGTATTCAAAACAGAGGAAATAAAGAGTTTGAAGGTTTAGCGAGCAATTTGCATTACAACCTACTTCCAGAAATGGGTATAATCGAGAAAAGTCCTTTGCCTCCCCCAGAACTATTTGATATTGACAAGCCAAAATGCAGCGTGAATAGCAGTTTCTATTCACTTTCTACCACACAACCAACCACAGACTCGTGACATTTCAGCGAGTTTATGTTTCAATTAAAGCTCCCAAAATACACACCAGTACGCTGGAATTAAAACAAAGGTCTAGTCTTCGCTATGAAGAGCACAAGACCTATTTTATCTGGATGCGTAGCTGCAAAATGCCTGTTTCTAAAGCAGTGCGATCCTTAGCGCGGAGAAAATGATAGAGCGAAGCATCGGGCACTGTTTGAGCTTTTCACACCGAATGAAAACAAAATGTAACAGGCTTAAAATCTGTGCTAGAATGTGAGAACAAAGTTCACATCTCTTTATAAGACAAGGATCGTTCCTTGTTACCTCTTTTGTCTCCTCAGGGTCTGAGTGATCCACAGTTACGTACAAATCATTCTGTAGGTACTTCAGTGCACTGAGAGGATCAGTCTGAGCTTTCTCTTCAAACCTGCAAAGAGACACAGAACTTGAGCACAACTATTTCCTTTAGGGCTAAATGCAGCTATTTCTACACGGAGCGAAACCTACCCTACACAACTTTCAGCCAAATATTTCCAAACAAAACAGTATTAAGGGCAGCTCAGCCTCGTATTTGCTAGAATTCGTGCTGTCGAGCCAGACCGAAACACAGAGGAGAGCTTTTGGGGGGTCTAAGGGAGTTACAAGGACAAGTGCTATGCTCTTACAACACCACAAAGAGTATGTATTAAGAAGGTGCTGTATATAAGCATAAAACATTTAGTACTGTTAAGTTTTCCCACAAGTAGAAGTATGAATAGCACCTCCGTGGTTCAGACAGACAAGCCTCAAGCACTGCAGCCCCAGGGATATTTACATTCCTGACCGCACAGGAGGCTGGCTACAAGGAAAGGGATGGAGAACGCTCCCCGCTTCTGCCAGACAACAGAAGAGGGAAGAATGGGGGTGAAAAATAAATGCTATACTTTGATATCCCACCTTTCAAAAGAGCACACACATGTAAAAACTGGCTGTGCATCATCAGCGTTATTTTCTCACTTTCCTTTAATAAGGGAAACATCAACTGTTGTGAATTCCTGAAGCCATGAAGCCATCTACACTCAGAAGGACTCTGGGCTCAGCATCCTCAGCGAGCAGAGCTGCTTCCCTAGATCGCTGAGTTGGGTGAATAACCCTAAAAAGGATGAGCTTTAAAATTATCTATTTTTCCTCCTATCACCTATCTGCTGAGTACAGTATTAAACTCAACACTGTCATCTGAGTCACCACTGTGCCTTTCCCTGAAAATAACTGACAATTTTGGATTCCAGCGACAAGGACCTTAAAAACCACGTTCTTGGCTGTCTATCAACTGTCTTACAAGAATGCAATGTATTCATAATATACTTCAATTACCTTTAGCAGTTTGACAAGGTATTTCAGGTAAAAATGGGTCACACTGTATAGATCAAAGCTACCCAACCGATAACCTAGTGGACATCTGTAGCTTAAATTCCAAAATCATCTCAAAATTGAAGTCACTTTGTTCACAGAACGCCAAGACCACGTCTGTTACCTGATGTATATAACGTTTTGCTGATTAAACACTGCTTCTTCCAAACATTCACAGAGATTTTCTTAGATGATGTTGTCACAATCCGGAGAGCTCCGGCAACGCAGCCATCACACCAGCTCTAAGTTGGCATGTTTGGCTCCCTCACATACCCCAAGAAACGGGGAAATGGTGCATTAAGCCTCAACTTCTGCCAGACAATATGTAACAATATTTACTCTGAGTGCAATTTATGCAAGTGAAAACAAGTAATTCAGAGCTGTCTCTGGAGGCAGTACAGCTGCGTTTGCATACTGCCACGGGAGTTAATAAATCTCCCAGATTACTGGCAAGACTTGGATTTGTTTTTGTAGGTATTCTTATCTAATGCATCGCTAACCTGCGCAAAGCCTCATCCAGCCGCAGCGACTGTGAGTTGAGTATGGCAATTTGCTTGCTGCCTCAGAAGATACCATTAGTAAAAACTGACCTTCAGCTCTTGGCAGGACCTGATAACGAAGTACTCTCACGCAGAAAGAGGCATTTATTGGTTTCAAATCGTTTGCTGAGTCCCGAAAGGTTCTAACTGCTAGAGTTTCCTGCTTAAGGTAATGACGAGAGTTTGATTTTAAAAGCTGTTGCCCCTTAGCAAATTTAAGGCAGCTCTGAAACATCCAGAGAGCAAGTACCACAGTGCAGCTGAATTCTGCGTGAGATCTTTCAAGCTGTTCTGAAAGAGAAACACTGATGACCTCACCGTGGAGGAGTCTCAGATGTGCAAAGGAATTCAGCCCCCAGACTTCATTAGCATCCTTGTGAGCTGTTACTATCTCCTAGCACACCGCTTCGGAAGCACTCCCTTTTCTTGGGAGGCGACAGTACCGAAGCACACGTTGATGAGCAGCAGTGAAAACGGAATCTAAAAATTCTCCATTACTCCCCACACAATAGGCAGACTTGGTTTTTTAGTTGTAGAATAACATAGCAAAACCAGAGTGAAGTCAATGATTACAATGTTGTTGTTTCGCCCTGTTCCACTGCTTTCAAAGTTGAACTTTTATTTTCCTTAACTAAAAATAATCTGCAAAGTTGCAGATCACCATTTAATCAGTGAAGTGATATTTACCTAAACAATTTACAGGGTCTTTATTGAAGGGGGAAAAAAAAAAAAGGCTTCTGAAAAGAAAAAATGTGAACCATCTTTTTTCTATACCTGTGCTTTCTTATGAGGTATTTGCAGTGTCTTAGCAGGTATTCCTTTGAAGGTCGACAGAGCTTCAGAGACCAGAAGTCATCTAATCTCATCTTTGGAGAGCAGGACTTGCCGGGATTCCCTCCAAACAAGTAATGAACCTATGCAAACAAGAGGCAGGTCAAGAAACGGACTGTTTATGTACATCCATTAAACAACGACTGTGTCAACATATTTGGAGAGGTTTATTCTGGAAGGGGAACTCTCCCTTTTAGATAAGCTGCTCCATCTTATTATGGACCTCATTAGCTTTACTTTATTCCTTAGGAAATAAAGTTCTCTTGAAGTGCTTATGTTTTAAGATAACAAAACATCCACAAACAAGGCAATCTCTTTCTTTAGGAAAAATTTATAAGCATAAATACTCAAGTACATAACATGAGCAGAAAAGGATCCGATTCAAATCTTGTTGCCCTGTTCCAAATACCTGATGCAAACAACACAGACTGGCAGGTGACCAACCTCTTCTCCAATCTTGTCTTCAAAGAGGCCAAACTACCATCATCATGAGACCGTAAAAATTAAGGCACGTGCATTAAGGCCCTTCTCCATTTAGGGTGAAATAGATTGTATACGTATAACTGTGAGGTGACTCCAAAAATCAAGACTCTCTCTTTGAAGAAGAAAGTTTAAGCTTGTTAGACTGAGAAAAAGGAACTTTGTAAACTAATGCACTGAGTCCAGTCAGGTCACTGTTAGTGAAGGTGCACTGCTGAAGATGCTCAAAATCAAGTGACACGTCCAGTCCAGCACACCACAGTCTTGGGAGATGACGATAGGCCTGCATCCCCCTCAAGTCCTGTAAGCTCCAGACAACCTTGATTTATATTGCAAACAAAAATATTTCCATCTTCTCTGGAAGGGCAGATTTATTTCACCTTAATACAGGAGCCTAGCTGGAAGATGTCTGGTATGATTACTACCTGAGGAGCACAAGGGAAAGATCTACCTGAATGAAGAGGAAAACAAAAAAGGCAAAACTGTAATGCTAAGAAGAGCTGAGAAAGGAAATCACCAAATCTTATTTGGAGTCAGAAGTCCCAGCCATTGCTGTGACTGATCTTCTAGCAATCCAGAGACACCAATCACGGAAACACTGACTGCAACTGTATGCAGAGTTCATTAGTCCGAAAGTAGCTCAAACGAAGTAGTCTTTAACAGCCCTTCTGACAGTTTCAGATGCAACATCTTTGAAATGCAAAACCATATCTGCAGAATGAGGCAAATCTCAAGGAATGTGGAAGTGTTAAAAAAAAAAAAGACTTCATTTCTTCACTTTTTTTTTCTTCACATCATTTCGTATTTCAGGCTCTGAACTGCTGATATTATACAGACACAAAGGGTCTTCAAATACTGAGGTTCAAGAAGCTTAACAAGCTACCTTTCTACACAGCTTTAAAAATAATCACTCAAAACAATGCATTCTACATCCCACTGATGTAGGCTCTCCTTATTTATATCAGAGGAGTTTCGAAAGGTCATTTGAACAGAGGTTTCTAAAAATAAGACTCTTCAAAACAAGCACATCAAACAGCTCTTCAGATAAAGCTGGGCAACTGCCACGATTTAGAAACCTTCACAATAATTTGCAGAATTCTGCTCTCAATCTCATGGTGCTTTACACTTCAAGGATGGAACGGAATTTACAGCCTATCATTAACGCATGAAACAAAGACAAACAACACAAGTTCTCCATTGCACCCATGCTTCCTCAAACTCCCCTCCTCTACCTACAAACTTTCCCTTATTTAATTAACGTCCTACGGAACGATAATTACATTTGTCTTTTTCGGTTCAGGCTGTTTCCAATTGAGTAAAACAAATTATTGTGTTTAATCACGTAATATCCCTGAAATTTGAAGTAAATTTGTCACTAATTTAAATTCATAGATAATGAAATTACGGAAACCTAATCCTTGGGTTTAGGTTTTATCGGTTAACTTGCACAATGCCCTAAGTGTACTCATCAGTCATGCATCCACTGTCAACAATTTAAAGTCTAATTAAGCATGTATTTGTCCATTAAAAGCTCTAAAGAATGATTTTTGCTTCTGACATGCAAGGGAAAGTAAAACACTTGCTACAGCAGATTCTTAACAGCGCTGAGCTGAAACACACTTTCTCATAGGAATGTAGACTATTTGGAAGGATGAAAGCAATGGTTAAACTCAAGAAAACTCCTGTTGCTAACAGGTTTTGAGATCCAGTCCCAGAAGATAATGCACAAAGCTTCAGGTGTTCTCAAGTACAAGAACAGGCAGCAGCCAGCTGCCTGACAAATCTGTAGGTTTAGGAAAACTCATTGCCTGCATTTTGATTGCGTGTAGGAGCTATCACTTTTACTTTGCATTCATGGGGAAAGTACCTTAATTGCTTGTTTCAAAACACAACGAGTTAACTGAAATTTACCCACCAGATTAATCCAAACAGGAACATCAGACAAAAAACTATTAAATTGTACCACCTGTGAAGAATCAACCATGCCGGATGAGCAACAAGACTGAAATCATTGTGTCTGTATCTAAACCCTCCTACCTTGTGCAACTCGTCGTACACCAGTTGATGGGCAAACCTCGGGCAGGGTTCCTCCTCCTGAAGGCTTTTACCTGGATTCTCTTTTGCTGCTTGGTCATTTTTATAGACACAAGACCTGCAGTATATGAGAGTAAGTAATGATTAACGGTACCTCGGTGGTATCTTCAGATGTTGCATTACTTGGGAGCAGAATGTTCACCATGAAATATTTTTCATTACGGAGAACAGCATCTTGGACACACTACAGATATGGGAAACCTAGGCCACGAACTTTAACAAAACTATGATTTCAATCACTGATTTCCATGCAGAATTAAGTTTTTTTTTTCCAGCTGAAGACCCATTTTAAAAAAACAGCATATGTGCCTTCAAAGCGACTGGCCTCACGTTAGAGAACTTGAATACAACAATGCTGTCAGCTCCAGAAAGGGGCAGTGGCGACCAACTACCAAATACCACACAGCAAGTAGCTGGAGATGTTTTCTCACCAAATCTAGCAGCCACCTGAGGTAATACTGAATCCAGACAGGAACAAGCTGATAGCTCTAGCATGAACTTTTCTCCATCCCCATTCATAAAGAGTGGAACAGTTTCCTTCACTTCTAATAAACAGTACCACGTGTGCTGGAATTAATAATTTTCATTTTGACTGATTTTGTCGCACTGACAATGAACCCTGGCCTTGAGCATTTCCTACAGGAAGGACTTAATATAAGGGCTTCTCCTCCATCCTCCAGTAAAGGAAGAACCCACACAGCTACCCCCTTTCATGTCTTTTTTCTAAAGACTCTGGGAGAGGTGCCCGAAGGGAACTCAGTTGTCTTTAAGATTACCAACCGCTGCGTGGTTATAAGTAGTTACTGAGTTACTTGGGAGGTATGATCGTGTGGGACTGCTTTCTAAAGAAATCCGCGGGGAGGTTAGAAATAATACTTCTTTCATCGACTTACCAGCTGTTCCTCACAATGTCATAAATCCAGAAAGAATTCCTTACATTCTCTTCCCGCTTCTCCTTGTCTTTACTGAGCCCTGACAAGACATGGATTTCATTCAGTTCGGGATCAATGGTAGCCCTTTGAGTGAAACCTGTCATCGGAACTGACAAAAAGAGAAGTTACACACTAAAAACGCAGGAAGACCCAAGAAGGGATACAAGCACCAGACAAAAGCATTTCCCTCCCTCTGAATTTCAGCAGATTTTCCAATATCCAAGGTACAACAAGCATGACATTTCATTTATCTACCTTCTCAGTATTCCGGGATAAAGAGCAGCTCAGGTCCAACCTCACTACCTAGTTTCCCTATTTTCTTCTTTTTAAGTACTTTCACCTCTTCATCTTTCATATAAAACCAATTCCAATGGACTGAGCGAAGCCAAGCCAGTATTTTTTTTTCCCTCTTTCAGTGTTCTTGTTAATTGCCACAACTTAAAACTAAAGCAGCGCATCTCTAAAGAGGAGCTGTGTAGAAGTAATCAAGCAAACAATTTACTCCTCGCACATGCTCTCCAAAACCACGTGAGAGGGACCAGAGGAAGAAACATCATCGAGAGGCTGACTCCTTCCTTCCCCAATAAGGACAAGTCCTGGGCAACTTCTCCGATTCCCTTCCTATTTGTGATGGCTGGAGGCAAAGAAAAAAGATCCTAAGAGCTGCTGTTTCCTAGGGCGAGGTATGGACAGGGCTTTGGGAAACTGTCTCCGAAATTAGAATAAAACAGCTTTGCAATAGAGCTAGGCAATCCCTGCAAGATATGAATGGAATAATTATTATTAGCTCATCTGTAAAAGGAAGCATTGATTCCCACATAACTGAAAAAGCTGGAAACTCACAAAAAAGTCAAGATGAACTCACAACTACGTAACTCACAGGCTTGCGTTGCTTCTTTTAGGAAAAATATTTCAAGGAAAGGGTTTTGTTTTTATTTTGTTGTATTTTCTGAATAGTCGTGGTGTAGTTACCAGGCTATTCTTCTGCTCCACCTTCAGGTTTAGAAGTATGGTGAAATACTGAGGATTCCAGCAGTTTTCATCATAATTCCCCGAAAAAAGGTCAGCAAATTTGTTTGGCAGTCCTTTTTGTTTGTTGTATAATTCCCGTTTCCTGTTTCCCTAGGCAACCATCCTTCCAAAATGTATTTGTGAAGAGCACGTGATCTTTGTTTACAGATCCTGTTTGTCTCATTTCTCTTTCTGGGTCAGTTTACAAAGGCTGGTAAAGGGTCCTGGCCTCCGATCAAGATTTTGGCATGAAAAATTCTCAGAACTCTTGTATTTTGCAAATTCTTCCCCGCAATTAACTGTCAACGACACACACGGCCTAGCAAACAAGCCCTGTGCTAATAAAGCCATTTAATATCGCTGTTTAAGAATACACAACCCGGTATTTTGTAAGCCTCTTCTGTAATAGGTTTTGGTCTCGTGCTTCTCTGCTTTCATTTGGCGCGCCAGGAAAGTAAGAAATGTCGATGTAAAAATTCTGGGCAGCACTTGGTTTTCTGCAGCGCAAGCCCTTACCAAAATCTTTAGTAAAGCCAAAAAATAAACATGTCTTAAAATGCTTAATTCTTATGTAAACCTAAGTAGAAACTGAAATATATTGGGTATTTCATGTTCAGAGCCCCGTTGACGAGCTTCTTGCTTATTGTTTTTAGGGAAAAGCCTTCAGAGCCCTCATCAGCATCAGCCTCCCTGTTCTGACCTTCAATTTTGCCATGACGTTTAAAGGAAAATCCATCCAGTTTACAAGCAAATTGGTACAGAGCAGAGGAAAAAAAGCAGGGAACGATGCTGGCACAAGAAGACCGACGTACCTTGTTTGAGCTGCAAAACCACAAGGAAGTTTTTTAAATCGGACTAAAGAGTACGGTGAAAGTCACCCCAATAAAGAAATCGAGAGCAAAAAGACAACCGAAGACCGAAAAATCATTAATTTTTGATAAGTATCACGTAGCATGTTTCTTTGCATAGTCAGGGACTGAATCGTTGACCCAAAAGGATTAAATTCAAGGCATATTTGAGATATTTCCGGCAGGAGAGCCATCCAAATTTGATCAGCAATGCTAATGTAGATGGCAAACGTCTACGCAACCCTATCTGCTGCTTTGAACATTCGAGACCACGCCGTGTTTTCAGGAAAAAAAAGCATGCAAATCTGCAGAGCATTAATACCTCGGGCTCAATGAAATGAAAATTATTATAATCATGGTTAGCATATTACCATTGATACAGAAAGCATATGAAACTCGACTACGGAAGTCTCATCCCTCCTCCCGAAATAGTGTTAAATAAATGCATTTTGTATCTGGCTTGCGCTTCATTTTCTGAAGCTGAAACTATTATTTAAATAACGAAGGAGGGGAAAGTCTCCGAAGTTCAGTGCCTCTGTTTTTTAATCTCGGTAGTAAAATATGATTCATCTGCAGTAACTGCAATCAAAACCAAATTCGAGTGAAGTAATTCCGAGCTTCCCTAAGCAGTACATTAAGCTCCTCTTGAGACTGTTCCAAATGTAGAAAGTCTAGAAAAAAATATACCCAAAAATATATAATGTGCATTTAGTAGGGGCCTGAGATGAGGAGCAACTTGCACAAACTCTGACCTAAGTAACTGTGTAAAAAGCCCTACTGAAGCAGTGCCTTCGACCACACAAAGCTGGAATCCAGTCTTTTGCAGAAGACAACCAAAAATTAGATGCAATATGATGAAACAAAACCCCCACAAATTTGGTGAACGAGTCCCTAAATATAAATCAAAGGAAATAAGGCAAGCTACTACGCAGCAGGAGGGAGATGCTGCCATACTTTCAGGACTACAGAAACAGCAAAAAGACATTTGCCAATGAATTCCGACCCTCGATAGAGCAAAAGGGCTGCAGAAAATCATGAGTGACAAACATTTCCACTAGGGGGTAAGAGAGCTTCATCATCTGCAAGCGCAGCTGACTTGCAGTCGATGCTGGATGGAATTCAAATGATTGAGGTCAGCATATTAGAGAGGGACGAGGGCTGTAAACTTGCGAGAAGTCCCCGTGATATGTAGCTAATAAAACGTATGCCGGGATGGAAGTTTCGTTTTGCACGCAAGACGTTAAATCGAACTTGTAATAGGTTGCTGAGGACGTTGGGTTTTTGTGTTTGCTTTTGGTGTTGGTTTTTGTTTATTTTAAATCTTAAGACTCTGTAAAAAGTCATACCACAGGAGGAGAATCAGACCCGGTAATGCCAGGGGACTGCAGGGACTGCTGTTTGCAAGGTACTGGATCCAAGGGGTACACAAAGCAGTGCGAAGGGCTGCATGGAAGTGCCCTCACTCTTCCACTTCTCTATATACATGCCGAAATAAGTCAGCTTTGAGCAAATCTCCCCAATCTCACGCCGCTCGGGCCCTGCTACCATTCAGATCAGCTGCGGGCAGACGGCTCCAAGGACATAAAACAGCAACTGAGGACTTAGCCCTGGCTGCTCCGACCACGATGCTGGCCCGTCGCAGACCACTATCAACTTGGCTCCCGTGACAATCCATCACTGACTGAACAGGAAAAGCTGTACCAAGAGATTGCTCAACAGAAAGCAATCCCAAAAGCAAGTCTAGAAGATGGCGAACGTTTTTCACGTGCTGCTGCGTCTTTTTCCCCCCACGATCCCATTAACCAGGAGGGCAGTAACTACATGAAATTAAGGGGTCTGAACCCTCTCTCCAAAACTTAACATTTTCTTTCATTTTTACATAAGAAAAATTGAAAGCCTTGTGGCCTCTGTATGTGAAAATAACAAGCAGCTACACAGGCCCTGAGTTTTGAACGCAGCCAGTTACATAAACAAGTAATAATTCCAGAAAAAGCTTTGATAAGGTGCTGTGTAACCACGCACAGTATAATTTCTATTCAAATAATAACGCATGGGAAATGCTTTTCTAGAAGAGTGACGCCTAATCATGCGACAGGTATGTTCCCACTACTACAATCCCTACTTACAGGCATTTATTTGATCACAGTGATCATTTCAGCAAGCTGAATATTTTTTGGCTTGTATGTGCAAACAGCCACAGTTGTTTCGAGCACAGAGTTGGCTGCTGCCAGCATCTAAGCCAAAAAAAAAAAAAAAGAAAAAGCTTTTACAGAGAGGCAGAATTTGCAAAGCAATAAATTGGAGTTCACGCAGAGGTGGTGCTCATAATACTAGGCAGAGGTTTGGAAATTAAATCTCGTCTCTCTCATTGGAGGAGGAATTATGGCATGTTTTTCAACAGGCTCCGAACACACAGCGATGGCAAAACAGTAATAAAAACCCCGTGGTCTGCCGAGCACTTCTGCAGGATTCACGACGAATGGTTGAGGGAAGCAAGTTCATCGATGGAGCCCTTCGGTGCCGCCTAAATTATGATCGCCTCCGAACACGTTGCTGCTAATCTCGCTGCAAAGTGACTCGCAGGCATCCTCCTCCTTGTGATGCCCCGTGATTAAAAGAGCAGGAGAAAGCTACGTCACGTGGACGGCGCTGCTCACCAGCACCTGGCACCTCCCTGACGGATTAATTGGAAAGGGAAGAAAGAAAAAAATAAAAAAAGCAGTAGGTCAGCAAGTTCCTGCATACCTCCACTTGTAATTCACAGAGCTGAAGCAGCACCCCTCCTGGATTTTAATGGAGCAGCCCCTGATGAGTGATAGAGACAGCGTACGGGCCAGCTGTTGACACAGCAAGATAATGATTATCCTCTTGGATTTTTCATGATGAGACTGTGCTTGGAAGTCGGCCAAGGAGCAGCCAAGGAGACCGTTTTGGTTGTCGCATTGAAAAAACACCAACACGGTGTTCAGCGCACAAGTTCTCTCCCAGGCTAGATGGGATTTTGGAGAAAACGGGTCATTTAGCAAATTCCAGGGGAGTTCTGCTACTGTGCCTTCCCTCTAAAGCTGCTTTAGGATTTGGTGTCTGCCTGGTCTCCTCTTCACCTTCACAGAGCAAAATATTTTGAGACGGGTTCAGCAAAAAAGGCTACATGTTAAACAAGAGCCTATAGGGTCCCTCACACATACACACACCAAAAAAAACCCACCTTCCATGGCAAAATTCACCCTGGGCACTGGCAATGCAGACCTTCAATTGAACGCAGGGCAAGACAGGTCGGGTGTCAGAAACAGAACCAAAATGGGATATTCAGACCACCTGTCTGAATTGGCTCCTAGCTGTGTTTTCTATTTTGATTAATGTTTTTCTGAAACTGTCTTACTTTAAACCGGGATTTCCTAGACTGGGCAGCGTCGTCTCTGTCCGTGGTACTTATGCAGGAAGCCTCAGCCCTGTTGGGTGCGTGGCTTCGTGTCTGGAGGAGCATCTGCTCCAGCAGGAGAGCTGGGAACTTCCCAGGTAGATAAAACAGGCAGTTTGTCCATGAGAACGACTTCCCCGTTAAAAGGAGCTGTAAGGACACACAGGGCTTGGTCTCACTTGAATTTGGAAGTCGCTCGGTGCCAAGGGATAGGAGGTGATCTTGGGTCGCGTGCAGCAGGAAATTCTCCCTCCGACCAAGGGTTCGGACACCACCTGAGCCAGGGCCAAGCCGGATTATCAGAGGAACCTTGCCCACAAGTGTTGCCATTAGCTCCGTTAGACCCGAAACGACTGCTCACGATCAGTCACGGGTTGCATGCTGAGCGAGTCAGGCAAGCCGTCAGTGCAGCCTTTCGAAGACATCCAATACCGGCGACATCTCCAAACCTCGCATAATGCCTCGGAGATCTGCTCTGGCATATACAGGATGGGTTTTTTGTTGTTGTTCGGGGGTTTTCTTTTGGTTGGCTCTTTTGGTTTTCCCCGTATCTAAAAGGGTATGCCCAGCAACGCACATTTCCGTCTCTTCTCCAACCACAGGCTCTGCTCTTCAACCATGCATCCTCCAATTTGTAACACCACAGCCTTTCTGCATACCTTTATCGCTGTTGCAGTCTCTTCCTCAGTCCCGTTTTGGCCATTTGTCTAGCTGACCTGACAAATTCCTTGCTCCTAACACCTAGGAGGAAGATAATCACCACCAATGGCCTAATTTCATTTTGATGCCATCCTGTGGCAGCAGAGAGAAGGCGCCAGGGTGGTTTTTTTGATGCAGTCAGGAGGAAAAAGCACCAGTGCTCACTCTGCAGAGAAGGCAGACACCAGAAGCTGCAAGGCTCAAAGCAGACTGAGCCACGGGAGATTTTTATCTGGGGATTGGACCAAATGATCTTTCAAGGTCCTTTCCGCTCCCCAACGTTCTGTCATTGTGATTTTTAGTAGCAGATTGAGCTTGTCAGGATTTGCCTACGTGCAAACCTATCTTTCAGAAGCTGTACCTTGGTCAAATTTGAACCTTTTCCCAAGGAATGAAAAAAAAAAGCACGGCTAAACTTGCTGTAGTTCTTGTCCTGTATTCCAGAGAAAAGGAAAATTTCGGTGAGACGTATCAGGCAGTAAGCGATCAGCACCTCTCTCAAGCACATCACCTACGCAAGGGATTTGCCAGGTACAACACTTAGAGCATAAATAAGAGCAGAAAATCACTAAATAGCATGAATATCTCATCCAGAAGGTCAGACAGCAGCAAAACCAACATATCACCATGGTTTTTTAGTGCTGTAGCCATTCCGTATTACTGATACGCCTTAACATTTACTACATTTTTTCACGCTCTCGCTACTCTAATGGAAATTTTTAACAAACGACCAATTAAGTTTTCAAAAAGAGTAAAAATCAAAATAGCTCAACTAAGAATAGAACCGAATGCCACACGCGAGCCAGGAACAAAATGTAATCACAGGACTTTATCGGAACATTTAGGTCAGGCATCCTCGGCTCCACTCAGCGCACCGAGCGGCGCGGAGCTCTGCGGCAACCAGGCAGGGAATCACTTTGTTCAGGCAGATCAAACCTTTCTATATCATCACCTAACAAGAAGATACTAAAGACTTGCTCTTTGGGGTGAAAATAACGCTGTCAGCATTTACTGTCTTGTGTGTAACAGGCATTTTGTTCTCGTCCTGTTAAAATGCAAATAATCGTAGCGTTTTCGTTCAAAGGCAAGGGAAACATTCAAATCCGTTTGTTTAACTTTCCGCGCACAGGAGAACAGCGAACTGAGAATCTACTCGTGAATTACTTCCAATGAGTCATTTTCTTACAGAGCGTACTATTCACCACCCTGGGGCCCGTGGGAATGGGGAGGAGAGCTGAATTTTCCATGTATTTTCTCTATATTCTCATTTGCTTAACCGACCCTTGCTGTTAGTGCTGAGAAGCGGAGCTTGATGTCTTCACTAGCCATAAGGCGAGCTCAGTATCTTTAAATCTGAAGCAAACACAAGGGCCAGCTGAAAGTCACATTTTTCATCTTCTGGCTACCAAGAAAGGTAGCTTTTAAACAGCAAAAATGGCAGAATGCTAGCAATTCCACGTGGGGGAAAAAAAGTAAGTCTTTAAATGCTCCAAGGACCACAAGCAGTGTGTGGGCGTACGCAGAGAAGCATCAGGCAAAATGCAGGCACCTTATTAAGTAAGATTGTCAACAATACAAGCTGTTTCTTTCTTGGAAGCACTCAAGCAAATAAGTCACTCCAGAGAAAAAAAAATGTTTGGGTACTCTTCTCCCTCATTGGCATACCTCAATTAAACGAGCAAACAACTCATAACCATCAATAACTCACTTCAGAAGTTCAGCGAAATTACTTGCTCAAATTCAGCCTGATCAAAATAAGGAGGGAAGCCTAAATATCAAGGAAAAATGGCTTCCTGGGATTTTGGTAGCTGGAAGAACAGAAAACAAGATCAGGCCTAAATATACGTGATATGAAAAATATTAATAGCTTGTCTCTCATTGTAGTACACAAGCAGCAACACAAGTTTCAGCTTCGGAGGCACAGCCTCAAAATCAGGGTATCTGCAAGGGAGGAAAACGTGTGCTTACATATGCAGAGACCCTTCTTGGAAGAAGTTACCGTGCTTCTATGTCATATTTGAGGAGAAGAGGTGTAAAATCAATTCTTCATGCTTGCGTTACAATGCCTTTTGAGTGTTTCTAGAGGATTCTGGCGCACACAACTCTGGTGTCTATTAGTTCCAGCGGTGTGAACCAAGCAGGGCTGACGCTTTGCTCCAGCCTCCTACTGTTGCTTACCCCCAGCTTAGCACAGGAACATCAGCACAAGCAGCAGCCTCATCTTTCTCGTCAGCTCTGGCCAGGCAAAATAACCTCTGCCCCTCTACTCCAATTCTCTGTCTCCAGTCATCCTATCTGCCTTTCTGCATCTCAAACCGAGCCAATTGCTCCTCTGTTTTACAGCATCTTTTATGTAGAGATATATATATTTTTTTAATTTTTACTTTCCTGTTTTACGACAATTATTTGTCTTTTTTTTTTTTCTTGCCTTTGCTGAAATCACAAATAAGATAGACCGGCTGTAATTCTGCTGACTTTTTTGTTTGTTTGTTTTCATTCGACGGGCATATGGTTTCACGCATCAATTATTTGTATTGTGCTAAAGATGGCGAATATCAAATGTCGTGGAGGACAAAAGAGCTGGCATAACTTTAACCTATATACCGGGGAGTTCACTTGGGTACACGGGGCTAGTTAAGGATGCTAACCTGATACCACAGGACGCTGCAGCTGGCCGTTCACCTACTTAACGACACGTTTCTCAGATGGACCAGTAAGAGGAAATTGCTACGTAGTCATAGACTTACCCATCCCTGAATCCTTCTTGGTACCATCTGATATGATGTCCACGTGGTCGCTGTCTACATCGTAACTGAAGAAGTCATTCAAATAAGTCTTCGATCTCTGGCCACCAAATACATATAGGCAGCGATTTTTCTAAAAAGGAAAGTATTTCTTTACCAAATACTTGATTTCTGTTTCACAGAAACACTGATGAATCAGTGACTAACAATTCTTTTTCCTCTAACTTGAAAATCATTTAGTCTATCAGAAAAATTATTTGCTGTGAGAATGGTGAGGCCCTGGCCCAGGCTGCCCAGAGGAGCTGTGGCTGCCCCATCCCTGGCAGTGCCCAAGGCCAGGCTGGATGGGGCTCGGGGCAGCCTGGGCTGAAGGAGGTGTCCCTAAGGCTCTTTTCCACCCTTAATAATTCTATAATATAATATGATAACAATGATTCTATAATGTCAGAAATCAACTAGATGGTAATTTCGCTGTTTAAACCAGGAACAAAGAAGAACTGTAAGAGAAACCATCCAGATACCAACACACTTAGAACAAGAAAATAAACAGCAAGCCAGGTTTATTACTACTTTCAAGCTTGCCAGGTGGAAAGTCCTTAAGAAACTGATTATTTTTCTTTCAAATGGATGTGAAAACTGTAAAGACACTCCAGTTGCCACGAGCTGTGCTTATAAAAACCTACATTGTTATATTTACTGTGGACATCTACTTCGCAAATCCTCTGGTTCCTATGCATTAGTTTGTGTGGCAATGCTTTCTGATGAGATTTGAGAGCCATCAAAAACAGAAATGAAATTGAAAGCTGCTAAAGCACAGCTTTCAGTATGAAAATTCTGATCTTTTACTTGAAAGGCACAGAGGAAAAAACTCTGTAAGCTTTCAAACTGGCAGCGTTCAATTGGCGGTTATCAGTACACATGTGAATGCCACACTGTTCATTTCAGTTCTCTTCCTCACTGTTCTCAAGGTGGAGTTCAGCATCAGCACAACTCTGCAAACTCCACTCGCTGCCACTACGAAACTCACATGTAAATTCAGTGCAGAAGTGCCATTGCGCTGCATCTACCTGTGTAAGAAGGCAGTTGATGCAAATCCCCTCTATAAGGTAGCTTTCAATAAAATAACACGTGGAAAGATAATGCAGAGAAAGATAATGATACCAAACCACCCTCCTTTACCTCCTGCCTCTCCCCTGTCCTGCACTTAAACACATGGCTGATGAACCCAAGTTGAAAAGCAGTGGAAGATTTATTTATTATTGGGTATACGAAAAAATAGAGTGCCACACAACACCCATCTCCCCCAATCCCTGCTTTTCCCCATCGGGCTCTGGATGAAGAGCCAGTCACGCTACCTGTAGCGAACTTACCAGCTCCTCGGGAGAACCGGCAGCAGCAGGGTGCCTGCGCTTCTGAAAGCACAACAGGTAAGCCCTGCGCTAGCCAAGTTTACCATTCCTGTAACTACACGGGGCGTTTTCTAGACCAGAAGATTCTAAGACATTTTAGCAATTTCAAACGGAAAACACTTTCGATTAAATTGAATCGGTGGCCTCTGGTTCGATTGCCGCTATTAAATTAAAGTCAACTACTTAGAATTCACCTTGCTTTTACTTGAAATTATATTCAGTTGAAGTCATGAACGCTCTGCCTAAGACCTGAATTAATACCACCTGCACTTACCAAAAAAGCATCGGACTGTCAGCGAACATAAAATCAAGCGAGACAACACACCACTCGGGAGATTAAAGAGCTTCAGCCTCGCAAGAAAATCAAAACCAGATGTTCTCCTTAAGGTCAGGCATAATGAATCACAGTATAGCGTGGATACTTACAGAATGGAACAACATACAGTGTCCTATTCGAGACTGGATATCCTCAGGTCCAGCGTTACAGGAATCCTCTCTCAAAAGCTTCCATGTCTGACACTGGCAGTCAAAAGCAAACAGCCCGCTGAACTGCGGTTCGCTGGCTCTGCTGTCATCAACGCTGCCGTTGCAGGTCAGAATTCTGCCTCCAAAGGTATATATCATGTGTTTTTCAGAATCCATGCACATCTTGAAGGACAAGAGAAGTCGTTTTAAGCCAGTACATTGAGAGTTAAACACACAGATTTAAGCATCCTTCCCTGTACGTACTGTCTAGTTAGACAGTACTCTGCACATCTGAACCTCTAATAGTGGAAAAGAGCAAGAACATCTTCATGGTTGACAGGTATTAAGCTCAGAAAAGAGCTTCTTAAAGAGTGAATTAATTTCAGCTTGAGCATTTAATGAGGAAAAGAGGGCTGTATGTACAGCATGTCATCTAAAAGATTTGCCTCTAGCCTCCGGGATCCACAGCCAACTCCGCCCAAAGTTATTGCCTTCGACAATGACTATGCGAGAGCAAAAAAAAGCAATCAAAGTCAAAAATCAAAGTCACTGCTAATTTACTGAATACCGCACAATTGATCAAAACCCAACCTGTGATTTGTTGCTTGGATTTCATCCCAAGCATATATTTACTGTTATCCTCATTGCTTTAACATAATGAGGGGTAGGACCATAACGTGGCCAAAGATCCTTGATGAGACAGCAGCAGCAAAACATTTATCCCCAAAGCCCTAACCCAGGTTATGGCACACGCAAGATGCACCACGGTACCAATCAAACAAAACTCCTCGATCCCAGGTGATGTTTTCGGACGTGGTGCAACGGAGAGAGTTATAAAATACCAAGGGAAAAAAAAGAGCCAGGACTGCAGCAAGTCAGAGATGCTACCCAGAAAAGCCTACACAAAACACTTCTTGGGCAGCACATTTTTTGAAGGTTAAACAAAAACTGCTATCGCAGTAGGTACTGAGGGAGGGAAAGGGAAGAGCCCTAGACTGATAAAGAATTCAGGGAGTACATTCTTTCCTAAGAGACAGCAGGGAAAAAAGAAACAATTTCAGAAGCAGGCAAACAAGGTGCCCAAAGCGGCCTTGCCAGCTGATCATTTACTTTTGCCTTTTGCCCAACACCTGGGAGACTGATATTTGTTATTAATAGAACAGAAAGACTGATTGGCTTTTGTTCTGCATACAACACACCTTATTTTTGGTGTCAGCAGAAACGTGTATTGCGCTGGCAGACAGCAGCTTCGGTTATGAAACTGCTCGTAGCAATAAAAAGTTCTTGGGACACTTTAAAAATGAATACTGATGTGTTATCTCTTGGCCACGATTTATAAAAACAATTAGGAACAAAATACCTTTTTCAAGGACACAAAAGCCATTGAACGTACCAACACATTCGATTTGAACCCACGGAGGGGTGCAGCTTTTCAAAAGGTTAGCAGCTGCTCCTGTAAGATTTCAGTCTCTACGAAGCAAGCACGTTCTACAGAATTTCAGAGAACTGCTTTTGGAAGAATCCCGATCCTGTTGGCCTCGCGTCAGGATCTTGCTTCCAGTGTTCTCCTGAAGGTAGCACACCCAGCTTTGCAAGTTGCTCCCCAATGTCTACTCAGGAGGCTGGATCTGCAAACCCAGCTCAGCAAGTCTGATTAAAACCAGATGAACTGTGCTTTGAGCTTTAATAAAATATGCCTTAATAAATGAAACGAATTACTTTGCAAGGGTTTTTATGGTTCTTCTGACTCAATTTGATTGGAATACCGGTAGTCAATGGCATTAGACAACGACGCTATTAAAATTTAACTGAGTGCAGCCCACAGCTTCCCCATCGCTGTAATGTTACCTGGTTTAACAATCCTAAATTTTAGGAGGCTACGATCAAAATCATGATTCACAAACACCGAGAAGGGGGTGAATAAGCAGGAACTTGTGCTAAAATAGCGCAGCTGACCTGATGATCAAACACCAGCTTTGGACCTCCATCCGCTGCGGTGTCTTCGCTTAGTAGCATCCATGTGTTCGTATCGATGTCGTAGCGGTAGAAGTCACTTTTCAGGGACTTGCTGTTCCTCACGGAGGAATCCAGGTAGCGTCCCAACGTGTAGATCTGCCTTCGTTGAATGTCAATGCACATTTTGTGACAAGATCTGGCACTGGGACCACTCTAATAAGGAAAAGGAACACAAAAATAAAGAGTATAATACATTTAATACTGCTCTGGGTAGGTCTCTGCCCGCCCACTCAGGGTGAATCAACAGCAACTGGAAATCCTTTGAGCGCTCCAGAAAATGTGTTTCAGGCAAATACAGCATTAATATATAAATAGTGATATAACAGGACATTCTGTAGCTTCTGTGCTACAGGCAAAATAAATACATGTTTACAAAAAGGTTTTATGTTAAAAGTTTATTATAAGATTCCTTGGAGATCAGGCCGTTTCCTCCAGAAGTGATTCTCAGAGGTACGCGAAAGCTACTTGATCTTTTAAAATAACAGATGTTGATGCACATGAGGGGCAAATTAAGATGTCACAGCCTATAAATAACTACATAGGAAGAAGATTAAGAAGTGCTCTCTTGCATGAGGCTCTGTTTTATTAATAGGCTGTTTTCTAACAGATCATAACCAGGCGCTCCCACGGCAACCAGATCCGGTAATGGGGCTGCGAAGGTAACAAAAGCACTCCCTGTCCTTCACCAGCAGATACGGCCACTCCAGCCTCCAGCTAGGAGGAAGTTTCCCACGGTAAGCAAAACAGCCGTGAATTACGATCTTCAGAGGAGCACAGGGGGAACGCTGTCGAATTCTTATGCACTTAACCATGCAGGGGTGCTCAGCTTAAATCACGGAGTCATTTACTCGGTGACATGAAGAGGCTACGCAGCGCCGGGCTGTAGGCTCTCTGCTTCAGCCAAGGCTGGTTTTGAAAGCCTTCAAAGCACACAAGTGATGTTGTTGTGCTCCAAAATCCCAGAAATCAAGACGTTTATTTACAAAAGATCAGACAGAAGAAGATAAATGGTGTCACACTCGTGGATACTCGTGGAAACTTCTTTACAAGAAAGGGTTGTGAGGCACTGGAATGGGCTGCCCAGGGAAGTGGTTGAGTCCCTATCCCTGGAGGTCTTTAAAAGCCGTTTAGATGTAGAGCTTAGGGATATGGTTCAGGGGATGATTTGTTAGTGTTAGGTCAGAGGTTGGACTCGGCGATCTTGGAGGGCTCTTCCAACCTAGACGTTCTGTGATTCTGTGATAAATCGTATTTTTTATTATATATTTCATCTTAGATGATGTAATTTCAGCGCGCGTTTAAATGAGTGCCAAAACAAGGCTGTGCAGCTAACTTTGCAAACATTCAGAAGAGTCTGGAAGACAAGAAATAGAAACTGCATGGAAAGTGACCACAAAGTTTCAAAGGTCAGTACTGGGAATCTGAACAGGCAGCCTGGAAACCAATGTGAAAAGGGAGAAGATTTCGTGTGCCGAATAAAGTGGTAAGATGTACGTACAGATGACCAAAGCATGAGAGACAGAAAATCAGCTATTATAATCTATGGAAGAATAAAGACTGTCCTGCTATTCAAAGATGCACCATAAATTACCATTTGTGAGAAGCCTTACAGTTAATTAGTCGTGCCATACCAAATAATCACCGTATTTGCTCCACATGCTACCAAATTGTGCCTCACTTTAAAAAAAATCTTCATAATTGTACATTTCATATAAAAACCTACTGAACCTATTACTGAAATTAAAATATACGGACGGAATACACTTCATTAAGCTTAATGAAAATACAGGAAATTGCATTTTTGTAAGCAAAAGGCTTTAACGTTCATGTCAGAGAATCCCATTTCTTGATTAAAGGATATTTACAGGAAACTGTTGTTTGAGTTAACCGTAAACAATCTGAAGAGGTGAACTAAATTGTTCGTATTTGGTAAATAGGAAGAATTATGTCAGCAACAATTAGAGCTTTGAGGATTAGTTACTTCATGGTAATTAAGATAATTTTCTGGAAAAAAGTCTGACAGAAGTGAAACATTAGCATGAAGTCCTAAAATGCAGCAGAAGTTCGTTCACTGCCATTCTTCACGTGGAAGAAGCTGCCGGAAGACTGCAACGTGCTTCACCTTGTTCCTAGAAAATACAGATTAGCATCTTCCAGAGAACCCTATTCAAAACACGTGGGATGGTTTCTTTGCAGGAGAAGCACTGACCTGTGCATTCACAAAGGTTGTCTCTGATTCCCAAGAGAGCAACCCCTGCAGACAAAGTCCATCCATCTCCTGTTATGCAACCGGGACACTTAAGGATACTCCACTGTCCCCCTGCCAAGGAGCTGTTATTGCCTTGGCACAGCCACCACATAGATGAAATATTAAGACCTGCCTGTCTGATACCGGCCCTTTCCAACTTTCGTCTGTCATTGCATTTTTTTTTTAATTGAACCTCCTGATTTAGGTGCCTTTCCACACTCCCACAACACTAGATGGTCTCTTTGGGTTAAAGTAAATCCTACCAAATTTGCTCAAATCAAGTCCTAGGCACTTTCTGGAATAAATCTCAAAGTTTTTAATTTCCAAACCTGTCCAGCCTTTCAGAAGAGTTCCATTTTCAACTGAAATCTGTCTGAGCACAGGCGTGAGGCTTAGACACGTAGCACCTACAACACCAGTTGCAAGCCACTGGAAACCACAGCCCAGGAACTGCATTGGGTAAGTAGAGAAGAAAAACTTCAAATCCTAAGATCATGTTAAAACGAGAAAATTCAGGAAAACTGTTATTTATAAAGGTAAGAGTTATGTATTTGTCATGTATCACAGAGTAATATAAGCTTTTCTTAAGGTGTTACGTTTGGCCATTCGATCTATACAGAACACAGGATGAGAAACTTCACCTCGAGTTCACTACCTCGAACTTGACCAACTTGAGAACCTGCCATAGCATGGACTGTCTCCTGTTGGATAGAAAGCTTCCTCCAATTCACCATCTGTGCTCAAAGAGAACTCAAGTTATTCCTCTATACCACTTACAAGGTCATTGGAACCTGCCAAAAGCTTTCAACTGAGCCTGCATGATTGCCAATAATAAGTGAGTAAATAATGAGTAAATAACTATTAAACAATACTACTCCATTTGCCTACAGAAGCCCTTGTAGCATGAACATACTCCAATGGGAGACACAAAGTCCATTTACAGAGACAGAGATGGGCAGGCACTGAGAAATGGATAAAAACTTCAAGGCACATGTGGTTAAATGAATCAAGAGCCCGTGGGCGGTTGCAAATGTTCATCCAAAGCGTACTGGACGCAGCTACAATAGGGAGCCTGTTGCTCAAACAAAGAACACACTGCTACAACTTGTCATGGAGAAAGTGACCCACCAAATTCAAATGGGAACGGGTTTGTTGATGCCAGAAGTGTTCAAGGAATTTGACCCCTTATTAAGTAAGAAGTGAGGAAAATGGGACTGTAATAGCCATGACTCTCTTTAACTTACGGTTGAAGAGATCAATTATGGTTACAGAGCAGAACAACCTTCTGTCCTCCTGCCAGGACGCAGACTGGTCCGTGATCCACGAGTTAATATCCCAACATGAGTGCGTTGTACTAGGCATCTCTACATCCTTGCTAAAATCTGGGGCCTTATCATCAAAAACAAACTGACAGCATACAAAGGATGTATTGTGGTACCAGTTACTCCACAAGACATACTAACCACCATTCCCAAACATCTGGGGCACTACAGGCAGTTTCACCTGCATGCCGATAAACACAAGAGAAGATTAAACAAGCTCAAAAGTCTTCTTGAGCAGAGCAGAAGGGAAATATTTTTGACTGGCTTGCGTTTACCTGGTTATCCCAAGCAACAACAGGTCAATGCAAGACTTTTCATTAAGTAATTTGTCTTTAAATGTAGTTTCACTCAACTCTATTCAAAAGTTGCTAGCACACAGGACCTATATTTTTTGCAAAGGACGCTTCAGGAACTGATGGGCTGATTTAGCAGAGGTCATCCTTTCCCAGCAGAGCACATCGAGTTATAACAGGCTCTAGTAAGTCACATGCAGGAACAGCGCCGAACCGATCTGAACAAATACTGCCTTTAGGAACTCTTCCCAGTTCTCATCGTGAAGCTCCTGGCATGCACACTGCAGAAACCACACGTGAAAGAAGCTTGTGACTAGGCTAAGCCCTTAATTCAGACGGCAAACAATGAGTTACGCCGCTTCGGCCGGTCCCTCCATTTACGCCAAGGCTGTGGGGGCAATAATAAAGCATTAGCATATCACATTTCAAACCTACGGGACACCGAGCAACACCAAGCTCGGGCGCTTTGGTCTCCGTACGGCTCAATAAGCGCCCGCTCGGAGCTAAGAGTAACCTGAACAAAGCGGCTCTCTGCCACCCAGCACCAGCACAATTAGCGCAGCATAATGACGGCGAGGACAGATTAAACGGTAGGAACCGTTCTGAAGGGGTGCCAAGTGCCAAGCTCCTGTTCCCCACTCTAATACTCCTCTCCTCTACCAGGCTGGGCTCGACTGCAACTCCTCCAGTCTCTAAAATAGAGATAAACCACCTGGAGGAGGATTTGGGCAGGGAAGGGAACAGCACGTCTAGCTAGGAGTCCCTACGACAGCCTGGCGATCCTTTAAGTGCCCAGGTTACAACCGAGGCCAAATAGGATTTTTGGGTTTCGTCAGCCCTCCGCGAAATGCAATTGTGCAAGGCCAAGCGAATGCACAGTATACTTTATGAAAAGCCTTCTCAACATGCTAAGCCACTTTATAAAATCTAATTAGAGCTTTCTTCATTTAACTTGCAAATGCTGAAAGCAATTATCCCACTTAAGGACTAACTTACAAAACGTTTTCAAAAAGCAACACAACGGCACGGAGAAACAACGCTGCCTCCTTAGAATAATTGATTTGTTCCTATGCAGGAGGGAAAGGACTGGGACTCCTCGGGGTAGGGTCTGCTCAAATAACTATTTCTGCCAGAACCACCACGCATCATCTTAGCGACAGCATCCTGGCATGCTCTGCCAAGGCACAAACATGATAGCTTTTATTTTTCTGCTTCGTCTTTTAAATAAGTGTCCTACAAACCCGCTCGAACGTGAACGGGACTGCGGGAAGCCGCCTCCACCGCCCACCCCACCACCCCCCAACAAAATAAAAACCCGAGGAGTTTGGCTTCTTTCGGTTATCGTAACCTTTTGCAAATAAAGGGTTTTCGGTTGCAAGAAAATCTGTTTTATTCAGAGCGATCCAGATGAAAAACCTCAGGAGCGAGCCTGGACCCCGTTCAAGAGTCAGGGAAATAAAAACAAAGAACAGCTGACTAATTCTCCCTTCTTGGTGCTTTAAAAGACTGCATGGAATGTGAACATTGCCTCCAGTATAAAGTTCAAAAATAAGCGTCATGAGGTAAATGCTCTTGTCCTAAAGCAAACTGGGACGAGGACATATAAAGACACAAACAACCTACTTTGTTTCCCGTTCTGAGAGCAGGCTGTCATGCAACAAATAGTCCCCTCCTGCCTACACACAACTGCAGAGATTAATTGGGCTCATTTTCCAGTTTCAGCGTGCATTTGGGCAGATGCAGAGGATAAGCCATTTCCTCCTCCCCCAGCACCACCCCGAAAAGAGGAGAAAGTTCTCCACGGTCGTGAAAATAAAAAAGGAATTGCACGTTATCCCTGGCATTCGATCAAGTCTATACGCTTTTTTAAGATTGCTAGCGCTTTAACAATGCCGGCGTTCAGGTAACACGTAGGCCCCAAATGTTTAATCTAAGCAGTAGCTCAAAAGGATTTGCTTCACTTTAGATAAGCACCGAATTCAGCAAGAGAAACAGCTACAGCCATACAAAAGAAATGCAAAACAACAACAACAACAAAAACCCTCACCCCTTAGCTGCTCACGGAAAGCATTTTAAAATTCCTCCTAACTTCGGATGCCAAAAACCTATCAAAAGAATAAATCCCGTGCTTTTTATGGTAACGCAGGGCATCTGCATCGCCCATCAGCCCAAAACACAAGATAAAGCGAGTGGAGGCTGATGCATTGCTCTGAACGCCCTCACCATGACCAAGCACGTAGCAGAGCCCGGCACACGCGCGCCCCGCGGGTGGATGCTGTCTGCTATGGTTCCTATAGGGTACTCTATATCCCAAACACCCTTCCCCACTCCGTACGATGGCAGAAATCAGTGCTAGGTCTCATTGCGTGCCCAAGACTTGACAGCTCCATCGCTAAGCTCAAAATCCAACCTCCAAACTTTGCTTCAAACGAGAAAAAGGATTCAAGTAGGATTACAAATGTTTAGGAGCACGAGAGCCTAGCTCCAAAACAAAATCTGGATGCTCAACGTGCACTCCATTCGTTCAGTTACTCTGATTTTGCCTTAAGCAAAAACTTTAAGCAGCAATGGAGCTAACAGCTCCGCCAGGTTGGCAGCCGCTCGTCTTCATTTTAACCTTTAAGATACTCTTGCCCCTATTTATGGGGGAGAACGGATATTCCAACTTGCTTTTATAGTCGCTGCGCCAGCTATAAAGAAGATTCGTTGAGAGTACACGATTTACTTACCTTCTGCCAATAAATATTTTGGGAAATCTATTAAGTGGATCAGAACCTGGCTAAGAAGCACCACACTTAAAACTCTGACCCGTGTTGGGAAGGCACGGATCTACATCACGCTCCACACAAAGTAAAGTTCGTTATGACAAATATTAGGCTTGGATATCAGATAGATTCTGACAAGTATTTGCAAATAGCTGGCTATTAATAAATCTCGTCTCAGCTAAGACAAGGAAGCTATCCGTCAGTCAGACGGTTGACACAGTATTTGAGCTATGGCTAATCTGCTTACGAGCACCCTCCTGTAGCCACGCAACTAAATAGATTTAGTTGCAAAGTCCTTTCTGGGCATCTGACTCAGACATGATGGAGCAGATTAAAGGCAGAGGCAGCTTTCAGCACACCGTTTTGATTCATCTGTTCTGCTCACTTTAAACGGGGAAAAAAAATTAAACAGGATTAAGCTTTTTCTCCTGAAGCATGTACACGTTTGGGTAGTCGGTGCTGAGACTACGCAGCCTCAAGCTAAACGTTCCCTAAGAGACCTTCCTTGCTTCAAGCACAATTAAACGCTCCCGTGTTCTATTTTTGCAAGGCTGTTCAATGAGCTTATAAATCAAATGATTAAGCTCAGAGATGGGCGGCGTGACCCTTAAAACAGGGGGTGAGTGGGATTTGGTGACCCATGGGCAGGCCAACCCCTCCTGCCCTGCGTAAGAATTGACTCGGGCTGCCTGCTCCATCCCGTGGGGATCAGCGCAGGTTCATTACAGCACGGATGAGCACGGAGGCTGGGTGCAGCACAGGAACGTGACTATGAAAATGAGCAGAGGCTCGTGTTCTCCTCCCTTGAAATTACCTGTTAAAAATTAGTCTCCCGGCAGGCCTGCTTGAAGAAATCACTAATGGCACGGTGTTTTCA
Organism: Nettapus auritus; assembly: GCA_011076525.1. Lineage (NCBI taxonomy): Eukaryota > Metazoa > Chordata > Aves > Anseriformes > Anatidae > Nettapus > Nettapus auritus. The sequence continues at coordinate 3,224,547 of CM021765.1, forward strand.
CAAAGCGAATCAACCGGCATGTGACCTATCGGCTCCCGATGAACCCCGATTAATCCAACTCTGAAGAAATAAAACGTGCCCTATAAATTGGCTCACGGATTATCCGAAGCACGGATATCCTGTTTTGACGGCTGTATGGCGTGGGTTTACCTACTGAGCAGAACAGCTTTGGCAACCTGTAGCTGCAACACTGCCCATGCAGGGAGCCACGGTCCCAGGTCGCGTCTGGGCATCGTGCTCTCACCTGGCTCGCTCTCATGCCCAGCTATCATCAAGGACTTGCAGCACTGCATAACTTCATGTTACAGCAAACCGAGCCACCTTATGGCCAAGAGAATTTCTAGGAAAGTTGAAAAGCAAAAAGAAAAAGCAACAAATTCAAGCACGCAAAGAACAGGCAATAATAATTCTTTCATTTCTATGAAGCAGGTCGCAAGAACACGTATCAAAGTCTTGCTTAAGCTTCAGTTTACAGTCAAAAATGTTATCCAGCCTACGTGACTCAGCTCACAAGTGCAAACAGGTGAAGGAAGCAATACCTTTCTACAAAACAACCTTACAATGGAAGGACACTACACTACTGTGCAACTCCTAACACAAGGCACGATTTACCTGCAAGCCAAGCGCTACTCGCAGTGGTGAAATGTGAGTAGTAAAAATTGCAGTTTATTAAATTGTAACACGTAAATTGTAGGTTTGTTACACGTTATCTGCTCAGCTTTGCTTTCAGGAACACTGATGAAATAAAACAGACCACCCAGCAGAGAACCAGAGCTTTCAGCAGCTCTGAGAGCCGGGCCCCTCAGGACAACATCCCCCGCGTGCCGAATTTCACTAACCCCATTAACAATCGCAGGATGTTGAATGAGGTCATTTCAAAACGCATCCGAAGTTCACGCTGTCCTCTCGTTACCCGTAACAAAGGTTTGCAGAAAGTCCAGCCAAGGAAAGGATTCTTCTATGGATGCTAATCATTCAGCTGAGCTGCAGACCCACAGGCTGGGAGGCTGAAGATCCTTTAACTAGTCATTTATCAAACGTTTAACTAAAAATGTGAGACACGTCACGGTTTCCCCCATTCACAAGGGCACAGAAGGGCTAGAAATAAGGGTGGTTTGTTACTATCATTATCTTTGAAAAGTTGGTGATAGATTAATATGAACTTGTCAGTCTAAGTACTTTATGACAGCCACAGGCTCTCAGACGTTTCTCAGAACGTGAAGACAGTCTTAAGGAGAGGACAAAAGAGTGGTTCATACCTTGAGGTGTTAAAATGTCACAGAAGTGGCTGTATCATTCTCCCCTCAGGCTAACCCATGGCTATGAGATTGCCATCCCAGGGATACAGGTAGTAAGTAGAGTTTAACAACGGGCAGATGAAGCCTGTATTATGGCAACATGCAAAGAAATGTATATATTAAAACAGAATATTTATGTTAAAAACCAGCGCTGTGGAGATGACCGTGCCTTCTTTTGACCTAAGTGACAGCTGAGGAAAGACGCAGCTTGTGAGATTTTTGTTTGTATCACCCTTCAGCTCTTCTCAGAGCACCATTTGGTTTTCCAGCTGCAGGAATGCATCAATTGCCACCGAGGGCAGCACACCGCTAGTCTCCGCTCTGTCACAGCTTCAGGAACAAGGTTTCTTCAGCTTCTTCTCCTAAACATATCCACGTGCTATCCTTTTGGCCAGTATTTGCTCTACAGACACTCCAGAAAGCTCAAGTCCTAACCATCTTTGGAACCTGGGGGCAGAAATATGCCCATTCTTAGCAGCAAGAGCCACAAAAACCTACCAGATTTTCAACTGTGTCGTTATCCAGATGATTTAGCTAAGGATGCATCTGTGATGCTACTTGAGAACGTTTCCCCTGCGTTATCACACCGGGACAAAAACTGGTATTTCTTTAGAGATTCCTGTGTTTGTACAGCTTGAGGAGTGTTCATGTAATGGAAGCCTTTCCCGAGCTGCTAGCTGAAATGAGAGTACTCCCAAGGCAAAGTGTATGAAGTTACCTTCACCTTGTTGGCAAGAGAGTACGCTTACCTCCCACCTTCTGCCCCTACCTTCCTCTGTTTATTTAAAATCATTTTTTAAATCATTTTTTCCCCACGCAGTCAGTGGGGAACACGGGGTTCCAGCTGGCTTTCGTCTTACAGCTGCATATTTTAGCGTCATCAAAACCCAAAAGGATGTAAAGCAACATTTCTCAATATCGATATACCCCTGTCCTTACCTGGAAGTTCTGTAATACTTAAAGCAGTTTAAAAACGTGTGATCTTCCCCAAGATGCACTCCCCAGCACATCTCTGCACCTCCCTCATCTGTAATTCACAAGGGGCTGGATGATGCAACACCTTCCTAATACAGCCATCAAAGGAAAATCCCAGATAAGGGAAGCAGCCCGGGAAGCCCATTGTAAGGCAGTCCACGTGTTTTGTTTTGAACCAGAGCACAAATGCCACAGATGAACTATTCACCAGACGTTACTCCAAGTAGTTCTTCGCTTTGCAAGCCACAAACTTTGCAACTGAAGGCTTCGTGACGCTTTGGAAGTCCACGTATAATCTGAAGACTGGCACAGGCAAGCCCTAAGACTGCCAAAATCTCGCAGCCTTCAGAACACCGTGCATAATGCATTTATTTAAGCACTCCCTTCTCTACGAAGCCGGCTTCAAAATCCAAAAGGGACCTCCACACATGAAACATCTGGTGTTAGGAATAACTCGAGTTTGGCTGGTTTTCTGCACTTTTGGCATGCTGGAAGCAAGAACTGCAGGCACTTAGCAATGGAACTGAATACCTTGAGACTCCGAGCTGTTTTAAAATAAGGATTAGCTTTTGTTTTTCTAAAAAAATGCCAGTTAAAAGACAAATAAATAAGAGCTAAGAGGGCAGAGCTCTTAGTCACCTTTAAAAGCTGAAAACATTTTAAAATTCTGAAAATACGATACTCTTCAATAGGGTCTTTTTGTTTTAAGCTACCTAGGTGGAAATCAGTGGAGAAGCTGGTCAGACATTTCTGAAAGTTTAATATTCTGGAGAATGAACACTGGCTAGAACATTTTTAAACCATTATCCTTCTAGGTGGCAGGGAAGAAATAAAACAGGAATATTGAGGATCAGCCTAGAATACGTTTCATTGGGTTCACTTCAGCATCTGCCTTTTTCGTCCCTAATTTTGTAGGCATTTACACTACTTAGGAAGTTGGCTCAGAGGTATATCTGCAGGATCCAAGTTTCTGTTGCAGGCTTTTTGGGACAGCTGCTTTCTCCCTATGTGCTCTCGTGGTACCAGGCATCTCGTACAACCGAGCATCTGTACAACTGGAACTACTCGGATATGGCAGATTCGGTGCATTCGATCTCAAGTCCATAAACATTACAAGTATTCAAAACAGAAAGTCCTCATGTTACTCAAAGCGTCTTCCAAACTACATCACCATCTGCAAGAAGGAGTCAATATTTGAGACTAGTTCAAGTTCTACACTTCAAAACAGCAGAGAGTAAAAGCTTTACGTGGATGAGCTGACGTATTTGAGCATCACCCCACTCCATAAAAAAAATAATGAGGTGGCAGAAACATTTACAAATGCATAAAATGCTTATGGGGTAATATGACATCGGAAACTTTAGGTAAATCAACTGTGTCAACACACGTAAAGCAATGCATCCATAGACCATAAAAAATTTAACTGGAAATACAATAGCAGGGGAAATTCACCCCGGCTCTCGCTACCCTAAGATCTTTCTGTGTTTGTCAGCTTTTATTGTCAGTATCCTGGAAAAGCGTTTGATGTTGGCAGCGAACTGTCACCTTCCCATATGTCGATTTTCTAGATCACTTTGAACCTACCGACCAGCAGGGACTTGTTGACCTACGCTTTCCTTCATTGTCAGAAATGATTTCTCCTCTTAACCAATTAACCCACGAAAAGACCTTGTCTGCTACCTAAGAGTCTTAGACAAGAAACACTTAAAAGTTTGGGAAATAGTGTCACCTAAACCCTCTACACAATTTCCACGGCCTTCACAGAGCTTGTGTGTGAGCCTAAGAAAGCCAAAATGTGGATGATTCAACATACGACAAGCTACTACTACCCACAATAAAAATGTTCGAAGGAAGATCCTTCATCTCTTCTGATGTCTAGGAAGTAGGCACAGGGATAACAGTGCCATACAAAATGCCTGCTATTGTGCTTCTAGATTCTCATTTAGCAAATCTCCAAAGCCATAAACATCTCTCAGCGTTTTGATCCTATAAGTCCACGTAACTCGTAATTTACTCCAATTTTTTTTCCTAAAGTCGCCTATCCACTTCATCTGCTCTCCTGTACCGACTTTCACGAAATTACCCTTTCCAAAAGAAAGTTCCTGCTTGGAAACTAGAAATATTTGACACCACAACATACACATTAAGCTTCTCTATTAATTGACACTGGCCTGGGACCAAAATGCCCAAAGAATGACAATGTTTGTTTTTTTTTTCAAAGCTATTTATGCCCAAATCCTGAAAAGGTCTACTAATCTACAACCACTTATAAACCCTGGAGACAACAGCATTTGTCAGAACATTCCACTCAGTTCAGAGGACGAGCTCTTAAAGGCTCTTAGGCTGCATGTATTTTGGCCATGCCTCGTGCCAACTGATTTGTAGAGCATGCCCAAGCACTCCAAGGAGGAGACAGAGGTTGTGGGGCCAGTTAAAAGGTCAGGGTGTACCTCCCTTGGAAGGATGCAGTCGTGGAGGAAGAGGACTTGACAAGGACTGCAGGAGCCCTGCTGGCTCCATACACTGGAGGAATGGTGGGGAAGGTCCAGTTCAGGTCCGTTTGTCCATCGGCAGCTGTGGTATGCTGGTGGTTGAACCCAACACCACACTCGAGTCCTTAACACTTATATAAAAAAAAAAAACACACGTGGGCGATCAGTTCTTCCAGTAGTGCTGTGAGCATTTTTCCGACATAACGGCTATGGAAAATTAGCCTGGGTAGTTGAACTGGTAAAAATCACAAATGCAATTTAAGGTGACAAAGAAACATTTCTCCAGCTCGCTAGCAAATTCTGAAAAACAGCATCAACACGGTTTACTGAAAGGTCACCGCAAGCTTCGTAACGCAATGCCAAGGGGAAGACGATGATAATCTGGCACGGCAGCAGAAGCTATCGGTTCCTTTAGCCCAAAAACGTTGTTGTGTTACCCTTAAGACAACGCTGGATAAGATGCAACTTTTACCGTATTATGCTCTTGTCCAAGCTTAATTATTCAGTGGCTAATTTAACCGGTGTCACTGATTAATTAGAACAAAAAAAAAAAAAAGCAAGAAGCAGAACAAGCACAATGTAACACAAAAACAAGACTAAGTTCTACTGGAATCTACTTTGAATATTTTCAGAAATTCCATGTCAACAGACATTTCCTTTTAGCAAATTGTTTGTGAACAGTTGATGTTCCTATTAGAGAAACATCTGGAGTCTTTGTTTTTGAATTTACTTCTCCATTTGAGATTGACCTTTTCATTTCTAAATCAAGTTTTATCCAGATCTAATTAAAAAAAAAAAATACTGCCGGACTGCTCTAAGTGCTAGCAGCAGCCAGTTCACAGTACTTCAGTACGTCGCCAAGATCCTGGACTATGCCTCAGTAGTCTGCCTTCTGACATCTACTGAAGACCATATCCACACCTAAAATCCTTCTGGAACTCCATTTCCACACGATTTCTTCCCTCGTCCTTCTGTGAAGTATGTCTCTTTTTCAAAGTTACTCCTACATTCAATTCAGTCTTCATTTTTCTTAATTCTCCTACCTTGCTTCCTCTCAGTCCAAGACCCTTCCCATCTTCCACTTGAGTTCCTGGACCTGTCATTGCACTCTTTAATTTTTTTTCCTTCCAAAATCTGTCTCCTCCATAGCTGTCCTTTTCTGTATTTCTTCGTTCCCATCCCGGCATTACCCCGCTGGAGTCAGGCATGAGGAACTTGGAGAAAACATACGCTGTTTCTGGCACTGCTTGATGCCTTGCATCTCAGCCAGGCCTCCCAAGCTCTACAGAAGCTCAACAGGATAAGAAAGGATCCCAGCAAAAAAAGAAAATGAATCCCTTAAAGAAACACCAGAACTACCCACCCCGGCGCGGGCAGGAAGGAAGCACGGTCACCCCTTCAGACAGGAAGGCCCTATTACGTTGCACCTCGAGACAAACATACACACTAGGTAGGTACACAAAGCAAGAAGGAAAGTAAAAGGAGAGACAGTTAAAATTGGTTTTGTTCATTTTTAATATTGCTGGTTCTTTACTTTCTGGAGCAATGGGAGGTCGAGCTTTATCTTAATCTCTTTTGTCAACATGTGGTAAAGTCCCAATTTCCTCGTAATTATGTCACACACAGCCTTTGTTATCCTAGGGATGTTACCCACTAGGTGAGAACTTTTCTTCAAGTGAAACCCACAGCTCCAGACAAAAACAGAGGCAACACAAGCCCAGCCTACACGGTTGGACCCTAAAAGACCAAATCCAACCCGAGCATCTTAGCACTAAACAAGCGAGGAGCCACGAGAATTATAAAGCTGTGAGCAGTGATGAAAAGAGTAAAGAAAATTCACTCACAAGGATATGAAACATAAGGACAAGTTTCCCTTTATATAGCACTATGAAGATAGATACCAGAATATCAGTTTTGTTATAGCCCATTTGGTAAAGGATGTTGAAAACAGTACGTGCATGACAAACAGGTTTGAAGGCTAGGGAAGCGCCAAACTGCGAGATTTTCAGCTTGATTACAACCTCTAAACACCTTTGCCAGGAAAAAAAAATGGCAATATTCAAGTGCTATTTAATCTAGCAAAGAAGGTCGTAAAATCAGCTAGTGACGAGAACGTGGAAAAATTCAAATGAGAAGACATGTTTATGCCTTTTTCAAACAGCTGGAGAAATCAACTCCTGAATTTATCTGTCAGAGAGCAGCGGAATCTCAAACTTTTCAGACCTTCAGGAAGAGTCTGCATGATTTTCCTTAAGTTACGCTCTGACAAACAAGTAACGAACTTGGAACACAATAACCACAGGGAATTTCAACATTTCACAGTATACAGTAATGTGAATGACATGAGCCAAAGGTTCTGGACTTTTTTTTTGTTACCTCCTATAACCCAAGCTACATTAATTTCAGAGGTTTCATACGTCAAATAGCAAGCAAAAGAGGCCAAGGAAAACGTCTTGAACGCCACAAAAATTCTTAGCATTGTGTGGCCTCTGGCAGTTACCCTGTTCTCTTAATTTCTATCTCCTAGTTGTCTATTTCTACTTACATTTTTGACAGAAGCTAAAAAAGAATTTCTTTCTGAAGCTCAGCACCAGCATCAGGGCTGAAATGTTTATTCAGAAGTCTGGTTGTTCAGTCCTATCAAATTATTAAACTCATGTCTTAAGCACTGAGCTGATTTTGGTTGATCAGTCTGCTCTTGAGAAATAAGGATGACTGGAGGGGAAAGGCTTAACGCTTCAAATTCGCACCCATTTCACATTTTCCCAGGGTGAGCATTTCAAAAGTCTTCAAAACTTTATGGTCTGAATTTTGTGGTTCTTTCAGCACACTGTATATCAAGATGAGTACTTCAGAAGCATGGCATTTTTCTGCACAACAAACAAAGCATGTATTATTATCAGAATGAACGTAGAACTTGCCTCTTTCTCTGTATCTCTGGATATACAAGTCCACTGGTTTTCCTTCACGCTGTATGCCCAAAAGTCAGCCAGGTCTTGAGTTCCATCCCAGCCACCAAACAAATAAACAGTTTCTAATAATAAAAAAAAAAAAGAAGAACATGTTATTTTTTTCTTTTTTTTTAAATAAAGAGAATGCCTCTAAACAGGTTAATACCTACAAAACAACTGTGACAAATAGACTGTAGGTCTTAATGACCAGCAGAAAAGAAAGTGAAACCGATTCTTACAAAGCACTGTTCCTCTTTGAATGGAACCAGTCACCGAGACAGAAAGAAGCATCGAGTTTTAGTAATGGAAGTTACCATGTCTGGTATACTGCCAACCCTTGAAGAATCATTTTCTGTTTCTACTTTTACTTACAAGTCAATCAAATCCACAGCTTTCTGATTAAAATTCAAGACAAAATTAACAGTATTTAACGTGTTGGATGCCACGCGTTATTAGCCTTTGTCAGTGAGATCGCAGTTTGGTCCCTGACTGATGCAAAGCCTATAGCCTAAGAAGACTTCTGAGAGAGCAGGCACAAAGCTTTTCTGTTTAGTCGATCCCTTATAAAGGAAAATTTATTTCAGCTGTAAAATCCTCTTCAAGGGAAATAGCTTGCATGATGCAATTTACCTGTTGCCACAAAAGCCTGCCAGTAGAACTGTAACAGATGGAATTCAGCATTACAGGCCCATCCTTGGAGCACGTTACCTTGAACTCGTAACCACTCCAAGCAGGCCAAGTTCAAAGGCTTCCCTGACTCGCTGATCAAACTAGCCCCGAACGTGGGAAGCATCTAAGGAAGGAGGCTCTGTTCGGACATCAAGATGACTAAGCCACTTCCATTATTGAAACTTCACTACCTGGTCTGGAATAGTAAAGATACTGCGTCTTCAGACTGCATTAAGACCCAACATACAACCAAGCCCAAGAAGAACAAGCCACCGAAGACTTGCAGCGCTTTGAAAAACTCCTTTAAAATCCACAAGCCCGTTCTATTATGAAGGTAACGGCCAATTTTTAATCCAACACTAATTAAAGAGCAGAGTTAGAAGTGCGATTAGAAAACGGGAATAGTCCCTGACCCTCACCTACCATCAGGATAGTGGTCATCACCATGGAAAGGTTACCCTGGTTCATTAACTTTAATTACCCTTCCTCCTGGACTCAGGGCTCCCAGTGTTCCCTGCAAAGAGCAGGTCCCTTTGTGCGCATAAATTCTCACAGCTCACAAAACCCACATTACCACAACAGCTTCATTGATAGCCGAGGAAAAATAAAAGATTTGGCACCGGCTGAGTATCCTACTGGGGCCGTGCCAAAACGTCAGGCCTGCCTGCAAAGGCTTTGTCGTCTCGGATGAAATTTAATAGCAAACCTGAATGAATTTCATGAAAACTCGGATTTTAAGTTACCTACACCGAGCTGGCAGAACGAAGTGGCATGTAAGCACCGAAAAAGGAGAAGAATCATACAGTTATAGGGTGAACCGTGAGCATCCCCGGAGTCCAAGAGCAACGTGAGGGTACATGGACTGCGTACCAAATTTATTTTTCATCTTGATATAAAAACACAGTCCAGATGAAGAAAGGCTCCGTTACTACCTGGATCCAGAATGACTACCTTTGCGAATCTTATTACAGAATTACATACGGTTTTATGGCAAGTTTCTGTAGTTTAACGGGAACATTTCTTAATATATAAATTCATCTGCTGCTGGTAATGGGAAGTAAATAGGTTTTCCAGAGTTCTTCCGAAGTTCTTAACTGTTCTCCCAAAGGATAAGGAAAAAGTGGGTTTTTTTTCCCCCCTCCAAAACAAAATTTGAACTTTGCTCTGTTCCACAACCCGTATCGTACCTCCCGCTCTATTTTTCGACTTGGGTTTTGCGGGGAGGGTAATCGCTCACTTTTCAAGCACATCGCCCACCAGGATGGACCCAGAGTACACGTCCAGTATTCCCTTGCATTTCCACAACATCTCAACAACGTATCAGCACAGGCTCCAAGAGGAGGGCTGACAAGAAAGAGTACAAACTTGGAGGCAGCTGGAGTGTGAAGCTTGAGGGGAAACAGCAGTCTCCCATCGATGTAATTATTTCTGCTTCAGCAGCACTAGGGAACTCAAGACGCAAGCAGGGCATCCCTCTCTGGCAGAGCAAAGATTCTTCCTCGTACCCAAGCGCTATGTAACACAGAAATATTGATGTTGCTTTATTAAAGCAAGCCTCTCTTCTCTTTTAAGGACAGACTGGAAGAATTTTCAGATCTACCTGCAAGGCAACAAGAACAACAGGAAAGCAGTTACATCCACCCAAAGCTTTTACCGGTTCTCCTCCAGCATCTTAGCCTTATCTCCTGCTAAGTCATTGCTGAGCAAAAACCCAACACCGAGTTAAATACGTTCGATGAAAATTTCTCAACTGCTTGTTCAGTCAGAAATGTTTCTGGAGTGTCTGAATTCTTCTCTTTCCTTACTCCCCAACAGACTGGAAGGTACCGGAGCAACCCTCAAAGTATCAGAGAAAAAAAATTAACGTATTTCCCGACGGCCTCTCTGCAAGTTCCATTTTTCAGAAGAGTACATTAAGAAGCCTTCTCCAGTCCCTCTTAAATCCCCAAAACCCTGGGGAAGCTTCGGTTGAGGCCAAGGCCAGCTTTTCCCACTTCTCTTGACTCCGTCTTCACTGCATGGTGAAATCCTTGGTGGGATTCTGGCACAGCAAGTCTTCCTATCAGGATGTAACGTGGCAAATTGCTAACGCCAGGCTGGCGAAAGATGTTTGGTCTACTGCGCAGATTAAAACCCCGGTGACTCTTTAACTAAACAATTTGGTCAAATGGTATTTCCATGTGCCTGCCAAACAGTCCTCCACAGGTTCAAAATTACTTCATATACGAAGAACTCTGGGGGTCATCTAGTCCAAGAGTCCCTTCCTCAACCCCTCAAAGTAGAGCAGGATGTGCAGGGACGTATTCAGCTACGCTCCAAGGATGATATCTCAGAATATTTGGACCCCTGCTCCAGTTACTGACCATCTTCATTGACTTTTTTTGGCACTATTTAACTGGAATTTCCCTCGCTGCAATTTGTATCTGCTGCCCCTCATCCTATCCCTGCACACCCCCAAAACGAACGTCCATCTTCTCCACACACTTCCACCAGGTAGTTGAAGACAAATAAGTCCTCCCCTGAGCCTTTTCTTCCACATACAGCACAAAACCATCTCCCTGAGCACCTCCTCGCACACCAGGTCCTCCAGCCCCAACCATCCTTCCACTGGGCTGCGTTTCAGGAGGTCACCACCCTTATTGTACCCTGACACTCCGTAGGTAGCCCCTCAGGTACCACGTAGAGGGACATCATCACGCCCCAAGCTGCTGGCCCTGCTCCTGCTAAGCCTCCCACAGAAGCTCTCTCCTCCAGCCCCTGATGTTACAGTCCCATCCTCTAGTTTATCAACCACTAAGGGAGCACTCAGAGCACGAGGGCACCACTTGGGATGGGTTGCCCAGGGAGGTGGTGCAGTCACCGTCCCTGGGGGTGTTCAAGGAAAGGTTGGACGTGGCGCTTGGGGACATGGTTTAGTGGGTGACATTGGTGGTGGTGGGGTGGTTGGACCAGATGATCTTGGAGGGCTTCTCCAACCTTCGTAATTCCGTGATTCTATCACACCACTCAGTTTCTGAATCGCTGTTCAGTGCAGATGGCAGCTGGATGCAATCTTTTTCCGGGCTCAGGCTGCTCTGGGTAGGCATACAACGCAGACAAAGTCTTCTCAAACGCAAAAGCCCCGTGAAGTTGAGTAACCTCCAGGATGCAGCAGCTGTTTGTGTTTCAGAGCTCAGAAGCCATCTGTGTTTTGTTTCCGAGATCTCTTCATCTTGTACACAAGTCCTGTCTTTAAATAAAATATCTTATGGATGGCAGTGTTTTCCTCAGGCAAAACAGCATCTTTCTCTCGTGTCTGCTGCTCTCACTTCGTCTTTTTCATCTCTCCGTGCTTCTTTTGGGCCGGTCTCACCACCTCCACGTAGACCACGGGCATACCGTGCCCACCGTTTTCAGTCCCCCGCTGTTCCCAGCCTACAGATTTCTTTTCACTTATCTAACATAACGAAGCGAGCAGAATTCCTCACAAAGGGAAAGGGGAAAATCACGTACATCTGAAATCACAAATTAGTTTCACTTCAGAGACTGAACGGAGGTAGCACAAACACTGATAAAGATCGCTTCACTAATATTCTCCTTCGGAAAATGTTTCAGTTGCCATAGCTAGGAGAAATGCAGACAAAAGTCATGCTGGTTGCTTAGCTATTACTTATAACAGGCCAGTCAGAGAACGTACGGCAGCTTTATCTAAGTGAAATAAAGACGAACCTTGAAAAAAATTAGAATATATCGCGGAAGAGTCTCTCTTAAATAGAATAACTTTCATACTGCTTTATTTTCTTCTCTAATCCTAAAAACATCGTTCTGTTACCCAAACAAATCGTGTGGCCTTAGGGACTACACTACCATTTGTGTCAAGTTATACTTGCTCTATGGGAGGAGAGGAAAAAATCCACTTTACCTACGGAATTATAAACCAGACATCCAAAATCCAGTATAGATATTCCTCTGAAATACGGGCGATATTCCTTAAAGCCTGACTGGGGCAGTCTGCTTACCCATTCCCACCTTCTTCCAGCGTTAGGCCTGGCGTTTCATAACACGTCATACCTGCACTACAGAAAGGCCTGAGGGGGCTTAATCGAAGCTGTGATAATCAAGGTGCGATGACAGACAGATGCCTAGACCTTTTTCCAAAACCGCATTCGGGCAATCATTCTATCAGCGCTTAATGCATCTGTAAAGCAGTGTGCGATACAAGCCTGCCCTTTAGCGCTTCGGTATTTCACCAGGACCTACATAAATACTAGGTTTTCATGACGGACATCCAGCTCACTTAACACAGAACGCCCTCGTGCAGCTTCAGGGTTGGTTTTGCTTTTGGTGTTTTGGGGATGCTTTTTTGTTTAGGGCTGTGACTCCCCTAACTCTTCTCCTTCCTCGTACAAGAGCTCAGGAAACTCCCCAGCCTCCTACGGAGAGCCACACGAGGCACGAGCCTTGCAGGCCAAGCAGAAGCATCAATCTTCTGTTTTCATTTACAGCCTAGAGCCTTAATGTACACACCAGCGGTTTCCAACTGTAACTAGGAATGCCTCTTGGTAAACGCTTCTCTATAGGCATACCAAGAACAACTTCCTAATTCCGCCACCCAGGGTCATTCCAGTCTGAGCGCTAATGCAAACAAAAGCCTGGAAAAAAAAAAAAATTGCGAGAATTAATGATTACCACATTTTTGACGTGGGACAATAACAAGCTGCCTTCTCAGTTCCGCATCCGAAAATGCCTGTGCCCTCATTTCCATACGCTACGGAGGTTTTTCAAAGCACAAAGAACACTGTGCTTATTCCAAGACAGCTGCAGCGAGTATTAAGTGCGTGAACATCAGACGGCAACGAGCTCCACCGCCGCAAGTCACCAGAGATGCCGAAACTGCTCTTTTAGTTACTTTCAGCCTCCCCTAACTGGAAGATAAGGCAAGCTCAAAGGCAGTTTAGGCGAAATTAAACGACATTCTGCCTCAAACTTAGAGCATAAACAAGAGATCGCGGTGACTCAACTGGCTATCAGTAACTCGAGATGTAACTCAACTACTTGCCGACACATATCCCTACCCTGACACTAACACGTGCATCCGGCAGGCTTGGTACTATACAAAACTTAGTAAAAATAAACATTTATTATTGTAATCGGTAACAACTGGCTCGTATTTCCTTGAGGTTAATCAAAAAGCAGAACTTTCTGCAGTTCTATCCAGAGCTACAGCAGGGCTCGACATCGGGATTAAAGTTTGCTTCCAGAACCTGTTCTATGTGATACAAAGCATCAGAACCTCCTCATGAGTCGGATTTTGTTGAGTTTGCTTCCAAAAGATTAAAGTTGAGGAAAAGAGTCGTTTTTGAAAGGGCTTCCCCAATCTAATGAGGAATACAAAGTGAACTACAACTATTTTACCTCCCAAAGACCTGAGAATCCAGCTCAACAAGCGTGTGGGTAAGGAAGGGACGATGTCTTTGAGCATGCTGCTGCTCCTTTTTCCGTTAATACTAAATTTGCTCAAGACTGGCAGGGGAGACCAGCTCCAGTCTGCAAAACACATCCTGACATAGCTGGCCAAATTCCCACGGTCTCGTTAAACGCTACCTATGTTCAAAAGGAAAACTCAAGCAGTCAGCAGCAGCCGAGTTTAAGAACACAAACAGCACCAAGAACTTCCCCTGGCCCGTCCGTGAGCTGAATTACATGGCAAACCTTTTAATTTCAATAACATACGAGCTTTTACAAGCCTCGGTGGGCCTGGAAGCAAAACTAAGGGCAACTTCCCAAACATCCCACTGCAAAACTTTCTGAAGGAAGGTATCCTGCCCCCGCTGGAGAGAGCTGCAGCAGGAGAGGACTGATGTCAGAGGGAGATCCAGTTCTCACGCGCTGGGACTCCTTCTGCACATGCTCTCCGGCCAGCTTTAAGTCAAAAAAAAATTCGATTATCAATGTTTTTGACTGCCTTATTACAGCGGAGTGAAAACCTAATCTAAGGCAGAGATGACATGCTTCCTAAGACTTAAACCAATATGAAATGATGGCTCACGCTATCACAAGCTGTATTGCTTTCAGCAGGTCTGAAGGACTGCCCCTTGCCAAGTTCACATGCCTCGTCTTACTTCAGCACGTCAAACAGCCGCTGCTACTTATTCACCAGGACCACTAGGGAGCGTTCACAGCTTCTTTTGCAGGCGAACACCAGCAATCCTCCAGCAGCATTTTATTCTAATCAATCTCTTCCACCGAAAAAAAAGTTTGCTTTCATATACGAAACAACTCGGGTGCTTTCTCTAGCCCGGTAACTACACGGCTGAGTAAAAGCCAAAGACTGCAGCTACTGCTGCATTTTTGCTTGTTCACTATGACTTAGCAAATTACTCTCGTAGGTACTGTTCTGTCACATGCTTCAGTCCCTTTCCATATGACCACAAGAGATACGGCCACAGTAGAGCTTGTGCCAACTCCCCCAGTGACACCTCTTTGCTTACCGATGACCCTGATCTTGTTTCTCCTTACCTACGGGAAGTTGTATTACTCATACAAATCCTCTGCTTCGAAAAGATGCAAGCGGGGATGCGTAACTGGAAGGTTACTTCAGTAAAGCATAACGCACCAAAAATCTCATTAAATAAAAGCAAGACAAAGCTATGGAAAATCAGGGAATACAATACGAGCCGAATTTTTACCCATACCCCTCTTTCTTTTCTTTGTGGGCTCTCTGAAACAGAGGCTGAACCGTTATTTAAACCGCTATAGAAAGCATTTCCATAAAGAGCATCACATAATTCGTATTTAAATGGTTTCTTGCACAAAAATAGCGGAAGGTAGAAGCCACTCTAACCAAAACAGAATGAATGTTTCAACGCATCAGATCTAGTGCTTGAGTGCTATTCCAAAGCACGCAATGTGTAACAGATAAGGGAAATAATCATCCCTCATTTCTTTGCTCTTGTCTAAGCATCTGCTCAAAAAGGAGAGGAAGAACAACAAGAATTAAAACCAATTGTTCTTGGTTTCTTAGTGAAACAGGCCTCGAGGAGAACGAGCAGGGAGTAGTGGGTGGGAAAAGCAGCTGGAGTAGAAACGAAAGCACAGTATTTAATATGACTGTTAAAAAGTGCAATTTTACCTCAAAAATTTCAATTAAGACATTCCCTGAAGAACACATTTGCACATTTATCTGAAGTATATCTCATTAAGTAATTAAGTTAGTTAAGAAACCCAGCAGCTACTCACCGGTCTGAACATCTATAACCATCTGATGGCCTCCTCTCATCCCTGGTCGGCTGTCTTCCCCATCACCTTGGAAAAAAAAAAAGGAGAGAGCGTTGGTCCATTTTAAGACTCTAAATTAAAAATATATAGCTTAACGTAAAACAACTTAAACACTACACAAAAGCAGAGCTACTTAACAACCTGCCATTCTTTAAACATTAACAGAACTTTCTCCAGGTGGTATTCTTCCGTGCAATATAAAAATACAAAGTTTGGCTTATGTTAGAGAGAGCTGAATTGAATAATGCCCTACTGCAATCCTGCGAGCCTTGCCTAGGAGCTTGGGAGCTCCTGGAGCATGCAGGTCCCCACAAACGAGCTCTGAGCTATCCTTGAAGATCTCCAGCGCCGGGGACACGGAATCTTTTGCTCCCCTTTCTTCTCTCACCCAAAGCTGCCCGAAGGCAGACGAGTGAGAACAGATACTCAAATGACACGGCCCCGTACCCAAGGGACGGAAGCGAAGAGCTAATGGTATGGATACAGAAGAGTCGTTAGCTTTGCACCAATTATTTACTCTCACAGAAGGGAATTCCGACTGTCCAATTAAAGCAGCTTCCCAAGCACTTCAGATTTCTTAAACGTTCAGGACAGGCATCACCCGTGGGAAGCAACATTAGAAAGACAACCAGCATTCTGCTGGAAATCTACTTGTACTCATAGATAACCCTTCCCAAGAGGTTTGGGTATGGGCCTCCACGTTTGGTGATTGTCACTTTGAATACCAAGGTTGATATACGACAGTGATTTTTGTACTTTGTAGTCAAGGTTGCTGTTAGGAGACTCATTTCAAGGCAGAGAACACCGGAGATAAACCCAAATTGCAGAATTTACTGCACGATAGGCAAAGATTTCAAAAGATGTCTCAAATTTAAAATACTCCATGTTCAGATACAGCATTTATTTACCACTCCTAGCTGTACGTTGCCCTTGAAGGTGACTCCATGCATTAAATCCAGCCACACAGCTAACTGTTCTTATGCTTAACCTACATTCTGAGTTTCGTTTTTGAACCGATTAGCGATCCTTAAAGTTACAGCTAGTGTTCCTGTTGCGTTCCTTGCTCAGCCTGAGACCAGGTTGCTTTTCGTCGACTTTACAAATGGCAAATTTTCCCCTGAACAGCTGTCCAACAAGAGGCTTTCTTGCTCTGTATCCAAAAAGGAACACGGCAGAACTAGCAGTACGAAGGCTGTATCTTAAGAAATATCCTTACCTTTGGTGCTTTTGGGGATAATCTGTCCCCAGCGAGGTTTGTATTCCTGTTGGCTGATATACTGATTGAATAAACCATCTGCAAAACACAATTTCTGCTGTATAAAACATTCATACTTCCTTTATAGAAAAAAAAATCACTTTTAAAGCAGGTTATTCCAGCCACACTCAATCCAGTATGCTTCTCCAAAGTCTTTTATTTTAAATAAATTCTCTGCAGACATCATTTAGTTTGTTAAATTCAATAATGAACTAAATGTGTAAGCACTATAATAAAAAGAATACATATTACTAGATCAATCAAGAATTACCCTGTTTGCCTGTCAGGTGATGCCAATTATCCATAAATCTCCAGTGTGGTGTATTTAATTCAGATTAGAATCCCACCCCCTCACTTAAGGGAAAGAGGAGCTGCCAGTGCACGTAAAATTCAACCTTTTTAGCACGCGTTAAGTCAAAACTAGGTGAGGCAGCATCTCTGGAGCTTCATCCGAGAAGAAGAGGGAAGAAAAGCAGATTGTTTAAATGCTCCAACACGGGACAACCAAGCAGTGGATGAAAAACAAAATATTAGTTTACATTCTTTTCAGAGACTTAAGCAATTAAACCGAAGCAACATCAGGTCACTGGCCAGATATGCCAACTGCTGCATTTCTGTGAGAAGCGTTAATTGCAGCACTCTGGCCACGTTCCCCATGTGCCTTCCTCTCCCTCTGTACACCTACCGCACATTTTTTTCCAGCATCCAGAGGTCAGTTCTTAATTCTGATCTGTGTCTGTGTGTCATCGGTCTACCATACAAATGTTTAATTTTTTGAAGAGGGGATTCACAACACCCACGTTCTCCAGGACTGCCCTTCAGTCTGGAAAGAGCTTAGCAGGAGCTTGGGAAACCAGCAAGATGGAACCCAGCAAACTAGCTCAGGAACCAGCTGTACATTCCACAAAGAAGGAAAAATTAAATTACTAAACTATATATGATACTTCTCAGCTCTTCCAACCCCACTAATCGTGGCTTTGAGGTAAGAATGTAACAGATCATGAATGCCTCCATTTCTTTACACAAAATCCCTCGGTAAGCACACGGATAAAGAAGATTCCTCAGTGCACTTGTACCTATTTATTTACAAAAAGGTAAGAATCCTTTCCAAGCATGACACAACATCCAGAGAATGTTTTAAAGCATTTCCTGCGATCCTGTAGTTTGTCAGGACGGTTATTCATGATGGTTATAGGTGTTTGGGTCCCTGCCCGTGGCGGGGTTGTGGAATTGGATGATTTTTAAGGTCCCTTCTATTCTATGATTCTGTGACTGAAATCCAGGTTTTAATTAAAACCCACGCCAGCATGGATTTCCTGGGAGAAGATGAATACTCTATTTAAAGACCATCTAATAGCAAAGTAAAGGCGCTCAGGAGCTCCTGAAAGGTATTGAATTCGGTCACAAAATACAAAAGCGCTTTCAACTTTCATCAACTCAGCTCTGCAAGTTGTTCAGATCCAATGCGCTGTGAAAGGAGGGCAGATTTACTTTCACCTGTCTTACAGCCAAAAACAGCAGCTCTCTCCTAGCATTAGGTAATTGAGGAAAGCCAAAAGTTTGCTCAGCATATGTGGAAGGGCTTGTTTTGGTTTTAAGGCTAGGGCTCTTACTCCGACTTCTTCAGGACTTGCAAAGCTGCGACAGGACTCGAGAGGCTTTAAGCTTGAGGTTTCTTGAGTTCTGAGTCACGAGAGCCAAATTCAAACAGAACAAACGTATGCACTGTAAGAAACCCCACACTGACTCAGATTTTTCTAGCCACAAACCTAGACAGAAATTCAGCCTTTTGGTTATCGTTAGCGTTGGGTCTCCAAGACAGAATGCAAAGCTGTATTCATCCCCACGGCAGCCAGTGGGTAACTGGACATAAATAGCTCAAGAGGATGAATTACACCACATAGGATCCGAAAGGGTGATTTAACCTCTCTCCCATGCTCAACACCCACAGGCTACACTTGTCAAGATATGACACTTCTCCCCTGCTGTGCCTTCAGCCTCTTTTAATAATGCTGCTTGTCTTCCATGGGACGTTGGTTTGGAAGCACTCCAGCTTGCTTCCCAGAAATGTTTCTTTCTGCTGGGAGCAGTTCCACTTTCATTCCATTTGCACCGCAAACCAGAGGCGGCTTGTTTTGGAAGCTGAATCACCACCTGTCCGACACCACAGGGGAAAAAAAGGAGGATTTCTAGGTGGATTCTGCGCCTGATGCCAAACCTGTTTGAGTGCACTCCTTCTGCTTCTTGCCAGGATAGCAGTGCTGACCAAAAAGTCTCCAAAGCTTCTGCAAGGCACTGAGGATCAGAACTAGGCCTGCTCGTGCCTGTCAGCTGTTTCCAATGGATCGGTAGTTTAAAATAAACTCCAAGTCCACTGTAGAAACGTGGTAAGCTCCAGTCTTTAAAGGAAGTCTGAGCCTCTGAGGTCTCTCATGTCAACGTCCATGTTTACTCTGTAAAACTGCAGCCAGACAACTTTTATTTTGTACCACTGTCAAACACTTCGCAGCGAGCTGTGACGCATTTTGCTTGCAACGACACGAAGTTCACAATAGTTAAGGCCCGGTAAATTCCACCTCCCTGATAAACGGTTTTATTTTGCCAGCCAATTACACGTTACCTAGAAAGGAACAAAGCAAACATCGCAGACAAAAATATTTGACTTGGTGAAGCTGATCTCGAACAGGTAAAGGTTGTATTAGGTTCCACTTCAGACAACACATTCCTCTAGAGGGGGTTACTGAATTCTATTCACTTTACGGCTAACGGCATGAAAAACTTCACAGCGAAGTTTAGCCCAAGACTCCTGGGTTTGGCGTTTTCTGTTTTGTTTTGTTGATGCTTCCAAACAAAATCTGAAGCAGAAAACAAAGAGGATGCCAGGTAAGAGCCCAGCCTCTAGGTAATTTCCACAAGACCTGGGCACAACGAGGAAACACATGAATTTTTTCAAGCCTCAAAAGCTGTCGCATCACCTCATGTTTAGCTCTTAAGGAAAATGAAGCAGGATGCCAGGTTTGTTCACCTAAAAGATACACTTCTTCTAAGCCCTACCAACTACCTACACAGGCTTCGGATCCCTAGCAAGCTTCTCCCCTCCATATCCCAGTACTATAAACCAGCTAACCAGCGTCTGTGCTTTCTCAGATGCGAATCCAGAAATATTTGAAGGTAAAAATTAAAGTGTCAATGTCACGAGCTTCCAGGAGAATACAGCTGTTCCCGTTCATCCCACATTTGGGGACACATGGGAGCCTTCAGGTTGTACCTCCCATCTCCTGGTTCGTCGCTCTATCTGTTGAAGTCAGCTCCGTACACACCTCATGCGGACATGAGAACTGCCAGAAGGAACAGCTCTGTCCCTGGAATACTAACGGGCAGCAAACCTAGCCGATCTTCAACCCATTTCGGGCAGCTTTCTGTGTTTACAGTAGTCGCAAACAGTCCACCAAGTGATTTGCACGCCGCACGCTCTCTGTAGGAATATTAAGCAGATTTTTTTTTTCCCCCCTTCAATAATATAGGCTGCTTGAAAGCCATAGGAATGGATCCAAATTGTAAGCGTTTGAACCAAGTCTGTGAACCAGCTGAGGTTTAGGGAACCTTTTTATTTTTGAGAGGAAGTCAGGCAGCTGCCAGAGTTTCCATTTGCCCATTTTCTAAGTGTAATGCACAAGTCAAAAGAATCTGCGGGAAAAGTGTGGCTGCCTGCCACCGAGCTCTCAAAAGAAATCATCTGGTGACGTGAGGTGGAAGACAGCGTTCATCATTAGCAATGCAAAAGAACAGGAGTTTAGCTCTGCTAGCACTAATTCTTGACCACCTACACTTTTTCTACATGACTAAGCCTATGGAAATAGCCTGCAAGAGATGCATCGCTTCTCACTTCTTAAATACCTAGCGCAGCAAATATCAGCCTCTACGATCGGGATTTTAGGCTGCATGGAGCAAGCGGCATCTCCGTCAACCTCACGGCAATGCTGCTCGTTCCTTTAAGGCTACGAGCTCTCGGAACAGCGGGAGGTCAGGAGGTCACATATTCACGTCCAGCCTGTTACAGAACAGTTTGCTCTTCGAACCATTTCAGGGATAATTTAAGGATCTCTGTACCTCAATTAACTCTACACTTGAACTCCACTGCACTCGCCATACGCCGGACTGAAGTTAACCTGCTTTTATTTGAGAGAACACCGCACCGGAGAGGAGTTCAGCCGTAAGAACACCCCACATCCTCCAGATCCAGCTGCAAGCTCCCGAGATTTCACGACGAAGCTGATTAAAAAAGGCAAAACGCTGGGTGCAGACGAGCCTCTTTCAAACTGAAGAGCTTCAGAGACGTGCAGGATGGAGCAAGGATGGGTAACCACAGAAGGCCACAGGGTGCAGATGGCAGCGATGTTGGTGGAGAAAGAGCTGAAGACTGAAAACACCTATTCCCATCAGCCCGAGAACCAGAAGGATCCAGCTGTTAGGTACCAAATACATCCCGTTTCTTGACTTACAGTCATCCGGTACAACTCTGGACAAACTCCTTCAGCTGCCTTTTCAGGTTTCTTGTGGCAAACAGAGGGGTTTTCCTGCCCTCTCCCCCATCCTAGCTGGATCAGCTCCCTGACCTGGTTCTCCACGTGGCAGCGCGAGCACCAGTGCCAGGGGACACGCTGTCCTGAGCAGGGGCTGGATTGACCCAGTTAGGCAAAGTTCCGCCGGCTTACAGCATAAACGGGATGCAGCCTCGGTGTCTCGGGAGGGATAGCACTTCCCTCCAAAGGGTGCTTGCTAGGAGGTGATAGAGCTTTAAACGGGTACAAAAGCTGAAGACAGCAAAAAGAATCGCAAAAGGATGGGGGAAGGAAGGTTAATGTATTCAAAGTCAAGCAAAATCATTACGGATAAACAACAGAGCAATGGGAGATGCACACGCTGACATTTAACTTCAGCTAGCCCGGTGCTGGATTAAAAGAAAACAATGTAAATATGTCTGTGCCTATCATTCTGTCGCTCAGAAGCGGTAAGGAAACTTAACCGTGCTGCTTGAAGACTCTCCTACTAAGTTATCCATAGCCTGTTACCAAAAATACTTGCTTCTGTACTTGCTGGGACAAAAAAAGGACTGACAAAACAAACCACACTATTCCTCTAGGTTGCTTAAGAGATGCAAAGCTCTCCAACCTCCAGAAAGGGACATGATTAGAGGAACCAGGATTATTCTCATCAAATCTGACAAGGAGAAAGCGTCCATCTGCCAGCCAGTGCAAAGCAAGACAGACTTTTCTACCAGGCACGTCTATTGCCAGTACTTCCACAGCTGGAAAAGCTGAGCACTGCAGACAGCAACCCCGCTCCCGACGAAGCGGGGAGACACAGAAGCACCACCTCGATGCAAGTCCTAGGGGAAAACTGCTGGAGGGAATAAATGCAGTATGCCACGCGCTCAGCACTGGAAGAAATTAACGTGTGACAGCACAGAAAATAAAGCCACAAACATGCAATTCATTAGTGCCCGTGGGAAAAAAAGGAGTCAATTTTTGAGGGACCTTATTCAGCACGTTGCAGATCTCTAGTGAAATTCCATTCAAGAAATAGCTTCTACTACAGCCTGCGATGAAGTGGAAAGAGGACGGCCTCGAGGCACGGATGAGATTAAGCCGCCGAGGCAGCACAGTGATGGGTTGGTGAAACCATCCCCGTTAGCACATAGCTCCCCTCTGGCTCTCAGCAGCTCCTGCCTCAATTCGGTGGGCTCATCGGCTGCCCCCGACGCTCGTGTGCCTAACACAACAGCAGCCAGCAGCAGCTCCCTGCTGCTTTCTCCTCCTGCAACCCCAGCGTGCCCTTCGACTCGGGAGAAAAGTGCCGGTCGCAAAATGCCCCTGCATTGCAGGAAGCTGTTTATGCTCCCTTCCCAGCCAACAACACTGCGTAGTCTCAGGAGGGCAAGCAGCACTCAGAAGGACGAGGATGAACGCAGGCTCAAT
Source organism: Nettapus auritus (assembly GCA_011076525.1). Lineage (NCBI taxonomy): Eukaryota > Metazoa > Chordata > Aves > Anseriformes > Anatidae > Nettapus > Nettapus auritus. The sequence continues at coordinate 3,247,422 of CM021765.1, forward strand.
GCTTGCAGCTGCTCAGAGAGCTCAGCACAGGGCAGAGCTGAGCTGTTTTGCTTCTACGGTTGAGAAGCCTTGTGCCAGAAGTCACAAAAAGCCATTTACTGCAGGTTTGGACAACCTGTTGCAAGAAACTCAACACCGAGCTCCGTTGAACGGCTTCCTTGCGAAAAGGTTGTGGTTTTCATGGAAGACAAACGTTGATTTTAAAGCTATCATTTCTATCACGTCCCAGGAACCGCTCGGACCTTCGGTGGTACAAAACGCACTGAGGTAGCCAGGCAGGCAAACTGCCATCTGTCCAAGAGATTCCAAAACTGATGGATTAGCCCAGAATTTAAACAAACAAACAAAAAAACCTCTGGTGCCAGACACCCATTAAATCGGTGCACTAAGTCCCTAAGTCCGTAGGCACAAGGAGCTCTCATGCCAGCCCAGATTTCCCAGGAATAGCAATCGCACGTCATCAAGAAGCTCGACACCCGCAGGCACGAGGACCTCTGTTTATCCAGCTGCAACCCAAATGCTGCAGCGGCCTTTGGAGCCACCTCAGCGCAGTAGCTCAATCCGTGCATCCCGTTCCATCAGCGGAAAGGAAATCTCACCCATCTTAGGGGTGGGAAGCTGTTTACAGGCAGTGCTTCTAAGATGAAAGGTTCCAAGTAAAAAAAAAATTAATAGAATGAAACCGGTAAGCGAAGTCAGCCTCTGCTTCCACTCACAGAATCACAGAATTTCTAGGTTGGAAGAGACCTCAAGATCATCGAGTCCAACCTCTGACCTAACACTAACAGTCCCCACTAAACCACATCCCTAAGCTCTACATCTAAACGGCTTTTAAAGACCTCCAGGGATGGTGACTCCACCACTTCCCTGGGCAGCGCGTTCCAATGTCTAACAACCCTTTCGGTAAAGAAGTTCTTCCTAAGATCCAACCTAAAATTCCCCTGGCGCAACTTAAGCCCATTCCCCCGTGACTTCTAAACTCTCCTCCAGGGAGCGTTGTCCCCAGAGTTCTCAAAAACAAGTTCTGCTCAAATTCCAACCAGGTGGAAAGCCCTGACTAGAGCTCACGATGCAGGCCCTTGCTGAGAACGCTTTTCTGAGAGCTATGCCCACCTTCAGCTTGCCGGCCACTGCCGTGCAGAAGCCATCTGCACCCATTAAGTGCACCACGTTGCCATTTTAGGGGAAAGAGAGCTTCAAAAGTAGCAGAGAGAAGTGGTTTCATAATTTTTAGCCTACGTCATGCACGTACAAGTCCAGAAGTTGACAGGACACCCCACGCTAAATGCATATAGAACGTGGACTAGACAATTTTACTTCTGTGCGTGGTAACATTTAAAGCAGTAACGTTTTAATGCATTTTTTTTTAATTAACGTACCCGACTGCCTCCCGCTTCCCTTACCGTTCACAGCTTTTTCTATCAGTTCTTCACAAGCATCGAAGTCTCCCTTCAACACCAGCTTGTCATGCAGGTCTGTCAACATCGGGTGCTCCAGCGCGATCTTGGTTTTCTTCTGCAGCGACTCAAAAGCTTCGGTGTAGTTGTGCTGACGGAAATGCTTTAGGCAAAGGCGAATGGCTTCCTGTTCACGGTACTACTGGAACACAAGAAAACCTATGAGACGTGTAGATTTGCCTTTTACCGGCGCTGCTGGGGACCGCCTGGGAACCTGTCTGGAGGCAGAGCAGGATCTTACGGGCTGCGCGTAAATTGTGCGTGAGCTTACAGAGGAACACGCTCTATGAAAGGCGTTAGAAGCTGCGCAGACATTTGCTTTCCAACAGCCCGGAAATTCTACAGCTTCATGCCAGCCAGTTTAACGGGCACACAAGAGGAGTCTGCTCAGCGCCCCGGATCTCTGAAGCAACCATTATCTCCCCCCCACCGCCCGCCCGGTCCTGCTGTTTGAGGCCTCCATGCCACGGAGCAGGAAAAAGCCTTCGCTATCAGCGTTACATAATTTGATTGTATGACTCTTATGTAACAAAATAATTTAGAAGAGTAAGTAGGTCACAGCTTTTCTAGAAGCAGACGAAAAAGGAAAGAAACATTGGAACCGAAATACGGTGACCGCCGCTCCTGCCGTGGAGCGGCAGAACGTACGGCCGACCACCGAGCTCGCGAGGGTTTCGAATGCGTGGCAGCAAGTATTTACACGAGGCCATAGTTTTACCTTCAAAATAGTTCCACCTGCCTTAAAGCAGTGCCCCGGCTTTCCTGCTACGGATCAGCCAAAGCTGTCCGTTTCCCACTCAGCTTGGGGAATGAGGATGGCTAGCAAAACCCTCGCTAGATCAAAAGTAAAGGTAGGGAAATAGGAGAAAGCAGTAAGTTCTGTTTAAGAACTGCAGCTTGTGTGGTTAACCTACCAAATCCTCCGCTGCATATTCAAAGCTGCCAACAATATGCATAAGCAACAGATTTTTATGGTAAGCAGCTCAGACCTTCAGAACCACTTCTTTTACGTAGACCCTTCACAAACCTGAGTTCCGAGGCATTAAAGAAAATCTCAATTTCCATCTTTAACACGCATCAGCGAGAGCAGTCGAAACCAAATCCAACCTCAGAAGCTCTAAGACTGATGGAACTACAGATAGAAGATTTTATTCTCACACGGAAGCCACTGCTGAAAGTTCAGTCTGCGTTTAAACGAGCAGAATCCTTCGGAAACCCTGAATCTAATACCAACATTCAAAACACGTTCGTGCTCCCGAAGTAATGGCTCTATAGCAAGGAGCTCAAACTGCAACAGCGAACGAGAACGCGGCCCTGCGCTGTATTTTTAGTTCCTAATCCATCAGTGTTTCACAGCTGCAAACAGCCAGAACCACGCATTTTTAGCAAATCGCTTCCCAGCCCACACGAGAAAGGCCAAGGACGCGTACCAACAAAAACATGGGGCGCCGGTAAAGGAATAGGAAAGCTAACGCAGCTTTACAGCACAAATTAAACCAAAAAAATGGGTTTCTTGGGGTTTTTTTCCTCCTTCTAAGAGATACCTGAGACACTGACTTTAAGCAAATGTTCGCTTGAGTGAGTCAAGGCCAAAAGCACGTCAGATTCTTTGTCGGGCTAAGGGAGAGCTGCACATCAGTAATAACCACCGGAGCGTGTTCAGCTCCTCCACTTCGGCCATCAGACAAAATTCAGACTGTGTATTTCCACCGAGCCTCTCATGATCGATGGATTTGGCTTCCAAAACACCAAATGCCTGTTGGATGCAGGCTGGCCGCTCGATGCAATGTAGAAGTTTGCATGTGATTGGCATCACAGTAGTACTACAGAAGCTAAATGTAAAAATATTTTACACAAATGGTGTCTAAAAAGTATATAAAAGGCTCCTTCTTACACGCTGTCATGCAGCTCTAAAGAGATGACAAAGCACAGAATGGCTTTGATCTGAATTTGTAAATAATTCCTCTGGTTAAAATCTTAATGAGAGCATGAGACTAAGACGCTCGCAGTGTCAAAGACGCAGGTACAATTAAAAATATTTCAGTGCTCATTATCGAAAACGATAGTCATCACCAGACTGCCAAAGTCTGCTTGCTCTTCAGTAAAACTGGAGTAGGAAGGATTTCAGGAGGCTGTCAGCTGAGCCAGGCTGTAAGGAGACAGGAGTGAGGAGCCAACTGAGGAGCGTGCCTCCTGTTTCCCTGTCCTCATGTACTGCACCTAATTCCTATTCCTGGGGGGAGTGGAATACGTTGCTGGCTGAAGCTCACACCACAAAAAGGATGGGCAACTTGGTGTAGAACCTTCTTGTCCGAGGTCTCAGACAACAGAGAAAAATTATTCGATTTCCAAAATGTTCAGGCTTCCAAGAAGACGCGTGGTAATACCCACAGTACCTCGAAGGAACGGAAGGAGAGCTCAGTCCTGCTTTTCCCTGCGTAAGGGGCAGCACATACCCTCCGACACGGCTCTGGCGACAGCGGCCTGAGGACCGTGAGAGAAGAAAACATCAGTGACACACGCTGATCACCCGAAGCTTGGCAACTCATCCAGACAGTCATGACTAAGTCCCTGCCTCGCTGCTTTAGGGCTCGGAGCTTTAGAAGAACAATGCTGGCACCCCTTGAAGAAGCTGTCACTGCAGACACGCTGACCGTGAAATGTGTTGATTCCGTGGGGTGAGAGAACAAAACAGATGTTGACATCATCATCAAAGAAAAGGGGGGGAAAAAGGGAAAAAAAAACAGAGCTTCCTAGTTGCAGCAGCTAGTCAAAAATGACGGAGACGCCACCGCCGGGAAGCAGCAGCACAGAAAAGCATCGGCAGCTTCTGTCAGCTGGGCTTTGTGGAACCGGACACGAGTCACGAGCAGGCTGATGACCACAACGTCACGTTACGATTAAAGCTGCTGTTGACAGCTTCTATTGTGACCGTTAGCGCTGCTTTGAAATCCTCCACGAAGTCACTTGTGATGTTGGTACAGACATTTATGAGCCAGATAGCCGGGTAAAGAACCTTGGGGCCACGCTAACAGCACCACAGCCACCGTCGGTCTTGATCCCCTTTTGGACTTTTTCGTTCTGGAAGCAGAGAGATGCTGCTCCACGACCCGGTCGCGTTCAAAAAGCAGGATGTCTTCTCTGTAAGGCACCACATGACTTGCACGAATTGTTCCAGAAGATCCAGGCATTAAAAAGAAAACAGCACCAAACTGATTTCTCATTGTGAGAGCGCGCTTCCCGCCCACAGAACAGGCGTCTGCTGTGCTCAATTAAATACAGCTTATACAAATAACGTTTAGAGCCCTTTAAACTCGCTATCCATCGAAGTGACAGACGGCATCAATCATCTCATCTCAGTCCAGCGGCGTCAGCTCCCCCCCGTTTCGGGATTTTCAAGAGAAAGACGGTAAGAGGCAAACATCAGACGGGCAAAGATCTGCAATAGGTTAAGACACCGAAGTGGGATCCCTTTAAACAACCTCATCCCCTGTTGCATAAAAGCTGCATATATAAAGCAGAAGCCTCTAGCCCTGCATACACAGCTCTGTAGAAGGACTAGTGCGGTAACTGAATCGCTATTTAAAAGGCAACAAGAGGCAGGAATGAGATCTTTAACGTTCATTTCCCTTCCAAAACAAATTATTTTAATAACGCTGTCCCCTTTTGACTCCGCGTTCCTTCGAGTTCTCCTTGACACGGCTACCTAGCAGGTTTCTGCTTGTTTCTTTTACAGAACCTACAGATGCAAGGCTCAGAGTCCAAGCCAGCCGTGAGGTTTGAGTTTTAACTACGCGTGTTTGTTGTTTCAACAGCAGATATTCAAGGAATGGGAAGGTCACATAATTCCTGTAGGAGAAGTTTCACAAGATTCCGAGACGACAAATCCTCACGCAAACGGGCACCTAAAAATGCAGGGCCTACCTTGCTGTACCAGTTGAGGCACGGCTGGACCACATCGGGATCATCAATGCCGTTAAGTTCAACATACCAGATACTAAAATTGAAGCTAGGTCCCCAGGATAAGAGCGGAACTGGAGAAGAAAGGAAAAGGAGAAAAAGGAGGCGTCAACATCAAACAAGCATTGCATTAGTCTTATCGGGCTATATTCAGTACTATTTCAACAGAAGGCTTTTGAAGGTTAAATAAGATTCAGTGCTTAGGATTTTACGTAAGTTTAAGAAAGCTTAGGGGAAAAAAATCACCACGCATCACGCTAAAGCTGTCATTTCAAGCAACCTGTACTAAGCAACACGAGCACAGCAGATCATGGCAAAGCAGAAGCTCGCTTTAAGCAGAAGAGCAAAAATACTATCATTTCCAACAGCTCAGAGAGGCAACAAGCTTTGACATGGATGGGAATCACGAGCATACCAGAGACAGTATTTGCTCCTCGCAGTACGTTTATTTTCACTTTTGTCAGCAACAATTATTTTCCCTAATGGTGAAGACAAGAAGCTTGGGTACTGGAAATTTTACAAAATTAGGAACGTCTGCAAGTTGTGGAGGAGGGAAGGAGGGAAAACTGTCAGTCTCCAATTTAAAAACTGTATCTAATTTTTCTTTTATTTTTTTTTTTAAATCTCAAACGTGTGCAGCCTTTTGGCTAACCCCGTTCCATCTGGCTATGGGAACAAACGTTTAAAACGCTAAGTGACCTGCGAAACACACCGCAGCCTCTCACTGAAGGCCTCTCTGCGATAACATCCACGGCCTCGCATCGATCCATCGATCGGCCTGCAGATTAAGAGTTTGTTCTGCTTCTCAGAGCAATTGCAGCCCCCGCACTGCTTTTACGTGAGCGCTCGCTCCTTCAAACTGCAGCGAAACCGAGTGGCTTCTCTCAAACACTTCTGTTTCCTCTCTCTTTGACCGTAACTGATAAACAGGAAAAGATAGCACCGGAGATGAATGAGTAGTAACCAGCAGCGGCGTGGCGTCCACTGCTTCCTCCCTTCCATAGAAACTGGTCTTCCCACGGAGGAGCTGCTTGTTACCCCTCAAACCGCCACAAAACGCTATTGAGAATGCTGACTTGTTCAGCTAGGGGTTTTCTGACCCACCCCCTGAGGAAATCAAAGCCAAAATTAGTCTCAAAGTCGTTTCTGTTAAAGGTTCAGGAGCATTTATACTTCCCCAAGCTACATCCCTTATTTGCTGCAACGCGTTTGGGCACAAAGCCTATGCTCTAAGACACGATGCCCTAAATTTTAAAGGGTTTTTCTACAAACTTCTAGCTAAGGACTTGTGACAACTCCTAGGAAAAGTCATCAGGAGAACAGATTTTCAGGAAAGATCCCAACAGACTCTGAATATGCAATTCTTAATCAGTATGTAGGTACTTTGTATGTTAACAGCTCTCAAATCATCCCAAATAAATCCTTTCTACTTGATCCTTCAGCCTTCCAGGTGAGATGCTCTCAGAGCAGCCCCTAGGAGGTTCATCTCGGTGGAGACAGGAGACAAGTGAACTGGTAACGAAAACCAAGCCTGTCTTCCATGGGACAAAGACCGGAAGGCACAGACCAAAGGGAGGTTAAATCTGGTGTTCGTTCAGCCCTAAAGAATCCCAATCTGTTCATCAGCCCCTCGCGCTCAAACACCGAGCCAAACCAAAGACCACCTCAAACGGGCTGAGGCCGTAGATTTCCTGACGGTGAACCTGGGGCCAATGTCGTGGTGTTGACTCCACTGGGTGGGAAAACAAAATTAAAAAATCAAATTCAAACATTACTGCTTCAGCACATCTTTCCAGGAAAAGAAGATAAATCAAGCAGAGGTGTCCACCTCGAACCGTATTCTACACGCTCTTTGCTACATTGCTTTTTCCCCTCCACAGACACGCACCTTTAAGGGAGAAAGATGCTCCCATTGAAAGGTGTCGAATCTGAAACCTACCGCTCCAGGATTTCTCCTGTTTTTAACCAAAAAGTGACCTCAGCTTGGTGGGTTTCTTTGCTGCATCCATCCTGAAATGCAAACGACTGTTGAGCCCAGCTGAACTGTCACCGCACGGTGAGAGGTGCCCAGCAGAGAGGACAAATCATAAAAAAATAAATCAACAGCCCTTTAACAGAAGCAAAAGGTGTTTAGGTCACTTAAACTTTTTCTTTTTACCCACACAAGACTGATTTTAAGGGAAATTTCTCAAGAATTGCAAGCTATGCCTAGGCAAGGACTGCAACCCTGTATACTACAGAAAACCAAGGCACTGAACTGCACAATTATTTCAAGCACAGCTCTCCAGCTAATTTCTGTGTCCCTCATCTCCAGGAGATAGTCACACAACACACGTTTGGAGAAAGGCAGGTAGAGATGTAGATCCAACTCATATTGGAAACATCCATAAAGGAGCATTGCTTTTTTTTAATAGAAAAAAAGCTCAAAAAACCTCGAAGCGGAGTTAACAACTCCCATGCTAGCAACAAACTGGCACGAGGACTGCACTCGGAATTCCTTCGAACTCCTTCATGGCAATCACTCTCCACGACACCTTCTGCTTTCAGTGACACGATACGAAAATCTCTGCTTGGATGTACAAAAACCGACGGCCAGAAACAAAGCTCACAGCATTGTAAAACTGTTCTTTGCTCTTTTGTCCAGATAAACATCTTTCCCCCTCCCAAAGCTCTTTAACGAGGTGCTGCGTGAAACAACCAAATTCCTTGTCAAGTAGGTCAGGAGCCCGTACAGCTGGGCATTGCAGCGCTAAGGAACCGGGCTTGAACTAATTAAACTGCAAGGAGTGCAAGCCTCGTCCTGACAGAGGTGGAGAGGAGGAACTTACTTCTGCTTCCTACCAGCCAAACATCGCGGGGGTGATGCAAGTTTTAGGAAGCTTTTCCCCACCTCTCACAGATCTATCCATCATATTCCTCCAGTTTTCCCAAAGAATATGTATCATCCTCCCTGTCGTGCTGTTAAAAGCGGCGTACAGATCTGTTTATCTGCAGAATTACAAAGGAAATGCCTTGTGCAAGAGGCTGCCGAACTCAACAATGCCTCCTCCGAGCTTCGCTGATAACAGCGACTCGTGTGGTGTCGGCCTCTCCGAGTCCAAAAGGGCAGATTTTGGCCTCGTGTTTACTGGCAGCGTGACAAGGAACACAGCCCGGTATTTCGAATTTTGAGTTACTTTGGCTAGCAGCTTGGAAATTTTAACAAACTGAAAACATCTTCACGCTGCGAATCTGAAAAATAACAGAATTTCATAACATCGTTTTACGGTTGTTTCGCAGCAGAAAAAAAAACACACGACTCCATAAACAAAATGACGCTGGGAACCAACTAGAAATCAACAGGGTTTGGTCAAAAAAGCATTTTAAATTTTCCCCTCGCACAGGAATTTCCTTCCAAAAAATAGCTTCAAGGAAATGAGAGGCAGTAGATATAGCTAAAAAGGCAAACTCAAACCATAACCGGAGAGCAAGTGACAAATGTATACATATTTGTCGCAAGAATACTTAATTTTATGTTCCTTAAGTAAGGAGCCCATCCCAACAAAACGAGCCCTGTAACTTAATACCCACTCACGTCATATCAGAGAAAAAAATGCTGGTAGGAGAATTAATCAACATTTCACTTTCCTAACGAGTTCCAACTTCGTGCTACGCTTCGTAACATCTGAACATATCTGCAGTGTATTTTGCAGGAGTACAACGTACACATCCAGAGCAGTAGCTAGGAATCTTTCCGTTCAACCCTTTAGCCCTCCGGTAACTATTTGTTGTTTGTTAGCCACTAAAAAAAGACAACGTGCCCCCAGAAAGCTAACAAAAAGCTTCAGAATACATTAAAAATCGATGTAACTTCCATGACCTCAGCCTTAAACTATTCCTTTGCTCCGCTTCAGGGTTCCTCACGCTAAGTGTTGCCGATGATACCGAAAGTGGCAAAAATCAAGGAAAACAACCCCCAGCTCACTTCTCCGCTTGCCTAAAAACGGGAAAGGCCGTGGTTTATGGCGTACAAACGATTACTTGATTCCTAAACTGAAACTTTCACGCAGAGCCCCTACACAGCCGCTGTCATCGGGATCTTGGCAAAGGAATTACCCAATTCTTCAAATCGCTCCCAAACTCCTCTAAGTCAACAGGGTCTCGCTTCATTTTTCAGCAACTATCTCCTCGCTCTGTTTTTTAACAAAAAAAGAATTAAACAGCGTAAAAACAGTAATTCTTTTACTGTCTCAGCAGGTAGGAAGGGGAAGATAAATCTATTCAGCTATCTAGAAATGAAAGGCTCTAAACTACTGGATTAATCCCAACCAGCATCAATAACGGCAAGCGTACGACGCTTACTCTCTCTGGCCCACGCAAAGCAAGACAAGAGCAGCCACCCCAGCTCCCATCACAAGCCACAGTAATTAGTAATTAGTAATTAGTACCCCTTCTAGCATGCCCCACCAGAGAAACTACACTGGTGGACATCGCGGAGCATAATTCTTCTTTGCTCCTGGGCAGCATCTTTAGCCAGAAGTGAGACTTCACGATTAGAGCGGCAAGAAGGCAAAAGGAAAGGCTTCTGCTATTGCTTTATGTCGCAAGCGTGTTTGGAGGAAAAAGGAAGAAAGTTCTTCAAACTCCAAGGTTATCAATGCTGGAACTTTTACTAGCATTTAACTTAATGATTTTTTTTTAAAGTTTTACATAGCAAGTTATAGTAGGACAGCAAGCGGCTCCTCCGGTAATTCGTTGGCTCACCAACTGCGTTTCTGAGAAGTACAGGACTTTGCTTTCAGTCCCTAGGATTTCTATCACGAAGCTATTATTTCTTAGTAACAGGACTTCACTCTGTTCCAATCTAACCAACCTAAGAGATCGTGAAACGGAACAGCTATTTTGGATACTTTGCCTGAGTGCAACGAAGTCACAAGTGCCAAGACTGGCACGAGTATAAGAAAAGATTATTTTCTACTCAGAATGCCGAAAAAATGCATTTACCTATCTTAATGAATCGACAGGGGAACATCTGTTCATCAATTTTATGCTTCAAGGTGAATGTTTCTTTGTTATAATCATTCTTTAAGCCACTGTGGGAAAAAATAAATAAGGTTACTAAATCTTACCTTGTATTTTAGGACTAGCTAATAAATGCAATCTAGGTCATGCCTGAAATGCGATGCTTGTTTCATATTACTATAAATCATCAGTACCCGTGCTGGACCAATGCCTGGACTGCTATCCACCATCTTATCTCCCTGGGAGGCAGCACTGGCTGGTGGTTTCAGGGGGAACTGACCTCAGATCAATGCTGCTGCTCTGTGCTAGCGTCCCTGCGACTTCAGCAAGCCATGTGAATCACGCTTTCCTGGGTAGGATGGAGGCAGACTAATCGCACTACCAAAGCGTTTTGTGATCCATTTATGAGCAACACTTGGTAAAACATCCAATATTTGCTATAACTTAAAAATCCTGGGTCTGTTTCTACCGAAGATGCATCTACAGGTCCCCAAACGAGGATTTTTATTAGCTATCGATAATTACTACGCTACCAAAATCTCTTCCCCCAAAATTCGAGCAGCAATAAAGCGAGGCTGCAAGACTGGGCTACCTGAAGAGAGGGAAGGGACGGGGAAGGTCGTGGCTAGTCTCTGTATGGCTTGGAAGGATACCTGCAACAACAACATCCCATGTTTCCCCCTGGCTGTTGTAACTGAGTAAAGATCATGTACACCAGGACATTCCCCGGAGGTGGAGCTTCCTTCTGTAGGCCTCCAAAACTAGCTCTTGCTCTTCGTTGCTCTTGTACTCCTGGATATTTAAATATCACTTCCCTTTCTGAAACAGAAAACCCCTTAAAAGGCCCTTGAAAAATTATGTTAGGAACTACTGAGAAGCTCACGATAGGCCTCGAATAGCCAAAAGGCTCCTTCATTATCCCTACCAGTGCAACTACTGGATCAAACTAAAAACCAAAGGAAAACAAAGCTTTTCTATTTTCTTTTCTGATTTATTTACCCATTTGAAGCAAGGCAGAGCAGCTGACCAGCCAGAGCTTTACAGCTTCAAGGAGGTTCTTAACGTAGGCAGGTTACTCGTGCTTTTAAAAGCTTCTTGAAGTTACCCACACCTGGGGAATCATTTCTACTGCGCCTCAGGCACAAGGAAGAAAGGAATCGCAAACACAGCAATGTTGAACCTTGCTCTCAGCTCTTTCAGACCTCCAGGAGCTCGCTCTCCACAAATCCTCTGTGGTTTAGGGCAGGATAAGGAAAGCTTCCTGGAGCGAGCATTGGGATTGTTGCTCACTGACCTGACCACAAACACGGGGGCAGCTAACTGGAGGATCACAACAACAGCTCTGTTACACTGTCTGCTCGGGAGTGAAGGGGAAGAGCTTTTTTGGTCCAGCCTTTCTGATTAGCACAGCTAACGAAATCACGTCTTACCTGGATAAGAGATCTGTCATGTTTTCCTCGTTCATCCCACCAAAGACTTTAAACTTCTTTAAGTTGCAGACGTGCGTTTTCTCGTACTTGCCAAACGTGATGCTCTGGACTATGGCAGGCCTTTCAAGTTTCAGAATCAAATACTGTGGAAGAGAGAAGAGTGAATTTCAACTTTAAAGCCAAGGCTGCACAACACACCGAGGGAGAAACAACGAAGCCTTCAAACATTCACTTACAAAGCCAAAAAAAATGAAAATTAAGATGATTTCCCCCCCCCAGTTATCATATTTTCTCCCTAGTTCTTGGAACTAATGAAAGGCTTTTCAGGAATATTAGTTTTTAGAAATCTATCCAGGAAAAAGGTTGGGTAGAAGTGCCTATTCCTAGCATTGCTATTCAAGGCTTACATACATTCCTTCAAGTTGGACGCAAGACTTCCTGAAATCTGGCAAATAGGATCGAGCTAAGGAGGACGATGATTCAAACGCCCACTCCAGCCTGAAAGGAAACCTAAACTGAATGCACAATTAGATAAATACAGCATGTTCCACATGCTAAGAGAACATCAAATTACTTTTCCTCTCTAGAAGAGACTATTTAACCACTGAACACGGGCTAAGTTTGATCTGTGGCTAACACAGGGGCCAACTGCTTAATAACCAGCCCAGATAAAACCCCACCACTTCGCTGACAATAAAGGGCTTTACACACACAATGATGAAAATGGTCTCGCTTTGAACGTTCGCTCCCACCACTGGAGGAAAAGATCTATTCCACTTGAAAATCAGACGCAGAGAAGCCTTTGCACCATCCATCAGGGACCGTGGAGCACCGAGTTTATTTAACCTTCCCCTACAAACAGGTCTTGAGGGAGCCCGGAGATGTCCTGCTTTGCAGGATGCCCTGAAATCCATACCTAAAAACGAGGTGGTTGATTTTCCTCCCTCATTTCTCAGAATTCTGCACTCAGCAGAGAAGCGAGACGAAGCGCAGGATCCCAATTACTCATCGCCCTGCATTTTGTTACGAAACCTTTACGATCGAGGCTACGTTCCCAGCAGACAGCCAAGGCGCTGCGGCACTCCTGGTGGCTCCTGCCTCCGAAAAGGGGCGCTGCCAAAGCCGTATTCGGTATTTTGGGTCTTCCATCGGCATTTAGCAGTTATCTGCAGGCTTCTGGAGGTCAGGAGACGCCAGGAGATCAGGAGATACCAGCATCGCTGCACCACTCTGCTCGTGCTGAGCAGCTCCATCAGTGGGGCAAGCTTACCCTGCAAGGGCATCTTTGGGGTGAGCAAGAGAAGAAGCTTTACCTGCTATTTCTTGGTCTTTCTCCCACTGACCTATAAAGTAAGCAATTCTGAACCCAGGAGCAGTCCTGATAACATCCGAGGGCATCAGGAGAAATGTGGGACCTCGAGGATTGGCCCTCGAAGAGCTTAGCTTAGGAGAAATATTCCCCCAAAGAGCATTTACCCCAAATAATGCAGACAAGCCAGGGACCTATTTAGAATGAGGAGGAATTGCTGCCAAGGATCTTTGCAGCAGTTCATTTTTTTTTTTTTCAGAATGATGAAAATAATCCAGGATCAGCAGTGTGAGGATGCAATGGAATAACGTTTTGGTGCTCTTCCAGATACGTTCAAGTATTTCGATGAACGCCTTTTAGCGTTGTGCCGCCCATCCAAGTGGCAGGACCCAACGGTGGTTGAACCAGCAGCAAGCCACGCTTCCATCTCAAAGTAATTAGCAAACTTCTTAAAGAAAAACAGTCCTACGTAAAAAAAAAAACTGATGATACAGAGAAAAGGAAGGGATGAGCAAGTAGATGGTCCTGGAAAAGGGCAACACCAGACACATGGCACAGCCCACTGCCAAAATTCCCGTGCGGAACAGCCAGTACGTCCCGACGTCTACGAACTCCTCCTCCACCAGCGTAGCCTCCCTGCAGCTTTCTCCCAGCGACGAAGAATGACGCCAGCACTCCCGGCAGCAGCGACTGCAGTGCTTTCACCTCGCCGGGGTCGCAGCCGTCACGCCTGGGTCGCGGAGACAGACTTTGTCAGCCGCCCCGCAGAAGCTTGGCACGCTCTCCATCCTGCGTTATTCAATTCTTCCCCTAAATCAAGGGAGAGAACTCCAGGGCTGCAGTTAAATCCCCTACCTTGGCATGCACGTCTGAAACGGAGCAGGGCACGGCAATTCGTTCTCGAGCCTACGGACGGAGGGGGGAAACTCTGCAGCCGTCCTCGGGCTCCCACGCATCCCAGCGCTGCCGAGTCACGCGGGCATTACGAGCGGGCACAGAGGCAAAGCCAACCTCCTCGTGAATTTATCTCACTGCTAGGGAACCAAAAGAGAGGTTTGCTTCAAAGCCTGTGGCCTGAGAGCTGAACCTATCTATGCTTTCTGTAGTTTGATACATAAAAGGGTGCACGCACCCGTGTGCTTATGAAATATATACAAAAATACATCAGCACGTGCACGGTTTAACGTATGTATATACACACACACGCCACAGATGTCCAAAAATGTGAAGTATTGCCTCGAGTGCTGCAAACAGCTGGCTGCAGGGATGTTTTGGACTCTTCCCAGGATTTCAGACGCGACAGACTATCCTCTCCGGCTTTGAGCGATGCGACAGAAGAGCACATCAGTTCAAATTATTTATTAAGCCTGGGGAGAACAAGTTATATATATATATATATTTGTCTGAAACCTCACAGACTTAACCTCGTAACCTCCGAGTTATATAACACTTCCCAGCCCTGCTGCTCTAAGCCACGTCAGTGCATTTAACACCCGGGCGTTCAGGAAGTATTCCAGAAATCCGAATTGAAAGCTCAAGTGTTTGTTCATTAGAGGCACGGCGCGCTGACATTAATTGGAGCAACTGCACCAAAAAAAAAAAACAAAAAACAACCTCAGCCTAATTGTCGAGCCTCAAATTACCGCCCTTGCAAACAAGATGCTACAGAGCAAGGCTTCTGCTCGGTGATTAAACACATTTGCAAGCGGAGACGCATGAGGAGCGGAGCGCGGCGAGTCGCGTACGGCGCTTCAGCACCTCGGCAGCCGCTCGCAGGCACCCAGAAAAGCGAATCCAGCCCCGTGGCACCGGGAGCTGCAACCAATTCCAAGCTTTCCCGAAGCTCTGGTCTGCGCTACCGTTTGATGACAACCATATGCATGCTTCTGCGTCGCGCGGCCGAGTGTAAATTTTATTAATGGATTTTAAATTAGTTCCTGATATGATCTACACAGCAGGATGGAAATCGAGAGGGGGGGGACTGCTCCTCTCGGATACAAATCCTGCGCTGTTACAGCATGTGTAGGATGTTAGCGGCTCTCCCCGAACAATTGGTTTCGGTTTTCCATCTCCGAATCAAATAAGCTCGACCGGATTCCAAACCGTACTGTGCAAGCTGCCTGGGCAATTAGACACACATCACATTATATTCACTTCTTTAACGTTTTCTGCTCATCAACCTTTGCAATGCAGCGCTGCACACTTGCTTTGTGTTTGTGTTTTAAACAAGGGAGCGACGACATTTGTTTCGCACGTGAAAATAAAAGCAGCAAACAACCCAGATCCTCGGCAGGGGCTGTCAGCAGCCGCTAGGCAGACCCACCCAATGTTTTTGCAATTAAGCTTCTGTCTTAAAACAAAAAAAAAACCCTACCCTTTTGTTCTGCACGTTATTAATCAAGCCACTATGGGTAATTAGACGTTCTCCTGCACGCAGCCTCCCAGCTGGACCACGGCTGCAGCCGTCGGGACGCGCACGGAGGCAGGGCCGTGCTCTCCAGCACTACCAGCCTTGCTGCTTCACGCTTCCCATGCGAGAACTCCTTCCAAAACAGAACTACCAGCCCTCTTCTGCCCGAATAGGTTACTACATAACAGGTTTGGTATTGAATATGTAATTTCTGGGTCGTTCTATTTCAAGGCTGAAGACAGAGATCTAGTTTAATAAACAGAAAAACAGCTGTCATGCTTCCTTCCACTGGCGCTCATTCATAACTCGTGGCTTTCGCGGCCTCAGGAATGATTTAACTCCACCATAGCCACGAGCTAGGCAGACCCTTTACTAAATATAGCCACGGGGCAGTACTTCAAATATCCAGACTTCCACTTTCATTTTCTCTTCCCTTCTCAAAAAGTTTTAGTGCGGGCTTCACCACGCTTGCTGCAAGGCACTGATCTTCCCTGGGCCACTGGACAAACCCACAGAATCACAGGATGTCTAGGTTGGAAGAGACCTCCAAGATCGCCGAGTCCAACCTCTGACCTAACACCAACAAGTCCTCCACTCAACCACGTCCCTAAGCTCTACGTCTAAACGGCTTTTAAAGACCTCCAGGGATGGGGACTCCACCACTTCCCTGGGCAGCCCATCCCAGTGCCTCACAACCCTTTGGGTAAAGAAGTTCTTCCTCAGATCCAACCTGAACCTCCCCTGGCGCAACTTGAGCCCATTGCCCCTCGTCCTGTCACCAGGCACGTGGGAGAACAGACCAAGCCCACCTCGCTACAGCCTCCTTTCAGGGACCTGGAGAGTGCCATAAGGTCGCCCCTGAGCCTCCTCTTCTCCAGGCTGAGCAGTCCCAGCTCCCTCAGCCGCTCCTCGTTCTTGTTCTCCAGACCCTTCACCAGCTTCATCGCCCTTCTCTGGACTCGCTCAAGCACCTCCACGTCCTTCTTGCAGTGAGTAACTCAGAGCGTTCCAGACTCGTGCTTACCTTAGCAAGGGGAGTGCTCCCAAAGCAAGGTGCCTAGAGGTGTTACTGCTCCAGTCAACAAAGAAAGGGGATCACTTAACACCAGCGAGTGATTTTTACCTCTCAGGCAGCACAGAACATCACCCAGGCAGTGCATCTGTAAACCCTCACATTAAGGTGAGACACGGAGGAGACAGACGCCAGCCATCGGGGCTGCAGCGTATTAAAATCTCTCTCAGCGTGTGCCAGCGAGCACGAATGGCGTTAGTCCTCACGCTGAGTCCCAGCCTCAGCTAATAAAGTCTGAGACGAGGCAAGCTTTGTGGCGCTGAGCTTTTTGTGCTCTTCCTGTCCCAGACTATGACGGCCGCCCACGCGCTGTAACAAGTGCGTCACTGTAAAAGCGACCGATTTTGAAACGAAGCGAGGCCATAAAACGCTTCGCGGCTTCCTTTTCCGTAGGATGCTCCCCGTTTATCTCGGGGATTAAAAATAATGTGCGTGTGTACGTATTATTGTTGGAATCTGAAATACCCGTAACTCACGAAAAGCGATTAATCTCACCCCAGCCTTCTGCCCACCACGACTATAATTCAATTCTTATTTCAGTTTAAGTTTCCCACGCTGAGATTCTGCCCTTAGAGCTTTTGTGAAAACGAGGAAGCAGAAAGCTCGCATGGAAGTTGTAACTGCATTAAAGTGTGGCAGTCCCCACTGTTCAGAGGTAAAAAACTTAAGATTTCGCCGTTCAGAGGTGAAAAAACTCAAGAGGAGCAAAATCTTACCAAACGTGACGTTTTTTGCTCGCGTATGAGACAAGGAAACTTGGAACAGTTTCTCCGTGTGCACAGGAGCAGCAGGAACTGCATTCTTTGCACGAAGGCTTCTGCGAATTTCAGTTCCCTGCTCCCTCTTCCCAGCTGTTTTTACAACAGGTAAGTTACACGGGCAAATTTGCTTCAAACGAGTAATTAAACGCTCAGGTGAGAAGCATGAGAAGTCACTCAAATACATATTAGGGGCACTGCAAATACATCACCTCTCTCAGCACTCAGCATTGGGCTTGCTGAATGAACGGACAACTAAGCAGCGTTTTATATTCTCGCTGCTGGATACGGAGATTCAAATCAGAGGAATCCAGCAGGACCATCTTTTCCTCTTAGGCAGCCAGGTTTGTTGTTGTTTTTGTCTTTAAAGAACACAAACTACAGCATGGACGCTGCCTTATCTCAGCTGTCGCTACCTGGATATCCCCTATCGATATATTTATATTTTTAATTCATAACTCTTCAATCAAAAGCTTCGCGTGCAGGGCAGCGCCCAGCTCTGCAGGGCTGGGTTCAGTACATCCACAACATCTTCGTTCATGCCACGTTCAATGAACAAACTTGTTGGAAGATTTCTCTTGAACCAGTTTATGTTTAAGTGATTCTGATTATTCCTTGCTTAATCTACGTCTTTGATACAACGTGGATCAAAAACGGCAGCTGTAAGGACGGGAATATGTGAAAGCATCCAGATGCAAGAGATGAATTTCTGGTCCAGAATCAGTTTAAGAACAGAACAAAACATTTAGGATCACTCAGAGAACAAAAGGCAGACCTACGAGCACCTTGGGTCGGTGTAAAGCTACACCAAAGCCAACCTTGCCTTGTGAACATACGAAGAAACCCTAAGAAGCAACACGTTTTCTGCTCGAAAACTAAAAGGATGGCACACCGAGATGCAGCACATGCTCAAAACCCATTACCCTGCAATCAATAGTTCCTAGACAGATTAATCCATAGCTTGAAGCAGTTTTAAACTCCCTTGCTGTTTAGCAAAATATTTATATTTTTTTAAAAAATCAAATTAAAAGAGCAGTAGATGCACAGTGGCATCAAGGGGATCAAAGCATGTGAAAAATGATCAGCCTTGACAAGCGGGTTTATGAAACGTGCCAGCAGGACAGACCAGACAGTTCTCTTCCCATATTAAAAAGCCCCGGCATTCACAGACAGCGGTACAGAAAACGATCGTGAAAATTAGGAAGGAAGCCTCTCAACTGGATGGGATGACCCCGCTGCGATCCGCAGCTGCCAGTGAACAGTACAGGTTTTTAAACACACCTTCACAGCAAAAGCAAGGTTTACCCAGAGGAAAATTCCCAAGGCTAAGCTCCTGAAGAATACTTGAATTAAACGCGCTCACGTTCTGTGCACGAGACACCCCCGGCGTGTGATGCTTTGCATCAGGACTTCAACAAAGAACTTAAAAAAAGCCAGCGTAACAGACACAGGAGAAGCTAAGCAAACGGGACCGGAGTGATACGGCATAGATCTGGCATAAAGAGAAGGGTAACTTATTTGTTGGGGGAAAAAATAATAAGCGAAAGGATAAATGCGTTTTTCTGGATAATCTAGCAACGTAATTATAACGAGAAGGCAAATTAGAAGCTAAAAATCCCTATAGATTCTATTTTAATAATCACCGATTAACCATCAGCAGAGTTCATGTCTCTTTTTCTACGTTCCTAAGCGTGCTATTAGGGGAAACAAATACAAGCTCCTCAGATCTAGGACTCAAGGCCAGCAGCCCACAACAGCCTCCAATAGCACGAACAAAGGGGGACCCGCACGCCTCATTAGCGGCTTAATCTAAGCGTAAGGGTCGATTATTTCCAGCGTGAGTGTGATTTTCAAGGATGAAACGCCAAACTCATCCCCTGCAAAAGTCTTCCCCTGACAGATCGCGAAGAGATCGCTGGAAATGTAAATACCTAACACAAAAACAACACGGATGGGAGGAGGAAACTTACAAAGGCAGCCCGGGTAAGTAGTAAAAAACTATTTAAAATAAAAAACCCGTCGTACCTGAAGTTGCTCAAGACAGCTGTGCAGGAGCAGAGATTCGGGTGCTTACCTGGGGAGGGTAATTGCTTTCAGAAGACCATCTCGAGGACTGATCGTTAGGCTTGTCCACCAAAATATTCCTAAAAAGGAGAAGCCAGAAGTAATTTAAGTACCTGCCACGCTGTATTTACATCGCCAGGAAGAGCTGTCAAACACGGAGATTGGTAACATCCCCATGCAACTCCCCAAAACGCCGGGCAGAGACTACGCTTCTCCCAGACCCATTAAAGCGAGTCTCCGAGCCATGTGGTTGGGAAATGGAACCTCACGTTGCGAAACAAAAATCCAAATTGTGAAATAAATGTAAAACAGATGAATTCACGTAGGCAGCGAAGTGGAAAAAACGGTCTCATTCACCTCGCCGGGGTAGGGAACTTCTCAATGAGGTTAAAAGCGATGAGCAGCAAGGCGGTGAGCGAGCCAAAAGCTGTCCCTTGCTAGACAGGCGAGAGCGAGCTGCTAACCTACTTAAGTTTTGTTGGAGTGTGGAAGATGAGCGTCTAACTTGTGCCAAATTCGACCATTTTTCATGAGCTACAAGCCCAGACCAACGCACGGGAAAGCAGAGGTTTAACTCTTCACCCAAAGGCAATCTCTGAATTGGCTGCGTACAGCTCGGACTAGCACGGCGTTTGGGTAATTAACCAACTCCGAGTAGAGTTAGGGCCAAAACGAAACACATTCGTCAGGATAATCCTTACGATGGACCTCCCTTCCTCTTTCCTGTAACGGTACGGGAAGGCTCTTCCCGGTTCACCTCCCAGATGAAATTAAAAGCTGAAAAATAAAACTTAAAGAAAAATAAAAATATGTAATTACTCCGTTCCCTGCTGGCGAGGTAACAACGCACCACCTGCTGGACGGGGCTCACAAAGCTCTACCAGGTCCAACTAACGAACTTGCCAGCTCGTAAAACTTATGTAAAAAGGACGCCGTCATCAAAAGGCTTATGCCATCCCCATCTGCTGTGGAGGAGGAAAAGAACACGAGCATCTGGATTACTACAAAGGACCGGGGGGAAAAAAAATGCTTGTATGAAAGCCGGGAAGGGAAAGAGGTTAAGTCAGAGGTTGAGCATTCCCAGGCAGAAATGAGCTCGCTCTTTCCACATCGGGCAGCCCAAAATCACCACACCAGCAGCGGGATCCAGGCAGTCCCGCACCTCCGAGCGCCGACCCGGCGGCTGCCTTTCCAGGACACGTGCCACGGCTTCTTTTTTTTTGACAGCACGGGAAGAAAAAACCCAACGTCTGTCTGCTTGAGCTAGCTGCCGTCACAGCAGGGCACTTACTAAGAGCAATGCCAGCTGATGTGGTCGTGTACGCACACGCGCGGGAGCAGCGTACGGCCACGCGCTGCCCTCTTGCTCAAACCACATCAGAACAGGAAAGGTCAGGCCGCTACACGTCCAGCTGGGAACATCCAGTTTGCAGCACGAAGAGCTCAAATCCTAAAGAAAACATCGCTCCTGCCTGTCTTAATTCCGGCGGGGACAAATTCTCCCAGGAGGGGAGAGTTTGGAAGCTGCTAAAATGCGCAGATTTCGAACAAAGGTTGTGCTAAGCCACCACCAGAAACCAAAAAGCACTTGGAAGAAGAGTCGAACCCGCAGCCGTGCCATGCCACAGGCAAGGTGAAATGACGCTTTGAAATATTTTAATGCCTTTTAGTAGCTAGAGAGAGAGAAAAAGCTGTATTTGAAGGAGATGGGAATGTTATACCGATACTTAATGGACACGAAGGCAGACAAAAACATAACGTTGTTCGGCTTTCTCCTCTTTGAAACTTCAGCCCAGCACTCAAAGGACAATTCACCCCACGGAATGAGCTTTATTGATATTACTTTTGTTTAAACATCACGGGACAGGCCCTCCATACATTGAGCAACATTCGCAGGAGCCGGCACCGTCACGCGGCCAGATCGCGCCCTGCTGGAAAGAGGCGTTTTCGAACCGGGCCAGATCCCGAAGATGGTATTTTTAGAAGTGGGTTTGTTTGCTTCTCCCCCGGGTCAAAGATCAGTTTGCCACAACCAACGGGGAACCCATTGAGGGCAGCCAGACGAGATCATAAAAATCCCGCTGCGGAGAGAGAAGAGGACGGCGTAGCTCTCGTAAAATTAAGGCTAAAAAGACATCGAAATCAGAAAAGCCAGCGGCATCGGGAGAGTTATGGGTATGTTTAAAAATACATGGGTTGTTAGTTTATTAGGATTAAACAAACGTCGAAGACAGAATTTGGTGTGTACAAAGTTAATCTACCATCGCGGCTCGGGAAAATTGACGGGCTCGAATACTTGGAGGGGTTCAGGCATTCCTGAGACGGCAAGAAACAAACGTCTCCTAGTGACGGATGCCTCTCGCCACGTAAAGACTTCGCTCCGGACACCGCAGAAATCCTACACGGCACCTAGAGGCAGGCTTCCTAGATGTGACACCTCAATTAAAACCTCTGAGAAACTTCAGAAGTGCAAACTCCGCCAACTCCACGACCGTCCACGCGATTTTCACGAGACGTTAAAAAAGGAAAAAAAAAAAAGGTATTTGTAAGCCCTCGAGCTACTCCACGCACCGATACCGCTGTGCCGGCTTTCTCCGTGGAAAAAAAAAAGGGAACTCATTAAACGTGGTTTGAGATAATTCATAATGAGAAGCTGTAGATACAAGAGCCAGTCTAGCATAAATCTACAGCGCTGCCAAGAGGGACTAGTCCACCCACTCGTGCTTGATCCTCCCCCTCCCTCCACCGGCAGCCGTAATAAAAAAAGACTGGCAGAAATAACTTCTCCGGTCACGTCACTTCTCCGGTTCTGCTTACCGTCAGCGCCAGCATAAATGGGGGGAAAAAAAAAAGAGGATAGGATCTACTGGCATCAGTTCCCAACGCCACTCTCCCATGGCGGAGTAAGTACTGGAGAAGTTACTCCGTGGCTACTCCTACCCCCCAGCAATAGCTAAGCAGAGGGAGCTTCTTTATTTGCACACCAGCGGCGAGAACACGTGCGGAGGCATTAGGGTGTGCCTTAAATCCCTACGCCAGCTTCCTTCGAGGCTATTCGCGCCTCGGGTTTTATTGCGAGCGCTCCCGTCGCCAATAGGAGATGCGGATGCTTGCGGCCGCACTGAAACGCTCCCGGCAGAACCGAGGGGAAGTTTCTTATTATTACCCGCGCGCACACTGCTCTGGCAGCTGCTGGAAGCAGATAAATTCTCCGTTTCCCAAGCCAGACCCCGTCCTACGCCCTGCACCAACCGCGGGCCGATCTCCGCCGGGATGACGGCCACGTCCCCGCGCTCGGCGCCTCCAGAGGAGTTCGCTGCTCTCTGCGGTTGCAGACGTGACAATCACAAGGGCCGAGCTCGCTTTTGAGGAAGGGGGGTGAGAAGGGAGGTGACTTCGCAAAAATGTACAGCAAATTAGGTTTTAGGCCGATATAGTTGGCACCTAGCCTAAATATTTTCATATATTTTAAATATTTTCAAGTTTCTATCAAAGAAGATGATGACTTTAGATACAAGTCCTGAAGAATAAACAACTCCAAAACATCAGCTTTGCTTGGCACGGCCACAGAGCAGCTGTGCAGAAAAGGGCACGCACATCCCGAAGAGGATGTGGAAGTTGGACGTAGCCCTGCTGGAAAACCACGAGGTACCACGCCGGTACGTGGCAAAGGGTGGGAGTGTTGAGCAAGGAGCAGCTGATCGAAAGCCTAAGTACTTTCGTCAGGGTTGCCCGTGTCTTTTTTTACCTTATTTTTTTCCTAGAACCATCCCAAGGCGGAGTAGCAAGAGTACGGCAACTAGGAACGGGGACTAAAATTTCCATCCGGTCCACGGAGGATGAAGATGTGCAAGGCCAACCATGTGGAACGAGGGCAACCTCCAGCCCCACCAGTACAAAGCAGCAACGGAGATGCTCTTGTCCAGCCTAGACACCGGAACAGTCTTAACCAAGGGGAAGAACCCCTCCACGTATACAAAAACCACCACCAAAAACCCTAAACCCTATTCCATAGGGCTGGAAACAGCTAGAGGAGTTTTTCTCCCTACCACTCACTGCAGCTCCCACAAACTTTTAATTAACACTCATTTCAATCTGCTCAGCCGCGATGTCTTAAAAGCAACATGCACCTACAAGCTCCCCCTAAAGCATTTCAAAAAGCTTTCTAGATTTCACTGCAAAGTTTCTCTCCTTTCTGTTGTGAAAGTGCCCTGCCTCACACGGCAGAAGGGCACGAGGACGTGGAAACTTCTGCTTTGGAACACAGCAAACCACACCTGAATACTATGCAGTATACAGATACAGTAAAGAAATGTTAATTTTCATTTGAGGCTTGGTTTAAATAGTTAACAGAGGACTTCTTAACCCCAGCACGAAGAACCAAGGGAGGACCTCTTGCTTAGTAAGCTCAAGGAGGCTTGAGGCAATAGCACTCACCCTGAAATACGACTTTGTCATGAGGTTTGCCCAACTTAACGCTCAAATTTATTTCCATCTCCTCAGCAGCCGTTTCACAAACACGTGCAATTTATTACAAATGCAATTCTGCCAAAAGAGAAGCAGCAAAGCAAGTACAGAGTATAAGAACTTGCATTTAGCAACCACCTGACGCGCTCGTCAGATCACAACCGGCTGTGCTGGACAGCCAAACAGGCACCACTGAGCTCTGGTCTGAGATAGGGACATGAAAATCAGTTTCTCAATTATATCTTGCAAGGATCAGTTGGTTTTGTGGGTTTTTTTAAACTTCTTATACCTTTTTATCATTGCCAACCAGACAGGCAAAAGCCCCTGGTACAAACAAACCGCTCCTCAAGTGCGAAATGATGTGGGCACAGGCTCCTCCGGTGCTCCTCCTCGCCCCGCATCCCGTAGTGCCTTCGTCCTGCTGCGATGGTTCTTCCTCCGGGCACGCCGGGAGTTAAGCATTTCACCAACTGTAGCGGCACACTGAGTGCCCAGTAATTAACTTCTGCTCCAGCCACGCTCAAGAACCCTAAAGCACAGCCTAAACTTCTGACTGCAGCAAGGCACCGAGCAACCCAGCTCCTGAGCAGCGAGAGGCCCCGGCTCCAGGCTGGGAGTATCAGAATTTGGCCTTTTCCAGCTCTGGGATGAGCTGCTGATTTCATGATGATTTTTTTTGCAGCTGACCAGCCAGTGAATTGATGTTCGTGCACACAAGACTACCTGGAACCGTTTCTTCTCATACTCACGTGCTCATTTCTACACATCCAAGACTCAAGGACGTTTGAAATCCGGCTTCCTAAGCGATCTACAAGCTACGAACGAAAGCATCACACGTTCCTGGAGGTTTCCAGAACAGAAATAAATCCCAGGCCTGATAAGACGACTAAGAATAGCACAAACTCCACCCTTCAATATTCAGCAACGATGAGGAGATTATGTTCTGCAGCTCATTGGATCTGTAGTCCATAGAGGAAACACTGTAGTAAAAATGTGCTGGAGTTCAGGACGATAACGGCCGCCGCCGCTTTGTGTTAAAGTTGTGTTCATTTTAAAAGACTTGCACCTTGCTGAGAAAATGGAGTTCAGCTGGTATTTGAACACGGAGATTTCTACCGATGGCATTTAACAGAGAAGTCCCTGAACTTGAACTTTCCAAATCTTGCTGAAATATTGGAAGGGGAGCCCACTAACACCACGCAAGGAGGTTGGAGAGAGCCTCCGGCACACGTCTGGCTGCATCCCCTGTGCTGGATTCCGAAGCATCCCAGCCCTGTTGGGAGCGGTTTTGCTTAATTATTGCATGTATGGAAAAATCTGACCAAGGCCAAGAAGCAGGTGGGGTCTGCCATGATTTCACAGCACTGCAGCCGTGTTTCTACGCGCCACTTTGCATTTTCACCCAAAGGAGGAATCCACAGAAGCCAGACTGATTGCATGTCAAGATATAAGTCATGATAGGAGCCATAAACACTCTTTAATACTCCTCAGCACTGTAACCTCACACTCTGTAAAACATTCACCCGAAGAACTGATGCCTGTGAATGAATTTAAAGAAGTCCAACGGAACAGACTGAAGCCCCTCATGTCCAAGCTGAGGTCAAGCACTGAACTTTTTTCTAACTCCTGTAAAAAATTCCTCCTGGTTCCAGGCAGAAACGCCTCCACTGGGTTAGCTTCCCTTTCAAAACTGAGGTTATCTCCCAAACAACACAACTCTACTCAGGGAATTCAGAAAACAAACTACAGGCCCAGGAAAAGAGCAAACCATCAGACTGATCTCAAGAACTGGTTGGGCAGGGAGCCGTGCTACAAGTCAGAACCATTTGCCTGTGGTGCTGCGCTGTGGAATAACTCCTTATTTTGCAGCACGATGGATTCATGCTCCAGCACACGACAGCTCCCAAAGCAGCCCTCCTTTCACGTTGGGCAGTTTCCAAATCCTGTACCAGAAGGCAGGTTTTTTTTTTTAGAAGACAAACCGAAAGTCAGCAGCAGCAACTCAGTCACGAGAGAGAAGGGTGGGAAGTCGTTCAGCAATTCCTTACTCACGGGTCACCTTTACCTAATCCAGCTTTTGTCCTTTCACCTCGGGCTGCCTCCCAGGGCTTGACGGCGACACCGGACCCAGGCTGGGGAGGAAAATCAGTTCGGAGAGCACACCCAAACCCAAAACGACCAGCACCGTTTTTACCCCCCACCAATTTCAGGCCGTTTTCCTGGCACTGTAGAAGGCAAAATCAATACAGCGAGTCTTCTCAACCCACCTGGCACGCGGGCTGCCGTCCTCAACTCGCACACACGGTTGTGTTCCTGGATTTAAATTGATCCAGGAAATAATTTCCCCAAGATTACGCGTGCTGAGTGTCAAGTAATAGCGAAAACAGCAACTAAGTAAGGTGACAAACCGCTCAACGTCTTCACTGCTCCTTCCTTTTCCTCCCAGCACCTTTATTATTGAATTCAGACCAAGCAACACTTAAAATCCACGGCTCCTACAAAATTCTACAGGCTGGCGTCAAAATACATACATTTATCATTAGAGGTTTATATTAACACGCAATTAAAATAAATCAAGCGCTGGCTCGCTTTGGAAGCTGACAAAATTTGACCTCCAGCTAAGTACCGAATACACCACTTAGCCCCAACACAAAAACCCTGATCACGTCATAAAAAAATCAATCATGGCGATAAAGTTAACAGCGCATTTCAACGGCGATTTGCTAAAAAGATGAATGTGCAGAATAAGAAGCTACATTCCTCGCCATAAAAAAAGAATCAGACTGTACAAACGCGCTGTCTCAGCAATAACAACAGCCACCGCGAGGAAAACGCGCTCTGCTCCAACTAGTTTTACTCTTTAAGTAATTAGTAATCACAATCTAGGCAGCTTTCATTAAGCTTGAAGGATAGGAACCATGCACAGAATGAATGATCCATAATCCGGCGATGTTAACGCCTCCTGTGAAAATCTTCCCTTCTTGATGTTCCCCAAAAACGCCTGGGTTGGATGTTAGAGGTTCCGCCAGCTTCGTCGCACCGTGGGACCACAGCAATTAGCGGTTTACCTGCTGCCAGCGAATAAAACTGCCCAACCTCCTAAATAATGGCTGTATTTCAACAGAAATTTCTTCACCTACCACAGCACTTGTGCCTTCACCTGGGAAGAGACTTCCACGAGGAGCTGTCAGACACCTGACGCCAACGTGAGGCGTGAACGTGATCATTTTGTGCTCGTTTTCACTCTCACCCTTTGGATCTTTTTCTTTTCTCATCATGTTTTCACTGAGTTGTCAGACAGAAGCACCCAGTGCTTGTGTGCTCAACCTGTAGGCAACTATTTCCTGCAGAAATATTTTGAAGTGCTCTATTTCAGCTTGTAGAGAAGAATTCTGGGCTACAGACGTGATGCAAGCGAGGAGGGAAGTGTCTGTTAGGAAAATCAAATGTGTAGAAACATCCAAAAAAAGCCACACGAGTGAAAGAAACTTTTCAAATGGATGCTGAGGAGAAGCAGATCTGGGAATGTTTCTACAAACGGGGCTCACTGGAATCAGACAGGGACCAGCATCACTCAGCTCACTTCATCGGTCAGCGTTTGCGTCCCCAGCCTGTTTTAGCAACCGGTAAAAGCATCGATTAATTGCAAATACAGCACCAGCCCCTAACTCCAGATGGCCAGCGGGTGTGTCTGCTCTGCTCCCCTGTTCTCTAGATGAAGTGACTAAAGCAAAGAATTGGCTGAATTAAAATGCTCAAGTCAAACTGGAAATGCTGACGAAGAAAACACGACGCGCAGGCTTAAAGGTGCAAAAGCAGCTGTGGTTCTACAGCTACCGTGGAAGTCCTCAGGGCTACGTAACCAGAGTTTCTTAAGAAACCGTGAGAAACAAGAAGCAGCACTAAGACGTCCAGCAAATGGACGAGGAGCAGTTTGTCCTGCCAGGAAAGCTCTAAAGGACTTTGATGCTCCACAGCTTGGGCAGTTTTGAACCAGCGAGACCTCAACAGGAGACGGCTTCACCTAGGTAAGGACCCAGAACTCGGTAAGCAGAAAGCAAAATAGGAAAAGCGAACCTTAAACATTTCTGACCTCAGCTCAAGGGCGAGATCCTTCAAGACCTGGATCCGTCTGTAACAAGATTTACGAAGCCACGAGACGCAGACCTGGCTCATCGCTGTCACCTGCTCGGAGGGAGAACTCGCAATCCCCTTCCAGCAGCCACTTCTCTTAGTGAAAAAGAAAAAAAATGCATTCTCACCTTGCAAGGCTCCCGGTCACTCCTAACTTGACTACCAAAGTATCTTTTGCTTACTGTACTTTGCCCTTACTTCTCCAGTAAGGCTTTCAGGAAAGGAACCGAGTTATCCAGGCTTCAGCACTCAATACAGCACCTCATGAAGCGTCACGCTGGAAAAGACTGGAATAGCCGAAGTGCACGGTGAAATAAATAACAAGGGGTTGCGGGAAAAAAGTGGCTAACTTTTAGGAGAGGGCCAGTGACGGAAGGGAATTATCAGCTCGGAAAGCCATCTTGTATTCTTAGTAGCACAAGAAATAACTTGGAGAAGCGTCGATAAAAAAAAAGTAATCTGAAAATATCAAAAAATAAACGAAGAAATATTCTGGAAATATTCTGACCTTCTTCTACGGAGGTATCATATAGGAGGACCCAAACGGCTGAAGATCGGAGCAACGGCAACGGGATGGAAGCTCCTAGCAAAGCTGCAGAGGGGAATAATGTGTTTAAAAAAAAAAAACCCTCTTGTTAGGCCGTGTGAAAGTGCCAGAAGGACCTGGGCGCGTTTGCCAGCTCCAAGATGCCGTGAGTCAGGAATCTGATGCAACCACTAGAAAGCCGTGGTCCTAGGACGCAGCACCGAGGCGCTTTCCAGCAGACAAGGGCACAGAGAAGGCCACCGCAGGGAGCACAGCACCACTCCTGTATTCACCAGCAGCAAACCGGAGCAAGCACAGAAAGCAGGCTGGTGGGAAGATCAGGGTACAAAGTGCTTCTCCCCCCCCAAAAAAAAGGAGATAGCTTTTGGTCGTCTCCCTTACCAAAAAAAGGAGGATTGAACGGGGGTTGTATTACCTTCTATAAATTGTTTATTCCCTCCCTGTCCAAAAAAAGAAGCGCCTGAGCTCATCGCTTTCTGCGGACAGGCGGAGGAGGGAGAGGGGAATAAAGTCCAGGTCTGCCTCTCTCGGGGCACGTGGAGCTACACCAGAATCGTGTGTGGTTGCACCAAGCGACCGCACTGCTGGTGGCGAGGAAGTCCTCAGGGTGGTCCCTCGTGGGACTTGGGGAGCTGTCTCCCACGTGGCTCCTTTATTTTGGGGAGAAACCACGAAGAGGCAAGGCAGGATCCGATGGGGAATCATCAGCTGGGCTGAACGTTTTCCAAGCTGGACAGGCTGAAGCCCCTCGATACGGAGTGCTCCCTGGAAACACCACGTTTCGAGAACAAATTTGCTCTTGGACCAATTTTCTTCCCAAAGGCACAACTTGCCTCAAAACTCTGACTAAATGAGACATCAGACCAACTCGTTCAGATCAACACAGATAGTTTTAAGTCATTTCCAAGCCGGTGTAGCTACAGGCAGAAGACAACTCCCAGCCATCTGTGAACCCCTAGGGCTGTTCTTCTGCAGGCTGGAGAAGGACAATCCTCACTCGACGTTTGGAAAGGTCTGTGCAAACGTGCAGATGAACGTGGCACCGGTAACACAACCTGAAATTGGGTTGGGCGCTTACCAGTCCCCTTGTAGCACCAAGCACAACGGACAAGTTAACGTTCACTGCGAGAAAACGCTCGGTCGCTTACAGAAAACTGACGGTTATCAACAGATCGCTGATCCCAAACGAGAACGTGGCCAGGCGGGTCTCTGAAAAGAGCACGGGTTTTTGTTTGCTGGCTTTTTAGTGAAAAATTAAGAGTTATTGGGTGACTTTCGGTGTTCTGACAAGTTTCAGTGTCACTCCATCACTCGATACGCGGAAGTAAGACACTGGATATCCAGTTCCTTCCACGGACAGCAGCGATGAAAATCTTCTATCTCAGCTTTGGAAAGCTTTTAAAACCACCTCACAGCATTTAAAACCACCTAACTGTTTCAGACACGTGTTTCAATCATGCTCGGCTGACACAGAACATGGGTAACGCACTCTGCTCCTCGTCCACGAGCACTGCACTCCCAAAAACCACAGCAGCAGTAAGCAAGCTCCCAACACAAGCCACACGCTGAACGGAGTCGTGTTCCTGCATATGGGACAGCTGGAGACCCGTTAGGGTTAAAGGGGAAACCCTCACTTCTTAGGAAACCCCGTAACTTCTCAGTTATGCTACCAAACTTATCTAAATGATGATGTAACCACAATTTATAGAGTCGTACAACGGCTCGGGTTGGAAGGGACCTTAAAGACCCCCTCGTTCCATATAAATAGTAAGACAACTTCCAGCTCTACCTGCACGTTCATCCCACAGCACATTACGTTCCTTTAACAGTGATTTTAAAGGCTTCCACCTCCCCTGCGTCCCTAAACGCCGCTCTCCTCTAGGATTTCTGAGTTTCCTTTCTGACTTTCCACCTTCCAAGACTCTGATCTTCAACCGCAGGTCGGAGCTTTCTCCTTCCCCTCCTGACCACGTTCAGGCTCTCTCCCAGAACACAGGAATCGAACGTCAGCAGGCAGCAAACGTGAACCAAACCTTCCTGAGGGCGTTTGGGCGTTTCACAACCCTGCCCGGCGTTTCCAGGGCTGCTCAGACATCAGCACGTGAGCGTTGGGACCAGGACACCTCGCACGTGCTGGAGAACAGCCCCATCATCGCCGGGACTGCCGAACACTGCCCCGAAGCTGCTCCGACTGCTTTTATCGATAACCACCTTGAAACCCTGCCTTTAAAACCAGCCAAATGCAAGGTCACGCGTTCGTACAACACCGGCCCCGTTACAGGGAGGGGAATCGCACC